>CM057342.1:679520243-680720243 GCA_030015575.1 Agapanthus africanus | reverse complement strand
TCAGTTTATATATGCCACATGTTTAGGCATTTCTCTTCTTGTATTTTTCTTTCAGTTGAACTCATGTATTGTTAATGTATCAAGTTGAATGTAAATAAAATTGATGAAGTTTAAATTTTATGTTCATTTCTTGTCACTTTATATTGCTTATTTTACGCTTAGCGTATTTATTCCGGAAAATGATTTTCTCGAAATAAATACGTCGCGGGTTTGCCGCGTCACCGTTTCCGTCTATTGGGAAGCGGGCGCGACAGGTGGTGATGGTGATCGAGGGATGGTGCAGTGAGATGAAGAAGATGATGATGATAGAGATGGCAACAGGAGAGGATGAAAGAGGGAGGTCGGTGAGCGGCGGCTGGTCTGAGACGGGATTAGGGGTTTGGGTTTGGGTTTGGGGAAGATGAAGTTGTAGGTATTATGGGATTTTTTTTTGTTTTTTTATGAAGATGGCAAAATACTGACGATGGTTGTTAGTTGACCGTTAAAAGGGTAGTTATCGTTCATTTCTAAACTTTATGGTAGTTTATTGGAAATGTGCGAAATTTTCGGGTAGATTTTAGTAATTAAGCCTTGATTATATTTAAGGGTGGCGAAATTGCCAAACTCTTATTTGAAAAACCACAGCAAAACTTGTGTATGAACAAAATTAACCCCAGCTATAGCAGTCTTTAATTCTCTCCCCCCAAATCGCATCCTATCGCTGCTCCTCCGTCCGTGACCCCTCACCCGTCTGTCGTCGCCGTCGACCACTCCTTCTCCAAACTCACCAGCCCCATCCCTCCCATCCCCATCTACTTCCTCTCCCACATCCGTCTTCTCAACCTTTCAAACAACGTCAGCCCTCTCCAACAACCCGATCCTCTTACTCCGGCGTTTCTCGATCCTATTGGATATGCTGGCCAAGATCGACTGTGTGTTTGGAGGCGAGATCGACATCGTCAAGCACCTGCTCCCTGACAAGAACCTCGACATACTCGTCTCGATCTCATCCAAGGAGGATATCTGCAACATGGAGGTGCTTTATCGTGTTACCGACGAACCCGCAAGGCTGAGGATCTTTGTGATTTCGCTGACGACGGCCATCCTGCGATCGACACGAGGCAGTATTACATCGACGCCATAAACGAGATCCGGATTGGGATCAGGAGGAAGAACAACATAAAAAATTAAAGGCTAATATAGTTGTAGTTAATTTTGTTCATATACAAGTTTTGGTGTGCATTTATGAAATAATGGTTTGGCAATATCGCCATCCATATTCAATACATAACCATAAGATTATCTCTGTCATTTAAAGCGGATAACATTATGCTTTCTCAAATTAAAAAGGGTTTTATTTTCATCTAAATCTCTTAAATCATACCAATAAGCAATAGCTCAGTTGGCATGACATTTTTCTTTCTCGGAATAGTATGGGGTTCGATCCACAGGAGGGGAAGTGCCTGGGCAAATTCGGGGGGCCCTAGATGCGTATGTGTTATGTGCTTGTGTGTGCTCTGTGTGTATGGACGTATTGTGTGTGTGGGTTGGGTTAAGTGACAGTTCAAAAAAGCATCTTAAATCTTCTAGAATTACTTATTAGTCCCTTAAATCTTTATATTTGCTTTAGGATGCTTTAAGGTCTTTTAAATCCCCTGGGGTATTCTTGGGAAGAGGTAATCTAGGCGGTAATCATAAATTCCATGAAATTCCATGCTTGTTTACGTGTAAATCGTATCCCTGGTAAAAAATGATTACCATGACAATCAAATGACTCCATTTCATGGAAATCCTATTCCCTCCAATACAAGTATCTATCCTAGATTACCATTAAATATTCCCACCTGATACAAGATGTGCCATGACCATCCACCGTCCGCCATCAACCGGCCGACAGCGCATACGCCGCCTCTTGCCGTTCGCCCTCCCGCCGCTGCCGGCTTGCTGTTCGTTTCCAGTCGACGGTTGTACATGCATATATTACCGAGAACGATTAAATATACCAAGCACGATAATGCAAGATTCATTGGAATTAGATGCTTAGTCATCACATTCCCAAAAATATGAAAATTCCTAGTAATTTTCAATTTCATATACCAAGCGTAATCTTAAATTACTCCAAATACATAGCTTGAACCCTTCCGTCTTCCCTTCCAAAACTTGAAACCCTAGCATTTCAAAATATTTGGGCTCAAAGATTTGGGAGGAAATTAGGGTTCCACAAGCAGGGGAGGCGAAATTAAGATCTTCTAGAAGAATTTGGGGCCAAAATAAGGTTTTAAATTTGAAAAATTATTAGGGATAGGAAGGGAGGAGGGTTTTAGGAAGTTGGTGGATTAATGTCACTTTGGGATAGTAAGGTATGTTCATGTTCGTTGTAAAGGTTCACTCGGTGGTCGAGTTAGATTTGGATAGAAAGGGCTCATTTTATAGGATTTGTATAGGGGTGTTAAAGGATGCTAAACGATTCGAGCTGGCTGGGGGGCAACTCGAGTTTGACTCACTAAGAGCTTGTTTGAGTTCGGTTCGTTCATAAATGAACCATAATTGAGCGTGAAAGTTTAGGCTCGTTAAGTTACTGATCCGAACTTGAGCTGGCCGTAACCCGTTTCTTTGTAGTTCAAGTTCTGCTCATTTATGTCCTATATATTAATTTATATATTATGAAATAATTGTCAATTTTCGAAAACATTAGTTTCAATTAAAAAAAGTCATACCTCTGAGTCATAACAGAATGTATTAAATTTTTTCTTCAGCAGAAAAATTAGTTTGGTAATATTGATTAATGAACTATAACCAAATTGAACTTACAAACGGGCTAGAAGCTCAAATCGTTTGTAATCAAATTGTTAACAAACTGAGTTTAAACTGAGATAAACGAGCCTAACCAAACTTAAGCCTCACTCACAGACGGTTCAAAATGAACTCGAGCCGAGCCCAAAATTAACGAGCCGAACATTAAAACAGATAAGAAAAAACCGGGAGACTAGTATGGAATTGGAGAAGACACGAGGGATATCTATTGGAAATTCCCAATAAAAAATTAACCCCAGAATCCCAGTGACCTGCTATAGCCAGTCACTGAAATTTGTCTTTCACAAAAACGCGCAGGGAGCAAACGTCTTGCCAGCACGCCATTGCTGAAATCCACCTTTGCTGAGAAGTCAAGCCAACTACTAATAATTATTACAATTTTTTCAAGGGTTTATTTTCTTTCTGAATATTTACTCCATTTTTCGTTCCAATCTGAATCTTCATTCTTTCTAGGGCTTTTACCCTGATACCATGTCGTCGACGCCTCCAGCTCCGTCGCCGTCATCTCCTCCGTCTCCTCCCTCCGCTCCTCCGCCGTCTAACTCCACGGCGCCGCCTCCCTCTACTCCCTCCTCCCCTCCGCCGTCAAACTCCACGTCACCGCCTCCGGCGACTCCATCAGCACCGCCTCCGGCGACTCCATCAGCACCGCCGCCGGCGACTCCATCCTCTCCTCCGCCTCCGGCGACCCCAGCCGCTCCGCCTCCGGCGACCCCAGCGTCTCCTCCGCCGCCGGCGACCCCAGCGTCTCCTCCGCCGCCGGCGACTCCGTCACCTCCGTCAATATCGCCACCGGCGCCGTCAACGCCCGGGAATCCTTCGCCGCCGGCTCCGAGCGGTGGCAGATCGCCGCCGTCGAATCCCTCGCCGCAGTCAGCTAAGACACCTCCGAGTGCTAGATCGCCGCCTTCGCCTCCGTCTCCTTCGTCGAGCTCAATATCAACGCCTGCGGTTGTGGGGATTGCGCTTGGAGCTGTTGTGATTCTTGCGGTGTTGAGTTTGATCTTCGTTCTTTGCCGGAAAAAGAGGAGGAGAGCGCAACCGCCGTTGGAGTATTACGGGAGTGCTCCGCCGCCTCAAAAAGGTTCGATTTTTTAAATCTTGGTTTTAGTATTTGAAATGTGTAAACTTGCGATCTAGGGTTTCATAATTCTAACTTATCTGATTATATGATGAGTATCACAGAGAAGAAATGATGCTCTATTTTGAAGTTGTGGGTGTTGAATTTCTGCCAAAAGAAATTTAAATTTTTTTTGCAGGAGTGAATATGGTTTCTTATTTATGAGTGATGGTCAATTTAGGCAAAATTCACATATGATCTTGAAAGCATGTATGTATTACATCTATACTGTTCGTATTGTGTTCTGCAAATAATTTTGTGGAATAACATTTATTATTAAAAAAATGGTACATGTCAATTTTACTTGGCCAGCCTAGATTACTTAAATGTCTGTTTGTTCCCTACCTTTTGCCTACTTCCAATAGTGACTTGCTATAACAATTGGCCTACATTTTCATATTTATTTTACATCAGTGTATACCATCATCTTTGCATTTCACCTAAAATTTGCAATAATAGAATTTGGTTTGCATTTCTTTTTTAATTTGCACAATTAATTTTTCTAGATGGTCCTTATGGCGGGCAACCTCAGAATTGGCAACATAATGCTCCTCCACCACCACCAGCAGATCACATTGTCAAATTACCTCCACGTCCAACTCCACCGCCTCCGCCTGTTTTTAGTAGTGGAGGCTCTGGATCTAATTATTCCGGGTCCGAACCTTTACCTCCACCATCCCCTGGTTTCTCTCCTGGTTACTCAAAGAGCATTTTCTCATTTGAAGAATTGGCGTTGGCAACAAACGGGTTCTCGGATTTCAATCTCCTCGGACAAGGCGGGTTTGGCTATGTACACAAAGGAGTGCTCCCCAATGGAAAAGAAGTTGCGATAAAGCAGTTGAAATCGGGGAGTGGACAAGGAGAGCGTGAGTTCCAAGCCGAGGTTGAAATTATCAGTCGTGTGCATCACAGGCACTTGGTTACTTTGGTTGGTTACTGCATTTCGGGGGATCACAGATTGCTTGTGTATGAATATGTTCCCAACAAAACTCTCGAGTTCCATTTGCACGGTAAATTTTAACTTTCTGTTTTCATATATCATAAATAAAATTTGTCATGACATCATAGATTGATTCATAGTTAGTGTCAACAGCCAAAGTAATTGCAGAAGTTTTCCCCCCTTAATGTGCCCCGACATTTATTTATTAAGCAAAGTTGTATTACCTTACAAAACATGATAACTTTGTTTCCCTTGGATAAAACCTCTCAATGCAATATATCTGTAATTATTGTGTTAAAAACTATGAATTAATAATTAAATAAACTGAATAACTATATGATTTCTTGTTCCTTTCCAAATCGGTTTTCACATACACCTCTGATTTATGAATTTCAACCAAACTTAATTTTGACGGTGTTGAATGCGATTTCCCCAGTTCTCTTCTTTTATTCGATTTTACCATTTGGATTGTTAGCTATAGTTTGTTATTTCTGTTTTGGGTTTACTCTTTCAAATTAGTCTATTGCAATAAGATCTATTCTTTAGGGAAGTTAGAGTTTTTCCAGCCACTACGCTGTAAGCTTGTAAAGCGCTCTTTTATGTTTCTTTCATTTCTGTGTAAAGGCTTTAAATAGCCATTGCTTTGTTGAATTTAAGAAGATATTTTTCTTCTCAATCAGTTCTAAGCTTCCTGAGTTCTGATTTCAACATTTGGTATCAGAGCTTTTGAAAGGGGCCTGATTTGACTGGGAGTGTGAGAGTGAGTGAAGTATGGCAACCTCAAAAAAAATCGTCATGCCAAAATTTGACGGCCATTACGATCATTGGTCGATGTTGATGGAAAATGTTTTGAGAAGTCTAGAGATGTGGAGTCTGGTAGATGAAGGAATTCCGTCAGCAACAATTGGGACTTCAGCAGCAAGTGAGGCACAGAGGAAGAGCGTCGAAGAAGCTAAGCTTAAGGATCTGAAGGTAAAGAATTTTCTGTTTCAAGAAATTGAAAGAGAAATTATTGAAACCATTTTTGACAAAAAGACATCAAAAGCGATCTGGGATTCAATGAAGCAAAAATACCAAGGATCCACCAAGGTGAAAAGAGCACAGCTGCAGGCATTAAGAAAGGAGTTTGAAATGCTGAATATGAAGGACGGAGAAAAGATCGATAGCTTCCTCGCACGAACTCTGACAGTTGTGAATAAGATGAAGACAAATGGTGAAGTTGTACAGCCAAGCACAGTGGTGAGCAAGGTTTTGAGATCTTTGACTCCCAAATTCAATTATGTTGTTTGTGCAATTGAGGAGTCAAATGATTTAGATTCCCTGTCCATTGATGAACTCCATGGAAGTCTACTTGTTCAAGAACAAAGAATGCAGGGAAGTCAGATAGAAGAACAAGTTTTAAGAGTCGCTTATGATGATAGACCAGGGAGAGGAAAGGGCAGAAGCTCATATCCAGGAGGTCGAGGTAGAGGAAGAGGGAGAATGTCTCAACATAAAGCCACCATAGAATGTTTCAAATGACATCAATTGGGACACTATCAATATGAGTGTCCTGATTGGGAAAAGAAGGCTAACTATGCCGAACTAGGAGAGGAAGAAGAAGAAGGGCTTTTATTGATGGCTTATGTTGAATCTCATCAAACCAAAAGAGAAGAAGCCTGGTTCCTTGACTCGGGGTGTTCCAATCATATGACTGGAAACAAAGAATGGTTCTCGGAGCTGGAAGAAGACTTTGCACAAACGGTGAAGCTTGGCAATGACACCAGAATGGCTGTTGTGGCTAAAGGAAGTGTACGACTTCAAATAAATGGCATAATTCAGGTAATTACAGATGTATATTACATACCTGAATTGAAAAGCAATTTGTTGAGTATAGGACATCTTCAGGAGAAAGGGTTAGCCATTTTAATTCAGCAAAGGACTTGTAAAGTTTATCATTCTAGAAGGGGTTAATCATGCAAACCAATATGAGAGGAAACAGAATGTTCTATCTGCTAGCATCTATGACACCAAAAAGCTCTTTGTGTCTTCAAGTTGCAACTCACACTGACAAAGAATCACACTTATGGTATCGACGCTTTGGCCATTTGAATTATCAAGGGTTAAGAACACTTGCATCCACAAACATGGTAGATGGTGTGCCACTGCTCAACATTCCAAAAAAATTATGTGAAGCTTGCATGGTTGGGAAACAACACAAACAGTCTATACCAAAGCAGAGTTCATGGAGAGCTTCGAAACCACTTCAATTGGTGCATTCTGATCTGTGTGGACCTATCAAACCAGCTTCCAACAGCAATAAAAGGTATTTCATAAGTTTTATTGATGATTTTTCACGTAAAACTTGGATTTACTTTTTAAATGAGAAATCAGATGTTTTCAGTGTATTTAAGAATTTTAAAGCATGTGTTGAGAAGGAAGCTGGTGCATATATTATTTGCCTAAGAACAGATAGAGGGGGTGAATTCAATTCAAATGAATTCGGAGAATTTTGCAAAGCTCAGGGTATAAGCAGGCAGCTGACAGCAGCGTACACTCCACAACAAAACGGAGTCGCCGAGCGGAAGAACAGAACAATCATGAACACAGTACGATCAATTTTAGCTGAGAAGAAAGTTCCAAAAGTGTTCTGGCCTGAAGCTGTAAAATGGTGTGTGCACATTCAAAATAGAAGTATAACTACAACAGTGAAAAGGAAAACCCCAGAAGAAGCATGGAGCGGTGTGAAGCCAAAGGTGGATTACTTTCGGATTTTTGGGTGTATAGCTCATGTCCACATTCCAGATTAGACGAGGAGCAAGCTAGATTCCAAGAGTAAGAAGTGTGTGTTCTTGGGTGTTAGTGATAAATCCAAAGCCTATAGATTGTATGATCCTATCACTAAGCAGATTATTGTTAGCAAAGATGTTGTATTCGAAGAAGAAGAGAGTTGGGATTGGAGCAACACTGAAAAAGAATCAACTTTGGATGTGCTAGAAGTTGATAAAAGCGGCATTAAAGAGTATACTGAAGAAGAGAACATTCTGAATGTCTCAGGCAGTAGCAGTTCTAGTAATTCCATTCACGCAACTCCAGTAACTCAATTCCAACCGAAGAAAATTTGGGAGATGCTGCAATTGAAGGGATGGGTGAAAGAATCAGAAGAGAACCAATTTGGATGGCAGATTATGAAGCAGGTGATGGGCTTTCTGAGGAGGAAGATATGTTTGCGATGATGATGGTAACTGATCCATACTCATTTGAAGAGGCAGTCAAGAGAAAGGAGTGGAGAGATGCGATGGCAGCAGAAATTCAAGCCATAGAGAAGAACCAGACTTGGGAGTTGACGAATCTGCCCAAGGGTGCTAAACCTATTGGAGTTAAGTGGGTCTTCAAGACTAAACTTAATGAAAATGGTGACATTGAAAAACATAAGGCACGATTGGTAGCTAAAGGCCACGCACAACACTATGGTGTAGATTATATCGAAGTATTTGCACCAGTAGCAAGACTTGACACCATTCGTGTAATTCTTGCAGTAGCAGCTCAGTATGGTTGGGAAGTTTTTCAGCTTGACGTGAAAAGTGCGTTTCTTCACGGTGAGCTCAAGGTGGAAGTAGCGCAGCAGCCTGATGGATTTACTAAGAAGGGAGAAGAAGAAAAAGTCTACAAATTAAAAATGGCTCTATATGGTCTCAAGCAAGCACCAAGGGCTTGGTACAACAAAATTGAGACTTTATTTTCTGTGTGAAGGTTTCGAAAAATGTTCCAGTGAGCATATTTTATTCACCAAATCAGTTGGAGGTAAAATTTTGATAATAAGCCTTTATGTTGATGATTTAATTTTCACTGGAAATGATGTTTGTATGTGCGATGAGTTCAAAAAATCAATGATGTTGGAGTTTGACATGGCTGATTTGGGAAGAATGAAGCATTTTCTTGGAATAGAAGTGTTGCAGAATCCGAATGGTATTTTCATCTGTCAGAGAAGATATGCACGAGAGGTGTTAACAAGATTCAAAATGGCAAGTTGCAATGCAGTGAAGAATCCAATTGTTGCTGGTACAAAGCTGACAAAAGATGCAGGAGGAACTGAAGTTGATGCTATTTTGTTCAAACAAATAGTTGGGAGTCTCATTTACTTAACTGTGACTCGTCCTGATAGAATGTATACTGTAAGTCTCATTAGCAGGTACATGTCTAGACCAACCATGTCACATTGGTTTGCAGCCAAAAGAATTCTAAGGTATTTGAAAGGAACGACTGAACTGGGCATTTTCTATAAGAAGGAAGAAGGAAATGTAAAGCTCTTGGCATTCACAGATAGCGGATATGTTGGTGATCTTGATGATAGGAGGAGTACTTCTGGTTATGTGTTCAAAATAGGACATGGAGCTGTATCATGGTCTTCAAAAAAGCAACCGGCGGTGACTTTATCTACAACCGAGACCGAATATATAGCAGCAGTTCTTTGCGCATGTCAGTGTATATGGCTGAAGAAAATTCTGAAAACAATTGGAGTGGAGGACAATGAAGGTACTGAAATTCAATGTGATAATAGTTCTGCCATTCAATTGTCTAAAAATCCAGTTTTCCATGGACAAAGCAAACATATTGATGTGAGTATCTACTTTTTGAGAGATTTGGTGAATGATGTTATTGCAAATCTCAAGATCAAATTGCAGACTTAATGACAAAACCACTGAAGCTTGAGCAGTTTAAGAAATTTCGTAGCTTACTTGGAATGGTGAATGCATCAGAAATAAGCTAATTACAGATGTTTAGCTTAAGGGAGGGAATGTTAGCTAATAGTTTGTTATTTTTGTTTTGGGTTTACTCTTTCAAATTAGTCTGTTGCAATACGACCTATTCTTTAGGGAAGTTAGAGTTTTTCCAGCCACTACGCTGTAAGCTTGTAAAGCGCTCTTTTCTGTTTGTTTCATTTCTGTGTAAAGGCTTTAAATAGCCATTGCTTTGTTGAATTTAAGAAGATATTTTTCTTTTCAATCAGTTCTAAGCTTTCTGGGTTCTGATTTCAACATGGATTACTTGTAATCCCAGCATTAAAATTCTTTCTCTGAGTATTTATTCATTAGTTTGCTGCAGCGGTAGCTGGTTAAGTTGATAGCTCAAACCAACTTTTGGCCATATCTTTGTTAAGTTTGAAGCTAATTATTGTTTGATTTTTATATTGATGTAAAAGCATAGCTTCCAGCACAATAATCTTCATTAGCTAGTCTGCCAAAAGAATATATTCCTCTAATTATGCATGTTCAGAAGTACTCTGACCTGGAAAATTTGACTCCATGAAATATAAAGTGGCAATCTACAAACTCCTGACAGAGCTTAATTTATGCAGCGTTGTTCTATGGCCCATGTCATTTGTTTCTGGTGGATACAAATTCTTTGCTTCATATTTTTCTGCTTGAACAGGACCACGGGCTGATGCACCACAACGATGTTCTATTGATAAGTCCAACTAAATAATATATTTAAACCATTATACAATTTAAAAAGTAGAGAACAAACTATAACATGATTTAAACACTAAAATGGGAATTTTCTATATTGTAAAGACACATTGGAATTTGGAACCCATACCACTTAAATCAAGTAAAGAAATTTTTTTTTGCATGTAGTGGGAATTGAACCCAATATCTTCTTAGGAAATTAACTAAGTTACCTCTAAGCTAGACTCATTATTGATATTTTATAGCATATATATGTATAAGATACATTCTTAATGTAACACTTGTTTGCAACCAATATTAATCTTTTGTTTTTTAGAAATATTCTCAGGGGTCCTATATAGATCCGCCACTGAACAGGATCAGTGGTAGATGACACTTTTTCAATTTAGATATTGGCTCTTGGGTACATAAAAAAATTTATAGTTTCATGCCAGAAATTTTCCGTTTTATATATGATTTTCTTGACATGCAACCTTCCTTCTTGCCATGTAACTGATATTTCTGATTACTGGTTTGATTATATCTTTGCTTTTAAAAAAATGAACCTTTCTTGTAAATTTCAATTTTTGTAGGAAAAGATAGGCCTACTATGGATTGGCCCACACGGCTAAAAATTGCTTTGGGTTCCGCCAAGGGGTTAGCTTATCTGCACGAGGACTGTGAGTTCTTACCTTCAGGCTGTCCCTTTTCTTTGCCATTTCTTAACTGAGGTATTTCAAGTAATTAGCTGTGTCCTTGATTTCTTCTCTATTTGAATGAAGGCCATCCAAAGATTATTCATCGTGATATAAAGGCAGCCAATATTCTTCTTGAATTTAAGTTTGACGCTAAGGTAGGCCTCATAGCTCTTGCTACTTTAGTCTTTCTGTTGTGAAGATAAGATATTTTATTACTTTATTGATTGGTTTATTATATTGTTGATGTTATCCACTCTTCTTCATGCAGGTCGCTGATTTTGGTCTTGCGAAGTTTGCCTCTGAAAACAATACCCATGTCTCTACCAGAGTCATGGGAACTTTTGGGTAAGACTATCTTCTCATGATCTCATCTAATATTTTTCTCTAGTTTATGTCTGTTTGTGTCAGTAGATATCTCTCTTTTGAGTAATTTACATCTTTAGCTTATGGAACGCTCTTATATGGAAATTTGTGTGCCTCTGATCACACATATAGTAGCAGATAGGGCAAAACAAACGCACAACAAAGCTTGCACTTAATTAGATTCCAACAGGAGAAAATTGAAAAAGAAAGCTGAACCAGGAATATGAGAATAGCAATTGAACAAATCATGTTATATACAATTTAGGTTGGAGAGAAGAATCAAATCGCCATAATATTTGAATTTAAATGTTGACTAGTTGCTTATTATGTGTATTTCATGTCAGAATTTTAAATTATATATAAAGGGGAGTGATCCATTGCAAACTGCTCCGCGTTTTTTAAAAACGGGAACTCTCGGTCTACGACATATTTGAATGATCCGGTCCGTTCAAGTTGATCACCCTATCCTCAAATATACGTGTATGAAAAATGAAATGATTTGAAGACCTCTAATATATGCATTGAATGAAGTTTATGCATTATCGAAAGGCGTTCATTTTTGCACCCATCGATACATTGGTTAGAGGTCTCCAAATCCTTTGATTTTCCATACACGTGTGTTTGAGGGTAGGGTGATCAACTTGAACGGATCGGATCGTTCAAATATGTCATAGACCGAGAGTTCCCGTTTTTAAAAAAACGCAGCCCGGTTTGCAATGGATCACTCCCCTATATATAACTATGTTTAAAAAGTGTCCATTTGAGGTGAATACTTAAACTCAAGTGGTCTTAGATATTTACCATGGTCTCCGAATCCATTCGAGATTCCAACCTTCCTGGTATTTGGCCAGTTGGAATCTAGAGAGATGTTAGATATTGGGAAGGAAAATTGTTTGAGGCAAAAAAGATTTTTTTTTTTGTTGGAAACATGGTGTATCGCTAAGGTCCTATTGCATACTTCCCATTTTATTGAACCCCCCACGCACCCCACCCCTGCCCCAAAAAAAATTTAAGAAAAAAGAAGATTTGAGACTAACCCTTCCCTTTCAAAAAAAGAAACCGATAGAGGACCAAAGAGTTCATATAGCGATTATGGAGACCAAAGAGCTACCATGTGTTTTGATTGTCTTTATTGTTTCAGTTATGATGTCTCTGAGCCATGTAGTTAGTTTTTGTTAGTTTATGTATACGGGTTATACCCGTATTGGGATTAAGTGATGTATGGGGGTATTGATGTAAATATGCTTATGTTATGTAGTGCTATAAATAGAAGGAAAGAAAGGAAATCTCTCTTGTCCAATTTCATTTCCCCCAAATATCTCTCTCTCCCTCCCCCCCCCCTCCTCTAGACCCTAACCCAAATAACAATTTTTAATTATGAGTTATGTATTTAAGTGTAGGTTATGAAGTTTAAGGGCCATGTATTAGCCTATATATAGGCTTAGCTTCTTTGAGAAATGTGGACTATGCATGATATTTTGATTAAAAAATGTTCTCTTTGGGTTGAGATTGCGCACTCTGCAGAGTATCTTTGGCTGCGATGTAACCCCTTCTTCGGCTGCGGTCGAAAACTTGATTGACTGCGGTTAATCGATATCCAGCGCTGGTTGGAGATACCATCTCAACGCCATCATAATACACTACAGATCTCGATTCCTCGTAATAACCCTCGACAACAACAAAAATAGATCAAGATCAGCATATAATCAACACCCTCGAGCATTTCAGATCATATTCAAGCTGAATCTAGACCCTTTTAGTGCCCTAACTCGCTGTAAATGCTGAAAACAGCCACCATGTCTGCACCAGACAGCAGTTTGCATCCATTTCTCACGGACCAGAGCAGTGAATAACCACAGTTTTGCTCTGGTCAGCAGTACAAGCCCCCGTTGTAGTGTATTATCAACAATACAAAGCCTAGTCATCGTGTTTGAACTAAAGTCTGATGATCGAGATCTAATTCCTCGTTGTTATTAGCCGCAACATCAAACAAGAGCTCCCCTTTGTTCAATTTCTAAGGTAAAGGCCAACTTGTTTAGGTTAGTAGCTGAGTTATAAATAGTTGACTGATTTTGGTCAGTTTTTGAAGACTATTGAATACTTTCAAGTTTATTTGAACCCGAACTTCCTAAACTACAATATATAGATTCTATACAAAGATTGTGTATATAGTTTACACTCGTTGGGCTTATCGATTATCAACACATAATCAATTACGTAAATTCTGAAATTCAATTGTGTTTAACGTGATTAAAGTTTATAAGTTTACTTATGACAATTTATTGTTTTTCGGATCTCTTATGTGTGTTGATCATATATATCCGAGCTTGCATTTGTTAATTTGCATTGCATTCATTTAGAATATCTTCTTTCGAATTTACATAGCCATCATAGCGTGCTTGCCTTCAATCATGTGCATCCACACACAAACACATGGCTTAGCCCTTTTCTATTCCGTCCTGCGTTAGAAACCCTCCTTTTCTCTATTTTATTACTAAAAATACGTTCAAATTGGCGAGACCACGAAACATGTTCGAATTGGTAAAAAAACCAAAAAAAAAACAAGAATTCGAGATTACTTTTACCCTTTCAAAAATTTAAAAACTCCTTTTCATCTATTTTATTTACTAAAAGACGATCAAATCGGCGTCACCACAAAACATGTCGAAGCGTAAAGGAATTGGTGGTGGTGGTGTTTTATTTTTTTTATTTTTTTGGGGGGTTGGTGGGGAGGGTGTGGGGTGGGTTGGTTTTGGTTTAGATGATTCTCTTTTGTCACAAATTTAGTTGTTGGAGAAAGCGTTCTCGATTGGACAAGAAGTTCTCAACAACCTTTTTGATTTTTTTTTAAATGTATCGAATGGCTTATTAAGGCAGTGCTCCATTAGAGATCTGTGGTAAGCTACCTGATGCCACAACACTGAATCCCCCTCCCCCCCTCTTTATTATACATACAGGTATATGGCACCAGAATATGCATCTTCTGGTAAACTCACAGACAGATCTGATGTCTTCTCTTATGGAGTCATGCTTCTAGAGCTAATTACTGGAAAGCGACCTGTTGATGCAACCCAAACTTTCGCGGATGATAGCTTGGTTGACTGGGTTAGTGCCATGTGGATGTATCTATGTATCTTTTTAATTTGTTTTACAATGCCCCTGAATAACTAACTATCTTGACTAACATTTGTTCGGATTTTGACAAAGTTTCCATTCTATTCAAGTTATTCTAAACTTTATAAATTATAATCTCTCGTCAACAAATTGTTAAATTACTTACATGCGCATATCGCCCCTGTACTACGGGAGGTTGAGCACTCATACCCCCCTACACTATGAAAATAGTCTCCCCCCCCCCCAACACACACAGGGATGTTAAACTATAAACATACCCCCTTCCCTCTTCAAGATGTTTATGCTAAAATATGAACAACTCTTTCCCTTGGGATGTGATTTCAAGGGTGTGATGTGGAGAAGGGGGATGGAAGAATTGATCTCTGCTTTTTATAGTGGGAAAATTAATGAATAGAAGAAATGTTTTTTTTCTTTGTGTATGAAATGAAAGAAGAGGGGTAAAATCGGAATTGAAAAAGTAATTTGAAAGGGACGGGGTATAACCATATAAGTGCCTATTTTCAAAGTTTAGGGGGTTCCCATAAGTGCTCAATGCTCAACCCCCTATACTACAAGGGGAGTTATCCGCAATTAACCCAATTACTTGTCTCCATCATTTACATTGATCAATCTTATCTGTTGTCTTATTTCTTTTTCCAAACCTGTTTTGCGCTTTTCTAACTAGTTTTGGTAGTATGTTTCTCATATTGCTCACACGCCCACATACTTTCAATGCTTATCCTGGCTCCTTTCTGTATATTAAGTCGTTGAATTCTCTTTTAGTACTATTTTCTTTTGGTAAATCATGCATAAGCAAGTGCTGTTTTATTATTTCCTGATGTAAAAGCTTTTATTTTGGTTTTGTACAAGGGGGGGGGGGGGCACCACCGCCACTAATTTTACTTTTATATCGGTAAACAATTTATTGGCAATCACTGTTTTAATGTTTTATCAGAAGTTTTTGATCCAATATTAGCTCTTCCCCCTATTTTGCACCAATCATAGTCGATTAAACTTGAATATTCGTGACTGTAGGCAAGGCCCTTGCTAACACGAGCTATGGAGGAGGGCATCTATGAACCTCTCATCGATCCAAGGCTAGGGAGGAACTACAACCCAAATGAGATGGCACGCATGGTTTCATGTGCTGCATCTTGTGTACGGCACTCTGCACGGCGTCGCCCGAAGATGAGCCAGGTACTTGTTTCTTGTCTAGTTATCAAATTGCTAGCCTAAAAATATTTGTTCCTACTTATGAGTTCATAAATTAGGTTGTGCGATCAATTGTATCCACTCTGGTTCTTTTCCCCCCTAAACTTTTTATCTTTATGTTAAATTGGCATTTGCGCATTCGTGGTTTAAAATTTCTCCCTCCTTTTCCTCTATATCAAACCTTGTCGCTTTACTTTTTTTATCTGGACTCTTTTCGACATCCATGGAATATTTAGGGGGTTGCTTATCGTTTTCGTGAACTTGACCTTCACTGCCAATGAGGTACGTCTGGTTACTAGTTGATCCTGATGCGCCCTGAAATATATGAATAGCTCAGACACCAATTAACCTATTGAATGGGGTGAGGAACCTGGCAGTGGACAGTTGCAAACTTGGGATGCTCCATAAAACGACTAATGGTACCGCTGGAGTTTTGCTAGGGCTTACCTCCCCCGGTTCCTAAATCAGTAATCACTCAATAAGAGTGAGAATGAGGGATTTAGGATAAGAGAGAAAAGCTTACCCCACTAGGGTTTATTCATGGGCTGTCTATTGTCTCTGTAATAGGGATAAGTCGGTCGATATACACCCAAGATAGTTATCTTGGGACGACACTAGCGTAGTGGTTCACGCCCACCATTCTGGTTGTCGGAAAATAGCCATGCTAGACGACAAGGATAGGTTTGGACGGGTTTAGGCTCTTTGTAGAGGCTGATTGTTCAGGGTGGCTTGGCTGTTTGTTTATGGGTCGTCTGGGTGAGCCCTCACATCAGATCTGTAAATTCTTTTCTAGGCCATCAATTCTAGAGCTCTCCCTAGAAGTTTCTCATTCGGTCAACCTTTTTGTTATGTTTTGCTTTATCACCGGTTATCATATCGAAGGTGACGGATATATAAGACTTTCATCACTGTCTATCCTAATCTTTAACCAGATATAACTGCAATTTCCTAGTATAGGATTAGCACAATGATGATTCAGTCAAATGTTGTTTTGATTATCTACATTTGATGCTTCAGTTTTAAAAGATTTAGGTGTAGGGTAAAGAAAATTACATTTTCAAAATTTACAGAAGATATTACAGCGTGTACTGATTCAAATAACCCAACTGAGCAGGTTGTTCGAGCATTGGAAGGAGACGTGTCTCTCGAGGATCTCAATGAAGGCATTAGGCCCGGCCATAGCACACTATATGGCTCATCATATGGTGATAGCACCGACTACGATTCGAGCCAATACAACGAAGACATGAAAAAGTTCAGAAAAATGGCATTAGCAAGCAGAGACTACGCCAGCAGTGAATACAGTGCGCCAACGAGTGATTATGGTCAAATCCCGTCCGCTTCGAGCAGCGAAGGCCAGCGGACACGAGAAATGGAGATGGGCAAGATGAAGAAACATATCGAAGGTTTTAGCGGTTGACTCTTGAATTTTATTATGGAGATCAATTGTAAAGCCTCGATCATGTTATATTTTTATAATTTGTTAACTTATAGTGGAAAATAGTTTAGGAATTGCTATATACATATATTCATTTTCGAGTATATTCAAAATAAAGAAATCTGAAAGGTTTTTTTTTTTCCAACATAATTTTGTATAGTGATATTCCCAAAAATTGCTATGTATGAAGTGACAGTAATTGAATTTGTGCAGAAATGAATGGTGTTCAGCATCAATCTATCTATCTATACTGATAAAATTGTGTTGTTTCAGTACTTGCATACAAGAATTTCTGGTTTATATGCACAATAAATCAAGTTTATAATTGTTAGAAGACAAAATATATTTCCTCTGCACTAATCATGACTTTAGTGTCTTGGTGCATTGGTAGGGACTAAAGAAACCGATGTTTACAAATTACAACCCTCCAAATGCTTTGTTTTGCCAAAAAATTCAAAACGGTGTTGCTGTTTGAAGAATGGACGATTGGACGCTCAACCTGTGAAATTATGTTAAAATATTTTCAAGTCGGATAAGACACATTTTGAGGCAGGTTAAGATTCAAGATTTCGGCAAGACAGCTTTAAAATATAAAATAAAGGATAAATGGTACGCTCCATCCATCTTTTTGGTTTTTTAGATAATCCCTTTGAACTTTAAAAATACTATAAAACCCTATTGAACTATGTATGAAATCGTTAATTTGAGTAACTTATACGAGCCGCAGTTGGATTGAATAATCTCAAAATGTCTTACGGATAGATTGAATAAACTCAAAATGAATAGAATATGATATTTTTAATAAAAACACCTTTTAATTTTCTTACAAAAATATCCTTCAATGGAATTTTATAGCTTTTGTAAAATTCAATGGGATTATCTCAAAAACTATAAAAAGTGGATGGGTTCAATAAAATTAACCCAGAAATAAATTTATTCAAAGAGTTTAAGTGGGGACATTTAGGAATAATAATCTCCTCATCCCATGAATTTTGTTATAATTTCATATAATCTTAGATAATTGCAGTCAACATGAACCTAAAGAGTCCTATGGTATTGTACTTTGGAATAACCACAAAAAAAAATGCCAACGAAATTAGACAAAAAAAGTTGGAAAAGAAAAGATAAAGTTGGAATATTCTTGCAGCTAATTTTCTTTGCCTCGAATATTTCCAGTCTTGTATGAGGCAATAATAAATTCATTATTATTCCAACTTTTCTTCTCATCATTTTCTAAATAATTTCCACTCACGCCGTTACCCACACCTATAGTTTACGTGGCGTTACTCTATTCGTGGGTGTTTTTTACATAAGGCCCACTGGTCACTGTTTTTGTAATTTATAAGATATATATAAAACTATTTTAATTCATTTAATAATTTCGGATGGCCTTTTCCCTATTCTTCTCAATTCTTCCCACCAAAAATCTGATTTTTATCGTGTTCGTAGGGTTTTTTCTCCCCAATTCTCTAGCATTATTAATTTAGTGAGAGATCAAAGGTTGTAGGGTTCAGATCCATGGCGTCTCGAAGGAGAATGCTTCTCAAGGTCATCATCCTCGGCGATAGCGGGTGATTTTCTCGATTTTTCTGCGATTAAATTCTTGTTTTTCCAGCAATATACAATATTTAGGGGTTCTTGTTTGTTTTATTGATCTCGTGGTTTTTGACAGGGTTGGGAAAACGTCTCTGATGAATCAGTAAGATCGAATCCTTAAATTTTTGGATCTCTTGATCCCCTGATTATAGATTTATGGTTTTTTCATTAAATTTATTTTTGATTAGATATGTGAATCGGAAGTTTAGCAATCAGTATAAAGCGACCATAGGAGCTGATTTCTTGACAAAGGAAGTCCAATTCGAGGATCGGCTTTTTACATTACAGGTGAAATCTTTGTAATTTTTACGTTATGTGTAGATGCGATTGGAGAATTCTGTTGCCAAGCATCGGTTATAATAGATATCTTATTGTTAGATTCACCAACAACGAGATTACTTGGGAAATAACTGTGATCCCTGTTTGAGAATACACTAATAGTTTGAATGTGATGTAAAATTTGCACCATTGATTTGTTAGAAGCTCATGCGATAATTGTTTCAGGTGTAAGCTAGCTTGTTATATATGCTTAGATAAGCGGATCACAGCTTTCCATTGTCATGGTTCATATTTGGTTTCTTATTCTCGATCTTTTGCAACCGTCAAACATTTTTTTTTGTTTTAACTACAGTATATAATGTTGCAAATTATTTTCTTTAATGGTCGTATTTATTTGTTAGATCCATGTGAACAAATAGGCTTTGGAAAAGAAATTAGTTTCTCATAGGTATTGATGTGATTAAGGATATGTACAATGGAGCAATTTACTAGAGTGGGAATGACAGAAGGGGAGAGAAGCCATTTCTTATTGTCATAGGCTTACACCAGGGATCAACACTAAATCCTTATCTTTATGACTTAATTCCGGATGAACTTTCTATACATATTCAGGATGACATTCCGTTGTTAATGTTGTTCGCTGATGATATTGTTTTAGTAGAAGAATCTAAAGAAAGGATAATTTCTAAAGCGGAAAAACGAAAAAGATTATTAGAAACTAAGTGATTTAGAATTGTTGAACAAAAAATTTTGAATGCAACTATACCAAAATAATGCCAAGAAATAGGCATATCGTGCAAATTGATGGCCAAGGGATATCTAGAAATAACCATTTTCGTTATTTAGGATGATAGGATTTATAATTAACCATGGTGGTGAGATCGAGGAAAATGTTGCTCCTAAGATTAAAACCAGATGGTTGAAGCTGAGAAGTACTATTTGGCCGTTGATATTGTGAAAATTGAAAGGAAACTTGTATAAGATGGTTATAAGGCCAACATCACTTTTATGGATGGATCAGAATGTTGGCAATTAAGAAACAATACATTCAAAAAAAGTGTGTTGAAATGAGAATGTTGAGGTGGATGAGTGTTAATCCTCGGAAACTTAGAATAAATAATGAGTGAATTCGTAACAAATTGGAGGTTGCATCCATAAGAGGAGCAGGGTGCAGGGCATGGCCCAGGCCCGCCCGTAAATTGTGGAAAATGCTTTTATAGGTAGAGTATGCATGCAGATTTTGGTGTTGAATGTAGGTATCTATGTTCCATGCAATGTAAACATTATAGTGCAGATTGCTTTAAAAATTAAATCTTAATTTCTCTACTAAAACCAAGCATCGACTCGTCCTCGATCTCGATTTCTCAACTTAATTCCTCAATGTCCTCTTTCTCAAGCAATGACATCAAATTTCTATTGTTAATGCAAGTGATTTGGAGTCAATGATTTAATGAGTTTTGTTTTTCTAATTCATTTTTATTTGACTTTTCTGTTCTAATCATTACTTTAACAACAAATTCATATTAAATATGCTACAACACCGCTAGTTCTCCAAATAATTTGTATATGAATGATGTAATATATTGATATATCAATCAATCTATATTTTACTATCCATACAACATATAGATTTATTTTTATAATTCCAAACTCATATGGCTTTCTGAAATCTTGTAGAAGAATATGGTAGGGACTCATGTTAATTAATCATAGTTGCACTACCTTATGATTCGATGGAGATGTAATAGATTTACTAAGACTTCTTTATACTCTACTAATCATATTACCAAGAAATATGTGGAAAACTTGTATTCAATTAACCATACATACCCTATATTTCTATATGGAAAAGCTTTGCAATATTTAGGCGGGAGACCAATCAATGCTCCCTTTAAGAGAGGTGGCGAACTGTAGTTGATGGCGCAACAAGGGAGAGGGGCTGAGCTAAACTAACATGGATAGAGGCAGTTAAAAGGATAAGGTAATTGTCAATTTAACTATGGGGATGGCCTTTTAACAGAGCACAATAGTAGAAATTGTTCACATACCCGATGCCAAACATTTAGGATATAGTTGTTGTTGTTGTATCTCCAAACGATTTACTAGAGATTAATGATTTTATGATTCTCACCCCAAATTTTGCTTCTTTGGAAATAGAATTTCAGGCTCTTGATGTTTGATTTCTGAAAATTTATGAAATTTCAAACTTTTCTCAATGTGTTATTGTATGGTTATTGATTCCACAGCCACTTATAACCAAAAGGCATCTTCAATGAGTTGAGAAATGCATGAACTTTTGATATAGTAAAGGGATTAAAGGCTTGGTGATTTGCAATGACATTTTCAAATGTATTCAGGTGACAATGTGGTATACTTGTACTTCAGGTGGGTGAGTTGCAACTTGCAAACTGTAAAGAATTATATTTGTTCGCAAGTATGAGTGACCAGGGAATTGAATATGTGTTAGTTGTTGGATGCTTAAAATAATACACTTGTAGAACTAGAGATAGTTCTCCAATTTAGTAAAGGCAGTGTAGAAGGTGAATTATGAGGCTTATGTATAGATAGGATGAAAGAATATATAACATTTTTGTATGTGTGTAGAAAATATTTAAAAAAAGCCCACACACACGAGGATAATGAAGGAAAGGTGCCATAGGAGGGAATTTCCTCTTATGGCGTCGAAAAAATATACCCACATTTTTTCCCGACGGTCGGCACCGATCGTCATCTTTATCATATAAGATGTGGATACACCAAATTTCATGTGATTCCATCACTTTTTCACTGTTGATTTAGTGAGTGCAAAATTAACGGTTTGCCTACATTAGAACTTTTTGCATTGCTAATTCAACGGTGAAAAAGTGGTGGAATCACATGAAATTTGGTGTACCAACATCTTACATGATAAAGATGATGATGATGGACGCCGATCGTGAAAAAATTGTGGATGGTGTATTTTTTTGATGCCGCCTAACGAAAATGCCACCTAGGAGGCCTCCTTCATTACTCTCTCTATATATATATATGAGAATAATAGAGGAAAGGTTCCATTGGAGAGAATTTCCTCCTATGGCGTCGAAAAAGTACGCCCTTCATGATTTTTTCCGACAATCGGCATTTATCATATAAGATGTGGATACATCAAATTTCATGTGATTCTACCACTTTTTCACCTTTGAATTAGTAATGTAAAAAGTTGTTGATAAACCGTTAATTTTGCACCCACTAAATCAACGGTGGAAAAGTGGTAGAATCATATGAAATTTGGTGTATCCACATTTTAGATGATAAAGATGAAGATGATGGGTGCCGATCGTCGGAAAAAATAATGGATGGTGTGTTTTTTCGATGTCATAGGAAGAAATTCTTTCCTATAGCATCTTTTCTACATTATTCTCTCCCTCTCTCTTTATATATATATATATATATATATATATATGAGAATAATGGAGGAAAGATGCCATAGGAGGGAATTTCCTCCTATGGCATCGAAAAATTACCCCCTCCCTCATTTTTTTCGACGATCGGCACCCACCTTCATCGTTATCATCTAAAGATGTGAGTACACCAAATTTCACGTGATTCTACTACTTTTTCACCGTTGATTTAGCAATGTAAAAAGTTCTATTGTCGGTAAACCGTTAATTTTGAACCCACTAAATCAACGGTGAAAAAGTTGTAGAATTACATGAAATTTGGTATACCTACATCTTAGATGATAACGATGAAGATGGTGGGTGCCGATCGTCGGAAAAAATGAGGGAAGATATATTTTTTCGACGCCATAGGAGGAAATTCCCTCCTATGGCCTCTTTCCTCCATTATTCTCTCTATATATATATATAGGAAGTTGATCTTATGAGGTCCTGCCTCATTTCTTATTTTGAGGTCCACTTTTCAAACACACAATCCATTGTGTTTTGCACCGATCATCATGATCTACACATGTTAGATAAGTTATGTATCAAATTTTACGAGTTTTGGAGGCCTCTAACTAATCGATCAAATTGACGGGTTTACGATGCCTAAAAACAAGATCACTTGATGGATGTGTCAGAGGTCTCCAAATCTAATGAAACTTTATATATAACCTATTTAATACAAGTAGATCAAAGTGACCGGTATGGATCGGTAAAAAACACTGCGGGTTGTGTTTAAAAGTTTGGCCTCAAAATAAGAATTGAGAAACGGCCCTCATAGGATCATCTCTCTCTCTATATATATATATATATATAGAGGAGTGATCCATTGTAAACCGGTCCGTGATTTTTAAAAACGGAAACTTTCGATCCACGACATATTTGAAAGATCCGAACCGTTCAAGTTGATTGTCCTACCTTCAAACATATGTATATGAAAAATCAAAGAATTTGAAGCTCTGTAACACATACTTCGGATAATGTTTATGTTGCATTATCGAATAACGTTCATTTTGTGTTAGTGGGTTTCAAATTCTTTGATTTTTCATTTACATATGGTTGAAGGCAGGGCAATCAACTTGAACGGTTCGGATCTTTCAAATATGTCGTGGATCGAGAGTTCCCGTTTAAATAAAAAATGCGGACCGGTTTGCAATGGAGCATTCTCCGATACATATATATGTATATATGTATATGTATATATGTATGGGGGGGACAAAGAAAGAAGAGCAAATAGAAGTGGAAAATAAATTGAATGAAAAATATAGAATATAGAGAGAAGGCCAAATAGATCATATTTAAAGGTATATAAATGAAAATTTACTAGTCAACTGTTGTTCTACGTATCTATTTACATGTGTGATTGAGTAGAAGGGAGACAGGGAGGGAGGAAGGTCTGTCGACGATTGTTCTGCATATCTCGTCTGTCAGCTGTGTTTACAGCTTTACGTGTGATTGTTTACAAGGGAGATAGGGCGGGTGAGAACAAATCGGGTTGAATAATTAATGAAGGGAGGTTGGGGGGGCAAACCAGTGCAGGTTGGAAATTGAATAGAAGGCCTCAATTATAAAAAGAACTTTTAAATAGATCCTTATCAAAGATTATAATTCCAAAAATACATAATTAATATATTGCTTGCAAAAGATAATATATTCAACTGTTGTTTTCATCTTGTTGCGTGCATGGCCGTGAGCGCATGCCTATTTGAGTGGACGGTGGAAGTAAGTTCTTGGTGGTCACTTGAAGTTATCACAACGAGAATGATAGACGTATACGTAGGTGTATGGTGTTTTTCGTCATCCCATTGAAATGGGAATACGCGCGCTTGTCAGGCGCATTACAGATTCTCCCTGCCTAGGGTAGTCTGAGGTCTATTGATTGTGGGGATCCGAATCTCCGGCAGCCGCGGACTAAGCTGCCGTTAATTACCTCTCGGTTTTGGAGCGAGAGAACCTCCGATTGACGGGTCAAACTGGACATGCGAACTCAATACGATACGTTGGGGTGTGTTTTTTTTGTTTTGTTTGTTCAAAAAAAAGGATATATATATATTTTATATATATAAAAAAACAAAAATAAATAAGTACATAAAAATTTAGAGAAACTTTTTTTTATTTATTATATTTTTTTATTTTAAAATATTATTTATAATTTATTTTTATTTATTTATTTATTTTGATAATAAAAAAAGATTAAAATAAAGAAAGAAGGAAGAAAGAAGATAAGAAAAGAAAAAATTAAAATAAAAAAAATAAAAGGGGGGAAACTTGGGCTCCCATTTAATGGGAGCCTCCCTTCACATGCTAGCATGTGATCCATGATGTGAGGGGAGGGTCACATGCTAGCATGTGAGGGGGGTCACTTGCTAGCATGTGACCCCTTACATGCTAAGTGGGAGCCCTCCCCCTCACATGCTAGCACATGAGGGGACCAAAGGGCTCCAGATTTTTTTTACATGGAGTTCGACTCCAAAAGATTTTAAATGGAGTTTAACTCCAAAAAGAGTTTTATTGTGGAGTTAAACTCCAAAAAGAGTTTTAAATGGAGTTCAACTCCAAAAAGGATTTTTGTTGTGGAGTTGAACTCCGATTTTAAATGGAGTTGAACTCCGAAAGAATTTTTATTGTGGAGTTGAATTCCGAAAGAATTTTAAATGTGGAGTTAAACTCCGAAAGAATTTTATATGGAGTTGAACTCCTAAAAAAGATTTAATGTGGAGTTAAACTCCCCCAAAAAAGATTTTTACTGTGGAGTTTAACTCCAAAATAATTTTATTTGTGGAGTTAAACTCCAAAAGATTTTCTCCTTTTTCTTTTGAGAAGAAACCCAAAATGAGTTCTCTTGAAACTCCAAAATCTAGATCTTGGATGATAAAAAAAAGACCATTTTTCTTTTCTTGATGGAGTCTTGGGAGGTAGGTTTTATGGTAAAATTTTATTTAGTTTTAAAAAAAGAAGAGCTAAGCTCTTGATTTAATTGGAAAATGAAAAGAAGAGGAAGAACTTGAAAGAGAGAGGATGGAGGCACAAACCCTAGATTTTGGAGAGAATGAATTGTGTATCCTTTATTCATCATCATGTTGCCTTTTATAGGCTTACACATTTACATATAGCCCCTTGGGCTTTACAAAACGGCATTTTGCCCATCCCATGCCTCATGTGCTCTTTCTTTTTGCACATAAACCATGGGCTTTACAAAAATTTGGCTTTATGCCCATTTTGCTTACATTCATGCATAAAAAATTACATCAAAATTATTTATTACATGATTTTTATTTTGGCATGGAGGAGGCCGGCCGCGGGGCTCGACCTGGGCATGGGCCCACTTGCTTAGGCTTGGGCCCGCTTACTTGGGGTTGACCTTGACTTTGATTTGATCAACTTGGGTGCAAATTTTGACCCCAACAAAGTGCCCCTATCAATGAATGCACACCACGTATATGCACACCACGTATATGAGTTGTGTGCATGAAATTGATGGATCTTGAAGTTGGAGTTCGAGGTGGAACATATTCAAGGGGCGGAGCATCATCCTAGGAGCATAATTCCGGGGATCGGAGCATAATTCCGAAGAGCGGAGCATGATTCCAGGGATCGGAGCATCATTCCGAAGAGCGGAGCATGATTCCGATGAGATCGGAGCATGATTCCGAAGAGTCGGGGTATAATTCCGAGGATCGGAGCATAATTCCGAAGAGTCGGAGCATAATTCCAGGGATCGGGGCATGATTCCGATGAGCATAACTTCGGGGATCGGAGCATAATTTCGAGGATCGGAGCATTATTCCGAAGAGCGGGGCATGATTCCAGGGATCGGAGCGTCATTCCGAAGAGCGGAGCATCATTCCGAAGAGCGGAGCATGGTTCCAAAAGGGTCGGAGCATCATTCCGACGAGCGGCAGACATTCTGACCGAACCATAATTTCAATGCAGAGGTTGATTCCCAGGCGAAGCATAATTCCGATAAGGAAAGCGGATACTCCGAGGCGAACCTTGATTTCGACGCAGAGCTTGCTGGTTGACTTGATTCCGATGCTGAGCTTAATTCCGACGAGGTCGCTGGTTGATTCCGAGCCGAAGCGGTACACTTTGAGACGAAGCATGATTCCGACACTGAGCTTGTTAGTCGACTTGATTCCGAGGCGAACCATAATTTCGACAGGGAGGTCGCATACACCGAGGCGAAGCTTGATTTCGACGCGGGGTACACTCTGAGACGAAGCATGATTCCGATGCAGAGCTTGTTGGTTTGATTTGATTTAGGTTGACATCAGCATCGCTCCACTGGAATATGGCAGCAGAAGCGAATCATCATTTGCCATGCATGGATTTGGGGATTTTGGTTTTTGTATGGCATCTGCATTGTTGCACTTGAATAATGCCAGGAGCAACTCATCATTTGCCCCGAGAGGATTTGGGAATTGATGGCTTAGGAGGCAGGTTTAGATCCCTATCATGTAAGGCTTTTCAATTTTATGGGCCGTAAGGGTCCCATAAAAGCATTCTCCCTATGAGTCGAAAGGATCTCGTATGTGTATTTTCTTCTTAGGAGTCGTGGGGACTCCTAAGTGTGTTGCTCCTTTATGAGTCGTAAGGATCTCACACAGGGATTTTCTCCTCACAAAGTCGAGAGGACTTTGCGAGTGCATTTCATTTCTTTTTCATGAGTTTACGCCCTTTCGGGTTTTCACAAACATGCTGGCAGTCCTGCTGGTTTTACTCACGGAGCCCTTTCGGGTTTTCATCCGTACCCATTTTGCTTGTGGACATAACCGTTTTTTTTGGAATCTTCATCGCCGGTGGGACTTTGAATGTGGTCTCGCCGGTAGGGCTTGGGAGAGATTGGGATCATTTTACGCCCGTGGATTGTATACGGTTTTGCAGGATGTATGATCCAGACCGTAGGACCGGAAGAATTTCGGGACTTTGTCGGCGTCTGCATCGCTGTACTGGAATATGGTACCAGGAGCGACTCATCATCCGCCGTTGGGGTATGAGATTTGGAATTTGGTTGGCATCTGCATCGCTGCACTGGAATATGGTACCATGAGCGATTCATCATTCGCCATTGGAGGACTTGGGAATTGGTTTTTAAGTCGGCATCTGCATTGCTGCACTAGAATAATGCCAGGAGCAACTCATCATTTGCCTTTGCCTATTGGGGAATGATGACTTAGGAGACAGATTTGGGTCCCTATCACCTAAGACTTTTCAATTTCATGGGCTGTAAGGGTCCCATAAAAGTATTTTCTCCCAACGGGTCGTAAGGATCCCGTAGGTGTATTTTCTCCTTAGGAATCGTGAGTACTCCCAAGTATGTTTTTCCTTTGTGAGTCGTAAGGATCCCACGAAGGCTTGTTCTTCTCATGCATCGTGAGGACACATAAGTGGGTCTTCCCAATGGAGCATAATTCCAAGGGCGGAGACCGACCACTGGACAGGTGATTGCGATGGGGCAGGGGTATGGTGAGAATTATTTGAGCCCATGGAATGTATACGGTAGTCAACTTGGGGACCAACCGTAGGGCCGTAAGAATTTTGGGAAATTGGATTTTGGTTGGCGTCTGCATCGCTGCACTGGAATATGGTACCAGGAGCGACTCATCATTCATCGTTGGGATTTGAGTTTCGGACGGCGTCTGCATCGCTGCACTGGAATATGGTACCAGGAGCAACTCATTATTCGCCGTTGGGACATTCAGAGTTTGGTTGGCGTCTGCATCGCTGCACTGGAATATGGTACTAGGAGCGACTCATCATTCGCCGTTTTTTTTTACCGAGATTGCTCCATCATTTCAGCTTTTCTTATCGCGAAGGTCGCGATTGCCTTATCATTTCGGCTATTTATTCGCGGTTGCCCCATTATTTCGGCTTTATTTTCATTTTTACTCGCTGATTTTTATTGCGAGTTGCCTCATCATTTCGGCTTTTTATTTATATACATATATATATTTTCTTTTATTTACACATTTTTACATCCCCAGTTTAACGACTTAGAGGTCGATTATTCCCAGTTTAATGACGTGGTGGTCGACTGACGGGGAGCTTAAAGAAGATACCCGATTGAACAGTTGTCAGGGGCTCTGCTGGAGCTTGACTGAAATGCCCTATTATTTTGTCGATGTTGATGGCCTTGCCCCCAGCTGGGGCTAAGGAAAGCCGTTCAAAGACCGACTTGCGTTCAAAGATTGCAGTCGAAGGTCGTTAACCCTTGCAAATAGAAACATGATTTCAGTACAAGCAATCGATATGTATATTGATTGAGTTCGCATAAACGTTTAACCCGAAATATGGAAAGAGAGATTGGGTCCCACCGGGCGTGCCAGAACCTGTAGGGTGTTTTTCGTCACCCCATTGAGATGGGAATACGCGCGCTTGTCAGGCGCATTACAGATTCCCCATGCCTAAGGTAGGTTGGGGTCTATTGATTGTGGGGATCCGAATCTCCGCCAGCCGTGGACTAAGCTGCCGTTAAATACCCCTCGGCTTTGGAGCGAGAGAATCTCCGATTGACGGGTCAAACTGGACATGCGAACTCAATGCGATGCGTTGGGGTGTTTTTTTTGTTAAAAAAAGGATATATATATATATTTTATATATAAAAAACAAAAATAAATAAGTACATAAAATTTTAGAGAAACTTTTTTTAATTTATTATATATTTTTTAATTTTAAAATATTATTTATAATTTATTTATTTATTATTTATTTTTTTGATAATAAAAAAGATTAAAATAAAGAAAGAAAGAAGAAAAGAAAAGAAAAGAAAAGATTAAAATAAAAAAAATAAAAGGGGGAATCCTGGGCTCCCATTTAATGGGAGCCTCGCCTCACATGCTAGCATGTGAGTGGGGTCACATGTATGTGAGGGGTCACATGCTAGCATGTGACCCCACATGCTGGGGGCAAAAGGGCTCCCACTTAATGGGAGCCCTCCCCCTAGCACGTGAGGGGACCAAAGGGCTCCAGATTTTTTTCTTTTTTTTACATGGAGTTCGACTCCAAAAGATTTTAAATGGAGTTTAACTCCAAAAAGAGTTTTATTGTGGAGTTAAACTCCAAAAAGAGTTTTAAATGGAGTTCAACTCCAAATTTTTTTTTTATTGTGGAGTTAAATTCCGAAAGAATTTTATATGGAGTTAAACTCCTAAAAAGATTTAATGCGGAGTTAAACTCCCCCAAAAAAGATTTTTACTGTGGAGTTAAACTCCAAAAGAATTTTTGTTTGTGGAGTTAAACTCCAAAATTTTTAAATGGAGTTGAACTCCGAAAGAATTTTTATTGTGGAGTTGAACTCCGAAAGAATTTTATATGGAGTTAAACTCCTAAAAAAGATTTAATGTGGAGTTAAACTCTCTAAAAAAAGATTTATACTGTGGAGTTAAACTCCAAAAGAATTTCTATAGTGGAGTTAAACTCCAAAATAATTTTATTTGTGGAGTTAAACTCCAAAAGATTTTCTCCTTTCTCTTTTGAGAAGAAACCCAAAATGGGTTCTCTTGAAACCCCAAGATCTAGATCTTGAATGATAAAAAAAATACCCTTTTTCTTCTTTTGATGGAGTCTTGGGAGGTAGGTTTTATGGTAAAACTTTATTTAGTTTAAAAAAAAAAGAGCTAAGCTCTTGATTTAATTGGAAAATGAAAAGAAGAGGAAGAACTTGAAAGAGAGACGAAGGAGGCATAAACCCTAGTTTTTGGAGAGAATGAATTGTGTATCCTTTATTCATCATCATGTTGCCTTTTATAGGCTTACACATTTACATATAGCCCCTTGGGCTTTACAAAACGGCATTTTGCCCATCCCATGCCTCATGTGCTCTTTCTTTTTGCACATAAGCCATGGGCTTTACAAAAATTTGGCTTTATGCCCATTTTGCTTACATTCATGCATAAAAAAATATATCAAAATTATTTATTACATGATTTTTATTTTGGCATGAAGGAGGCCGGCCGCGGGGTCGACCTGGGCATGGGCCCACTTGCTTGGGCTTGGGCCCGCTTACTTGGGGTTGACCTTGACTTTGACTTGGTCAACTGGGATGCAAATTTTGACCCCAACAGTAGGAATGATTTCTGATTTAATGGTGAGCTATTACTTACTTTTTACTCAATCGAACAATTAGCAGCTTACAAGGAATGCACTCTATTTATTTTCTGTTAGAATTTACAACTTGGCGAGGACACAGCTTACCTCCTGTTTGGAAATTTAGTCAGGTAAGGTGTATAAATTAGTCATGTAAGGTGTATAATTGTCCCTTGTGTGAGTATTATTAGAATGCACATTTTCGTTTGATAGAGTCACCGCATATGTATATCATGTTGGTACTAGGAACTTAAAAGTGAAAAGTAATGATTGGTTTTGAGTTGTATTCTAAGTCTAGGCCGCATTATGAGTTTCAAAATTTGATATTCCACTGATGGTTTAGTTAGAAACAAGATATTAGGTTTTAGCTGAAACCAGTAGGCTTGGCTGCTCTGGATAGGCACCAGCTTATGTTGGCCTGAAACACGGGTGAAAAGTTGGTCTGGCTAGTCTGGATAGGTAGCCTGCATTGGCCTGAGAGCTGCTTTACCTGACATGTAATTTTATGTGAATGTATAATTGATGTACCCTATAGTGTATTGCATTATTGCAATATTTTATGTATTGTTCATTGGTTTTCTTCTTAAGTTTATGCATGACCCCTGCTTACTTTATGTATACAGCGAAAAATAGTAAAGTTTTGTGCTATTTATTGCTGTTTGCGGGTAATGCTTGAACTTCATATCTTAATAGTATGACCTCAATGTCAAATACAGTCTTGGGGATAGGCTGGAAAACTGAATGGTCACAGAGGCCTTGAAACATTTGTTGGAAATGTAGGTGTGTAGAGTCTATACGCTAAAGAATTTGGTTCATCATGCCTTTGGTCACTTGCAATAATAGGCATTAGTAACAGTGTATGACCACCTGGTTAGAAATTTGGCACTAATAAAGATAAGGTTAATGTTAGATCGACTGCGGCTATGAAAATTTGTATATCTTTTATAGAGCCTTGCATCATACCTAACCCTATTATGATGGAAAAGGCTTAGTTCTAGATTCTACAACTAAGGATTTTCTGTGGGAATTTAGATCTTCTGTTAAATTTTATCAAAATGCAGAGCCTAAACATCGTCGAAATTATCTATCTTGATTGGCTTTGGTGAAGTTTTGCTATTCAGAATGATCATTATGGATGCACTATACATCTTATTAGAAAATTCCCAGCCCGAAAATGTGTGTCAAAAGGAGATTTATGGTAGCATGGCAAGATCCCTTTATATGCATATATTTCGAAGTTGCTTGTTGGTTTACTTATTATCTATGAGCATAGACATGGTAAACAAAGGTCACATGCAGGATATCTGATGAAGTGAAAGGGGGGGGGGGGGTTCATTTGTACATGTAGATGCTAGATGTTTGAAATTAATTGCTACCGAAAAGGTGGGCGAGAAGTATTTTGTGTGCGTATGCTCTCTCATAGATTATTTTGCAAAAATTTGGAGCCAGATTTAGGTGGTCATAATGGCCAGCCTGATGAGGTTTCAGCATAATGATCCAGCCTGATAAAATTCGAATCTTGACACGGATGGCTGATGGGTTGTATATATTATGCAAAAAGGTCTAGTAGAGGCCAGATTTAGATAGAAATATGTCTATTAAACTCAAGACAAGTACTGCTGCTAAACCCATGCCATCCCTCCAGCCATGGAGTTACAGAAAAGATGTAAAGGAGTTCCGTAACTGTCCAATGGGCGGGAAGTTGTACGGGATGAGTAGGGTATGCTTCGCATTTCCGTGCAAGGTAGAAAACTAACTGTATCATCTTTATGCGGCATAAAAAAGATGCATATAAAGATTGCAGCTTCTCTCTCTTATCTTTGATCCTTATTAAGCTATTGATTTCAATTTCTTGCAAGAACTGAGGTTTTGCAGGCAGCATTGTGAGTCATTTATCTTTAATGCGAATATTGGGGGGTTTCTAAAGTGATGCTTGTATAGTATTTAAGTGTATTTTCCACATATTTTCTAGGCTGTACTGTGAATATCAAGTGGCTTCAAATTAACAATTTCAGGAATGCTATTTTTAATGTTCTTATAGGATATTTCTTTATTAGCTAGTCCCTTAATTTCCATGTAAATTTGGTAAAGAAAATGAATGTTTATCTTTTTATTTATTTGGCACAATATCATGGACAGAGTGATTGAATATAGATTTAGAAAAGAAATGTCCATATCTGAAAATCAATTTGGTTTTATGTAGAAAGGTCTATCAGGAAGCGATTATTTATTAAGCTGGTTGAGAATTATATTGTGAGAAGAAGATAGTGATCTACATATGGTTTTTATTGATTGAGAAAAGGCTTATAATAATGTCCTATAAAGATAATGTGGTGGGTTTTAAAAAAGAAATAAATGTCTCGTAGGCATATTAATATGATTAAATATATGTATGATAGAGCTATTACTAGAATGAGGATGATTGGGGTGGAGCCATTTCCTACCACCATAGATTTACACCAAGTATTGGCATTAAGTTATTACCTCTTTGCATTAGTTATGGATGGCCTTACTAGACATATTCAATATAATGTGCCACTAATATTAGTTATTGTAGATGAATCCTGAGAAAGAATAATTTATAATGTAGAAAATGGAGAGGTCTCAGAATCTAAAGGATCTAGACATAGCATGACAAAACATAATACATGGAATGTAATTTCAGTCAAAACAAAGCGAAAAATGGGCGTACGGTGCAAATTGATGGCCATGAAATATATAGGAGTAACCATTTTCGTTTCTTAGGATTGATTGAGGAGGTTGTAGCTTATAGCATCATGTTGTGTGATCATAGGATATCTTTGAAATTGAAAGGAAAATTTTATAAGCGATAAGGCCAGCATTTCTTTATTAATCAAAATGTTGGGCAATTAAGAAATAACATGACCAAAAAATGAGTGTGACTGAAGTGGGGATGTTAAGATTGATGAGTGATAATACACTAAAAGATAGAATAAGAAATGAGTATATTCGTAACAAGTTGGAGATTGCTTTCATAGAGGATAAGATGAGAGAACCGTGTGAGATGGTTTGGTCATGTGCAACGGTGATCAATTAATGCTTCAGTTAGAAGAAGCGGCAAAATTGTAGTTAATGGTACAATTAGGGATAGGGGTAGACCTAAACAAATATTGTTGAAGGCAATTAAGAACGATATGTTAATTAACCGAGGAGACGGTCCTTAACTTGGCAGAATGGAAGAAAATGATTCATATAGACGACTCCAAAAAGTTGGGCGAAAGGCTTCTTGCCGTTGTTGCTGTTGATGATGATGATGATATTGTTGTTGTTGTATCACTGAGTTCTTATTTTTATATTGTACTCCATCAACTTTTCCTTTATCGTGGCATTGTCTTGTCAATTCTTTTATCATTGAAAATTGGGTGCAAGATTGTAGCTTTCTCTTTCTATTTTCAATATGTTCACCATGTATGTTTGTTGCATTGCAATCACCAGATATGGGACACGGCAGGGCAAGAAAGGTTTCAGAGTCTTGGTGTCGCATTCTATCGTGGTGCGGATTGTTGTGTCCTTGTGTATGATGTTAATGTCATGAAATCCTTTGATAACCTGAACAATTGGCGTGAAGAGTTTCTAATTCAGGTTACCAATCTTCACTCATCCTGGATGAACTTACCAGTGTTTTTGTATTAAACCAACAGCCCTTTCAATGTTTAATTTCAGGCCAGCCCATCAGACCCTGAGAATTTTCCATTTGTAGTAATTGGAAATAAGATAGATGTAGATGGAGGGAACAGCCGAGTGGTAAGTGGATCTCTCTTCAAAATTAAATCCATTGTAGATCTCGGAAAGTAGTTATTCTCTGCTATGTTATGATTTATTATTTGGGTTTTCCTTATATAATCCATAAACTTTGCTATTTCCATATCTCACCCTATAAAGTTCATATTTTCATATATTTGCATCCAGTATCGGTATCAGGCATTTAATTTTTGGATCGGAATCAACCATCTTGGATGAAATGGAATATAAGATATTTTTCGTTTTACTAAACAATTTTCTAAAATCAATAAAAAAATTAATTAAATAGTAAAAATAACTATATGCAGTTTTACATATTTTATTAGTAACTAATGATGTCTGCAGCGGTTTTTTAAATTTGATGTAATGACGACGGTAAGTTTTTCAATATTTTTTAGTCATGATGTCAAAAACCAATAACTCATTTTTTTGGCACTGAAAACCAATAACTCGTTAATAAACTTAATGCCAAAACCCCAAAATCAAGAACCAAGATTTAAAATCTCGGTATGGATCAGTATTGTAACTCAATAGGTTGTTTTGGGATTGGAATCAGCCATGTACGATTGGGATCTGCCAGGATTTAAAAGCATGCTTAAAATCTGTTGGTTATTCTAAAACCTTTACTCGGGCTTTGCAAACCTAGGATATATTAGAATATCATGTAATGGTTGCTTTTAGCCGATGAAATTTGGACCAGCTAAAGATAAATGAGAATTTCCCTTTCCGATGGTCAAAGTTAAGTGATTTATAACTTATCTACCAAATTTAACAGAGTGGTACGACACCTGTAGATCTTAGTCTCCAAGAGAGTTGCAGACTTGAGCAATTAAACCAATTGTGATTAGTTCGGTCATGACATCTAGTTAAATCGGTAACATGTGAACGTTAACATGGGGTTATTTGGATAATGGCAAGTACGATTATTGGAGGTGATATATGTGTGAAGCTATTATTTGGAAATAGTTAAGTTTTAGGGGAGATATATGAGAAGTTTTCTTTCCTCTGCAGCTTTTTTTGACATTTGTCTTTTGGTCTCCCAGGTCTCTGAGAAGAAGGCAAGAGCATGGTGTGCCTCCAAGGGTAACATTCCCTACTTTGAGACATCAGCTAAAGAGGGATACAATGTCGAAGCTGCTTTCCAGTGTATAGCTAAGAACGCACTAAAGAACGAACCAGAGGAAGAAATGTGAGTACCAATATGTCCTGGTTTAGACTGAACCTGATTTGTAATCCTTGTTTATCGATATTTGCAACTTTTTATCGTACAGTAGACAATGGTATTTCCTGTATATGCCGGTGACATTTATATGTAGAAGACTCCGTGCGTGCGTAGAACCCCCCCCCCCCTCCCCCACCCACCCACCCACGCAAAACCACGCAAAAAAACACCCCCACATGCAAAAAAAAACCCACTTTATTAACCTTTTCTTTTCAAAACGGGTAAATTTCATAAAGCGCCATCAAACTTTCATAGTTTTTGAGATACCATCATTGAACTTTTAAAATGCCATGAACCCCCCTTGAACTTTCATAATTATCTGAGAATGCTAGTTTCGTTAACTTGTTTAAGACACGAATCAGCCAATACCCTAAAATGACCTTGTAAATGGACTAAACACCCTATATTGAACGGAATATAGTATGTTTTGATGAAATTACTCTTCAACGCTTTGACAAAAAAAAACACCTTCAAGGGTTCATGGGATTTTTAAGTTCAGCGGTGCTATCATGAAACTCTTGAAAGTTTATGGTGCTTTTTCCTTTCAAAAACTGCAATTTACCTCTACTTTTATGTAGGTTTTTTATTCCCAAAATCCACCTTGATTGTTGTATTAAATGTCCAATGAAAAGGGAGAGGAAAAAAATTAACCGCCTGTTAAGCATGGGGCGAATTGCCTCCTTTGAAAGAAGAGGGTGGTATCCTGCTATACATGCAAAACTTTAGGAAGGGAGTAGTGGTTCTATTCACTTTAGCTGTACAAAAATTCCAAAGAATTGTGGTTTATATGATATTGAATGAAACATATCCACCTTTACCTTTTTCTTTCCAATATTACGAAATTCCTGTAATGACACTGTTTTTTCGAAATATTCAAGATATCTTCCAGACACAATTGATGTGGCTGGCGGTGGACGACAGCAAAGGTCATCGGGTTGTGAATGCTAGAACAATTGTGCAGCTGCAGGTTCTGCAATCTCCTCCATTTGTTATTTAGTGAGCGACACATTCCAGTTAAACTTGTATGTCATTTCCTGTGAGTTGTACCGGGTAATATCAGGTGGCTTGATTTCGTTCCTTCCTCAGCTTATTGTCTCTTCTCTCGGGACGTCTCGGTGTATAATTTGCAATTCATTTCTTCTGGAATAATGACTTTATAATTTTAAGTGTGATTGGGTGTGATTTATTTGGAATTCCGGAAAATTATTTTGTGACGTGTCACTAACAATGCATCTATGTTAAAACCTCCAACTTACTATATGGTCTCCCAAAACTTGACTGATTACAAAAAATTTCATCAATACTTGATAATTACTATTTACTCCCTTAAAACCAGACTTCTAAGTTGTTGCTTTTTACTTGTCTTTCAAAATTTCCATCCGAAGAAAATATAGCCGTGTTGCAAATTTCGTCAGGTAAGAGCGCAGCTTACGCTGTGATCTATTCCCTTCTCATCATCCTTGACTTCATTCTTCTCGTTAACCTCGACATCATTGGAGAATCAGATTTTTTCTATTCCAAAGCCTTCTTCCTAATTAACTCGACTTGTCTTCTTTTGATTTAGGTTTTTCATTTATTTTTAACTTGTGAATATGATTATATTCGCATTCCACTATTGCTTTTACGGAGAATGTTGAGGAAGAAGATCGTGTTTCCATGACGAATGGAGTTCTGATAGAGTAAGTTCATAACCCTAATTTTGATTCAGGACCGAACTTGAGGATTTTAGATGTAGGAGAAGGGTTTGGTGGTTTAAAACTTTAGCCCCGACATCCGTACATCTAACGAAATGAACGAAAAAAAATCTTTTTAGCAAGTAGGGTACCTTTTAGAAATCATTTAGAGTTTGGGGGAATAAATAGTAATTATCAAGTATTAATGGGTGTTTTAGTAATTAGTCAAGTTTTAAGTGACCATTTAGTAAAATACCCTTGAGTTTTTATCAATGTGGAGGTGCTCAGCTTGTCTTGATTCTTTGATACAGCAAATGGTAATAGCATAGTTGTTAAAATCTTACGATTCACGACTCGAATTTTATGATTCGATACGATTTGGACAAGTTCTGATACATATCGCAAGGTTATATCAGCTTACGATCGAATCTTATGATTCACGATTCGTATCATACAATTTGATACGATTTTTACGACCCACTGTTCGTATCAATTCAATAAAAGGGTCGGGTTTGAAGCTTTTGGGTCATATCTAAATATTTTGAGTCATATGACAAATTATGATCTAGTTTTATTTTATTTCCAAATTAGAAAAATCCTTAATTTTCCAATCCTCTCTTGCTGGCTCTTCCTCTCTTTCTTGCGAACAATTTTTCGAGCTTACCCGTCTTTGAGTCTTTGACCCGATGCCTAGCTCTCGATTTTCTTGATGCCTCATCCTTAACTGAATCGTCTAACAATCGGCACCTTAACTTAATTATTATGATTAATCATATATTTTCTCATGACTTTTATTGATTCATGAATTCTTTTGTTGGATTTTGTATATACAAGTGTTTGTTATGTCAACCATGCGAATGCAAGTTACTTAATATACTTATTTCCTTATCTTGAATTGTTTTTATTCCTTCTTAAATTCTTTTAATTAATTATAACTTTTATATTTAATCTCTCATTATTCCTTCTTATTACTGGCCCTATTAATAACTACTGTTACTAAATGAATTAATCAAAATTTATTGAGATTTAATGAGTGGAAGGCAAAACCCATTCACTCATATGCTTATATGCGCATCTCCTAATATGCGGGGAAAAAGAAAAGCTAATTCTAATAGCTTTACCTATCTCTAAATCTATATTCTCTAAATCTATATTGTTTTATCAAAACTATACTATTACCATTGGGCATATGAAGTATCGATCTTGAGGTCAAACGCTTGACCGTTCGTGCGCTGTCGGGACTCTGACGAGAGAGGTGTTGTACCGCTGGGGAGGATGACTTCTTGGTAACCTGCACAAGAGACGGCGTCATCATCCCTAACTACAAGAGCTCATAGACTCACCTTATCCTTAAGGCATGAATATTTTAACCTTATTATTTTTTATTACAATATTTTATTCATTATGATTTTATTATTTCGGTAAGGATAAATTTATCTTATAATTAATTGCTGAATTAAATGATAGAAACTATTTATGCAACAAAAATTTCTAACATTAAATACTATATTTTATATAATGTATTGTCTTATATTGCTAATCTAGTCTCATAATTATTATATATATATATGATAATAAGTCCAATTGATCTAGTCTCATAATTATTATATATATATATGATAATAAATCCAATTGCTTCGGTTTTACACAAACGAATATCATATCTTACGATTTACGATTCGATTCGATACGATATACGATATAATTCATAAGAAGAAAAACGATATACGATTCATATCACGATTTGACAACCTTGGAGAACGGTTCCTTCTTCTTTTTCTTTTTAAAAAATCCTTGAGATCAATATCTTCTCTCTCTTCTCAAAATATTTTTGTAATAAAATATAGTTCCATTAGACAATTAAAGAGTGTCAAAGTCACATCTGAATTTGCGTACATTTGTATATATGTTTTAGATCATGAAGATCAAATTAGATGATACCCATCAACATAAAAATGTTGTGGAAAGAAGATTTCTTGAACGGGCGTAAAAACCACTTTTCTCAAAAGGAAAATTATTATAAAAAGATTGAAAAATAATTTGGGTGACTATATTTAATTGAATATTCCGAACGCGGGCTTTTGCTTTATGTACACGTTTTCATTAGTGTGATCTCGTATCGGTCCACTTGTCATGTCCTTGTCTTCTTCATTCACAGCTTGGGCCCACAAAGATTGACCTGCAAATTGCAATTATTTAATGTACTCTTTCAATGATCTTATCTCTTTGCCTCTAGCTTTGACAAACATGGCTTTTGTGATATTGAACCTTCAGAATTCAGCTATTTTGTAAATGAAGAAACGGGCTCTGCAGTACCCTGCAGCCCCAAACTGCAGTGGTCTCTTACACGGATTAGTGCGGCTGTTGGCTAATTTACAGTTAAGCCTCTGGACCCCACTGACTCATGTGAGAACTCACCGGAGTTTTGGACTTGGGGGCCGCTAAAGACCCTTTTTCCTCCGTTTTACTTTATTTTAATTTATTTTATTAAGTAGGGACAACTTTATCCTCCTTTTTCCCTCAAAAAAAAGTGCTTTTAACAATAACCCTATGTTGTATAAACCTTTGGCTTAGGGGACCCAAGACCATTCATGAAAAAATACTTATGCTTAACCCTTATCATATGCTAATATATGCAAAAAGAAATTCCAACCAACTGTGATGTAATATTGTTATTTTATTAAAAATTATTTAATTCTGATTCGGTTTTTATGTTTACTAGATAAAACGAGAAAACGGGACATAGAGTGCCACTGTAGGGATTCACGCGGGATGAGGGCTACTTTAGGTCTTATCCCTCATGACTCTTATTATCACCGTAGGTGTGACTTTGGGAGCCTACACACACATGACACCTTAGCCCCGTTTTTCTCATGTAAAATATGATTATTATAATAACCTATTATTAGCTCCACTAATTTTCTGAATAATATGACTTATTATATATTAGCAAAAATTTGGTGTGGTTATCTCAACCAAAATCTCACAATGTTCACACGTATCACTAAAGTTTAGATTTGAAAGATACCGCCCTCCTAATTTGAATGGGACAAAATGTATGCAATAAATGTGATTTTGCCGTAACTTGTGAGCAATCAACTTTAAAATATCCTTAAATAACGATGGATGGCTCGTTTAATTAAACACATATAGTAAGAGTGTCAAACCTACTGATATACTAACAAGAGCAAATATAGTGTTTTATAAAGAATATAGAATTAATCAATTACATTTTGTTGAAAACTTCGTAGCAAGTAACTTATGAAAACACCTATTTGGTTTATGTTTTGACAAAAAGCCCACGTGGTTTGCTCCGTCATCGAAAAACCACCATGTGTTTTGGAAAAATCCGAGGACTGTTGTCTTTTTGGGGCATTCTTGAAATATATCACAAGTGACATCCACATGATTTGTAAACGTAATTTTAGACACAAAATCTTTATGACGGCAACCAAAACAAAAAAAAAAAAGATTTTTTTAAAACCACAGGTCTGGTTTGAAAAATTAACAGAAACAGAAAGCATTTTTTTCTTAATAGAGCAAATCACACGATGGGTTTTTGTATAAGCGTGACACACGAGATAAATATCCTTTTCATAGCTTTAAAGGGCTGGCCCCGCCCCGGCCCCGGCTCCGGCCCGCCCACCTTGGCTCCGACCTCGAATTGAATTTCAGAACGTGGCTCCTTTATTGAACAGACGAGTCATTTGCCAACTATGTAGTGATTCATATGGATGTTATCAGCCCCATTTTAAATGCGCAGGCATGGTTGTGCCCTCAGTTTCATGCACAGCCTGAGGCCCACAATAATAACTTGCAATAGTTAAATGGCTCTTCCAATAACCCTGATCTATTGGCCTTTACCTATGCAAAGGATTTGAAGCTTGGATTTTTGTGATATTTCCCTCGATAAGTTAGTAATTTTAAAAACAACCTCGAAAAAATATCATCCTCAACTAAAAACAACCCTATGTTATAGTAGCATGCCTTCGACCTTGGGTTACGAATGGCCCCCAATCCAAATTGTTCCCATGCATCCCAAAAATCATGCCCTGACATCGAATTCCAAGCCGAGAAAAATCTTGCCGGAACTCCTTTTTCTTTGATCTTTCAGCCTTTCCGATATATAAAGCAAACCCTAATGGATCCAGCTACCCTCTTTTTCGGCGTGTTGCTGTTGGTTTAAATCAAAGGAGTGGAAGAATAATGATAAGAAAAAAGCGGAAGATGAAGAGTGATGAAGAGAAAGCTGGGCATTGCAAGTGCTATTGCTCGCCGGGAATGGTTAGAAGCGGCGGCAGGAGGGGTAAGAGTGTCTCTCTCACTCCCAACAGCTACATCTATCACCGCTAACGACTGAAGTTAACTCTAGGGCTGTTTTTGGTTAACTTATTGTCTTCATGGGTTTCTGAGGATTGTTTTTCAAAACAGTTGGTCTTTGGGGTTGTATATGAAAAAATCTCACAGCTAGATTCATTTCATAACCTCTCTCTCTCTCTCAAATTTAACCTTTAGCTTTGATAAGGGCTTGAAAACTCAATAAGAAGAGCAGTTTGATTTTATGATTACTTCTTTCATTGACGATGATAATATACTAGATGCATTCGTGCTTTGACGCAACAAATTCTAGTGGGCCCGATCGATGTTGACTGAAACCAGGCCCACAAACTTAGATTCAGTGAGTCAGCAGTACAGACAGCCAGAATCTTATCATCAAATTACTTAATTTTTCAATTTGAAGGACCACTCCTAGTCTCCTACTACATCTTGCTCACAATCTGTTATTTATTTTTTTCTCCCCTTATATTATAAGATTGGACCCTTCTAATGTCCACTATTCAATTAAAATGACTGCATGTAGAGTCGGCTACTCCTCCTGCATCTCGATCACAATCAACTATACAATCGAATTTATGTTTCTCCGTATCTAGATATGATCTTGGATCGTTTTCGCGTCTTATGAGAATCTCATGCTAGATCGGCCCTACCTCCTCAGAAACCATTAGAGTTATATCATCAAAACCATCCCGTGATTTACCCTGCTTCCTCAAGACCCTCTAGGGTTTAAACCAATCACAAAAAACTTTCGACGTTATATTCCGTTAAACAACACCCATGAATTTATCGAGCTATCCTTGAATATTTAATCCGTTGATATATAGAAAAGGACAATTTTAGAATAAAAGAGGCTCAAAAGTGTAAAAACTAACGGGCAGGACTTGCTATTTAAAGAAAGGTAATGTCGGGAGTTTTTGGTGACGGGTTTAACTCCCAGAAGGTCATGCTCTTTGGCTGGCCTTTTTGGTTGCTAAGGGGATGTTTGTATTATGAAATTTGGATTCCCAAGTAGTACAAATGCAATTTTTTTGGATTAACTAATTTTGTGTTTGGTTGATATTGGATTTCTTGTATTGGATTTTTGGATCTTTGTTTGGTTGGTAAAAAGAAAGTGAGATTTGTATTTAAAGATTTTAGAGTGAGGTAGAGAGAAAGTTAATTTTTTAATACATAAAGTGCAATGGCCCCACACATTCGGCTTCAATCCACCAAAATCCATTCGAAAATTAAGGATTTGAGGATTCTTGAATTTTTATGGGCCCCTCACTAAAAACAACTAAATCCAAACTTACAAAATCCTACAATCAAACACAATATTCTCAAATCTAAAGATCTTAGAACTCAAATAGTGCAAAATCCACGTAAATCCTGCAAGCAAACGGCCCTAACTAAAAGGTTTTCATCTATCAATGCCATGTCAAAATCATGGTTCTTATTTTTAATGTGAAATTTGATCACCAACCACCACCCACGGCGCCCCACCCTCGCTCACCCCCGCCACAATGCCACTTTGGATATTTACCCAATTCCCAAGGGGTATATCCGTAATCCAACTTGTTACTAATGCGAGCTATTAATACACCTTCGACTCTCGAGCTTTTCATCGCTGTTTCATTCAGTTTCAACGATTCATCCAATTTCGGATCCTCGATTGTTTCGGGGCGGATCTTCGATTTAGGATCCGAATCCGGGTAGGGAAAGCAAAAGGCGCTCGCTTTATTTGATCTCCGGCGGGTTTTTGGCGGCAAAATGGGGGGCAAGCGGGCGGCTCTTCTCGTTCTGTGCCTCGCATTGGCGGCGGCGATCGCGGCGGAGCTTGACGGCGATGTGGGCCCCACCGCCGAGCTGGGCCGTTTCAGAAAGGCTCTGAATTTCCTGTGGGCCGCCGATGGATCGTCGTATCATCACGTTTGGCCGGTAATATACACAAAAATTTCAATTTTTGTGTATATATATTTTAAAAATTTTTTGATTTGTAATTGGATTAGTTTGATGGAAGTTTTTGTGATAGCCGATGGAATTCGGGTGGCGAATCGTGGTGGGGTCGTTTGTTGGGTTCTTCGGCGCGGCGTTTGGGAGTGTTGGAGGTGTCGGTGGTGGTGGGATTTTTGTTCCCATGCTTGCTTTGATTATTGGGTTCGACCCCAAATCGTCGACGGCCATTTCAAAATGTAAGAGGAATTAGTTTGGCCTTGTTTGGGTATGGAGTTAAGCTTAGATAAGCCGAGTTTTATAAAGTTGTCTAAACTTAGCTCCAGAATCCTAACTATGCTATGTTTGGATTTCATTTAAGTTGAGATAAGTGGAGTTTACTGAACTTCAATTCAACCAAAGTTTTTAAACTCCAAAAAATATGAGAAGAAAACACTTAATTGAAAGTTTAGTAAACTCAAGAATTAAACACCAAAGCGGCATATAACCTTTGCCTCCACTTAAAAATAAAATCCGGATATTGCGACTCTATTCCCAAACATGGCCTTTGTAGTTTAGCATTGTACTTTTTTCTTTACCTATTGATTATTTCTTTGTTGCGTGGATGTGTGTGTGGTGGGGGGAGGGTAGCCGGGTGTTAATTAATTCTGTTGTTCTTTACGTTTAGATATTTATGGTCATATCGGTATTAGATATTCATAAAGGATCAGTTCGGATAAGTGGTGTGAAACATGGTTGTGAAACCACGGTTGTAACCAAACCATATTTTGGTTGTAATCGGGAGAGCAGTGGTAAAAGCTAAATTAAAAAGGGGGCTCACCATTTTTTTTGAAATTTCCCTTTATAAAAAAACAAAATTAAAAATGGGTGGGGCCCACCATTTTTTGGCCCTTTAATAAAAAAATTAAGGGGGGGCCCTCTTCCCCACCGCTCAATTGAGAGGTGGGGTAGCTTTTCCCACCGCTCAAATTGAACAGTGGGGAAAGCACACGCCGCTTCCTCCAAAAAGGGAGCGGCGAGGCGTTGAGCGGCGCTTGCCGCTCCCTGAACGGGCCCAAAATCAAGTGTCATCTCTATTTATATAACGGCAACTCTTAGGTGAGATGCCAATTGATTTGGTAGCTCATTTGCATGTCTAGATTTTATGGAACTAAAAGGAAAAGAAAAAGGAAAAGGGTTGCAATTAATAATGAACTATAACCTACCATGTCACTTCAATAAAGACCAAAAAAAACCTTCCTCCACTCGCTCCAAATTTTGAATTTCAAATTTCAACCTCAATATATTCACATTTTAGAGCTTTATACTCCACCAAAGGACTTACTTTTTGGTATGACAAGGAATCTCATAGGTTTTGGGGTGAAAATAGCTAACTTTTTAAATCTATTAAAATAAAAAATATTTTGGTAAAAGAGTTTACAGTCCTGTATTATTCCAACTAAATTTCTTTGAATTTTTATTTAAATTTCTGTCCATGATGTCAGCAAACACACATGTGCTGAACAGTAGTTATAGCACAGGCAACGCTTTTGCCTTCGAGAAAGAGATCTACCTTTCAACCTTTAAATCCCACTTGTATTAGGATACGGCCTATTATTCAAAATAAAATATATCCAGCAAAAGTACTAGGATTTTTATTTTTTTTTGATGAAAAGAAGTACTAGGGTTTAGTTTGGAAGGTTTAATGGGTTCTTCTTCTTTCTTTTTGTGACCAAGTCTGTGTGGTAGCAGTATTAGGTATCACATATTTTAGGAATCACTACTATGTGTAGAATTTATAGGAAAACGATTTTCCCCCTGCTAGGTTCAGTAGAGCTCCATCTCCTGCAAACAGATTTTATTCGCTCTCATTTAAACAGTAGGAGTTCTTGAACCAAAATTATGCAGTGAAGGCGATTATGAATTTTATATCCGCTCTTAAAATGTGGATATCACAGCTCACATTAGCGAGTCTTAATTGTTCGTGGAAGTGTTTTTATTTGGTAGATAAAAAAGCTTTTTGCGGGATGTTACATGAGCATTGTTCATGTCTTCTAGGCAGGGGCGGAGCGGAGGAAGGGCGTGCTAGGGCCCGGGCCCCACCAAGGTTCATAGGAAACATACATATATACATTAGTCTTAGTGTCTCAATTCCTGTGCAAAACCCTGTCAAGGACAATTACGATAGATTGTTTAAAATCAAGTTGGCATAGTGATAAATACACTGAGCTATGTCCTTGAAATTTTTGTGTTCGAGACCCATCGGCATCATTTTTATTTATTTTTGTAACCACATGTTGGCTACTTTAGCACGAAAATTTTAATGAAAACCTTTTCATATTTATATTTGATCTCATATATCTTTTTATTCATTTATAACCCTTTGAATGCAATTAAATGTATCATTTAGCGTGGAAGTAACTTTAATAAGATAGCTTATGACTTTGATAAATGTATTCTTTTTATTAATAAATAATAATTATACAAGCAAAAACAACAAATAAAATAACCATACATATAGTAAGCTACTAACACCAATATGTTATTCAAGTTACTAAATAAGTTAGGCCGGACTAAATCACTTATTCATGGAAGCATCATTTTATTTGTAAAAATGTAAATTAGAAAGTATGAAGTTTCTTTGAATTTAAATGTTTTAATTGCATCGATATTGTAAAATAAGACATAATAAGTACATTATTCTATTATTGATTTTAAAAACATTTATTAGCATGTTGTAATGAGTATAATTTTATATTAGAAAATATGTATTACTCGGCCCCTCAAATTTCTGGATCCGCCCCTACTTCTAGGGACTTTTATCTCTAGAGATTATTTTATTGGCTCATGTATTATGGCATTTTGTGGTTGTCTTAATTTTATTTTCAGACTAGTGTGTGATATCACGCTAGGTTGAGATTTGGCTGGACTCTGGTTATGATATCTCTGTTTTTGCTTTGTTTCTTTTCTTTTTTCTACATTTTTCTTTCTACGGTGTATCTTGTTTTGTTGACTTCTCTTTAATGAAATGCTGGGCATTTCCAGCTGTTTTTAAGTTTTGATTTTTAAAAATAAAACGCTATTCTCCTGAACTTTAGCTTACATGCTATTGCTCAATGTTCAGGTATGATAACGGGTGCGGCTGGTTCAACCGTTTACTACAATCTTAGGCTGAGGCATCCTACTCTAGACATGCCCATCATTGACTATAACTTGGCTTTGCTCATCCAACCGATGCTTATGCTGGGGATTAGCATTGGAGTCATCTTCAACGTAGTTTTCCCCGATTGGATGGTTACAGTCCTCCTAATTATACTCTTCATGTGTAAATATTTTTTTGTCTGATTGCAGAATCATTTGCTATTATTCCTTTTTTCAACAGTAGAGTTTTGTCTTAGATTCTAATGGCATTTTGTAGTTACATCGTCTAAAGCATTTATGAAGGGCGTTGAAACATGGAAGAAAGAGACAATAATGAAGAAGGTACCATCCTTTTACTCATTTATTATGTTATCTTTTTAGTTTTAGTTATCCATCCATTTACTGAACCATTTTTTAATTTATTAACAGGAGGCTGCGAAAAGGGAAGAGACCAATGGTGAGCTCGTGATTCTGTTGTGCTGTTTCAGGCATTGCAAACACTTTTAACGCTCAAAACTACTAAAAACTTTTTAAATTACAGATAACTACTAAAATCTTTCATATGCAACACAACTTGTTTTTACTAAACTACCATTAAGGCATTTTACAAATTTATTTGATGCCGTTATATTAGTTTAATGAGTATGAGTTTAAGTTTTTGGTATTTTAGTGAAATAAAGCCATTATTTAGGTTCCGAAAATAGCAATTTTCATCTGTCTATTTCCGTAGGTGGAGCAAATGAGGTAGAATATAGACCTCTGCCTACTGGTCCTGACAATCCTCGAGAGATCCCTACGAACTTTGAATCTGAGGTAATGGCAAAAACCAGGAGCAATATCACTATTTCCCATATTAATCCAAGAGTGAGTTGACCAACCTCTGTTTCTATTGCAGGTCTCAATTCTGGAAAATGTTTATTGGAGAGAGCTTGGCCTTCTTGTTTTTGTGTGGATGGCTTTCCTTGTACTTCAGATTACAAAGGTTATTTCCTCTTTTTAATTATCTTTTGGATAAATGTATAGGGAGAAAGTGTCCCTAGCCAAATAATAAGGGAAAACTTCACCCCTAAAAAAGAAATAAAAACGAGCTATAAAACAAATTCAACAACACTTTGTTCATCAACTTTTAGCAAGAGTCTTGTCTATATTGTAAAAGCCATCTTCTTGCTTTTCGACACAATTGTCCTGAAATTCCGACAGAAAATTAATTGTGTATAACACCCAAAAACGAAGAAGGGCTTCTTTTACTTGCATGGAAGTCTGTAGTGGTTTTTTCAACCAAACACTTCAACAAGATGCCATGACAAACGTAAACCAGTCATCCATAATAATCCATCATCTTTTCCATGTAGATCTTGATTGCAATCTGTTTTTCTTGAATTTTTTTAGTTTATTATCTGTTTCATTACTTGTAAAGTAACATGTTCATTCTACTTGTGTTCATGAAATGCAGAACTATCTAGCAACTTGTTCGATCGCGTACTGGTTGGTGAACTTGTTGCAGGTGCTAGAGGCTTTTACATTTTTAACAATTCAATCTACTCTTCATCTTCTTATTGTTTTAAGTTTACTCTTTATTGATTTTTTTTTCTTTTTTTGTAAACATTTAGATCCCAGTTGCTGTTGGGGTGAGTTCATATGAAGCAGTTAGCTTATATAAAGGGAAGAGTGTAATTGCATCTAAAGGGGGTGAAGTAACAAACTGGGAAGTTCACCAGCTAATTCTATATTGCTCATCTGGTGTTATTGCTGGAATTGTTGGAGGACTGCTCGGTTTAGGTGGAGGATTTATATTAGGTCCTCTCTTCTTGGAACTCGGAATTCCTCCACAGGTATGTTCTATTTAACTGCCCACGTTATCGAATTTTTTAACATAATTATTTATCGATTAGTGTTTTTTAGAATCCGGATTTCAATTATGGTTCAAACATTCTCCTTTTATATTTCTCCCTATAGTACTGCTGGAAATTTGGCATCAGGATGACGGTTGATCATAAAATTTTCAAATCTTTTATGAAGTTCTGCTTCATAGTCAATCCCATTTTGATGGGCGAAGGCTTAGATGATGATTTTGATGATAATATAAATCCTGAAAGAAGTATGTGTTTTGGCTTTTGTCACATGGTTGGAAGTTTGAAGTTAGAACACAATTCAAGGTATCAACATTAAGAAATTAAAACCTAAACTACAGCAACATATAACTATTTTAAAAAGTGCATGGAAATAGTTTTAGGATGAATGGTAGTTTAATTTGAAGAAACAAGCCAAATGACTAGTAGTTTGTGTCAGTTTTTGTGTTGGTATATAATGGTTTGCAACTAATGGAAATCAACACCATACTTACTAATAGTTATGATACTTCTTGTTCTTTGTGATTTTTTATTTCTATTTTTCTGATATCTTGAATTCTTGATACATACATATAACATCATTAGTTCTTCAGGCCAATGCCACCTTTAGGTAGAAGCAACTTTTAGTAATTTCACATGAGGATATGCATAAAACAATATCCCAGTGACACACTCATAAAAAGATTTATATGATGCATAGCGATACAATCAAAACATGTGGGTGCTATGGTAGATGCATTTAAGGTGTGCGTTGCTTCAAACCAAATTCATTAATCATAAGTACAAGATATCAACAAACTTCAGAAGCAGCTACTACATCAAAAGTCTGTTCAGACTAATGTTCATCCTTACTATTATAACTATAACTCAAAGAGTGTCATGTGGCATTTTGTCATTTTTAAGAAGAAACTCAAAAGGGTATTAAAATTTCTACATTTTTTTCTAAACTAAAAAAGTTTCCACATCTTCCCTCAACTTACGCTCCTTTGGAACTTGAAACAGATAATTTTTCATAGCCGCCTTACTATTTATAAATTTATACATAATCTCTCTCACTATTATTTTCTCTCTCATCTTTTACATGCTCACACCTGCACAAATTCTATTAAGTGTTGATAAGAAGCTCCAGCCATAAGATTACGGCAAAGAAAAATATGATGTGAAGGTGTGAGGTACAAGATATAAATCACATGAATTATGGAACATGATCCATGATCAAAGTTTAGCTATAAACATGATCATGGTAAACAATGTTGTATCAGAGATGGTACATAGAGCCCAAAGGGGGCTATTCCCTCCCCCACCCCCAACCCCCAAACACCCAGCATCCCAAAAATTATATTTAAAAAAAAACACCCGCTCTGAATCCCGCACTCAAAACTTCTTAAGAATTGGCCGGAAAGGTCTCTTCAGCAAACTCGCTTGTCTTGATTTGCTACCCCTGCCAAATTTTTTTAACAACTGTCTAATTAGTGTAAATGTGTATAAAATGCTTATATCATAATACATTATGTACTATTCCAAAACTTCCACATATAAATTATTTCTGCATTTAATTAGCCACCCTATATTAAAAGAAACTTCTTTTTTCTCAATTTTTCGAATTCATAAAGTTTATTAATTGTTCTGGCTAATTCCATTTCATACTACAGCAATATGATTGATTATATAATTCTTTCTTGCTAATCATATTTCATCTTTCTTAATTTTTTCTTTATAAACAACAACTGAGCCTTTTAATTTTTTCTTTATCAATTCTTAAAATATTAGCTAATTATACGTCATACTTGGGTATTCAATATTTCTCTGATGTCACTAATGATGCCACATTGATTATTAGTGCTGATTGTCAATGGTTATTACACAACAGAATTTCGATCTCTTTCAGTTTAGGTTTCAAAAAAAATTTAGTTGCAGGTTATAAAATGTAACATGTGTAAACGAGGTCCGAAAAATTAAGCGATTTAGTATTTTGAAGCTCGTTAGGAGAACTATATATTAAATTGTGTGTATGTCGTATATTATCTTGCCTAAATTTTAAGGTGTAATCCTGGTTCTGTCCCTGTGTCAAATGTATGATGAAGTATTGAATACATGGGAGCAACATCAAGCTAATTGTGCTTACAGAACAGTATATGATAAGTAGTAGTATGGTTGAAATTATAAATGCTGAAAGTAGATTGATTTAACCACAACCGACAGAAAATAGTAAAACTTGAGCTAGTCAGTGTTATTAGCAAGAAATTCCTGATATGAGGGTATTGAACTTGAGCAAGATTTGAGTGCATTAGAGGTAGATAGTTCTTAGAGGAGGGTTATCCGTTATCGAGTTCGTATTTGATATTCAATAAAATAGGTGGATAAATTATATTACTCATTTTACGCCTTAAGTTTTATGTCGTAAGAATATCGATAGACTCGGTATTTATGATAGACACATGAAAAGAGAAGGTCAATAACACAAAGCCGCTATCCCAAATATCCATTTAGCTCTATTTCCACTCAGGTCAATCTCAACTCAATGGAATTATTGGCCATACATACCATCATGAATTTTCTTTAGGATTAGATGTCCAACTAAGTGTTGTGATGGCTGCTGTCTCACTAATACAATCCTACCCATTGTTGTTTTTCCATTAAACTACCTTAAATGTTTTGTAATCCAGTCAGCTCCTTTCACATACAAGATGTAAGTGTCGGCGAAGGAAAACTCCCAAAGTTATAGGTAGTTTCTTGTAATTAAAAAAACATCGAGACAGTTCAGAGAAAAAACAGCATATTTTTTTTTATTGTTTAGTGTAATTTAGCCCTACCTAAATATGAATTTTGTAGTGATATCTCAATTGATGTAATATTCTAGTTTAATTTTTATAGATAAATTGATGATAAGAATCACCAACCTTACGATTTAAATATTTAATCTCGCCACACATTTCCAGTGACCATTTTGGAAAATTGTTGCAGGTATCGAGTGCTACAGCCACCTTCGCCATGACATTCTCCGCATCGATGTCCGTAGTAGAATACTACCTTCTGCATCGTTTCCCTGTCCCATATGGTACTAAAACTCACCAATTGTGTTTCATATAATTTCTGAGGTTGATTGCATAAAACCTTCATGTGTCTCATCCACACGTTTATCACCCTTCAACCACTTATCAACAAAATAACTCTGAGGTTGGTTTCGAACAGACTCATAAGGGAAAAAATGACATGATTTGCTAACTCACTCATTTGAGTTTTATGGGCTTCGTAACTGCTAAATGAGATTTAGAAGAGGGATATTATATGCATTTAATCTTAATTTCTTTATCATTGTTGAATAAAATTTCAAAGCCTGTTAATTAATTTCTAGTATTTGTCATCCCTCAACTGAATTACATCACATAATAAAACTTTGCTCGATTTTGATACGTGGCTTAGAAGAGAGATTTTGACATGATCTGGTGCTTGCTAAAGAAACTGTTAATAACCGATAATTTGCTAGACAAGATTAATTCTAATTGTTTTGAAATTTGTTAGTACATTACAGCCTGCTAATGATTTCATTTTTGTGATGGCTTTTGCAGCTCTATACTTTGTTGCTGTTGCCACTGTTGCTGCATTTGTAGGGCAGCATGTAGTTAGTAAGCTCATCATTGTAATGGGAAGAGCGTCGCTCATCATCTTCATCTTATCTTTCACCATTTTCATCAGCGCAGTCTCACTCGGTAAATTGCAATTAAGACCAAATTACTATCTTTTTAGATTGTTTTCCTTGTTATCATTGTTCGTTTTTTCCCTGAGTTATTTTGTTTCAATTATGTAGGCGGAGTTGGCATTTCAAATATCTTTGGAAAGATCAAGCATCACGAGTACATGGGATTTGAGAATCTATGTAGATATAATGTTTAGCAGCAATTATACGACCTAGTTCAAATTGTATTAGACAAACCTTTTATATTCAGGTATTTATATTCAAAAATTTTAGGAGGTTTCTCAAAGAAAGGCCCCAATTTTTTTCTATCCATTAATTAAACTAGAACTTTTGCACTTGTGTTGCATGCCTATATATGTTACATCTTGGAAAAGATATATAAATATTATTTTTAAGGTTCATAATAGATATTTGCAAAAATCTGAGTTGACATCAGCAATTACAAATGAAAGTTTTTAATTTATTTCGCTAAATTATGATGATTTTTATTACTATTTGACATGCTAAGAATCAAATTTTAATCTGCAACCAATCTAATATATATTACTGTTTTTTTTCCCCACTTGCTACTGAGAAAGCCTCCGTTAAAAAGCTAGTGTTTCCGAAATTTGGAGCCAAGTTGAGGTGGCTCGAAGCAAGACTCCCAGTCCTTGTCATCCGTCATCCGAACACGGCAGCGGAGCTTCCACCAATTCTAGAGACCATAGGCAATAAAAGTTCTAATAAACCGCCACTTGAAACCGTTCCCCGATCTGCTGTTGTCAAAAAAAGCCATAATCCTTCAAAAGTAAACGGAGTGAACGACACTTTGCCCAACATAGCCAATTCAGACCAAAACGACTTCCACCCTGCGCAATCGACAAAGAGATGAGATAGAGATTCCGGTGCACAAGCATCGCACATAGAACACATGGGTGTGACCCACACTCCCCTAACCACACCCTTCTACTAGCATTTAGCTTTGGCGGGCTGAAAGAATTCCAATGATCATTTCTCATTCGGAAGAGACGATAGCCCTCCCTCACCACGTAGTCACTTCTTCCTTGCCACAACGGTTTGTCGTCCTCCCCATTTCGGGTCCAATTCAAATTTGCTAAGAGGTCCGGCGGTAGGGTATCAACATCAGACAAGTCCAACATGGCTTTGACCGTTCTATTATCGACGCAGTTTACATCGACCTCCTGAGGAAACAAAGCAAGCGGAAGGTCCAAGAGCCACGTATCAAACCAAAACCTTGCAGTGTTCCCATCCCCAATCACCCAACTAGTTCCCAGCCTAATCTTAGGCAGCAGTCTAGTCATTGACCTCCAAGTCGCCGAGGCTCCGGCAGGTGCATGCGATCCCCTGTGCATCCTGTATTTCGCCGAGACCAATCTTACCCATGTATCGTTTGGGTGAAACAGGATCTTGCTCGCCTGCTTCGAAAGCAATGCATGATACATAGCCTCAGTGCTTCTCATCACCAATCCTCCATCATCAATCGGGGTGCAAACTCTCTCCCAATCTACAAGGCTCATCTTTCCAGGTCCCCAAATGAATTTGCGCAAGATGCAATCAATTCTATTAAGAACCGCCTTTGGCACGTGCATTGATCTAAACAGATAATTTGGCATGGTTGCCAAGACTGACTTAGCCAACGTAAGCCGGCCCAGAAAGGAAATATTTCTTGCTTTCCACCCCAAAAGTCGTTCCTCCATTCTCTCAAATAAGGCCGAAAAATGTGAGACCTTCCGAGTTCTAGAACAAATAGGTACACCCAGGTACTCGAAATCATCATCCGCCACCTCCAATCTTAAGCAATTCTAAACCCGAAGGATTCATGAGAGAGGAGAAATATCGAGATTAAGGTGTACAATCAATTTGGAGAGATTGATGACCTGTCCAGTAGCCCTTTGGAACAAACGCAATATGTTTGCCCATTCGTTGAGCCGAAGAATACCAGATCATCGGGGAACAAAAGATGGGTGATGGCCAAGTCCATGCTTCCATGTTTAAAACCGATGATTTTCCCTTGCGCTGCCGCATTGTTCACTAGCAATGAAAAGATGTCAGCTAAAGTAATAAATAACAGAGGGGATAATGGGTCACCTTGCCGCAGACCATTCGTCCGGCAGAGTCGACCTGTTAACCAACAAAGAGCAGGTTGCAGACTTAAACACACATAGACAGCCAATCAATCCACGTGCGGCAATAGCCTATGCGCACTAACGCTGAAAAGAGAGATTCCCAATTAACCATACGCCTTCTGGAGATCGACCTTTGCCAAAAAAGCTCCCCTGTGTTTCGTTGATCTGCAGCTAATCGAGTGCCAAATTTCTTGTACAATCGTGATTCCATCTACAATATCCCTTTTAGGCACGAAACCCAGTTGTTCAGCCTCAATAGTAACAGCAATAATCTCCCTCCATCTATTAACCAACAACTTGGCAAGGATCTTGTACATAGTATTGCAGAAGGCTTATCGGCCTGAAATCCTTAGTAGCTGTCGGAATCTTAATTTTAGGTATCAGGCCAATGATTGTATCATACCAACCCTTAGGCATAATCTTTGTACTAAGAATGTCGTCAATGCAAATCAGGAGATCCGATTTGATCGTATCTCACATCGTGACAAAGAACTCTGCAATAAGGCCATCCTTACCCGGCGTTTTGTCACGAGGCAAATTAAACACCACCTCCTTGACTTCATCCAACGTGACTCTCTTAGTGAGCCGCAGGTTCATATCGTCAGAGACATTTCGGCGAACAAGACCTACGCAGAAATCTTGAGCCTCGGTCGATATATCCCAATGATTAATTCGCCAAATGGACAGCATTTCCTTGACAAACACCGCTTCAGCCTCCTTGGCCGACTCCAAGACAAACCCCTCCGAAGTCATCCTCCGGATCAACTGTTTTTGCCTTTTCGCCTTAAAAGAGTGATGAGAAAAAAAATCTAGTATTGCGCATCACCAAACTTGAACCATTTCCATCTATTTGCTTGCCTCCAGTACTCCTCTCTATCCCTAGAGGTGTTATGCAGCCTCGCGTTTAGCCTCTGTAGCCTCTGCCGCTCACCATCGCTGAGTCTGACGTTCCGTCCCGCATGCTTAATTTGCTTATCTCTTCCTCAATCTGTCGAATCTGAACATTGAAGTCCCCGTAGTTCTCTTTTGTCCACCTCCGCGTGTGTTTTCTGACCCTATTCGACTTGACCGATAGACTCATCTTGCTTCTTTGTCGGCCCCCTCAGCACTTGAAGAACGTATAGGCCAAGAATCCTTCCTATCCAAGAATCCTTCCTATCCTATATACATAATGTAAAAGTTGCATAGTGGTGGCAGAATTTTCAAAATCCCAATTTTCCCCTCATAAATTTTAGTATTTCCACTTTCTACTGCCACATGTTCCATCTCCTATTGGTGTCCGTGCCCACCTCCTGCTCTATTTAAGATGGAGCATTTCATCCTCATTCTCTACTCAAAAGAGAAAAACCAAAAATAAAAAAAAGTTGAGAGAGTGGAGAGAGAATGACCTTTAAAACTCTACCGATCTTCTTTTCCTATTTTGCATTCAGGGTTGAAGGACGAGAATGGCAATATTTGTGCTGTGTGTTTTGAAGAAATTGAGATGGATAGCAACGGTGATTTAGTCGAACGAGTGCAATTGTGTTTTGATCATACATTCCACATGAAGTGTATTGTTTCTTGGTTGTTCAAGAAAAACTCATGCTCACTATGTCGATGTGAGAAGCCACGTCAAATAACTTAAGATGTCACTGTTGGTTTTTCTTTATTGATCGATCGTCTGTTGTTTCTGTTATTTTGACATGTAAAATTCGAAGAAGAATAAACAATGTTGACAAGTTCTAATTGTGTTTTCTAATATTTTCAATTAGTTTAATATGGTTTATACGATGATCAAATGATACATTTATGGATATATGGTATAAATCATTTAATTTTCTAACTCGGTCGTGTTTTTGCAATTAAATTTGACAAATGACGGAAAAGAAGAAAAAAATTGAGAAGATGCCAGCATGCAAGTGTAGAAAAAACTCAAATGAAAAAAACAATGAGATTGCCAATTGGTTTTTATGGGTACTTCTTTGTTAGGAACAACAGGTTTATGATCATAATTCGTAACAAGTATACGTAAGAATTATTAAACCGAAAAAGACAGTAGTCATGAAAAAAGAGAAAGACGTTACCATTTCCAAAAAGACCGTAAAAAAATAGGGACGTTATCAGATAGAAATAGGACAGAAATGACAAGTCGGACGGAATAGATCAAAAGAAAAATTGCTAAAATTAGAAAACTGCTAAAAATAAAAAGTTGTTAGAACGAAAAACTAATTATTTGATTGCGTCCCAAATTGATTCCCGATACTTCCTGTCAAATCTTAACGGATTCGGGTTCTATTTTCACTCCTAATTCGAAAGTCAAAGTTCGGAGCAAATCTTTGACCGCGATTTCGGGGCCTTAAATCATGGATTTTCGCTATTCCGGGGCCTTAAATGATGGATTTTCGCTATTCCGGGAGGCGTCAATGGAATGCCTATGGCAATCCATTGACCCAGACGATTTTGCGAGATCTTCGATTTGGCTGGTGAAACGCGCGAATCGGACAAGATTTGACAGTTTGGGATTCTCAGGTTGAACTAGACCCGACGTGTTTTGGATCGGTCGAGCAACTCCAAGTAAGCTAGGGCCGCGTCAATAAGGTATAATACCAGCGCATATACTGAGAGGGTACAAAGGCCCACGTGCAAGTGCATGCGGTCGCAAAATAGTGACGTTAATATTAGTCATAATTTGACAGAAAAAGACATTAGTCATGACGGCCAGAAAAAAGACATTAGGTATGATTTGACAGAAAAGGACATTGGTCATGATGGACTGTAGAAAAATAGTGACGTTGGCATTGACTATCGTTTGACAGAAAAAGGATATTAGTCATGACGGACTGTAGAAAAAAATGACGTTAGCATTAGTCATGATTTGACAGAAAAAGGACATTAGTCATGTCCACCTCCTATTGCCATATGTCCCATCTCTTATTGGTACCTATCCCCACCTCTACTCTATTTAAACCAAGGCACTTCATTTTCGATCCCTACAAAAGAGAAAGGGTAAAAAAAGGATAAGCCAGAAATATTTTGCATCTCTTAATGGCATAAAATCTTGATGCAGAACAGCCATTGCCTCTCTCAATAGTCAAAGAGTATAACAAACCGCCGTTGTTTCTTCTACTCCATGCAAAACCGACGCCCACGTCGTCGGATGCCGACGGTGTTGATCCTTCCGTTTGGACCCACGGGTACATTGAAGACTCCGTCCAAGTGATCATTCCCTCTCCCGTTGGCCCTCGTGATGGTACAAAGTGTATTTTGGACGAAATGCCATCTTTTAAGCATCGCAAATATGTAGCCTCTAAATTACGTTCGCCCGAAAACCGTCGTAGCTTCGCCGGCTGGGTGGAGTATCGTAAATGCCGCATCCAAGATCAGCATCGCATGTATCTTGAAACGGAGATCAGCAAATTCGTCCATGAAGCTGTGGAGATAGCAAATGCAAAATTTCATATCAAGATATATGTTTATACTAGCGTTGATAGGACTGTGACAATTAAGAGACCACGTAAGCGAAAGAGACAAGAGTTAAAGGACGGGATTGACGATATTGTTTGTGCGGTGTGCTTCGAAGAAATTTAGAAGAATAGCAGTGGTGATTTGTTCGAAGGAGTGCAGTTGTGTTGTGACCATGCATTCCATATGAATTGCATTGTTCCTTGTTTGTTTAACAATAACTCATGTCTGCTATGTCGATATAAGAACCCCATGTAAAATAGATTAGGATGTTAATTTTAGTTTTTCTTTGTTGGTCAACCTTCTGTTATTTCTGTTATTTTGGCATGTAAATTTCGAAGAAGGGATGAACAATGTTCACAAGTTCTGATTGTGTTTTCAAATATTTTCAATGATTTAATATATTTAATATGATGATCATATGATGTATTTGGATATATAGTATAAATCACTTAATTTTCTAACTCGGTCGTATTTTTGCAATCAATTTTGACAAAGGACAGAAAAAGACAAAAAAATTGAGAAGGTGACAGCGTCCAGGTATAGAAAAACTCAAATAAAAAGGAATAATGATATTACCAATTGGTTTCAAAGGATACTTCTTTGGTTGGAAAACATGCATGTTATAATCATAATTCGTAACAATCATAATTAAGTATTATTAAACAGAAAAACACATTAGTCATGATGCTCTTTTTTAATTGGTAAGTGGTGCAGCTCTGCTTTGGGATGCAGCGCTTCTAAACAGATTTAAGAGAAATTGAAAGAATATAAAGATAACAATGGCAATTTCACTAAACTAGAGTTTTATTTAATTAAAATTTGCCTCTTATAATTGCAAAATGTAAATCGCAACTAATTTTCTGATAAAAGAAGAACTGCTAAAAATAGAAAACTGCTAAAACTAAGGCATAAAACCAACTTCGGAATTTTCGGGTTGAACTAAACGTGACGTGCATCAATGAGGCATAATACTAGTACATAAATTGATAAAGAACAAAGGCTCGCGTGTAAGTGCATCCAGTTGAGTACGTATATGAGGAAAAACGTTATCAGGTACAAACAGAACAGAAAAAGGACATTGGTCAAAATGGAAGAAAAATAGTGTTAACGATAGGAAAATAGTGAGCTTAACATTAGTCTTGATTTGACAGAAAAAGAACATTGGTCATGATAGACTGTAGAAAATAGTGACGTTAACATTGATAGTGATTTGACATAAAAAGGTAACGACAGAAAAAGGACATTAGTAATGACGGACTGTAGAAAAATAGTGACCTGAATATTGGTAGTGATTTGACAGAAAAAGAACAGTAGTCATGACGGATTGTAGAACAACAGTGACGTTAACGTTATTCATGATTTGACAGAAAAGAGACAGTAGTCATGACAGACTGCAGAACAACAGTGACGTTAACTTTGACCGTGATTTGACAGAAAAAGGACATCAGTCATGAAGGACTGCAGAACATCCGTGACGTTAAGTTTGACCGTGATTTGACAGAAAAAGGACATCAGTCATGAAGGACTGCAGAACAACGGTGACGTTAATTTTGACCGTGATTTGACAGAAAAAGTACATCAGTCATGATGGACTGTAGAAAAATAGTGCTGATGACAGAAAAAGGACAATAGTCATGACGGACTGTAGAAAAATAGTCACCTGAACATTGGTAATGATTTGACAGAAAAAGGACATTAGTCACGATCGACTGTAGAAAAATAGTGCCGATGACAGAAAAAGGACAATAGTCATGACGGACTGTAGAAAAATAGTGACGTTGACATTTGACATGATTTGATAGAAAAAGTACATAGTCATGATGGACTGTAGAAAAATAGTGTTGACGACAGAAAAAGGACAATAGTCATGACGGACTGTAGAAAAATAGTCACCTGAACATTGGTAATGATTTGACAAAAAAGGACATTAGTCATGACGGACTGTAGAATAACAGTGACGTCAACGTTATTCATGATTTGACAGAAAAATGACGGTAGTCATGACGGACTGCAGAACAACAATGACGTTAACGTTATTCATGATTTGACATCGTGATTTGACAGAAAAAGTATATTAGTCATGATGGACTGTAGAAAAATAGTGTTGACGACAGAAAAATGACAATAGTTATGACAGACTGTAGAAAAATAGTAACCTGAATATTGGTAATGATTTGACAGAAAAATGACATTAGTTATGACGGACTGTAGAACAACAGTAACGTTAACGTTATTCATGATTTGACAGGAAAGAGACATCAGTCATGACGGACTGCAGAACAACAGCGATGTCAACGTTATTCATGATTTGACAGAAAAAGGACATCAGTCATGACGGGTTGCAGATCAACAGTGACGTTAATATTGGCCGTGATTTGACAGAAAAAGGACATCAGTCATGACGGACTGCAGAACAACAGTGACGTTAATATTGACCGTGATTTGACAGAAAAAGAAATCAGTCACGATCGACTGTAGAAAAATAGTCTGATGTAATGAAGAAGAGAGACATGTTACCAGATGTAAAAGGACGGTAGAAAAATAAAAACGTTAGTAGTGATGAGATATAGTAAATAAAATAAATTCATATGATAAAACCAAAATATTTTATCAGAAATTTAAAAAAATAAAAATGAATTGAATTTGTTTTTGTCTCCACCTCCTATTGACGTCATGCCTCATCATCTCTTTCCCCTATTTAATCCAGCGTTTTTCATCTTCTTTCTCACTTGAAGAAAAAAGGGAAAATATTGAAAAAAGAGAAAATAGAGAAAGAGAGAGATCCTATTCTAACCAAATTCTGGATTTTCCAACACTTTTGAAACTTAAATCCTTGGCTTGGATCGTTTCAAAGCACCATATCTTCAGTAAGTATTTTTATGTCTTTCTTTGTTTTCTTCTTCAACATATATGATCATGAATCAGGATGGTTTGCACTAAACTTTTTTTTTCCATAACTAAACTTTTCTTTTTCAACATATTATTTTTCATTCTTCATTTAGTATTTTTTAACTGATGGGAATATTTTTAAAAGTTGTCATTATTAATGTAATACTTAACTTGAATTGATATTTTTTCCATTTGCAGGAAAGCGTTCGTTTGATTTGGTCAACAAAAAAATTGGAGTAAAAACTAAGATAACAAAAAATCTATTATTCGAAAAATTCAATATTAAAGATTTTTATTTATTTATGCTTATATGTAGAAGTAAATTATTTGTTCTCTAAATTTAAATTCCTATTGGTATCTGTACAGTTTTCCATTTAAATTATTAATAAATGATATGACATGTTTATTGTTATTAGTTAATCATTTATGTTGATCTCTATAATTATTTCTATATATTGTGATATTATCTTTTGTCTTTTATTTAGCTATGCATGGGAATAAATCAAAACACATCGTAAACCGTTATCAGAAGCACAAAAACAACGTAAACGTGAACGTGAAAGAATAAGATATAAAAAAAATAGTCATCCAACACTAATACCAAAAATGATGAATTTTCTTTCAAGCGAAAACGAGAGGCATTTGATTTTGGTATCCCACACTTCAAAAGACCATTGGAACAAATTCCTAATTTTTCTACCAATGTTGAATGCAACACATCTTTGATGGATGATGATACCGTTTTGTATCATTCTACGGAAGTGGGCTTTTGAATGATCACCATATAGTCAATAAAGATATTCATCAAGATTTGTCATGCTGTAAAAAAAAACGATAATGATAGTAAGAGCACGCTTCATCCTCATTATATATTCTTATAAAACACAAAGTTTTATCTAATTTTACTTGAATGCTTGGTATTAACTATATTTAAAAAACATATTACTTAAAAATCTTAAATTTTTTAAATATTTTTTATTTACAAATATTTTACATGTTTTAAAAGATATAAGATTATTTTAAATAAAACCCTCTATAAATATAATAATATAATATATTACATTTTCTTATTGCTGATTAAATTCTAATGTATGTCTTATAATGATACATGATAAGAAAGTTTTAACGATAATTATTTAACAGATTGGCGTAGTCGTTTCCATTATTTGGGACCTCCTACTGAAAAATGTTCTAGATGTGATGCAATTGTATGGAAAAAAGAATGAGTTAGAACCAATGATAAGAAAAAAATAAATTATTCATTTTGTTGCAAGGGTGGAAAAGTTTCTCTGCCTCTTCTTGAGAAGACACCTGAAATGCTGGACTCTTTATTGAACTATCAAAATGTTTCTGAACAAGCTAAACAATTTCGGAAAAAAATTCGTTCGTTCAACTCTATGTTTGCTTTTACATCTATTGGTGCAAAGATAGATTATCAAATTTTGAAAGGAAGGGGACCATATACATTTCGAATTCATGGACAAAACTATCATAGAATAGATTCATTGCTACCGGCTATCGGAAGTCGACCTAAATATGCACAGCTTTATATATATGATACCGAGCATGAAATTGAAAATCGAATTGCATCTATTGGAGATAATTGTAATGCTACGGATTATGATTCAGAAACTGTGAAAAGTTTAAAGGAAATGTTGGATAAATACAACAAATATGTTAAGAAATTTCGATGCGTATGTGATTGGTATGAGAACAATAAGGATAAAGAGTTTAGTTTGCGCATTCTAGAGGATAGAAATCATAAGGGTCAACAATATAATAAACCAAATTCAACAGAAATAACTGCTCTGATGATTGATGATGAATTTTTTCCTTCATCTACTCGAGATGTTATTGTCAACGATCGAAAAAAAGGATATCAAAGAATTAGTGAGATTCATCCAGCATATATGCCATTGCAATATCCCTTATTATTCCCATATGAAAAAGATAGTTGGCATAATTATATTGAAGGTAACAATACGAAGAGAAAAAGGAATAAAGTTTCAATGAAGGACTTCTACGCATTTAGGTTACAACAGCGTTGTCATGAAGGAACAACGTTGTTGAGAGGTGGAAAATTATTACAGCAATATATAGTTGATGCTTATGCGTCTGTTGAAGGGAATCGTCTTGGATGGATTCGTAATAATCAAAAAACTTTACGATGTGAGTTATATCAAGGCTTGCAGGATGCTGTTGACGATGGTGATAATGATGCTCACACAATTGGTAAAAAAATCATTTTGCCTTCATCCTTTACTGGAGGTCCACGATACATGATTCAAAACTATCAAGATGCTATGGCAATTTGTGCATGGGCCAGGCCTCCGGATTTATTCATTACTTTTACATGCAATCCTAATTGGAAAGAAATACATGATTTTTTATTGATTGCTGGTGGTCAAAGTGCATCTGATAGGCCTGATATTGTTGCCAGAGTTTTTCACTTAAAATTTATGCTGCTTCTTGATGATTTGATTAAACATAAATATTTTGGACGAGTAATTTCTGGTAGGTTATTGTCATTATTTGTTGATATATGTTTTGTATATTGTTATATGTTTCTATTTAAAAGTTTAATTTTTCCATTTGTAGATCTATCTGTGGTAGAATTTCAAAAACGAGGATTACCACATTCTCATATCCTTATTACATTGGAAAGTTCAAAAAAATAAAAATAAAACTCGCAAAAGATATTGATAATTTAATTAGAGCTGAGCTTCCTGACATTAAAATGGAACCTTTACTTCATGATTTGGTAGTTACCCATATGATTCATGGACCATGTGGTACACATAATCCAAAATGTGTTTGTATGAAAAATAATAAATGCTCAAAAAAATTCCCTAAAATGTTCAATGACCATACTATTATTGATGAAAAGGGATATGCAATTTACCGGAGACGCAAATAAGATCCTACACGGTAGATGGAAAGAATATTGACAACAGTTGGGTTGTGCCTTACAATGCAAATCTGCTACTGAAATATCAATCACATATTAATGTTGAAATATGCAATCATAGACGAGCAATAAAATATTTATTTAAATATGTGAATAAAGGATCTGATTTTGCAACAGCTATCCTTCATCAAAATGTGGTCGAAAGATATGACGAGGTCAAATTATATTTAGATTCTAGATATATTGCAGCATCTGAAGCTTCATGGAGGCTTTTTGAATTTAAAATAAATAAACGTCATCCTGCCGTTGAATGGTTACAGTATCATCTTTTTGGTGAACAAATGGTTTTTTTAGAGAAGATGGAAGCGTTCAAGAAATAATGGAGTCTGAGCGAGCTAATAAAACAATGTTAACTGAATGGTTTACCATGAATCTTAAATTTCCATGCAAGAAACTATACTTATGTTGAGTTTCCAAATCATTTTGTTTGGAACAAAAAAAACTTATGTTGGAAGCAACGAGAAAGAAGGAAAGCGATAGGTAGATTACCTTATGCACATCCTGTCGCTGGTGAAAGATATTATTTCAGGATGTTGTTGACAATAGTGAAAGGAAGGATTAATTTTATTGATATGAGAACAATTGATGGTGTTGAATATGAAACTTATAAGGCAGCATGTATAACACTTGGACTTCTTGATGATGATAATGAATGGAACTTAGTACTCCAAGAAGCGTCTAAGTGGGCTACGGCTAATCAACTTCGTCGCATGTTTTGCACAATATTACTTTTTAACGAAGTTATGAATTCTCGAGAACTATGGGATTTACATTGGGAGGCCATGAGTGATGATTATGAAAGACGTTTGGAAAATTTGCATCCTGATTTAAAAATTGTACTCGATAACGAACAATTAAGAGATTTTGCGCTTCTTGATATAGATGTGATTTTGTCATATAATAATAAAAACTTGAGAGATTTTCCATTTATGCCAATACCCTCTCCTTGCAATTTAAACAAGAACAATAGATTGATATTTGAGGAGCTAAATTATGATACTTTTGAGTTGTCGAAAAAATCTATTGAATTGGAATGTGGTTTAAATGATGAACAAAGAAAAATCTTTGATGCGGTTATAAATTCGTGCGAAAAAAATATTGGAAGGCTATTTTTTGTGTATGGAGGTGGTGGAACTGGCAAAACATACTTATGGAATGCAATTTTACCGAAGTTGCGTAGTAAGAAACAAATCGTTGTTGCAGTTGCATCTTCTGGCATTGCTTCTTTGTTACTACCGGGAGGACGTACAACACATTCAAGATTCAAAATTCCTATCGATCTTCATGAGTTTTCATCTTGCGCAATATCTCGCCAATCTAATCTTTCTTCTCTAATCAAAGAAGCAACACTGATTATTTGGGATGAAGCTCCGATGATAAATCACTTTGCATTTGAAGCCGTAGATCGAACTTTCAAAGATATTCTATCAAATATTAATCCACAACTTGAGAATAAACCATTTGGTGGAAAGACTGTTGTTCTTGGTGGTGATTTTCGACAGATTTTACCAGTCGTCCGTAAAGGTAGGAGACAACAAATTGTGTCCGCTATATTACATAAATCATATCTATGGGATCAATGTGAGATGTTTATACTGACAAAAAATATGCGTGTTCATACGAATACGAGGTCAGAAGAAGACAGCTAAAATTTTGCAAAATGGCTAATCGATATTGGTAATGGTGATGTTAAAAGAATTCAAATGGGCACCGATTGCGATGATAATTGGATAGAGATTCCGGATTCAATGTTATCTAATCACAGACTTGGTATTAGTAGATTAATAAATGAAATATATACAGATTTAAATGATAATTATCCAAATCCGCGGTATTTGGAATCAAGAGCAATACTTGCATGTAGAAATGAAGAAGTTGATGAAATTAATAGGAAAGTCATATCTCAAATTAGAGAAGAAAGTCGGATTTACTTGAGTGCAGACACGAAGGTTTCTGTTGCTGATGATTCTGCTTGTAATGATTTTTTACATACAACGGAATTTTTAAATTCGTTGATATGCTCTGGATTGCCTCCTCATTCGCTTGAGCTTAAAGTAAATACACCGATTATGCTACTTCGTAATTTAAATCAAAGTATTGGTTTATGTAATGGCACACGTCTTATCATTAGATAGTTAGGTGAAAGGGTCATAAAAGCAGAAATCATGACTGGTACAAATATTGGAAAATGTGTGGCAATCCCAAGAATAATTATGTCAAGTGATAATGGAGATCTCTCTTTCGTCCTTAAACGGCGTCAATTTCCCGTTCGTGTTGCTTATGCCATGATTATAAACAAAAGTCAAGGACAAACCTTGGGAAAAGTTGGATTATATCTACGTACACCAGTTTTTTGTCATGGGCGATTGTATGTTGCATTCTCAAGAGCTAGATCCGCTTCATCCTTAAAAGTTTTTCTAGAAGAACAAATTGACATTCCAAAAAATTGTACACAAAATGTTAATTATAAAGAAGTTCTACAGAGCGTTCTCATAAAGGTAAAGATACATAAGAACTATATACACAACAAATGAAATCGAGTATTAATCCCAATATTGGAAAATATCGCTTTGATTTAAAAATACTTTTACAGTAAATTTATTTTTAAATCAGAGTGTTGCTTTCCAATATTGAATTAATACTCAATTTCATTTGTTGTATATATGTAGTTCTTACATTAAATTTTATATAATATATGCATTCACTTGATCTATTTATTTTTGTCAGATTTTTTTATATCGTGATGTTTATTGTTATTGATTTATTTTTTCTATTTTCTGTGTAGGATGGAAAAGAATAATTCAAATGATTGTGATGGAAATATATTCTTAAATGAAGAGTCTGTTCTTTTAGAAAATTTTGAAGATGAGGTCAATTATCAATACAGTAGTAATGAAGGTGGGGATGACAGTGATGGTGTTAATCTTACCATTGGGGAAATAAGAAATAAATATATCAATGATAAGAAATCTCGGAAAAGAGAGCATGACGTTTTAAAAGGAGAGAAAACATTGAATAAACGTTGGAAAAAAATTAAACCGGTTCATAAGTCAAAAAAGGTATGAGCTCCTACAATATTATTTCAAATTTTATATTTTATTATATTTGGATTTTAATAAATTACTTATATTTTATTGTGCATGTCAGTTTCAGATTTGGAGGATCGTGACGACTGTGATATTGGTAATATTCAAGCTCATTGTGCAGGTGAAAACAAAGGAAAATTTGCAAGTAAAAGAGCAAAAGGATCATGGAGACAAAGTGAAAGTAGTAAAAAAGAAATTGCTCCTGTGACTTCTTTAAAGAAGGATTATAAAAACGGTATGTGTATACCGATTATTTGTTTTATTTATTTGTAAAAAAAAACTTCGTTCTAATTTTACTAACGTATTTCCTTATACTAAAAGACGAAGCAACCAGTAGCCAACATGAAAGCAAAAGAAAGAAAGAGAAGAATCTATCGACTTTGATTTCTGATGAATCTTATCCAGAAAGTAAGAAGAAAATGCTACCTACACCTTTAGAGATCACTGCTTTTGAAAAAATTGTAGAACGAGGTAAATTGTATAATATTAAGATACGTATCATGCGATTGTGGTATGGTCGATTGTATGCAAAGTCATCAAACTCGCTTATATTTGTGGCTAGAGACGAACAAGTGAGTTGTTGTTTACAACAGCAGTTATCTTTTCAACGTAAAATTTATTATTTAAATATTAATTTTACGACTTTATGCAGGGTGCTGAATGAGAGGTGTTAGTTGATGATCTATATGCTGACAAATGGAAAAACATGATATTCGTTGATAAAGTATACGTGATAAAAAATGTTGTGACTTTGATAACCGATAAATCTATTAAAGTTTTGGAAAACAGATGGCAATTATCATTGGCAAGACAATCAGAGGTTGATGAAGTTTCTGTGAGAGAAATATCGGCTGGCCGTACTTACCATTTTAAAAAGTTGTGCAAAGTACGCGATCTTGCGCGTAAGCCTGAATGTGTTTATGGTAAGATAATGTGTACTTATAACCGTTAAGCTTTTTAATTTTTTACTATAAGTCATTACAACATTTATATATTCATGACCTTTTATATTCATTATGTGAATTGCAGATATAGTAGGATATGTCGTTGATATAAGCCATGAACGCATAATCTCTTTAAAGTCTGGAGGTAAAAGTAAATTAGTTGAAGTATCACTCATTGATGATGGTTGTTACGAGAAACCGGTCACTTTAACGATCTGGGAGAATTTTCTGACAAAGCACATGAGTATTTTTGGGGAAGGATACACCGATAGTTTCTTAATTGCCGCGATAGGTGTGCGTGCAAAAGAATTCAGAGGTAAATTTTTACTTGCACCCATATAATTTTTGTTATTTTAAAAATAAAATTAAAGTTTAGTGGTTATCAATAGTTATTAAGTTTTTACAAGTATAACGCTATTAATATGGTAAATGATACAATTATAGGAAGTTACATGTTAGAAACAACATGCTTTATGAAAATGAGATTTAAAGCCGATGGTATCCCCGGAGCAGAACGGCTGATGAGATGGTAGTATATCATATATTTATTATATTTCGAGTTTACATTTTTACATTTGTTAAAGGCAATGTTGATAAGAGTGTCATGCTTTTAGGGTTCGATTTGATCTGCCAACAAAGCAAATTGGGTATTCGAGACAAGTAGGAAGCAGCAGCAATAATGCAAATCGGATGGTAGACACGTGTACCATTGAACATCTAATCAATGAAACAAGAATTTGCCCTCCACCTAATACGGTATGAAATGATAATTTATATGTAATATATATGATATATAATTTAATATTAACATGTATTTAGCATATAATCTAAAGTAAGTTATATTTTTATATTTTTGTTTTATTAAAAGGGTTTGTTTATCTCTATTTTTCTATATAGGTTCTGGATTTTATAGTTAATGCCACAATTATTTACATCTTTCCTGATGAACCATGCTATGATATATGTTCTCAATGCAAGCGAAGTGTAAAGGTTCAGCCTGGGCAAAATTATACTTGCATTTATTCGGATTGCGGGCATATGAGGCCGGATTCTAGGAAAATGTATTTTTTAAAGAAAACCTTATAGGTTGCTGAATAAAATTAATACATATTATTTGATCAATATATACATATTGTAGGTACCGAATTAAAGCAAGAATTGAGGGCAAAACTGATGAAACAAATATTGTAGCTTTTGATCAGCATGCTCAGACACTTCTCCATTATCCATTGGATGATATGATGCAACTTTATTCATCGGTATGACATAGATTATTAAAATAATTTCAAATGCAACATAATAATCAATGTATGTCTAAAAATTCTTTTTTCGTTGATGCAGAGTAAAGATTCGTATGACTATGAGAAACATCTTGATAAGTGTGCATCTATTGCATATAAGATAAAGATAAGAGTGAATAATAATAATCATAAATTTATCCAAAGTGGAGGATTTACCGTCAATAGTCTGAAAAGGGTTGTTCGTCAATTTTATAAAGCCCCAGCTTTGGAGCCAACTGGAGAAGATGATGGTGAAGATTAGTACTAAAATTAGGGTATTTATATAATGATGTTTAATTAAGTATTATTGCTTCCGGTATTTCAGTATGATATTGTATAATTATGTGTGGAGTTGTGGTTATTATAAGGGTGTTTATGAGAAACCTTTTGTCATCAATTACATTTAGTAGCTGTTGCATTATTATAAGTTTAGAAAGTTCCAATGGTATATCCCAATAAAGAAAGAAAGAGTAACAGAAATTTACAAGCAATTCTCAACACATAGAAATTATTACAAGTAGAGTAAAGACAATAAACATTGAAAAATATATAAATACAGATTGACGAAGTAATTTGGAAACCCATGCGATTATCTTGCCCATGACCGAATTCAAGTTCGATTCTCTAAAAAGTTAGATCAAAGAATTGTGAGAAATCAAAACCAATCCTTTAAATCACATCCTCTCATCTAGCAAGCAAATAATAATTATTAACTTTTTTTTACTATCCTTGCGATGAGCATCACTACGCTTACCATCATTACGAGTAATCCAAAGAAATATTAATCCAAAAACAAGTATCATCAGTATCCCAACAATAAAAGAAAGGGACAAACAATGAAGAATAAAAAAAACTAAAGTAGACATGATTTGAAAATTCTAAATAATCACTTACTTTTTGTAGAGGAGATAAAAATATTTATAAAGTTGGATTTATCTCACCTGCCGAGATTGAGACGAATGAAGCAAAGAGTTTCTTTTTTTCTTTGATTAGGAAACTGGGTAGCATGAAGAATGCTGGAAAAATCAAAAATCAAGTTTTATTAAGCCGAGGAGAATAAAAATTAGTTCTTAGAGTTAAAAATGTCAGCTTTGAGGATTTTCTTTGCGGATTCTGAAATTCTGAAGTTTAAGTTTGCATTTTTGATTTTAGCGTCAAAAAATTGTTGAGAAAAAGTACAGATCTAATGATTATAAAACATGAGAAATCACAAAAAGCCTCAAGGTTGGATATTTGGTTGCTTAGAAGAGAGATCGTTAAGAGTAGAGACTGGATTTGATAATCACAATACTAGAGACGAAATTTTTTTTAACAAGCCAAGTGTTTTTGCTCATTTTATGTTTACTTATATAGTTTCCAAGGTTGAAAAGCTCAGATCTTTCAAAATACTCTAGAAAAATAATGAAAATTTTTAAGATCTGAGATTGGGGTGAGGCGAAACGGACGAAGAAAAGGAAAGATGAATGATATCGGTGTGGAGAGATCAGATCTACTAAAAAGATTTTTGAAGACGGGTGGAAATTTGTAATTTGGTTGCTTAGAAGAGAGATCGTTAAGAGTAGAGACTGAATCTGATAATCACAATATTAGAGACGAAAAAAAATTTAGCAAGCCAAGTTTTTTTGCCCATTTTATGCTTATCTATATAGTTCCCAAGATTGAAAAGCTCAGATGTCTCAAAATACTCTTGAAAAATAATGAAAATTTTTAAGATCTGAAGCTGGGGTGAGGCGAAACGGACGAAGAAAAGGAGAGATGAGTGATATCAGTGTGGAGAGATCGGGTCTACTAAAAACATTTTTGAAGACTGGTGGAAATTTGTAGACTTGGGAGTTGGAATGGGGCGAAGATCATGAAGAAAAAGATAGATGAAAATATTTTCTGCCTCTAGGTTTTTCTTAATAAAATTCAGCTGGGTCTACTCCCGATTTAATTTTAAAAAAATATAAATTGGAAGACCGTTTGAGAAAAAAAGTTTCTTTATTTATCAAAATTTTGATTAAAACCTTTTTAATGGCAAGAAAGTGAAGATTGCAATGATTTACAAATAAAATGGTGGAAAGGAGAAGAAAATTGAGATATTGGGTTATTTTTTCATTTAAGAGAAAAAGTGAGAAATAGAGAGAGAGCGGATATTTTTCTCTCTCTTCCGCCTCTCTCGATCTATTTAGTAAACCCTAACTCTTTTCATATGTATGTATAACCCATATTTAGGTATTGATGTATTGAGCCTAGCCTACAAAATCTATTATTTTTTAATAAAATAACCGGGCTTTCCCAGTTTCGTTAAAAAAATGCCAAGAAAGTGAAGAAGAAACTAATTAAGACTAAAAACTCTATAATTCTATATCGGTTCTGGATTTTATAGTTAATGCCACAGTTTCTTACATGTTTCTCGATAAACTATGTTATATATATTCTAAATGCAAGCGAAGTATAATGGTGCAGTCTGGGCAAAATTATACTTGCTTTTATTCATATTGCGGGCATATAGGGTGATGTTAATTTATAATATACCTTTTAATCAATAATAGCATGCGACTCTGAGTTTTTAATTTCAGGATGAGCATAAAGTTCTATCAGAATGCATTTGAAACTCTGTATTATGGGAGAATATAATTACACAATATCATATTCCAAAACCCTCAATTAAACAATTAGTTATAATAGATATCTAATGGCGTATGAAAACTAGAATTAATTCGTAACTCCATATCTCCACTTAAACAATATCTTTGAAGTCGTGTGTTTTTATGTCTTCAGAGTTGTCTTATCTCCAAATAGTTGTCATACACAACTAACAACCGTTAAATTATTATAAACCTAGAAAATTTTAATAGTCTATCCAAATAAGGAAAGAAAAAGTAACAGAATTTTACAAGCAATTATCAGCACAGAAAAATTATTACAAGTAGAGTAAAGATAACAAACACTGAAAAAAACATAAATACAGTAAATGGATCTAAGTATTGGTATTTCTGGAATTTCATTTTTTCCAATAAAAAATATATAAAATTGTATGACAACAAAACATGGTTAATAGTTTCTTTATTATTCTAAAATCTTCTAATACATTTTTTTAATGAAAACCATGAAATATTTTGAGATTGTGTTTGTTCTGTTAAATTTTCCATTTGAAAAAATTTGTAACAAAATTAATCTAAGCTGTATGCGACTCTGAGTTTATAATTGCAGGATGAGTATAAAGATCCATCAGAATGCATTTGAAACTCTGTATTATATGAGAATATAATTACATAGTATCATATTGCAAAACCCTCAATTAAAAATTTAGTTATAACAGATATCTAATAGCATATGCAAATTAAAATTAATTTATAACTTCGTACCTCCACTTAAACAATATTTTTGATATCGTGTGTTTTTGTGCCTTAAAAGTTACCTTATCTCCAAAGGATCGTTGTCCTCTTTTGTCTGTGAAAGAAACTTCTCGGTATTTATCAATATACTTTTTGAAAAAAATTTCTATAGTTCAAATTAGAACCTTAGTTTACTAGCTTGAACCTCTCAATTCATCAAAATACATTATCATTAATAGCATAACTATCTTATACTTAGGATTCCATTAAGTAATCGCTAAAATAAAACTAATTCATCTTAACATTTTAAAACAAATCATGTACTTATGATAAATGGATCTGAAAATATGTTCCACGCATAAAATATACTTAAAAACTTATGATTGCAATATCCCAAAAAAGTAAAATGAGATGGAAAGAAAATGCATATTATAGATAAGATATCAGCAACACCACCAACAACTAGAACACTCAATTATTGAGTGGTGTAGGTTTTCCAATACAAAGTTGTCAAACAATAATCATTAAGTTCTTCATATATAAAAAGAAGAAATATCTTTTGATTGTCCAAAGGTCTGCAAGATAGCCGCAATGGTCATAAATTCATTATCTTTCTTCTCATCTAAACCTCCATAAATCTCCATTGATTCTAACGACGGTGGCGGTGGAGGAGGCGGTGAATAAGAAACACGGTCATTGAATTTACCCAGATAATGAAAATTGTTTCTCGCCCTTTCAGATCCATTGAACGATATCGAAGAGAGACTGTCATTCACGATTAACTCCTCCGATGGCGGCGATGGAGGAGGCGGTGAATAAGAAGCATGGGAATTGGAAAAACCTGAGTAATGAACAAAATTGGTCCTTGCCCATTCAGGCCCACTGAACGATATCGAATAGAGATCGTAAGCTATAGCGGCATCCTCAGCCGTGTCGAATGTGCCTAACCAGTGCTTTTTCTTGGTGTGTGGGTTTCGGATTTTTGCTGAATATCGTCCCCAATTACGTTTGCGGACGCCTAAGTATCCAGTGGAGCCTCGGGTTGTTCTTCTCTGTGGTTGGTTTTAGTTGGGAAGTTGCATTTGTGAGAGGTGATCTTCCATTTGGATATTGGATATGAGAGTGAAGATGGTAAGGGTTATGAGATGATCAATCTATATATAGGCTACAAAGTAGAATATACAGTAATTTAGATTGGGGTTTTCTTATGTAAATGTGTCTTAGTTGAAATATAGAAAAATCTTCAATATATAAGTGATGATGTGGATTGCATTAATTTAGATTATGGTTTTGTTAGATGATCGAATATTTGGTATAGTTTAAAGGCTAAAGTTTTGGTATGACATTAGCATATGAACGAATTTTTATGGTTCTTAACTAAGAACAGTGGAGTTCTAAATGTCGTTTGCATTTAAATTTAGGGTTTTGGTAAAACAGTTGTAGATTCATGTTTAAATTGTGTTTTACTAGGTTTTTGTGCATGTCTTCTTCTAGGAAAACAATAATTCTTAATTGCTGAATGAAACAAATTATTAGCATGCCTCAGATTAATTTTAAATTGGTTTGTGTTACACATTGCCTATGCATATAGAGGATCTTTTTAGTTACTAAGTAAAAATCTATAGAAATATATGATTTAGAATTCTATTTCCATGAGAACCCCCTCTCGCCCAATTTATTTGTTTACTCAAAAAATTTAGATTCCAAAATTTCAAGATTATCTTGAAAACTCTTAATCGAACTTTACACCTTTAAACAAATTTTAGATTTATCACTAGCTAGGTTTACTTAATGCGTTCTCGCTTATCATTTTCCAAAAGAGATATTGACTTATAAGATTCAACATATTTTGCAGCTTCATGCCTTCATAACCAATGGGTACCATTCTGTTGTGTTTAATTTAGATGGGTTATATTATCAGCTATCTGGAAAGGGTCATACTTGTGCATCTCTGCAGTCAGATCTTAATGTATACTGCATATTTTATTGTTATTGAGGAATTTGTCCAACTCCGAATAGATTGTGAAAGCGCTGTTCAGGACAACGATTGGATAGATGATGCGTGATTGATCAGATGATTGTCTGTATAATATCATATAAAGAAATATGAAGAAAATTGTATGATGGGATAGATGGAGCTATGTATTTCCAATGCACCATAATTGCATTTCCTATTTTTACGGTTGAAGCACATTTGGTTGTCTTCTTTTTCACTAGACAATATCAAGGATTGTCTTTTCAAAATATTTTTTTATTTAATTTACTCAAATTACGATACTATTAAATCAGTCAAATCATACATTTGTCAAAATATACCTTATTGAAAACTGTTTATATGCAGAGTGCAATAATGATATGAGCTGTAAATGTATATATTTCATCTGTCCAATCATGTATTTTTTCTTCATTCCTGTTTATACATGATATGATATCGAAAGTCATTTAGACTAAAGCATAACTTGACTTTAATTTTTCTTTTTAACAGAGAATGCATTAATTGTTTTTATCTCTTTATTCCCTTATCGCCTCATGTAGTCAAAAGAACTTTGTTGCAAAATTCACCACTTGGTTGCTATGACAAATAATACTTGCTTTTATGGAATCGGATTTTGATGTATATTGCATATTTTATTACTATCGAGAAATCTGTCCAACTTCGAATAGATTGTGAAAGCGATGTTGGAGACAACGATTTGATAGATAATGCATGATTGGACAGATAATTGTTTGTATAATATCATAAATAGAAATATGAAGAAAAATGCATGATGGGACAGATAAAGCTATGCATTTCCAAATCACCATAATTGTATTCCCTGCTTTCACGGTTGAAGCACGTTTGGTTCTCTTCTTTATCACTAGGCAATATCAAGGATTATCTTTTCTAAATATTTTTATTTAATTTGCTCAAATTACGATACCATCAAATCAGTCAAATCATACATTTGTCAAAATATATTTTATTGAAAACCGTTTATATACAGAGTGTATTAATGATATGAGTTGAATGCATATACTTCATCCGTCTAATCATGCATTTTTTCTTTATGCCTATTTATACATGATATGACATCGAAAATAGTCGTTTAGACTAGAGCATATTTCGGTTTTCTTTTCTCTTTTTAATGGAGAATGCATTAATTCTTGACGCCTATTTATATTTTATTGAAAACCGTCCTAACATAAAGAGGTTATCATAAGTATAGCAAAAACAACTAATGCATAGAGAAAACACATAAGTGTTGGATAAAAAGTTGTCGGGACTATCTATACTTGATTTTTCGATTTATAAGATATAAGATAAAAGTATTACATGTTAGAAAGTTCATATAAATCATAAACCGGGTATCGTAATATTATAACTTGATGTAAATTTTATGAGTTACCTAAAAAGTCATTTTAAAATAACTCTACTTTTTCAAAGATTCCCATTAACAAATACAACCAACTCTTTCTGTGATATAGTTATGATGATGCGTGATTGATCAGATGATTGTTTGTATAATATTATATATAGAAATATGAAGAAAAATGTATGATGGGATAGATGGAGCTATGTATTTCCAATGCACAATAATTGCATTTTCTGTTTTCACGGTTGAAGCATGTTTGGTTGTCTTCTTTTTCACTAGACAATATCAAGGATTGTCTTTTCCAAATATTTTTTATTTAATTTACTCAAATTACGATGCTATTAAATCAGTTAAATCATACATTTGTCAAAATATACCTTATTGAAAACTGTTTATATGCAGAGTGCAATAATGATATGAGCTGTAAATGTATATATTTCATCTGTCCAATCATGTATTTTTTCTTCATTTCTGTTTATACATGATATGATATCGAAATAGTAATTTAGACTAAAGCATAACTCGAATTTAATTTTTCTTTTTAATAGAGAATGCATTAATTGTTTTTATCTCTTTATCCCCTTGTTACCTCATGTATTCCAAAGAACTTTGTTGCAAAATTCACCACTTGGTTGCTATGACAAATAATACTTGCTTTTCTGGAATCAGATTTTGATGTATACTGTATATTTTATTACTATCGAGAAATCTGTCCAACTTCGAATAGATTGTGAAAGCGATGTTGAGACAATGATTGGATAGATAATGCATAACTGGACAGATAATTGTTTGTATAATATCATAAATAGAAATATGAAGAAAAATGCATGATGGGACAGATAAAGCTATGTATTTCCAATTCACCATAATGTAAGTCCACGGTAGCGCCCCGGCCGTCTAACAGACGCCAAATGCGGAACGAAAACTTTTTACAAACTGGCGCTATCGTGTACCGTAACCCGGATTTGCCATTAAAGCTAAACTAACAAATTACAAAGTGGGTAGAAATGTTATACCGAACGATCCGAGTCCTTCGGTCTTCAACCATCATCCCACGCTTTGTTGCGGCTGCTCCGATTTCCTGAATCTCCAGTCTTCTCGTCCAGGTGGCACCACGTCGACGGATCTTTAAACGGGCTCCCGCCTCTGAACCGAGGCAACTCGGTCGTCAAGTTTGCTAAAAGAGACGACCAAGATGAAGTAGAAAATGAGTAGAACACTTTGTCTCGTTACGTCCAAGACTAAGGACGAACGGTTAATGAAGTTGCCTTTTTGGATCGGGTGAAATGAGAAATGAGGTTATCTTAATTTCCATGAATCCAATACAATAATCTTTTCAAAACAACAACCATATATTTCCACCAAGGGGTGGCCGGCCAATTTAAAGGGGAGGGAGGTGAGTGTAGGAAACAAGAGAGTGACCATTAGCACAAAACCAAATGAATGAGTCACAAGACACCTTGTATGAATGCATTAATGAAAACAATGAATCACTTAACCTAGTCACCTTGTCATTAAATGCACCATTAATGACCTAATGACTAACAAGCCTTGTCACCCTCTCTAGAACCTTCTAGAATACTGACTCACCTCATCAAGAAAAGATAAATCCGCATTTAACCGAATGTTAAATACGGCCGATAGAAAACTGGAAACTGGCAACTTCCAAAAGTAATCCTGAAATGAATTTCAGGATAACCTCGTAATGGTATAAACATACCCGCATTTGTATTACGACCGAATACAAATGCATCTGAGACAAAGATATTATATCTACACAGCATAATACTCGGATCCGGCTTAAACCAAAGCCGACCAGTATTATCTGCCCGAAAAATGATACGTGCGAAAACGCACGTGCATTTTCCGAACCCTGCCATAAAACCATACGGCCTCTACAACGTTTCGCTCGAACTTGGGAAAAAGTCTATGGGGGACTCTAATGACTCATCAACACATTGGCACTGGGTATAACCTCTAGCACGTCAGAGGTACAAGCTGTACGTGACGGTTTGCCTATGTATTGATTGGAAGGGAAGCTGACGAGCGAACTCATCTATAAACCCTACTGAGCCTGACAGTGACAATGTATATACAGTCCGGTCCATTCGTCTAAAGAGTATCGCATATCGAGTCTAGGGGGTGGATAAAGTCAGACCCTAATAACGCGATAAATCGTGTCGGTATGAAGCCCATCACCACCTGAGAAACTACTGATCCAAATCAGTAATTCTCCACTACCTTGGCCAAGGATTTCTAGTGATGGCCACCCATGCACTGCGCGACATCAACCCCCATTACCGGGAGAGACGAATCCCCGACGATCCGCTCACTGCCTCCATGTGGCTCGGGACTGTACCCAAAAAATACCTGTTTGCACAACTCCTTTGAGCGTGGTAGGGTAGGAATCAAAGCACAGTGGGAACTCACACGAGACAAATGATGATCTCAGGTCGACAAACTAACCTGTACACATGTCACCAGGGAACTGCTATCTGACGATATGTATAATACCAACTACCATGTTCCCGGCGAGTCCTGTCCGGTGTACTCATAACCTAATGAGCACCTGTATACATCTTAGGTGAACCAACTGACACCAGTGGCTTGTGAGACCGGCCACCGCCCCTCGTCGGGGTCTCGACTGTATACACTAGTCTACTCTAGAGTATCGATGCCCTGTCTCGAAACTCCCACGACTAGGGACACTTTTAAGGATGTGCTTACAGACCCCAGCTCCCACGTATATGATCGCCATCATACTGCTGGTAGTCAAGCAAGAATCCTATGGGCTCTATCATCATGCAATAGTGAACTAAAGCATGTATACGATGATAAAGACAAACCAGATAGCATATTATCATCTCGAACAAGACTGTCATATCGGTATAGGTCCTGCCTCAATTATTGCAATCACGTACCTGCGATCCAATAATTGACTTTGAGGGCACCATCTCTAACAATCTCCCACTTGCACTTAAGGCTAATTATTGCGATGTCGCATACTCACAGCCAGTGTGATACCGAACACCCAATTCCTCTACTAATCAGTTTCACAAAACTAGTTTGTAAAACTCTTGTGTTCGAGAAATAGCCTCAGTGAGTGGATCCACCCTGATGTTTCTTTCTATATCTCTCTTAATCTCAAGTTCGCGGAGAAAGCCATCTCCCGAATCGAGTAATACCTGTCTTAGAATATGTCTGAATATCTGATGGGACCTAGTTCATAAATGAACTCCAAATCCAAACTTCTTAGATTGTATCGATAACTGAACCTAATCAGTATCCAGCACCATGCCTCCCACAGTATCCTCTTGGACCACCTGTCCATAATACTGTCCCTCATCATAGGGAAAACTATAACTCTGACAATCACTCTGTCATCCATGTCACTTTGGAAGCCTGGAATGATAACCGTCTCCCGAAAGAGGCTGCCGTCATCAAATCCGTAGAACATGCACTTATGTTCTAAAACAGCTTCCTCATGTTTCTTCAGGATTGGATTAATATAAACTTATCGCATCTAGTGCAAAAACAACATCTGGTGTGGTACTTGATATCTCACGATTGACTCAATTGCCTAAGCAAGTGATCTGCCAATCATGCACTTCCCTCTCCCCTTTAGTCTGTAAGACACCTTTAGAGAGGGTGACTCCATCACCTGCAGGTACACCACCATGCCAGGAGTCATCTATTCTAAAATACTATTAGAATATTGTCAAAGTACCCATATTGGGAAACTACCCAAATCTAGATCTAAAACCATAGATCTAGTAACCAGAATGTCAGATATTATATCCATGTCCTTTGTGGAGAAACAACTGTGTGACGACCAAAGTACATCTGATCGTAGTATAGGAATTTTACTTCCTACTCTGTGTATGTCATCCAAATACCAGGACATCACACCCTACTACCCTCTTAACAGATCCATCCCCTAGTCTGATGAAGTCAAACCTATAACTGTCATATCAAAAATTAGATGATCTATCTCCGCTATAACTGCTTAAGTCTATAAATAGACATAAGCTACTTGCCCACTATGCTTCCGCTGCTCCCACTGACTACGACAACCCTTTGGCAGAATAATATATACGCACACTTCTAAAACTAGTTTAGAACGACGCTATACTTATCCTCCTGCCGGGTCTCATAATCTGGAACAACAGTAGTGTCAAGTCTGGGTAAACAAGAACCTCCCTGTCACCGTCCTTGAGGCTACCGGAGTACCTCTCGGGTGTCTGAGGTTACCCACCATATCTGCGGAGTGGCCATTGGAATGTCAAACCTGATTGAATATATTGGTCCTATTAAATTTTCCGTAATCGTTTGCGGTTCTGGAATCACTTCCAGTTCTACCATACTCCCACTACTGTTTTCTGAAAAAATCCATTTTAATAAAACTGTGGCGAGTCAAGAACAATATCACTATTGATCTTCCAGATGGTAGAATTGTCAACCCTTGTCAAAGCCAGGGTCAACCCACAAACTGCCATTACAGAAACGTGCCTTAAGTTATCCAGTGTCTGGTTTTAAGCATAAGCTGGACAACTCCCCTCACCTTAACATCGTTAAGATATGAACCATTCTATATCCAATATAGAAACATAGACACTAATTTAATTGGAATCAGATTCAAATCATGCAGCTGTCTCCAGTGCATAACAACTTAATGGAAAAAGGCTAATTAGCATTACTCAACTTAGGAATCCATCCAATTATGAGTAACCTGAAAGAGAAACAAGTTTCTAAAAACCATTACTATCATCTGAATACTAATCACAAGAATCTACATCTTCGATCTCTTTGAAGAATCCCGATACTTGTGATACCTGGTTCTCTACCTTATTCTTATACCCACAACTCCTCAAAACTTAGACATTGTATTTCTACGAAACACTTGTCTGAAAACTAGAGAAGTCATAAGTAAACAGAACATAGTACGAGGACCTACCCCTTTGTCCTGATGGACACTGGACAACATACAATACTCTGTATAAGTCCGCTGAGTTGAATAACTCAAAACCTGTGCGTCGTAGGTTGAAAACTGTACCCAAGCGATTTCCTCAAATATCACCAATTACAACGAATTCCGATATAATGAGGATGATCACTTAATTCCAAATAACTTACTCCCACTCATTATCTGTAAAACCATACAGATATGAGAATGAAACCTGGTAAATATATACCAAGGAGTAAGTATCTAATCGGGAAATCAGTTTTGCTTCAACAATGCACTGAAATATGAAAATGTTTCGTAGGGGTATCCTGGTATTTCTAGTAATGCCTCTTCCATAATCCAATTCATGACTGTAACCGAATATTTCTTTGCCATCTCTCCAAATCCCTATATTTGTCTTTAGTCGTTACCTTCTGTACACCATCGTTAGGCTAAATGGTTTTCTTCCTTCCCTACCGTTCGGCACCAGCCTATGGTTTGGAAGAAGACTATCCAGTAAGTATAATAGATGTACCCTCCTAAACCTAGGAGTACTCGCAACTTGAGAGAAGGTGATGATAAAAGACTACTGAATAATACCTTATTCTATTTCTCCTGAACTGGGGAAAAAGCAAAGGTGAAATAGGAGTGGCGATGAAGTACGCGGTTTGGTCGTGAATGATAACAGTCGCAATTTACTTTGCCCTTTTTCTAATCCCTTTATTTTGTCTTTACATATTACCTCTGCACACCCTACTTAGGCTAATTGGTTTTCTTCATTCCTTACCTTTCGGCAACTGCCTATGGTTTGGAATAAGACTATCCAATAAGCGTAATAGGTGTACTCTCCTAAACTAAGGAGCCCTCGCAACCTAAGAGAAGGTGATAATAAAAGACAACTGAATAATAACTTATTCTATTTCTCCTGAACCTGGATCCATCCTCGAAGAAATCCCTTCGAGTTCGTATATAACCATACGATGGATCTATCCAATGGAAGTGGATGTCCGTAGTAATACAGGGTGTTCTGAGAAATACAAAGGGTAAAAGAAGAAGCGACAATGACTTATGCAACTCAGACAATCCAAAAGCCAGTATTTTAAGAAGGTTCGGTCAACTTGGTCACTGAGTCATAGTCTAGGGTCGGTCAAAGGTCGCTGCCAAAGAGAGAGAGAAAAGAAACACTCTGCGTGCACTCTAACCTAGATCAGAATGGTTATCACTTTATCTAATCAGGAAACCTTCCACTGTAATCTCAAATTCTCCTCCAAACCTGAAAGAAGAATTAGTCGGGATTACCCGAAGAGTAAACTAACTCATCAGTGAGAATTGGGATCCAACTATCATCGCATGATAACTTGATGGAAGCCACTCAAGTTATCACACTCCAGAAGGTATGCGCATGCCTGGCAAGTTTGCTGTATGTTTGAAACTCCCGATGTGATTTTTGCCCCATGCTCTTATAACCTTGGCATTGGTCAAAATGTCATAAGTCACATGCCAAGTTCTACTCGTCACTGTCCAGGTCAATTTGAACCCACCCGCACATGCCCCTGACCTTGGCCAAATGGCAGAACGACTGTCCCAAACCAACTCATCTATCTATGCAACAAATGAAATACCCCAGCAGCTACCAAACACTATGCCCTGGCGTTGGTCAAATGCATAGCTTGAATACTACTGAATACCCAAAAGAAATGACGGAGGGCTACGGCTGGTTTTTGGCGAAAAACCTTTAACGTAATGAACTTGATCTCGTTGAAGGAAACTGATAGCTTTTTTATAAAAATATAGTGGCGAAAACGTTTTGCTAAAGAGGTCACTCCCGGTGAAGGGATCTCGGCTCTTTCCTTGTGGAATGAGGTGCAGGATATTCCAACTGAATACCGTGATGCAAAGCAACTTGTAATCGACTATATTGAAGTTATTACCCTGACGTAAACTTTTGCCCAAGGGGTCATTCCCGGTGAAGGGATCTCGGCCCTTGCCTCGTCGAATGAGGTGCAGGATATTCTGACTGAATACCGCCATGCAAAACAAAAAGAAACGTCTTTGTAATAACACTTTTTAAAATTTGTTCCAACAACATCAAATATAGGTTTGTTTTATCCTTGCATTGATAAGAATTAATGCAGTCCCATCAATCAATCACACCAGAAAAGAACGAAAATAAAATGTACGTATATGCCATCCGCATTCGCCACTGGGTCCCGTCATCACCCGTTAGGTTACTTAACTAACGACAGAGCGGGGGCTGGACTAGCGCGGGTGTAAAACATATACAACATCTAATAGTATATATACCAATATACAATAATCGCTCCAGGCGTGATAATATGCAACATTATAGAAAAGTAATAAGCATCACAGAACAATACAGATAATCTGGGATCCCCGGGTTTCACAGAGCCGCTACTGAAACCCGACGTTCCCCTGGTCGTGTGGATAGCCTGTGCAATGAAACCTAGACCCCTACGGGTGCGGCAAGTTACCCGCCAAAACCTGAAGCGAGGTAGTCCCCCACAGCATAGTGAATGGAACACCCGGCACTTCACGGAATCTGGTAAATTGAGCACCCCTCCTTGGGTCAACCTGTACCCCCTACGAGTGCGGCGAATAGTCTGCCAATTCTAGAGTGAGGTCCCTCTGCCTCTCAAAGCCATGAGATACGGACCCGTTGCCCTCCAGAACCCGGCTATCCGTGCACTCCTTCGCGGGATAAACCTAGTACAAAAATAAAAATATGTACAACGGGTACATCGACTTCGACCTGGTCGTGCCCCAAAAGAATATTATACAAACAGGCAGTGACGGCAGTCCACATGTTGGACGCTCGCCCCGCAATATCAAAAGTACAAATAAATCCAAACAACACTATCATTGCACCCTGCTATCCACCACGACAAATCCGCAACATCACAGTACAACACAGAACATCAACGCGAATGTCACGTTCGCAAACCCGTCTAAAAGAACTATAGCAATCAGACGCGGTTTACCGATCAAATGACATTCTCGGTCGTAGATATAATGTAAATACTGCATACTAACAAATTTAAAATTTCGATCGACCAAATTTCCCGAAGTGGGCCCCACGTACATCTGCTGTACAGTAACAAAATCTGGGCCCAAAAGAATTATACCAAAAATCACATTTTCCAAAAAGAAGCTCTCTGTGAAAAATTGATGCACTGTTCCCACTAAAGCGCCGCGGTTCCGCGGTCAAACCCTAGGTTTGACCGCGGATCCGCGGTGCTCTTGTGGGATCACGTGCCCATTTTTCATCCGTATGCTTAAAAAACCCTGCTTAATATTCTATGATATGTAAAATAATTTTTAGAACAGATTAAAAATCAACAGAAACTTTGAACTTGAAAATTGTGATTTTCGAAAATCCGTTCGATCGATATTTTAAACGCGTTAGCACAAGTTAGTATAGCTTAATGGTGAGGCTCTGATACCACTGTAAGTCCACGGTAGCGCCCCGGCTGTCTAACAGACGCCAAATGCGGAACAAAAACTTTTTACAAACTGGCGCTATCGTGTACCGTAACCCGGATCTGCCATTAAAGCTAAACCAACAAATTACAAAGTGGGTAGAAATGTTATACCGAACGATCCGAGTCCTTCGGTCTTCAACCATCATCCCACGCTTTGTTGCGACTGCTCCGATCTCCTGAATCTCCAGTCTTCTCGTCCAGGTGGCACCACGTCGACGGATCTTTAAACGGGCTCCCGCCTCTGAACCGAGGCAACTCGGTCGTCAAGTTTGCTAAAAGAGACGACCAAGATGAAGTAGAGAATGAGTAGAACACTTTGTCTCGTTACGTCCAAGACTATGGACGAACGGTTAATGAAGTTGCCTTTTTGGATCGGATGAAATGAGAAATGAGGCTATCTTAATTTCCATGAATCCAATACAATAATCTTTTCAAAACAACAACCATATATTTCCACCAAGGGGTGGCCGGCCAATTTAAAGGGGAGGGAGGTGAGTGTAGGAAACAAGAGAGTGACCATTAGCACTAAACCAAATGAATGAGTCACAAGACACCTTGTATGAATGCATTAATGAAAACAATGAATCACTTAACCTAGTCACCTTGTCATTAAATGCACCATTAATGACCTAATGACTCACAAGCTTTGTCACCCTCTCTAGAACCTTCTAGAACACTGACTCACCTCATCAAGAAAAGATAAATCCGCATTTAACCGAATGTTAAATATGGCCGATAGAAAACTGGAAACTGGCAACTTCCAAAAGTGATCCTGAAACGAATTTCAGGATAACCCCGTAATGGTATAAACATACCCGCATTTGTATTACGACCGAATACAAATGCATCTGAGACAAAGATATTATATCTACACAGCATAATACTCGGATCCGGCTTAAACCAAAGCCGGCCAGTATTATCTACCCGAAAAATGACACGTACGAAAACGCACGTGCATTTTCCGAACCCTGCCATAAAACCATACGGCCTCTATAACGTTTCGCCCGAACTTGGGAAAAAGTCTGTGGGGGACTCTAATGACTCATCAACACATTGGCACTGGGTATAACCTCTAGCACGTCAGAGGTACAAGCTGTACGTAACGGTTTGCCTATGTATTGATTGGAAGGGAACCTGACGAGTGAACTCATCTATAAACCCTACTGAGCCTGACAGTGACAATGTATATACAGTCCGGTCCGTTCGTATAAAGAGTATCGCATATCGAGTCTAGGGGGGTGGATAAAGTCAGACCCCTAATAACGCGATAAATCATGTCGGTATGAAGCCCATCACCACCTGAGAAACTACTGATCCAAATCAGTAATTCTCCACTACCTTGGCCAAGGATTTCTAGTGATGGCCACCCGTGCACTGCGCGACATCAACCCCCAATACCGGAAGAGACGAATCCCCGACGATCCGCTCACTGCCTCCATGTGGCTCGGGACTGTACCCAAAAAATACCTGTTTGCACAATTCCTTTGAGCGTGGTAGGGTAGGAATTAAAGCACAGTGGGAACTCACACGAGACAAATGACGATCTCAGGTCGACAAACTAACCTGTACACATGTCACCAGGGAACTGCTATCTGACGATATGTATAATACCAACTAGCATGTTCCCGGCGAGTCCTGTCCGGTGTACTCATAACCTAATGAGCACCTGTATACATCTTAGGTGAACCAACTGACACCAGTGGCTTGTGAGACCGGCCACCGCCCCTCGTCGGGGTCTTGACTGTATACACTAGTCTATTCTGGAGTATCGATGCCCTGTCTCGAAACTCCCACGACTAGGGACACTTTTAAGGATGTGCTTACAGACCCCAGCTCCCACGTATATGATCGCCATCATACTGCTGGTAGTCAAGCAAGAATCCTATAGGCTCTATCATCATGCAATAGTGAACTAAAGCATGTATACGATGATAAAGACAAACCAGATAGCATACTATCATCTCGAGCAAGACTGTCATATCGGTATAGGTCCTGCCTCAATCATTGCAATCACGTACCTGCGATCCAATAATTGACTTTGAGGGCACCATCTCCAACACATAATTGCATTCCCTACTTTCATGGTTGAAGCACGTTTGGTACTCTTCTTTATCACTAGGCAATATCAAGGATTATCTTTTCTAAATATTTTTATTTAATTTACTCAAATTACGATACTATCAAATCAGACAAATCATACATTTGTCAAAATATATTTTATTGAAAACCGTTTATATCAGAGTGTATTAATGATATGAGTTGAATGCATATATTTCATCCGTCTAATCAAGCATTTTTTCTTTATGTCTATTTATACATGATATGACATCAAAAATATTCGTTTAGACTAGAGCATATTTTGGTTTTCTTTTCTCTTTTTAACGGAGAATGCATTAATTCTTGACGCCTGTTTATATTTTATTGAAAACCGTCCTCAACATACAGAGGTTATCATAAGTTGAGCAAAAACAACTAAAGCATAAAGAAAACACATAAGTGTTGGATAAAAGGTTGTCGGGACTATCCATACTTGATTTTTCGATTTATAAGATATAAAATAAAAGTATTACATGTTAAAGAGTTCATATAAATCATAAACTGGGTATCGTAATATTATAAGTTGATGTAACTTTTATGAGTTACCTAAAAAGTCATTTTAAAATAACTCTACTTTTTCGAAGATTCCTATTAACAAATACAACCAATTCTTTCTGTGTTATAGTTATACTTCTATCTATATATATGGGAGGTAATTTTAGTTATTTCCACTTCAAAATTCAACAACTTAACGGATATTATTGTAAGTCAATTTTTATTATACTTGAATAAAATTTAAAGTTTTTCTTTATTTTTTACTCGACTGCCTTCTTAGTCGATTATGTCTCTATACTAGAGTTTGAAATGAAGAGTTTAAAATTCTCTTAAATTTCATAAAAAAATATCTCACTGACTTTGGATGCATAGTTTTTTTCTTCTAGAGTTCAATTTTGATATTATAAAAACATTATGCTTATTTAAATGTTTTTATTTAAGTTCATGTATGGTAATTTGTGTTATTTGTTTAAATCATTCATTTAATTTCTTTAAAGTAATATCCATTTTGATATTTTTTCGTTATTTGCCTATACAACTCATTTTTATTTCTTTGAGGTAACAATATTTACTTAGTTGGGTATACTTGCTGAAACGAAGAACAATAATAAATCAATACTATATATATATATATATATATATATATATATGATTTCAACTACATAGCAGTATCTAAAATTAGTTTAATGGAATATTAATACAATGATATGGATTCAGATAAACGATTAGTATTGCATTGAATGGATCTAACCATTGGGCTCCCTAGAATGTCATCTCCATCAACGGGAAATGTAAGTTCTCTTCCATATATAGAATTGTATAACGGTAGAGTATAATTAACAATTTCTGTATTATTCTATAATTTTCTAATACTATTTTTATAAAAATCATGAAATATGTTAAGCTCAACTTTATTATATTAAAATTTCTATTAGAAAGAAAAAAAATTTAATAACAAAAAAAATCTTAACTATATATAACTTCAAATTTTTAATTTCAGGATGGGCATAAGGATGTACTCAGAATGCAATTGGAATTGTGCATTACAGAAGAATATACTGCTAAATGGACAGCGAGAGTTGATATTGTCAATTTTAGTATATTTTGCTTTATGTTTCATGATTTCATAACCAATGGATACCATCCAATTGGATTTAGTTTAGGTGGGATATGCTATCAGTTGTCTGAAAATCATAGTTATATTTCTTTGCGATCGGATCTTAATGTCTTCCGCATGTTTTATTGCTATCAAGGAACCTGTCCGGTCCGAATATATCGTGAAGGTGATGTTCGTAAGAATGACCATCATTGCACATTTATCACTCCGTCTTATGAAGTGTTCGAGCATGCAATAATTGTCGCTTCTTTAATGCGTGGAGATTATCCTTGATATAAAAGTATTTTGCTATGTATAATGAAATTCTAAAATCAAGATGTAATATCGCAGAGTTTAAGTGATATTTATCTTTCATTTTTGATCATGTCAGTTATAAGTTATTTTTATACAATTATGTAAACTTTAGTTATATGAATATTTTATAAATTCATGCAATCATTATACTTATGATACATTACTTGCTATATAATATTTGTTGTTAATAAGAAATTAAAAATAATAAGTCTAAAAGAAAATAAAAATCAATAACCCAAACAATATATATTCATTTATTCTAAATATTAAGTTATATACTAAATAGAAAGTATAACATTGATTGGACAGATGATTGTTTGTACAATATTATATATAGATATATGAAGAAAAATGAATGGTGGGATAGATGAATCCAGTATTTCTAATTCACCATAATTGCATTCCCTATTTTTGCGGTTGAAACGCATTTGATTGTCTTCTCTACTATTAGACAACATCAAGTATTATCTTTTCCAAATATTTTTATTTGATTTACTCAAGTTACGATGCTATCAAATCAGTTAAATTATACATTTACCAGAATATACTTTATTGAGAATCTTTCGCATGTATAGTGCAATTATGATATGATCTATAAATACATATATTTTATCCGTCCAATCATGCGTTTTTTGCATCCCTATATATATATATATATATATATATATATATATGACACGACATCAAAATGAAGAAAAATGCATGATTGGACACATGAAGCCAGCATTTCCAGTTCACCCTAATTACATTCCCTTTTTTCGCGGCTGAAGCACTTTTTGTTGTCTTTTCTGTCACCAGACAATATAAAGTAATGTCTTTTCCAAATATTTTTTATTTAATTTACTCAACTTACGATGCTATCAAACCAGTCAAATTATATTTTATCAGAATATGTTTTATTGAGAATTTTTCACATGCATAGTGCAATTATGATATGAGCTATAAATGCATATATTTCATCCATCCAATCATGTGTTTTTTCTTCATGCATATTTATATATGATATGACATCAAAATGAAAAAAATACATGATGAGACCACATGCAGCTATACATTTCCAATTCACCATAATTGCATTCGCTACTTGCTAATTTTAAATTTCAAACTGACTTGGTGACTCTTATATATATATATATATATATATATAAATAAACCATGATCATGCATTTTCTCACAAACACTTGTGCCAGACTATTTCAAATACTCAAGTTGTCCATGATGAAGCTTTTAGTCCGTCGGTAATGAAGAAAGGCCATAAAAAAAGTAAGATGTCGACCGTGACCTCTCTCCCACAAAATATGCTCATCGAAATAGCCATGCAAGTCGTCTCCAAGTCCTTGTCTTCTCTCGATGATATTAAAAACCTACGTGCAACGTAAGCATTTATTACTTTTTATAATTTCAGAACCAACATATAAATTATCTAATATCGTTTTGTATGCATTTTAGATGTAAGAGTTTTTACCGTGCCTCCAAAGATAAAATGGTTGGGCGTTCAATCTCGGTGATTAAGGAGTACTTGAGAATGTATTGGTGGGAAAAAGATGCATGTCTAATTTTGTTTCGAAACTGTGCAATAGCGGCAATCTTAATGCCAACTTTATTCTTGGACTGGTAAATAATTTGATTTAATACATATCTTCCTATATATATATATATATATTGTCTAATTCATCGATGTTGGGTTTTTCTTTAAACCTATAGGAAGAGATATACAATTTAGGAAGGATGACTTTGGGTATGGAGCATCTCAAGACAGCGATGACTGGTGGCCACTTTGCAGCGGCATATGTGGTCGGGATCATACTGTTTTTTGATGCATATACACGGGCACACGCCATGGAAATTCTGAACTAGGTTTCTTGCGGCGATCTTTTATACGCTGGTCATGAAGTTAAAGAGTGCATGAGATCGGGCAATCCAATAATAGAAAGATGCAGAAGAGATGCTTTACAGATTACGAATAAAAGTTGGACGAGGATGATGTTGAAGATGGAACCGAGATCTCCCTGCAAGGATAAGCTGTGTGGAAGGGTTGTGAAGGCAAACAGTGATGGCTATTGGGTTGATAATGATCTACTTCCGAAGGCATTTTGCGGTCAGTTTTGCCGATGGATGGACGAGTGTTATAAATTCTTTGGAAATTAATGCTAATGGAAACATTACTACCATCTCTTAACTGATTGTGTTTTCGATATTTTTTTCCTTCAATTTTTAGGTTTCAGAAGTATGTGTCATATTTGCTGGGTAGGATGTTGAAATCTGTGATCACTTTGCAATGGTTCGTTTTTGTAAGTAAGAAACCAACATCTCCTTTTGTTGCTAAATATAATTTTCATATCGTAACCTGTTTTAGTTTGCTGTTGAATGATAATAGTCTCAGCAGAAAACATTGAAATCGGAAATATTGGCGCCATTCATTTTTTGTTGTGTTCTTCATCACTAAACACTATCAAATATTATCTTTTTCAAATATTTTTATTTAATTTACTCAAGTTACAATGCTATCAAATCAGTCAAGTTATGTTTTGTCAAATCTACTTTATTGAAAACCGTTCAAATACAGAGTGAATTATGATAAGAGCAAGAGTTCAAAAAGTAATATCTTATTAATAAACTAAAATGATATATTTATTAATATTTTATTTTGCTATTACTTTTTGAACTCTTACTCTCCTATATAAGGTCACTTTATTCATTTTCCAAGTATTCCATTATATTAGGCCGCTGTGAGATTGTAAGTTTTTTTCAGTTTGTTATTTAGTGTTGTTTTATTTTTTTATGTAATACGGATATGGTGATGTACTTTATGAATACTTAGGACATGAATTTTTGCTTATATTATATGTCTATTTCAATGAAATGGATGACTAATAATGTGCATTTCCTTAAAATATTTTTATGCTTTCACATTTTATATGTTTAGGTTAAATAAATATCATGTACCTTATTATGCTATCATCCATTAATACCTTGCATGTCTTTTCAATTCAGAGAAATAAAGAAACACATTCTTAATTCTAATTTAAAATAAAAAATATAACTTATAGTCTCTTAAGTATCTATTAATCATTAAGTATAACCAAGATAAGTTGAGAGTACGAGAGACTAAATAGAATTTAAATTTTTACTTGAAAACTACTTCATCGTCTCATTTTTCTTTGATTCATGCTATCCCCGCACGTAGCGCGGGTACAATGCTAGTTATAGATATAACGATACCCTTCTTCATCATGAGATATGGGTGGAATCTGAACTCTCTATTCCGCTTAAATTCATCATTTTTTTCGCCGCAATCGACAGAAAAAATGGGTGTGTGGTCAGATCCCACCATATAACTACTGCAAACCGTCGTTGCCGGAAAATTTTCACGAAAACTTACGTTTGTGATGGCTCTGTCAAGTTCCTCATAGATTCGTCGTTCCGGATTAGTAGCGTTGTTACACCAAGCCATCGTTCTTGCTAAGTTTTGAACCTTGAAAAGACCATTAGCGTTTTAAGAACTCAGCAAATTCCACATTCCCTCTACTTTGTTTCCAGCCCCTACCTCCTTTCTTCTCCGAAGAGTGGCATACAACATTAAAGTCCCCTATGAGCACACAAGGGATATTCAGGTTCATAATCTCACCAATCTCAGCCCAAGTTTGCATCCTCTCCAAGTAAGAAGTAGAGGCATAAATAAAAGAAACGCAAAACACCACAAAGACATTACCGGTATCATCAGCAAACACCAAAGACATTACCGGTATCATCAGCAAACACTACATGCACTAAGAACCAAGAAACGCACAGCAGGTCAGAAACAAAAAGCAAACTATTAGCTACGTCCAGATGAGTATCCAACAATGCAAAAGTATATGGATCATTACAAGCCAAAATATTACTAACTAATCTACGCAGCGGGGCCTTAGCTGCCCCCCTCCCACTCTCCCCCAGCAGTTCCAGGCCATACATTTCATGGGGAAGAGGAGAACGAAGTGGGGCTCACCACTGCCTCCAGATTCTCTACCACGTTGCCAACTGATGGAGGCTATGATCTCCATCAGATGTTGTCCTCCGTAGATCCGATGATGGCGGTATTTAGCGGCTGAGATTTGTTTTGGGGGTTGTTGAGTGTGTGGATCTCAATGGGTTGTTGGAAGTTGCTGAGGCCGAATTATCTGCAAGGGAAGTCCCAGGGTGGGAAACCACCATAAGACCCTCCGACGATCAAGTTAGTGCCGGAAAATAAGAGCAGTGTGGCGACCTATTGGGTTCCGTTCGATTTACCTGAGTCATCCGAGAGAGGGGTTTATATAGTGGTCGTGTGGAGCGAGCAGGTGCGAGATCATCGCCGTCAGTTACGCCCCTACGTTATCCTTGTATTAATGACGGGATACACCCATTAATAGGGGGATGCGCTAGCATGGGGCGCGGTACGTGGGGAGGCGGATATCTCACCTTGGCGAAATACGTGGAGCCGTTGCGGGGGCGCTTGGTTTCTGCGCTCTCGGTTGATCGGGGAATCCGAATAAGCTCGTCCCGTCAGAAGGCTCGGAGACGAGCAGGGAGGCCGAGGAAGCTTGGCACGTCAGATGGCTCGGAGATGAGGAGGGAGGCCGAGGATGCTCGGTCCGTCAGATGGCTCAAAGACGAGTAGGGAGGCCAAGGAAGCTCGGAGACGAGCAGGAAGATCGAGAAAGCTCAATTCGTCAGATGGCTCAGAGACAAGCAAGGAGGCCGAGGAAGCTCGGCCTGTCAGATGGCTCGGTGTAACAACTCCAAATTCTGTGTATATAAAATTGTTTAAAAGTTAGTATACAATTGGGATATTTGCAATCCTGTGAATGCTATAAGAACTTGTTTTGCTTTAGAACAGCAAGAAAGAGCTTGTAGCTCATTGATAAGACCTTGCGCTACTGAGACAAAGCACCAGAGTTCAAATCCCATCAGCCACATTATCTTTTTGTATTAATTTCTTTTAATCTTTTAGAATCCCAAGAGTTTTCACGTGCACTACACATAATAGGATAAGTTACGGAATAAATAAACATAAGCACGAGGGAAATTGAAGCGACAAGGACACGTGGCACCCAAACCAATCCCCACCCGACGGTACAAAACCGGCGTGAATAGGGAAAAGCCCGGCGCCGTCGAGTAGAACCGTCCCAAATGCTCCCAAACTTTGCCCCCTGCACCCTTTCAGCTACCCCACTAATCCCATATTGCTTGTTTACTCTGAATATTTCCAGAGAGCAATAAAATGCCCATTTAATCCAATTTTAATGTATATTTCAATGCATTCTTTAAACAACCTAAACCCTAATTTTCCCCTATAAATACCACACTCATTTCACCCCTCTTCACTCACAATTCCCTGCCAAAACTCTCAAGAATTTTCCAAGTTCTTATAGTGTGCAAGTGGAGTTAACAAACGGCGAAGTTTCGACGAAGTTCCGGCGACGATCCGAGGAGATTCCGGTGACGAAACGACGTCCCGAAGCCTTCTGTAGATCCTTCTCTCTCTCTCTCTCCTCTAACCCATAATCTTGTAAGTCCCATTTCCCCTCTCATCTTCATCTTTAAAAAGTTACAAAACTAAAATCCGACGGAAGCGGAGTTAATCTGACTTCCGATCCGGTTTTCTTTAAAAACTATATTTTTCTTAATCAAGATAACTTCATATTCTCCCATATTGCTTAATAAACATTAACAAACTCAACAAAATAAGTTTCACATCAAAATAATTATTTTTGTAACTTTTATCATACTTTTTCAGAAAAATACTATATAATTTAGTTTCGACATAAACCATCATAATTCATTGCTATAACTTTAGATAGTTCACGAGGTAATGACCTATCTCATCACAACACACATCTCTATCATAACATGATTGATTTTGGGACAATAGAATACGGAAAATACGACATTTGCAAATAACTACTGTAAATCCCCGTTTCCTTTCTACATGAAACTTCCTATTTTCTGAATTTTAGTAATTAACTTATTCTTGACTTCGTATGTTTTAGTTGGTTGTTTAAAACCCAATATTTATTTTTCCAAACAAATTTAATTTAACCCAAATTTTCTTTTAACCACTAAATTCCCAAACCCTTTTATCAACCAGCCATTTAGACTTTTAATTAAATCCCTTTTTAAATTTCCCTCAGCCCAATCTCATCAATCAGCCCATTAAAATTTTTCCCTCAGTTAATTCTACAGAAAATCCCTTGGCCCATTTCCCTTCTGCAGCCCACGACTTTTTCGAAAGGAAAATTTCCTTTTTGTGCCGGCCCGATCTTTTCTGCAGCCCACTGTGGTTTTTCCTATTTAAAAGGGAATTTTTCGTTGGCCCGGCCCACTCCATCTTAACCCACGCGCGTTTCTTTCTTTCCCAAGCCCGCTCCCCATCTCACTGTTCTTCTCCTTCAATTTTAGCCCCAACGGCTACCTCCCCTAAACGCGCGCGCGACACGCCTCCCTCGCCGTCGCCCACGCCCTCGCCCGACCGTTGCCCCCACGTGGTAAATCTCGTCGCCCTCATCTCTCTTACTCACAAAATCCTCACCTCTCTCTCCTTTACATTCACCGAGCCCCATATACCCGAACACCCAAAACTTTTCTCGAACCATTGACACCTCCATCGCCGGCGATCATCCCACCTCGTCGTTCGACACACGACGACAACCACTCGTCCACCCTCCTTCTTCCTCCACGACTTCACCAATCTTCAACCCCTCTCGAATTTCCTCTGCACACCCAAACCCACTTGCACAACCTCTGCCACTTCGCAACCCGTGCCGACGAGCCACCCCACTTCGCCTGAACCCACTCTACGACCCTACTCAACCTCAGCCTCACCCTCATATTTCCAGAACCGACACCACTGCTTCCCACCTCTCTCCAAAACTCCAAAAACCCATTTTCAATTTTTCCCCCTCACTGCGAAACCTCACTGTACACTTAACTGGAGCGCCGTCGACCGACGCCGACCCCAGCACACCCCGGGAGACTCACAGAGCACCATTCTAGACTTCCAGCAAGCACCAAGACGACCCCGGGAACTCCGACGTATAACCCGTGCTCGTTCGAGGCTCGCGGAAATCCGATACGTGGCGTATACCGCGCGTTCGCGACGACACTGTTGCCGTACGACCCCAAGGCATTCTCCAGGCAAGTGTTTACTTGCTTCATGCTAAAATATTAGTGGTATAACATTAAAATCATATAATTATAAATTTATCGAATAGCGATATATATTGTGACGTATGTGTTCGATGAATGATCCCAATGGAAATGATTGTCTAATTTGACGGAAATCGATATTTTATGTTGGCCCTTTTAATGATGTATAATGTGTGAGAAATTCGCTGGAAAACACGATCGTTTGTAACAAAAATCGATACCCCCAAACATGTTGTTTAAAACTGGAATTCTCTCGTAACTGAAAATGCATAAAATCACTATAAATCATACACATATTGGAAAGATGCGTTCGAGGGCTTAAATCGAAGCCAACTCGATGAACTTTAACCCTATATAGAATTTTAATGTTTTCTGTTCTGAAACCATGAAGATAAGTGGATTGGAACACGACTCTGGACTGCAGTCCAGAGCGTTTCTGATTAGTGCGTTCTGTCTAAAGTCCTGCGTCCCCGTGTTTCCTGAAATTGCATGATACGGAACTTTCAGTAGTTATAAGATATACCTGTTAGTGAAAGAAAACAAGTGGTTTCATTCCGATTCATCGCAGTTTGTTATTTTAAACTTATTTTAAAAGAGCAGAACATAAAGCTGTCCAGAACACTTTCTGGAATGACATTTGAGATTAAACTGTATATAACTTTCAACGTACAGATGCGATTGAGGATCCGTCTGTTGCGTTGAATACTTTATCGAAAACCCTAGATTCCATCTAACTGTGTCATCGCTAAATTTTGAGCCCAACTGGGTGCAATTCGTGTTGCGAAACAGGAGTTCAGCTCTGAAATTGAAATTCCAGCCGTGAACACTTAAACTGAAACAGTTATATCTTGAAAACCGAAACCCCGATTGGACTGAAACAAATTTTGATGAATTACTGACTGATTGTTCTATATATCTTACCTACATCATTTCTGCTGAATTTGTAATATATTAATTTGTGCAATGTACTTAAATTCATGACGTGCATGCTAATTCATAACATACCGTGTTTATTGGTAGCATACAATACATATATCATACCCTTGTCATTTACACAGTGTTAGTGCGTGTGGACATTGCATTATCGTGCGTGATAGGTGTTGATTTAGGAGTGACGAGTACACCAATGGAAAGTGAATAATCGTGATAGTGATTGGTACAGTGGACAGTGATTGATATAGTGGACAGTGATGAAACCGTGACATTGGTATACTCGTACACAAATAGATCAATATCTTAAATAGTGTAACCTGGGGAAAAAGGGGAAATCAAAGTGGAAAGAGTATCTTATTTAGCGGGACCGTGTTTAGAGGATGATCATTCGAACTGTGATACTTATTCGTGTAGGACAGGATCTAGCGATCCGGCTGACAGGGTTATGTCCCGGGCGTGTGGGCCGTGGTCTCGGGTATGTACGAGACTCCTGTTAAACATGATCCTCCTTCCACTATGTGATTTCAAATATGACCTAGAGACCGATAGGGACACATAACATATTCTGCATCATATTGTGACATGGTGTTTACTCGCATTATTCTCATACCCGTAATACCTCATTTACCTGTTTCATTTGATTATTATAATATTATTATTTGTGTCGCTCTGACGACCTGAGTATGCATGCTCAGATCCCGCGGGAAGACCAGCACAGGAGACGGATCTATCCTTTGAGTTCACGGAGATATAGTTTGGTGTACCTTCTTCATTTACTGCTTTCCATAAGAGAAATTGTGAGATTGAACTCGGTTAGTTATCGTTCTTATTATCTGTAATCTGTGAACAATGAAATTTCAATGTAATAAATTAGTGATGTGATTCCTTTAATATTGTGCTTATTCACTGATTACCATGTAGTGCTAGAAGCCGAAGTGTGACTACGGCAGGATGATTCCTTGACCGTAGGAGCATGGCTGGCCTAGTCATACCTCGTATTCCATATTTTGGGATGCGGGGCGTGACATGGTTTAGTTGGTATCAGAGACTGTGTTTAGCATCAAGGGATAACATTCACTAGGCAATATTACGTTATTCTTGTTTCACTACTCTTGATTTCTATCCTTGAATCTGATCCTATTCTTTTGAATCTTCCAGTGATATGACGTCCCCGAACGACCCCTCCTCGGACTCCAGCTCTCAGGACCGTACAGAAAGAATACTCAGTGCACTGACCACTCTCGCGGAAGCTCAGGAGAGGAAGACTGATTTGCTTACTGAGGGACTCAGGGCGATTACCGCCGCAGGAGGACCCTCCGCACTTATTACTGCCCCCGAGGGTGTTGTTCCCCCAGCATATCAGGCTAGAGCGGGTACCGTATCAGACTTCCGACGGTTACACCCAGCTGCATTCACAGGGCTAGCTGAACCCCTTGAAGCTGAGCAATGGCTGGTAAATATGGAGAATTTATTGGCAGCCGCCAGGATTCCAGAGGAAGACAGAGTGAATGTGATAAAGATACAATTAGAAGACGAGGCCCGTACTTGGTGGTCGGTAGAAGAAAGCAGACTTGAAGAGCCGATTGAATGGAACAAGTTTAAGGAGTGCTTCTTAGATCACTATTTTCCTCCCACAGCCAAGGCAGAAATGGAGGAAAGGTTCATTCTTTTGAAACAAAATGGACGCCCAGTGGACGTTTATGCGGCAGAGTTCAACCGTCTGAGCCGCTTTGCTCCATACATGGTCAAATCAGAAGTCACCAGGGCCAGGCGTTTCCTTCAGGGGTTAGATTTTGAGCTGCAGCAGCTGATTGCATCGTTGGATCTACAGACTTTCGCACAGGTACTCAACGCGGCGAGAGTTCAAGAGCAATTGATTAGCAAGTTCAGGAGACCCCCAGTCGTTCCAGCACGTACCCACGCACCTTCTCGAGGAGCTATACCGGTTCACCGAGCAGGGACGACGCAAATGAAGCGCCCGTTTGTACCACAGCATCGCCCCCAGAGACAGGGCGTAACTTGCGGCTATTGCGGTAGAGGAGGGCATACTCAGAAGGACTGTCGCCGTGCCAAGGGACAGTGCCTGATTTGCGGTTCCAGTCAGCACAGGATTAACAGTTGTCCTGAGCGAGCAGAAATACAGGGAGGTTCTGGACCGTCACAGCAGAGGCCGCAGGAGCAGGGGCAACCATTTACAGGTCGCGGTCAGGGACGGGCTTTCACCTTGACCGCCGAGCAGGCAGAGGCGTCAGGAGATGTGGTCACAGGTACTCTACTTGTACATTCATTGCCAGCTAGAGTACTATTTGATTCAGGAGCATCGCATTGTTTCTTGTCTGAGCATTTCACCAATACACACTCAATACCACATGAACCACTAACCAAGGGATGGGAAATTCATACGGGTAACGGCATTATTGTATCTAGTCGGGAATGTAGATTATGCCCGGTTGTAGTATGTGGTAGGGAATTCTATGCGAATTTCCTTCTAATTGGGACAGGCAGTTACGACGCAATTCTCGGGATGGATTGGATGAGCACTTTCCATGCAGTTATCGACTGTCATGCAAGGAAGGTGATCTTCCGCATTCCCAATCACCCGGAGTTTATTTTTGAGGGCGGAAGCGAATCTTTGGAACCAGCTAAATACAGAGCAAAGCCTAAGGAACTGACAGCTATGGAGATTGATAAGAGCCCAGCCCCAGAAATTGTTCGGGACTTTCTAGACGTATTTCCTGAATATCTACCAGGTCTACCCCCCCTCGAATCTTGGAATTCTCGATCGATTTGATCCCAGGTACAGCCCCAGTATCCAGGGCCCCATACAGAATGGCACCAGTGGAGTTGGCGGAATTGAAGAAACAGGTTGAAGAATTATTGGAGAAGGGATTTATTCGGCCAAGCGCTTCACCGTGGGGTGCACCAGTTCTATTGGTGAAGAAAAAGGATGGATCGTTGCGAATGTGCATAGATTACCGGGAGCTGAACAAGGTCACAATAAAGAACAAGTACCCAATCCCGCGTATCGATGACCTATTCGATCAGCTAAATGGAGCCAAGGTTTTCTCGAAGTTGGATCTCCGTTCTGGGTATCATCAAATCAGGGTAGCAGCCGAGGATGTATGCAAGACGGCTTTCAGGACCCGATACGGACATTACGAGTTTCTTGTGATGCCGTTCGGCGTTACCAACGCCCCAGCAATATTCATGGACTTGATGAACAGGGTGTTCGCAAAGTACTTAGACACGTTTGTCGTTGTGTTTATTGACGACATACTTGTCTACTCGAAGACTCGGGAAGAGCACGCTGAACACTTGCGCACAGTTCTACAAATTCTTCGGGAAGAGAAGCTGTATGCGAAGCTAAGCAAGTGTGAGTTCTGGCTCGACAAGGTACAGTTTTTGGGACATATTGTTTCAGACGAAGGCATCTCAGTGGACCCGGCAAAGATAGAATCTGTCAGAGATTGGCCGACGCCAAAATCAGTAGCAGAGATCAGGAGCTTTCTGGGATTGGCAGGTTATTATCGAAGATTCGTCCAAGATTTCTCCAGAATCGCGGAACCACTGACGAGGTTAACACGGAAGGACGTGCCGTTTACATGGACAGAAGAGTGCTCTCAGGCATTCGACACTCTGAAGCAGAAATTAACCACAGCACCTATACTTACAGTACCAGATAATTCCGGTGGTATGGTGATACACAGTGATGCCTCGGGGAAGGGTTTAGGCTGTGTTTTGATGCAGCACGGCCGAGTGGTTGCTTACGCCTCTCGACAATTGAGAAACCACGAGAAGAACTACCCTACACATGACTTGGAGTTAGCTGCGGTAGTCTTTGCGTTGAAGATTTGGAGGCACTATCTATTAGGAGAAAAAGTGGAGGTATACACCGATCACAAAAGTTTGAAGTATGTTTTCACTCAGAAGGAACTGAACATGAGGCAGCGCCGATGGCTAGAGCTAATGGCAGATTATGACTTGGACCTTCAGTATCACCCGGGGAAAGTCAATGTTGTACCAGACGCACTCAGTCGCAAACCAGCGGTCATGATGTTGACCGATCAGAGGAGTATTATTGAGGATTTCCAGAGACTTGAACTTGAGGTCATTACTCCGAACGCACTCAGTCAATTTTGGCAACTACAGGTGCAATCTTCCCTAGTGGATCGTATCAAGATTGCACAAGCGGATGATCCCCGATTGCAAAAATTCAGAGAACAAGTGGAAGCTGGATTGAGAACGGATCTGATTATACATGAGGATGGATCTCTAAGATTCGGTAGCAGACTCTGCGTACCTAAAGGAGATGTTCGAGAAGAAGTTTTGACTGAAGCACACAGTTCAGCTTATTCTGTGCATCCAGGAGGTACAAAAATGTATCAGGACCTAAAGCAGCACTTTTGGTGGAACGGAATGAAGCGGGAAATTGCAAGGTTCGTATCCAGATGCTTGGTATGTCAACAGGTGAAGGCGGAACATCAGAGAACAGCAGGATTATTACAACCATTGCCGATACCTGAATGGAAGTGGGAGCACATTACTATGGATTTTGTGACGGCCTTACCACGGAGCCCCAGAGGCAATAACGCCATTTGGGTTATCGTCGATCGCCTCACAAAAGCTGCACACTTTCTATCTTTCCGAGTGGGACAGTCGACAGAATCACTGGCAGAAAGATATATGCAGGAGATTGTGCGACTTCACGGTGTTCCAGTCAGCATTGTGTCAGACCGGGACACGAGATTCTTGTCACACTTTTGGAAGAGCTTACAGGAGAGTTTGGGAACCCGCCTCAAATTCAGCACAGCTTATCACCCACAGACGGATGGACAATCCGAGCGTACAATTCAGACGCTCGAGGATATGTTGAGAGCCTGTATGTTGGACTTTCAAGGTTCCTGGGAGGACCATCTGCACCTGGTCGAGTTTTCTTACAACAATAGTTATCAGGCTAGTATTCAGATGGCTCCTTTTGAAGCGCTATATGGGCGGAAGTGTCGATCCCCAGTATGTTGGGATGATGTGGGAGAACGAAGATTACTGGGCCCCGAACTCATCGTTCAGACAGTTGACAAGGTCCAAATGATCAGGCAGCGTATTAAGACGGCTCAGGATCGACAAAAGAGTTGGGCAGATACCAGCAGAAGGGCACTTGAGTTCGAAGTCGGAGATCATGTGTTCTTGAAGATTTCCCCTACTCGTGGAGTTATCAGGTTCGGAAGTCGGGGAAAACTTAGTCCCCGTTTTATCGGACCTTTTGAGGTGCTAGAGCGAGTAGGAGAGGTGGCCTATCGACTGGCCTTGCCTCCATCGCTAGCTGGTGTGCACAATACCTTCCACGTGTCACAGTTGCGGCGTTACGTTCGAGATGAGAGCCATGTTCTGGATCATTCAGAGTTAGTTTTGGGAACCGATCTGTCATACGAGGAGCAGCCTACTACCATTCTCGACCGCAGAGAGAAAGTACTGAAGAATAAGGTCATTCCATTAGTCCGAGTGTCTTGGGGCGGTCGTTCCCCAGGAGAATCCACCTGGGAGCGGGAGGAAGATATCCGTGATCGTTATCCACATCTTTTTGTTTAGTACTTTTGTTTCTTTGTATCCTTGTTGAATTTCGAGGACGAAATTTTGTTAAGGGGGGTATGATGTAAATCCCCGTTTCCTTTCTACATGAAACTTCCTATTTTCTGAATTTTAGTAATTAACTTATTCTTGACTTCGTATGTTTTAGTTGGTTGTTTAAAACCCAATATTTATTTTTCCAAACAAATTTAATTTAACCCAAATTTTCTTTTAACCACTAAATTCCCAAACCCTTTTATCAACCAGCCATTTAGACTTTTAATTAAATCCCTTTTTAAATTTCCCTCAGCCCAATCTCATCAATCAGCCCATTAAAATTTTTCCCTCAGTTAATTCTACAGAAAATCCCTTGGCCCATTTCCCTTCTGCAGCCCACGACTTTTTCGAAAGGAAAATTTCCTTTTTGTGCCGGCCCGATCTTTTCTGCAGCCCACTGTGGTTTTTCCTATTTAAAAGGGAATTTTTCGTTGGCCCGGCCCACTCCATCTTAACCCACGCGCGTTTCTTTCTTTCCCAAGCCCGCTCCCCATCTCACTGTTCTTCTCCTTCAATTTTAGCCCCAACGGCTACCTCCCCTAAACGCGCGCGCGACACGCCTCCCTCGCCGTCGCCCACGCCCTCGCCCGACCGTTGCCCCCACGTGGTAAATCTCGTCGCCCTCATCTCTCTTACTCACAAAATCCTCACCTCTCTCTCCTTTACATTCACCGAGCCCCATATACCCGAACACCCAAAACTTTTCTCGAACCATTGACACCTCCATCGCCGGCGATCATCCCACCTCGTCGTTCGACACACGACGACAACCACTCGTCCACCCTCCTTCTTCCTCCACGACTTCACCAATCTTCAACCCCTCTCGAATTTCCTCTGCACACCCAAACCCACTTGCACAACCTCTGCCACTTCGCAACCCGTGCCGACGAGCCACCCCACTTCGCCTGAACCCACTCTACGACCCTACTCAACCTCAGCCTCACCCTCATATTTCCAGAACCGACACCACTGCTTCCCACCTCTCTCCAAAACTCCAAAAACCCATTTTCAATTTTTCCCCCTCACTGCGAAACCTCACTGTACACTTAACTGGAGCGCCGTCGACCGACGCCGACCCCAGCACACCCCGGGAGACTCACAGAGCACCATTCTAGACTTCCAGCAAGCACCAAGACGACCCCGGGAACTCCGACGTATAACCCGTGCTCGTTCGAGGCTCGCGGAAATCCGATACGTGGCGTATACCGCGCGTTCGCGACGACACTGTTGCCGTACGACCCCAAGGCATTCTCCAGGCAAGTGTTTACTTGCTTCATGCTAAAATATTAGTGGTATAACATTAAAATCATATAATTATAAATTTATCGAATAGCGATATATATTGTGACGTATGTGTTCGATGAATGATCCCAATGGAAATGATTGTCTAATTTGACGGAAATCGATATTTTATGTTGGCCCTTTTAATGATGTATAATGTGTGAGAAATTCGCTGGAAAACACGATCGTTTGTAACAAAAATCGATACCCCCAAACATGTTGTTTAAAACTGGAATTCTCTCGTAACTGAAAATGCATAAAATCACTATAAATCATACACATATTGGAAAGATGCGTTCGAGGGCTTAAATCGAAGCCAACTCGATGAACTTTAACCCTATGTAGAATTTTAATGTTTTCTGTTCTGAAACCATGAAGATAAGTTGATTGGAACACGACTCTGGACTGCAGTCCAGAGCGTTTCTGATTAGTGCGTTCTGTCTAAAGTCCTGCGTCCCCGTGTTTCCTGAAATCGCATGATACGGAACTTTCAGTAGTTATAAGATATACCTGTTAGTGAAAGAAAACAAGTGGTTTCATTCCGATTCATCGCAGTTTGTTATTTTAAACTTATTTTAAAAGAGCAGAACATAAAGCTGTCCAGAACACTTTCTGGAATGACATTTGAGATTAAACTGTATATAACTTTCAACGTACAGATGCGATTGAGGATCCGTCTGTTGCGTTGAATACTTTATCGAAAACCCTATATTCCATCTAACTGTGTCATCGCTAAATTTTGAGCCCAACTGGGTGCAATTCGTGTTGCGAAACAGGAGTTCAGCTCTGAAATTGAAATTCCAGCCGTGAACACTTAAACTGAAACAGTTATATCTTGAAAACCGAAACCCCGATTGGACTGAAACAAATTTTGATGAATTACTGACTGATTGTTCTATATATCTTACCTACATCATTTCTGCTGAATTTGTAATATATTAATTTGTGCAATGTACTTAAATTCATGACGTGCATGCTAATTCATAACATACCGTGTTTATTGGTAGCATACAATACATATATCATACCCTTGTCATTTACACAGTGTTAGTGCGTGTGGACATTGCATTATCGTGCGTGATAGGTGTTGATTTAGGAGTGACGAGTACACCAATGGAAAGTGAATAATCGTGATAGTGATTGGTACAGTGGACAGTGATTGATATAGTGGACAGTGATGAAACCGTGACATTGGTATACTCGTACACAAATAGATCAATATCTTAAATAGTGTAACCTGGGGAAAAAGGGGAAATCAAAGTGGAAAGAGTATCTTATTTAGCGGGACCGTGTTTAGAGGATGATCATTCGAACTGTGATACTTATTCGTATAGGACAGGATCTAGCGATCCGGCTGACAGGGTTATGTCCCGGGCGTGTGGGCCGTGGTCTCGGGTATGTACGAGACTCCTGTTAAACATGATCCTCCTTCCACTATGTGATTTCAAATATGACCTAGAGACCGATAGGGACACATAACATATTCTGCATCATATTGTGACATGGTGTTTACTCGCATTATTCTCATACCCGTAATACCTCATTTACCTGTTTCATTTGATTATTATAATATTATTATTTGTGTCGCTCTGACGACCTGAGTATGCATGCTCAGATCCCGCGGGAAGACCAGCACAGGAGACGGATCTATCCTTTGAGTTCACGGAGATATAGTTTGGTGTACCTTCTTCATTTACTGCTTTCCATAAGAGAAATTGTGAGATTGAACTCGGTTAGTTATCGTTCTTATTATCTGTAATCTGTGAACAATGAAATTTCAATGTAATAAATTAGTGATGTGATTCCTTTAATATTGTGCTTATTCACTGATTACCATGTAGTGCTAGAAGCCGAAGTGTGACTACGGCAGGATGATTCCTTGACCGTAGGAGCATGGCTGGCCTAGTCATACCTCGTATTCCATATTTTGGGATGCGGGGCGTGACAACTACCCTAAACATATAAAACCATTTCTAATAAAAGATGTATCACACAATTCTTTACAATTGCGCCTCTACAACCCACTTTTGGGGACCCCGTTCGGTATGGTGCGGATTATCGCACATTCTCGGGCCTAGTAGAGCGAGATGCAGACCTCCTCACGGAGCATACGATCTCGAAAGAATTTTAATGCATTTTTCTTTAAAAAATATGATTTCTATTATAAATAAAACTTATATTTTTAATATCTATTTTTAATATTTATAATATTCCACACTTCTAAATCCAAAAAAAAAACATCACGTTTACAAGAAATACCATTACATTTCCAAAGTTTCAATATAATACCATATACTTTGAAAACTAGATTATATTCACTAGAAATTTCACAACTATAAAATATACATCCATGAAAACCCTAAAGACGATAATTAAACGCTTGAGGTGTATTTTGACATTATGCTAAAACTATCTTTACATAAACCCCCCTCAAGTTATACTAAATTACAATAAGTACCTTAGTAAATATAGGTTAAAGCGGAACCAGTCTCTTGAGCCTCAGGGAGCCGGAGATATGAGTGCTTTTCTATTTAAGATAGACAATCTAATAAACGGTGTTATCAACACGGTAATTGTCTTGGAAAAAGATACAAATCCTGCCGTCCATTTGCAGCAGTTACCGATAATATCAAAACTAACTCAGGACTTCAATTACTAAGTGTCTGACTCAGACTGAGTCTCAATATAATCAATCTGACTTGAATATGATTCAAGTATATATATTACAATTCAATATTCAACATGAATCCATGAATCCATATATTCAATCTATTCAATCTATAGAACATGACTGAACCGAACCATGGATATACTCCATTTACATGTCCATCCATTATATCCGTTCCATTACTGATATCATAGTTTCGGCAAGTCATCCATATACAATATACAATACAAACAATACAACAATACAATCAAGATATCACGGGGTTTATAAGGGGTAGATTGGTACGGAAGGTGTTAAAAGTGGCACGAGACAGTAACCATAACACACCTAACCTGAATATCCATTGCTGTACCGTGGCTGAACGGTTCCTTGTGCTCCTTATTGGGGTCGAAAATTGCATCCCGATTGACCAAGTCAAAGTCAAGGTCAACCCCAAGCCAATTGGGCCCAAGCCCGGATCAAGTGGGCCCATGCCCAGGTTGAGTCCAAACATGAAGCGGCCGGCCCTCCTCCATGCCCAAAATGAAATCATGTAATAAACAATTTTTATGTAATTTTTTATGCATGAATGGGCATAGAGCCAAAATTTTTGTAAAGCCCATGGCTTATGTGCAAAAAGAAATGACACATGAGCCATGGGATGGGCAAAATGCCATTTTTGTAAAACCCAAGAGGCTATATGTAAAGTGTATAGCCTATAAAGGCCAAGATAATGAAAATATCTCAACAATTTTTTCTCTCTCCAAAAGAACCAAGATCTGTGATCTTCTCCTTCCTCAAGATTCTAAAAACTTTCTTCTCCTTTTGAATTAAATTAAGAGTTTTACTCTTCCTTTTCCAAAACTAAATAGTTTTTTTACCACGAAACCCATAAAGGGGAACTCAGATCTCCCATCAGATCTTAAAAATAAGAGATTTTTAAAATCTCATATTTCTTGTTCTTCAAGATCCAGCCAAAAGAGGAGGAAGAAAGAGACCCATCTCCTAAAAATCCCACTTTGGGAAGATCCAGAGCTCAAGGGAGAAGCCCGTTTCAACATCTCCAAAAACATCTTGGGAGTTTAACTCCACTCTAAATTCTCTTTCGGGAGTTTAAATCTCATTTCTGGGGCTAAAAGCCCCTTTTCCTTGCCGGCACCCAAGCGCCCGAGCGCCCAGTGCCCACATGCTGGGCACGTGATGCGCTAGCGCTTGAGCACCTTGCGCTCTAGAGTCCAGCGCCCACGTGCCGGGCACGTGGTGCGCTAGCGCCTAAGCGCACAGCGCTCGCGTGCTAGGCACGTGAGGCGCTGGCCCCACGCGTCCTTTGGGCGCTTTTCTCCTTTTTATATATATGTATACATGTGTGTGTGTGTATATATATATATATATATATATATATATAGATACACACACTCCACGACACCGTCCCTGTTAGAAAAAAATTTCTAACGGGGCGCTGCCCCGCACCCCGCAAGGGGGCTGCTAGCCTCCTTGACCCTCAGCCCGCTATCCGGGTAGCGAGATTCCCGTAAAAAACTCTGCGGGGGCCCCGATATATCCAAAACCCCTTCAAAACACGACACTACATATTGAGTTCGCATGACCAGTTTAACCCGTCAATCAGAGGTTCTCTCGCTCCAAATGCGAGGGGTAATTAACGGCAGCTTAGTCCGCGGCTGCCGGAGATTCAGATCCCCACAATCAATAAAACCCAGCCTACCCTAGGCAGGGGGAATTTGTAATGCGCCTGACCAGCGCGCGCGTAGTCCCATCTCAATGGGGTGACAAAAAACACCCTACAGATTCTTGCACGCCCGGTGGGACCTATCTTTCATCCCATATTTCGGATTAAACGTTCATGCGAACTCAATCAATATACATATCGATTGCTTGTACTGAAATCATGTTTCTATTTGCAGGCTAACAATCTCCAATTGAAATTTTCGGATGCAGCAAAATGTCTCCAAGGACAAGCTCAGCTCTCGGCACAACTCCCATCTCCTACACGATGAAGATGGACTCTAGGACGATCCTCCCGGCCAGTCTCGGACGACAATTGGAGGAGCCGCCGCTACCATTTGGTTCTATTATGTTCGTGTCAGCTAACGCCATCCCAGCTCCTCAAGCTTCGGTAATAGACAAACCGGTCTCGAAAGGCAAGAGGCCAAATGTGGTGGTCTCGAAGGCGCCCCAACCCAAACGCAAGTCGGTGTTTGAACGACTTTCCTTGGCCCCAGCTGGGGACAAGGCCATCAACACCAACAAAGCAACAAAGCATCTCGGGAAAGCTCCAGCGGCACCCTTGACAACTGCTCGATTGGGTATCTTCTCTAAGCTCCCCATCACTCGGCCTATGGCGGCTTCCCGAAGAGCAGAAGCCTGCCAGGCGCTCAAGGCAGAGAAGCTGAGGCAAAAGCGGCTCAGATACAGAGCCAACAAAAGGGCTAGGGCTCTGGCCATGTTAAAATTTATGAATTTCCAAACCCCGGACCGCTCCGCGAAACCAGCTGCCAGCGATGAAAGGATGGCTGAATGTGTTATCCACACTGTCTACATGGTGGGCACACGTCCTAGCAACAACCTTCGCAGCAAAAGCAAGGATGGGGCCACCACATCTCAAATCCAAGCTGGTGTGAATATAGCTGTCACTTCTCGAGACCAGCATCCTCCGGAGGGTGATGAAAATCCTCCCAGTGAGGCCGATAGGCAGAGAGATCCTTCAGCTCATGAGGAGTCGAGCTCGGAAAGCGAAGATGAGCCAACTTTCCATCCTAAGACCGCAGAGCAGCAACTTCTCCAGGAGCTTTGAAAGTAGCTCAGAAACAAAGACAAGGAGATGGCCAAGCTCTACTAAAAAATTGACGACTTGACAAACGTCGTCTTACAGCTCACGGCCCAACTTGCCTCTCAGTTGCCTAATCAAGCGCATGGTTCTACTCATGGACCGGGAAACGGTGTCCCGAGACAGCCGACGCCTATTCCCTCAAATCCAAAGGTGGGCGGACCGCATGAAGGCCAGTCGCATCCTATCTCGGGAAATGTCTTGGCGGCCGATGACAGCAACCCGCTAACTCAAGATCAAATCATGGATTTGGTTGCCAACAAAGTCAAAACATTGGTAGCCGAAGCCAAAGAGCAAAAAGATGCCAGCAGTAGCAGGAGACCATATCCTGCTCGGTACGATCTTATGGAGTTTCCCACTGGCTATGTCGTCCCCAAATTTGAAAGGTTCGATGGGACGGGAAATGCGAACCGGCACATTGCCCAATTTAAACCATCATGCGCAAATACTGGGGGTAATGATGCGCTTCTTCTCCATCAGTTTGTTAATAGCTTGACGGATGTTGCTTTCGATTGGTATGCAAGCATACCAGATGACTCGATCACAACGTTCGCTCAAATAGAATCCATGTTCAAGCAAAGGTTCATGAGTGTCAGCGATAAAATCACCATTGCCGACCTCGTAAGGACAGAGCCAAAGAACAATGAAAGCAACATGGATTTTATAGTCCGATGGCGCAATCTCTCTGTCAAATGTGAACCGCCGTTGGAGCAAGACCAATCCGTCAGTCTTCTTATAGAAAATCTGAGGGAATGGATGAAACCTTTCCTGTGCACCGCATGCCTTAAAATATTCTAAGAGCTGACCAAAAAGGTCCAAATGTTGGAACGCTCAAAGCCTGAGTCTGCTCAGGATCTTCAGTTCACAAACAGACCGAAACCTTGGGGGGACGACAACCGAAAAGGCGGAAGTTCTAACAGCACCGATTCTCTAAATAAGCAGAGAGCGGGCAGAGCAAAAACTAATAAATCTCGAGAACCAACTTTGGAGGAAAGAAGAAATAAGGTCTACTCATTCTGAAGGGTCAAGGTCCACAAAATTTTTAAAGATACTCTGAAGAATGGCCTGCGGTTACCAGAACCAAAAAGGCTAAGTGAAGCGAACATGACCGATCATCCCAACTTTTGCCTATACCACCGAGTGCTGGGACTGTTGCATCTTCAAGGATTGGGTCGAGAAACAATACAAGGCGGGAGAAATATCATTGTCCTATGGCGTGTTAACAAACAATCAAGCCGTGATCGCCAATTTCATATAAACGGAGACCGAAGTCCTTCAGGGACCCGATTCTCTCAAACATCTACTTTTCTCTAAAAAGAGCGGACCAAGGCAACAAGCTAAGAGCCAAGCGAGCAACATTGCCAATGAAGAAGCAATAGACGGGTACACAACCCATACGGTCTATATGATGGAGCTCAGAGGAACAAGTCTTCCTATGCCTTATAACCATGACAAGGACGCGGTTGTTGCCATCCAACATCGGCCCGATCCAAATCATGAAGAGCTCGCTCAGGCCATTGAGCCAAAGGAACCCATGGTTCATGCTGAATCAAGTTCAGGCGGTAGGGATGACCCCGTTGTCATACCCGGAACTATAGAACAAGTATTATTCTAATGGATTCAAAGGCACCTTCAGGACAGGGATGAGAAGATGGCCAAGGTCCATTCTAAAGTCGACGAGCTGGAAAATGTCGTGGCGGATCTCACGACCCAAGTCGCCCGATTGCAATTATAGCAAAATCAAATTTTGGTTCGTGAGCTGGGGATTGATATCCGGAAGCAGCCGACCGATGCTCCCTCGAGCCCGAGAGCGGAACACCTTTGTGAAAAACGGACGCGATCAGCCTCTAGTCCCTTCGATACGTACACCGAACGTGGTAAGCGGACAGTAGGCGAACCAAAGACTGATCGTCCTCAGGGTCCAGCTGTTAGTTATATATATGCCCTAGAGGCCATTGTTGTACATATGATGTATATTATAATGGATGCTTGGATATATATAGAGAGGACTTTCTTGCTCGACATGATAGTATGCTATTTGGTTTCACTTTGTCTTAACATGTTGATTTGTATTAGTTTACTATCTTACTCTCACATGTTGATAAATCCCTTAGGATATGTACTCGACTATTGGGACTATGATGAGATCATACTAGTGGGGCCAGGGTAGTCAACGAGTACATCATATAATTGTTCCTAGTCAAGGGTGTATCGAGACAGGGCATCGATACACCAGAGTAGACTAGTGTATACGCATCTTGACCTATATGATGGGCGATGGATGATCCTATATCCATCGGTGTTTGACATCAAAGATGGTGTACGGGTGCTCAGTGGAGACTGGGTACACTGGACGGACTCGCCGAGAACTCCCAGATGGTATTATACCTCACGTCAGATGGCAGTTCTCCGATGACACTGGTACAGGTTAGTCTGTAGACTCGAGATCGTCATAGAGTCTTGTGTGATTTCTACTGTGCTTTGATTTCCACCTTACCACGTCCAAGAGGGCGTGCAAAACGGTGGCTTTTGGGTACAGTCCCGAATCACATAGAGGCAATGAGCGATAGGAGGGGTTTCGTCTCTCCCGGTATAGGGAGTTGATGTTGTGCTGTGTTCGATTGGCTATAACTGGAAGTCCCTGGCCAGGGCTGATATAGAGTGCTACTGGTAAGTGTTATCAGTAGTTTCTTGACCTGTTATGAGCCCCGCATCGATACGACTTATCGGTTACTGGGGTCTGACGTTTACCACCCCCTAGAATGGATATGCGACATATCAGACGAAGTGACCGGACTGTACGGTAGTGTTACTGATTGGATTCACAGGAGAATGTACAGACTTGCTTATTGATCTTCTGATCGCTCAATACCTGGGTGGCTGTTACGTTTAGCTGACCGCTTGCAGCTTGTGGGTGTTTGATATGATCATCACCTACTGCCGGCGTATTGACGATTCTTTAGAGTCCTATATAGAGGTTTCCTGGCTCAGGCAAAACGGAGTAGGAGCACATATGTGATATGTGCGGGACCGATAATAATGCGATATGAGATACCGTATTCTATTCTCGCGAAATGTGATATCGGCCGGGTATATGTGATATAGCCGGGTCATCGGATCAAGTGTTGATTCGATGAATCGGTACATGTTATATTAGTCGGTTATATGCGATATAGCCAGATTGTCGGATCAAGTGTTGATGCGACAATTTAATGTATAATTATATATGTGATATATTGCATTACATTAACTAATATTAGCTCGCTTTATTGATTCATTTTCTCATCGGATAATACATTGATATATATGCGATATATGTTAATTGTATTATTTTCTTTTGTTACAAAAATATATTATATATGTGATATATAATATTGTAACAAGTTATGATTACAAATGCAACATGATTTGTGGAGATTAAACATAGTTAGGGTTTGATTAGGTTAGCTTTTTCATGAAGCTTCTAGAAGCTTTATTTTGTTTTAAGCTTAGATATTTTGGATTGATATTTTGTGTAGATATTTCTTAACCCAACCCAAACCCTTTACTCTAGTTGATTCTCTACATGAGTTAAGCCACTCATTTTTAACTCAAGGGTTGATTTGTAATCATAGAAATAATTCATTATTCATCACAAATAGATTTCTTCTTCTTCTTCCTCTTGAAAAAGCTTTCTAGCTTTTTGAAAAGTGATGAATTAAAGTGAGAAAATGAAAACAAAAGAGAGCTAAATTCCTACTTCATCATCCTCATCTATTCTAGCCACTTAGATTAGGGTGTTCACTTCATTAATACTTGATTAGAGAAGTGAGAGCTTGAGTTAAAGATTCTTCAAGGTAGATCATCTTCGAAAAGGAAGACTTCAAGCAAGCATAGATCATTTGGCTTGTGGAGCCTCTCTAGAGTCCGGAAGTTCATGGATCGCGGCGAAGGGACTACTGCTCGGAGCTTATGAAGCGAAGGAGCGGACTACAAAGCTTGTAATCCCTCTCTCTTAGATGTAAAGTTGTTTACATGCTATGTTAACCCTAAAACTCTAGCAAAGATCCTCGCTTTAGGTTGTTCGGCATTTGAAAAAATTTAGATTTGGCATGTTTGATGCCTTATGAGCCTTGTGATAGTGCCTAGTAATCCTACACCAGCATCAGTAAGGGCACATACTCTAATGGAGAGAAAGAAGAAAGTATACTCCTTCAGGAGGGATAAAGTCCGCGAAATATTCGTGGACGCCTTGAACAATGGTTTTCAACTGCCTATTCCAAAGAAGCCACATGAGATGAACATGACCGACAATCGTATATACTGCCCATATCATAGAATGGTGAGTCATACCATTGAAGACTGCTATGTTTTTAAAGATTGGGTGGAGAACCAATACAAACTCGGGAAAGCCTCACAGCCGTCAGATGTACCGACAAGCCACAGAGCTACGGTCATCAACACAGCCCCGCCAAGATCAAAGTTCGAGGAGCCGGGATAAGCAAACCATTGACCACCACGTCGTTTAACTGGGAACAATCGACCACCACGTCGTTAAACTGGGAACAATCGACCTCTAAGTCATTAAACTGGGAATGTAAAAATGTGAATAAAACAAAAAAAATAAAAAGCCGAAATGATAGGGCAACTCGCAATAAAAATCAGCGAGTAAAAATAAAGATAAAAATAAACAGCCGAAATGATGGGGCAGCCGAGAATAAATAGCCGAAATGATAGGGCAATCGCGACCTTCGCGATAAGAAAAGCTGAAATCATAGAGCAATCGCGGTGAAAAAAAAACGGCGAATGATGAGTTGGTCCTGGTACCATATTCCAGTGCAGCGATGCAGACGCCAACCAAAATCCAATTTCCCAAAAATTCTTCCGGCCCTACGGGTGGTCCCCCAAATTGACTACTGTATACAATTCATGGGCTCAAATAATTCTCGTCATACCCATGCCCCACCGCAACCACCAGTTACGCTGCTGGTCTCTGCTCTTGGAATTATGGTCCATTGGAAAGACCCACTCATGTGTCCTCACGATACATGAGGAGAACAAACCTTCGTGGGATCCTTACGACTCACGAAGGAAAAACACACTTGGGAGTCCCCACGACTCCTAAGGAGAAAGTACACTTATGAGATCCTTACGATCCGCAGGGAGAAAATGCTTTTATGGGACCCTTACGGCCCATAAAATTGAAAAGCCTTAGGTGATAGGGATCTAAACTTGTCTCCTAAGCCATCGCTTCCCAATATGCATTGGCGAATGATGAGTCGCTCCTGGTGCCATATTCCAGTACAGTGATGCAGGCGCCGGCCAAAATCCAAATCCCCAAGTGGCGAATGATGAGTCGCTCCTGGTACTATATTCCAGTGCAGCGATGCAGACGCCAACCAAATTCCAAATCCTATACCCCAATGGCGAATGATGAGTCGCTCATGGTGCCATATTCCAGTACAGCGATGCAGACGCCGGCCAAAATCCAAATCCCCAAGTGGCGAATGATGAGTCGCTCTTGATACCATATTCCAGTGCAGCGATGCAGACGCCAACCAAATTCCAAATCCTATACCCCAATGGCGAATGATGAGTCGCTCCTGGTACCATGTTCCAGTGCAGCGATGCAGACGCCAACAAAGTCCCGAAATTTTTCCGGCCCTACGGTCTGGATCATACATCATGCAAAACTGTATACAATCCACGGGCGTAAAACGATCCAAATCTCTCCCCAGTCCTGCCGGTGAGACTACTTTTAAAGTCCCATCAGTAGAAAAAAAAATAAAAAAAATAAAAAATAAAAAAACAAAAAAAACGGTATGTCTACAAGCAAAACGGGCACGGATGAAAACCCGAAAGGGCTCCGTGAGTAAAAACAGCAGGACTGCCGGCGAGTTTGTGAAAACCCGAAAGGGCGCAAACTCATGAAAAAGAGATGAAATGCACTCGCAAAGTCCTCTCGACTTTGTGAGGAGAAAATTCCCGCGTGAGATCTTTACGACTCACAAAGGAGCAACACACATAGGAGTCCCCAAGACTCTTAAGGAGAAAATACACTTACGAGATCCTTTCGACTCATAGGGAGAAAATGCTTTTATGGGACTCTTACGGCCCATAAAATTGAAAAGACTTAGATGATAGGGATCTAAACCTGCCTCCTAAGCCATCAATTCCCAAATCCTTTCGGGACAAATGATGAATTGCTCATGGTATTATTCCAGTGCAGCAATGCAGATGCCAAACAAAAACCGAAATCCTCAAATCCACTCATGGAAAATGATGATTCGCTCCTAGTACCATATTCCAGTATAACAATGCTGATGTCAACCTAAATCAAATCAAACCAACCAATTCCAACAGCGACACCCCGTAACGGGGAAACGTCAAGCAGACACTCCGTCTCGGGGATACGTCAACCAGCCGACACTCCGCTTTGGGGAAATGTCGACCAGCGACATTCCGTTTCGGGGATACGTCAACCAGCCAACACTCCGCCTCGGGGATACGTCCAACACAGACACTCCGTGCTGGGGACACGTCGACCAGCGACACTCTGCATCGGGGAAACGTCCATCACAGACACTCCATGCCGGGGAAACATCGACCAGCGACACTCCGCATCGGCGAAACGTCTAACAATGACACTCCGCCTCGGGGAAACGTCAAGCAGACACTCCGTGCCGGGGGCACGTCGACAACAGACACTCTATAATGGGGAAACGTCAAGCAGACACTTTGTCTCGGGGATACGTTAACCAGCCGACACTACGCCTCGGGGAAACATTAAGCAGACACTCTGTGCCGGGGGCACGTCAACAACAGACACTCCGCCTTGGGGAAACGTCGACCAGCAACACTCCGTACCGGGTAAACGTCCAACAGTGACACTCCGTAATGGGGAAACGTCAAGCAGACACTCCGTCTCGGGGACACGTCAACCAGCCGACACTCCGCTTCGGGGAAACGTCAAGCAGACACTCCGTGCCGGGGGCACGTCGACAACAGACACTCCGCCTCGGGGAAACGTCAAGCAGACACTCCGTGCCGGGGGCACGTCGACAATAGACACTCCACCTCGGGGAAACGTCAACCAGCGACACTCCGTATCGGGGAAACGTCCAACAGTGACACTCCGTAATGGGGAAACGTCAAGCAGACACTTCGTCTCGGGGATACGTCAACCAGCCGACACCCTGCCTCGGGGAAACATCAAGCAGACACTACATGCCGGGGGCACGTCGATAATAGACATTCCGCCTCGGGGAAACGTCAAGCAAACACTCCGTGTCGGGGGCACGTCGACAACAGACACTCCGCCTATGGGAAACGTCGACCAGTGACACTCCGTACCGGGGGCACGTCTACTAAATTGCTCTGGGCCAGGGAAACGTCTACCACGGACACTCCGTCTTGGAGACGCGTTAAGCGTCGACTGTCCATGTCGTAAAAAGGGCAGTGCATCCCAAAAAGTGGGAACCAAAGCAAGTCGCCTCCATGAGAAAGAAGATCCATCAATTTCATGCACACGACCCACATATGTGGTGTGCATTTATTGATGGGGGGCACTTTGTTGGGGTCGAAAATTGCACCTCGATTGACCAAGTCAAAGTCAAGGTCAACCCCAAGCCAAGTGGGCCCAAGCCCGGATCAAGTGGGCCCATACCCAGGTTGAGTCCAAACATGAAGCGGCCGACCCTCCTCCATGCCCAAAATGAAATCATGTAATAAACAATTTTTATGTAATTTTTTATGCATGAATGGGCATAGAGCCAAATTTTTGTAAAGCTCATGGCTTATGTGCAAAAAGAAATGGCACATGAGCCATGAGATGGGCAAAATGCCATTTTTGTAAAGCCCAAGGGGCTATATGTAAAGTGTATAGCCTATAAAGGCCAAGATAATGAAAATATCTCAACAACTTTCTCTCTCTCCAAAAGAACCAAGATCTGTGATCTTCTCCTTCCTCAAGGTTTTAAAAACCTTCTACTCTTTTTGAATTAAATCAAGAGTTTTACTCTTCCTTTTCCAAAACTAAATAGTTTTTTTACCACGAAACCCACAAAGGGGAACTTAGATCTCCCATCAGATCTTAAAAATAAGAGATTTTTAAAATCTCATACTTCTTGTTCTTCAAGATCCAGCCAAAAGAGGAGGAAGAAGGAGACCCGTCTCCTAAAAATCCCATTTTGGGAAGATCCAGAGCTCAAGAGAGAAGCCCGTTTCATCATCTCCAAAAACATCTTAGGAGTTTAACTCCACTCTAAATTCTCTTTCGGGAGTTTAAATCCCATTTCTGGGGCTAAAAGCCCCTTTTCCTTGCCGGCGTCCGAGCGCCCGCGTCCCGTGCCCACGTGCCGGGCACGTGGTGCGCTAGCACTCGAGCGCTTTGCGCTCAAGCGCTAGCGCACCACGTGCCGCTCAAGCGCCCAGCACCCACGTGCCGGGCACGTGGTGCGCTAGCGCTCAAGCGCCCAGCGCCCACGTGCCGGGCACGTGGTGCGCTAGCGCCTAAGCGCCCAGCGCCCACGTGCCGGGCACGTGGTGCGCTAGCGCCTAAGCGCCCAACGCTCGCGTGCTAGGCACGTGAGGCGCTGGCCCCACGCATCCTTTGGGCGCTTTTCCCCATTTTATATATATGTATACATGTATATATATATAGATATACACACACTCCACGACACCATCCCTGTTAGAAAAAAATTTCTAACGGGACGCTGCCCCGCATCCCGCAAGGGGGCTGCTAGCCCTCTTGACCCCCAGCCCGCTATCCGGGTAGCGGGGCCCTCGTAAAAAACTCTGCGGGCCCCCCGATATATCCAAATCCCCTTCAAAACACGACACTGCATATTGAGTTCGCATGACCAGTTTAACCCGTCAATCGGAGGTTCTCTCGCTCCAAATGCGAGGGATAATTAACGGCAGCTTAGTCCGCGGTTGCTGGAGATTCGGATCCGCACAATCAATAAACCCCAGCCTACCCTAGGCAGGGGGATCTGTAATGCGCCTGACCAGCGCGCGCGTATTCCCATCTCAATGGGGAGACAAAAAACACCCTACACTCCTTATACCATAGTCCATGGGGTAAGTTGGATTCCTCTCGTATACACTGGTATTTTCCGTACCAAGCTACAAACAACAGCGTTAACACTAAATAACAACAATATATAACTATACTCTCTTTTCTGTCTATTTTATTCTTATTTACTTACGGGACTTACCGAGCGATTTGTTCGCTGACGACATTCTCCTTCTTCTTCTTTGGAATGTCATCAGGTGTTTCGGACTCACTGGTGATCGAACCCAGCAGCGAAGACTTGGATCAGTTTACTGAAGACCCGGAGTTTTAGATTCACTTGTACATTATATTTCATTTTCATTTCTGTTATGCCATTGTTTAGGCATTGCTTTCATTCCATGTATTTTTATTTCAGTTTTATTATAAAAAGAATGTTAATAAATAAAGTGGCTGTTTATTAACATCTTGTTTCTTATGTACATTTTATTTTATATTGCTTAAAAACGCTTAGCGTGTTTACTTCTGAGTAAATACGTAGCGGCCTCGTCGCGTCCTCTGCCCGTATACTGGGAAGCAGGGCATGACACTCGGAGACGAGCTGTTGGCTGTTTGCTAGGTGAAGATGGAAAGTACTCAAGGAGGTCTCCTGAAAGGTTGGATGTGTCCTCGGAGACGAGGTCCCGAGGAACGCCCTTAATGCATCTCATTTAATCTACCTCCGTAGCCTTCGGGACACGTCATCCGCCACGTGTCGTAATATGAGGAAATACCATTTGTGAGCATCATCATTAGCCTCCCACTCTCGTTCCGATCTATTCATGGGTCGGGTCGAGAGTGGCCTTCTTGGTTTTTCTTCTGCTCAGTTTGGTGCCAAGAATCATAATGTGGATCGCCCGGGAATGACATGGCGTTTGGTGGTTGCGTCGTTTCGATCCTTGGGCCCACGTATCGTCTCGTCATGTGCCTGAATTTTCGCACGTATCCCCGATGGCATCAACGGATCAGTGAAATGATTGTGCTTTAAAGAAGGGGTGTCGTTTCAGTCGATTCGTCAGTTAGGGTACGGGCCACGTGTCGGACGTCGGTTGGCGGGCGAGACAGGCTGTCTTTGACTCCTGCGATCGAAGAGACGTCCCCTATGGTCGACCGCCACGTGGAGCTTCGACTGCCGCTTGATGAACCGATTGACAGTCAAGTGTAGGAAGGTCGGCGTCACTCTATTCTACCCGGTTGTCTCATGGTGAGGGCTTTGGATCCACAGCGTTGTTGGGTAGGAAGCTACCCACCGCGGATGGACCGAGCAGGAAGCTACTCGGCGACCTTGTGATGAGGGCTTTTGATCCACAGTGTTGTTGGACAGGAAGTTGCCCACTGCGGATGGATCGAGCAGGAAGCTACTCGGTGGCCTCATGATGAGGGCTTTGGATCTAGCAGGAAGCTACTCGGCGGTCTCATGATGAGGGCTTTGGATCCACAGCGTTGTTGGGCAGGAAGCTGCCCACTGCGTATGGACCGAGCAGGAAGCTACTCGGTGGCCTCGTGATGAAGGCTTTGGATCTACAGCGTTCATCGGGCAGGAAGCTACCCACTGCGGATGGGCTGAGCAGGAAGCTACTCGGTGGCCTCATGATGAGGGCTTTGGATCCATAGCGTTGTTGGGCAGGAAGCTACCTACTGCGGATGGACCGAGCAGAAAGCTACTCGGTGGTCTCGTGATGAGGGCTTTAGATCTACAGTGTTCGTCAGGCAGGAAGCTACCCACCGCGGATGGGCCGAGTAGGAAGCTACTCGGTAGCCTCGTGATGAGGGCTTTGGATCCACAGCGTTGTTGGGCAGGAAGCTACCCGCTGCGGATGGACCGAGCAGGAAGCTACTCGGTGGCCTCGTGATGAGAGTTTTGGATCCACAGCATTGTTGGACAGGAATCTACCCACTGCGGATGGAGCGAGCAGAAAGCTACTCGGTGGCGTCGTGATGAGGGCTTTAGATCCACAGCGTTCGTCGGGCAGGAAGCTACCCGCTGCGGATGGGCCGAGCAAAAAGCTACCTACTACGAATGGACTGAGCAGGAAGCTACTCGGTGGCGTCGTGATGAGGGCTTTGGATCCACAGCATTCGTCGGGCAGGAAGCTACCCGCTGTGGATGGACCGAGCAAAAATCTACTCGCTGGTATTGTGATGAGGGTTTTGGATCCACAGCGTCGTTGGACAGGAAGCTACCCACTGCGAATGGAGTGAGCAGGAATCTGCTCGGTGGCCTCGTGATGAGGGCTTTGGATTCATAGCGTTGTTGGGCAGGAAGCTACCCACTGCGAATGGAGTGAGCAGGAATCTGCTCGGTGGCTTCGTGATGAGGGCTTTGGATCCATAGCGTTGTTGGGCAGGAAGCTCCCACTTCGAATGGACCGAGCAAGAATCTACTCAGTGGCCTCGTGATGAGAGCTTTGGATCCACAGCGTTGTTGGGCAGGAAGCTACCCACTACGGATGGACTGAGCAGGAAGCTGCTCGGTCGCCTCGTGATGAAAGATTTGGATTTACAACGTTGTTGGGCAGGAAGCTACCCACTGTGGATGGACCGAGCAGGAAGCTACTCGTCGGCCCTGCAGGGAGTTTTAGCATGGAAACAAAGAGAAGCAGTTCAGATTGCAGGGAAGTAAGAATATTTATTATTAAATAAAATACAGATTGGGTGATTCAGTTTAAATTCCTCTGTATTGAATGACCGGATTTGGTGGGTGTCCTTGTTGCTCGGACTTGGGTCAGTCGGTGACGACCATGATCTGCCCGATCATTCGCTCTCCGGCTAAAATTTGGTCGGATTGCCTCCTATCTGCTTGACGTTTGTCTCGTAGATACCTTGCCAAGTGACCGGAGCAGATCATCTCTTCGATGTAATCGTGTAGCTATTTACAATTCTCGGTCGGACATCCTTTCGTCTGATGATAGGCACAATACGGGCCCCAGAGCCATTTGTCCGTCCTTCGGGTAGCTGGCGGGAACTTGAAGAACTCCTCGCCCTTAGCTTACTCCAACAGCTCGGTCTGGGAGATGTTCAGGGGGGTGTACTCCTGGAACATCGGGGAATAAGGTCTCGGACGATCGTCTTTCCTTTTCTCTTCTCTGTCCCTCTTCTTCCGGTCTGATTGGTCGGCTCGGGACAGGTTTGAGTTTACCTCTGACTCGAGCTGGATTTCTCGCTCGGTCCAGGCTTTCACTTCGGCCATGGTCTTAGGTTGCGCTAATGAAAAAGAGCGGAGCCACTCTTTGTGCCTAAGACCCGACCTCAGCGCGGTGATGACTGTTTCGTCGCGGTGCTCGGGTACCTCCAGGATGACATTGTAGAAGCGGGTGAAATATACTTTGAAGGATTCCTTGTCTCTACTCTTGACAGTGAATAAGTAGTCGACTGTCTTCTTCTATCGTCGGTTACCGATGAAATGATCGAGGAATTCGGTAGCCAACTCTTCAAAGGTCGAGATAGAACACTGCGCAAGTCCCCGGAACCAGTCCCGGCCAGCTCGGATCAAGGTGGCGGGAAAAGCTCGGCATTGAGCTGCGTCTGAGTTATCTTGGAAGCTCATGCCCGCCATAAACACGTCTAAGTGGTCCTTCGGGTCGGTCTTCCCGTCGAAGAGGGCCACTTCGAGCGGCTTGTTCCTGGACGAGACGTACTCGGCCAACAGCTCTTCTGTAAAGGGCTTTATGAGTGAATCGACGGAATATCGGGCCCCTTCGCCGGACATGTGTCCATCTTGTTGTATGACTTCGATTTTCTTTTTTAAAGCTTCAAACCGGTGGTGGTACCCTGAGGATCTTGCACAGTCGGAATGGTGGCTACCTCCGCTACAGGTCTGCATGATAGTGCGGCTTTGATTCTGCTCTATCAAATTTCTTAAATTCTCGGGCGAGACCCTTCTTGAATAGTCTTGCCGTTCGCGCGGCCTCGGCGGGAGTGGGGGCATCGGTCATGCCTGGATGGAGACGAACTGACCGACACCTTTAAGTCGATGTACAACACCCCACGACTTGCGGGGAGGCGGAATAATGAAAAACGATCTTGTTCTTTGCTTAAACATCGACTAACCGAGAATCTTTGCTAAAACAATAACTAACAAGAAACCATAGAAGTGTTAACCACTATGTTAAGTGATTATACCTAAAGAACCGTGTCCTTTGTCTTTTCGTTTGGTACCTCCTCCTCGGCCTTCTCCAAGTAGTAGACGATCCACCCGAGAGCTATACTTCAAGCTTCACCTCAAACTGGAGGTAACTAGGTTTCTTAAAGTGCTAATCTAAGTAACCTAGGTGATATAGAGTTGGGTTATGGATTAAGTAGTCTAATCTAATCCTTGATCTCAACACATGAGAGAGAAGAATTAGGGTTTGAAGAGAGAGAGCTTGAGGAGAGAGAAGGTGAGCATGAGAATGAGATGAGATAATGATCTATCATAATATATATCAAGCATTATCATTTATCCAATAAAAAAAATAAAGGATGAATAATCATGCTTCATAAATACAAGAGGGTGATTCATCTCCATGAGTCATTAAGCATTTATGATGCATTAATGATATGGATGAATCACTCATATAACTCACTAATCTCATTTAATGCATATGCCACCTTAACCCCCAAGTCACCATCTTCTAGAAGCTTCTCGCGTAATTACGAGAACGCCCCTCCTATCCATGAAAACACGGAAAAACTTTAGACTGTATAAATCCAATAACCGGATACTAGAAACTGGCTTAAACCAAAGCCGGCTAGTAAAAACTGTCCGGATGTCGTACGTGCGTAAACACACGTATGCGTCCGAACCCTTGTCGTAAAACCATACGATCTCTATATCGTTTTGCCTGGAGTAGGGAAACTCTCTGTGTGGGACTCTAGAGACTCGACTACTACGCTGGCAGTGGGTTTAACCACAGACCGCAAGCGGCACTAGCTGTACGTAACGGTCCCCAGGTAGATGTCGATAAGAAGGCCGATGAGGAAACCCATCCGAACTCCTACTGAGTCTGATGTGACAATCTCCGTACATTCCGGTCTGTTCGTCTAAGACTATCGCATATCGGGCCTAGGGGGGCGGCAAACGTCAGTCCCCTAATAGCGGTATAAGTCGTGTCGGAGCGACGCCCATTACACCCTGAGAAACTACTGGAACCTACCAGCAAATCTCGCTTGCCCTGGCCAGGGACTTTGCGTAATGACTCTCTGACACAGCGCGATATCAACTCCCAATACCGGGAGAGACGAATCCTGTCTAACCGCCACTGCCTCCAAGTGCTCGGGACTGCACCCAACTGCTACCTGTTTGCACGACTCTTTTGAGCCGTGGTAGGGTAGCAATCTAAGAACAGTGGGACACACTCGAGGCGAAGTAGCAGTGTCAAGTCTGCGGACTATGCTGTACTCATGTCACCTGGGAACTGTTAACTGACGACTGGTATAAAACCATCCAACAGTTCCCTGTGAGTCCTGTCCGGTGTACCCGTAACCTAACGAGCACTTGCATACTATCTCCAGTACGACGTACTGGCGGCTGTGGGACAGACCATCTCTTCAACTAGGATGAGAAGTGTACACACTAGTCTACTCCGGAGTATCGATGCCCTGTCTCGATAATCCTACGACTAGGGACCTAAATAAGGATGTGCTTGTAGACTACCCAGCCCCCACTAGTGTGACTGCCATCACAACGCTGGTAGTCAAGCAAGATCCTAAGAGCTCTATCAATACGTATACTCACATATTAAGATAGAAAAACCAAGTAGCATACTACCATGTTTAGCAAGACTGTTATATACATGTGAATATCCCAAGCTTCCATTAAGTAATATACAAACTAGTATGATACAATAATGGCCCCTAGGGCATATACACTAACAACACCTCCTCAGGGGGTGTGTAGCTGTCCGACGCCTAGCGGGTCATGGAATCATTCACCGCATGCGGGTCATGGTTGCCGGAGTCGGCATGCCGGCGCTCAGTGATGCCGAAGCGAGCGTGTTCGGGATCGAGGGCCTGAGCGTACCCATTCTTCCTTCTGCGGACGTCGTTATCCCGAGCAGGGGGAACCGCGGTCTGGTGGGTAGGGCCTGCCGCTTGAACGCGGATGAGGGCATCCACCACCGATGTGAGCCTGTCGATCCGGACGGATAAGGCGTTGATGACGTTAGGAGGGGGAGACGAGCCGCTCCTTCCTCCGTTGTGGGGGGTGTGGCGGCTCGTATTCGGATCCTCGCAGTTGTCGCTCGCTATTGAATCGAGAGCGGAAAAGCAACTTTATGGGTGGTGAAACTTCTGAAACGCTTCCCACAAATGGCGCCAACTGATGGAGGCTGTGAGCTCTCTCAGATGTTGTCCTTCGTCGATCCGGTAATGGCGATATTTAGCGGTTGAGATTTGTTTTGGGAATTGTTGAGCGTGTGGATCTCAATGGGTTGTTGGAAATTGCTGAGGCCGAGTTACCTGCAAGGGAAGTCCCGGGGTGGGAAACCACCGTAGGATCCTCCGACGATCAAGTTAGTGCCGGGGAATAAGAGCAGCGTGGCGACCTATTGGGTCCCGTCCGAGTTACCTGAGTCGTCTGAGAGAGGGGTTTATATAGTGGTCGCGTGGAGCGAGCAGACACGAGATCATCGCCGTCAGTTACGCCCTTGTGTTATCCTCGCATTAATGGCGGGATACGTCAATTAATGGAGAGACGTGCTAGGGTGGGACGCGGAACGTGAGGAGGCGGATATCTCGCCTTGACGAGATACGCGGAGCCGTTGCGGGGACGCTTGGGTTCCGCGCTCTCGGTTGATCGAGGAAGCCGAGTAAGCTCGGCCCGTCAGATGGTTCGGAAACGAGCAGGGAGGCCGAGGAAGCTCGGCCCGTCAGATGGCTTGGAGATGAGCTGGAACGCCCCTAATGCATCTCATTTACTCCACCTCCGTAGCTTTCGGGACACGTCATCTGTCACGTGTCGTAATCTGAGAAAATATCACTTGTGAGCATCATCGTCACCACTTCCCAAATCTTCACCCAACTTTCCCTTGCCCTTCTCTTGCTTCCCACCAGCTGCCAAACATCATCTAGAAAAGCAACATTTTTCCTTGGCCGCCCACGTCCTCTGCCTTTGAGAAACTCAGTCCTTGCACCCCTTGATGCCACCGTGCCCCTTCGCTTCGTCCCTTTCAACTGAGATGCCAGAGTCGCGGAGAAATCCATGATTTGTGCAGGAACAACCAACGGCGCTTGTGGAAGGGTTTGTGTCAACTGAGTCGGCGTCGCCACCGGAGGAGGAGCCAGAATTTGGTCCAGCTTCAGTTTATCCTCTCGTCTCGTCAATCTTTGAACAGATCTTGAGAGCACCATCATCAGAAAGACGAAGAAGAGTCCCCACACTTGCGGTCGCGTGCTTATCAGCCACCTTCTTGTTTAGCACATCCTCCAACTCTCTAAGGACCACCCCAGCATCAGCAGCAGAGACTTTGAGCGGTGCCGCTGTGCCTCGATCCTCCTCCAACACCTTTGCTTTGCCCTTAGCATCGACCGTCCCTTTGGGGCCGGACTCCTCATACCCGATCCTTGGAGAAAAGTCGCAAGTGCCCCTTGAGCTCTGACAGTGACCATGGAGGGGCTCCAAGTAGTGACACATAGCGGCCCCCTGTGGCTCCCTCATTGGCCAAGGCAATGAACTCCTTGTTCATATTCGAAGGAAGCCCATCAACAGCAGTTCAAACTTATAGTAGACGGCTCCATCGCAATTTTTGTGCCCTTAACCGCGGAATTAGGCAGGCGACATAAGAGTAGAAGTTGGTGGCGTGTGACCCACCTTATTCCAAGCCATGCACAATGACTCTCCTACCACCTTTAGGCAAAATATTCTTTCCCAGAGCAGAGTTAGGAATTCCCACAACAGTGCCTAAACCTTGCTGATTATCCAGATGGATATCTTCCACCGCCACTTACGAAAGTGGGGGAAGCTCCCATAGAGGTGTTACATCCACCATCGGATAATCGACAGGGTCCAACACATCAGCATTATACGTATTCACAAGCTTATCCAAAATATCATCAGATGCTAAAACATCTTCCACATCAAGATTTTTGTTAATACAATCGTTGGCCCAAGAGGTAGTACCTAGAGAATTAGCAGCGTGGAACAAGGTTGGGTCGGACGAGTGGTCGGTACCATCGAAGGGGAAGAAGTCCCTCTGCATCCTTTCAGCAACCGAGATTGCATGAGAAGTCCCAGCAGAGTGACCTTGCGCTGATGCTCCCCGAACTACAGGAGGCGTAATTAATGATGTTGGTGCGGTTCTTCTGCTCCAACTTCATTTGAAAAGTGCATTAATGATCTTGGACGACCCACCGAAGCACGAAAGCCAACTTCTTTCAAAAATTGGATTCCTATTTGAAAAGCGCATAACCTATTCGAAATCCAACCCAGCAGAGTCCATTAATGATGGAAGAATCCTCTGAGGAATTGGGACGATGGGGTAGACGGGGATGGGAAATCCGGAGAAACGGATGAAGAACATATTCATGATCTGTTTGTGAATGAGTCAAATTATGTACAACAATCTTGATGAGAAAACTATTTACTTCTCAAACATTCAGTTAGTTGGTTCACGTAAAGATCAAGTTGATTCCTCCAGCACAACTGAGTTTGAAACCAAACTTCTCCTCCCGTGCCCTCATCACCCACAATCTGTAGTCTTCTAAATTTTTAAAAAGGAAAGCATAAAAAAACTATCATTAAAAAATAACAAACAAAGCATTTCTGGTTTAATTCCCTTTGAAATTATACAAAACTACCAATGTCATGTCAACACAACGCCACGTCAGCAATTTTTTTTTATATAAAATCCCTAAAATACCCCTTTTACCGTAACACTAATTTCTAAAAATAAAAAAAAACATCGCTTCCCTTCCTTCTCCTCTGGCCATCCCAACCGACGGCGACAACCCTGACCTCTCGCCTCTGCCGCTCCCTCCCTCCTTGCCCCTTCACTTTCGCACCCACCACCGCCCAATAAATCATCACCACCACAACCACCAACAACATCACCATCTTCTTCTTTTCTTCATCACCACCACCACCACCTCCTTCTCCAGCCATCACCCACCGTCCCTACTCCTCGCCTCTGCCGCTACCGCCATCCTCCTCCTCCTCTCCCTCCCTCCGTCTCCACCGTCATGGACCAATCTCCAAGACCCTTTCTTTCTTCCCCAAATTATAAATCTATTTAATTAATAGTAAATAATTTTTTAAAATTATTATTATTATAATTATAATTAATTATTTGTTTTATGATAAGGGCAAAATGGTCTTTCACTATGTAATTAAACATTGTTAAAGTTGACCATTAACTCATTGCACAAGAGTCAACATCACTCGTTACTCAAAGTCCTATAAGACTCGACGAGACAATCCAGCCGGTGAGAATGTGGAGAAGAACCAAAACAGAATGGTTCCGTCTACTCAAAACTGTAGTTTTTTTAGTCATGGGCCAAAACCTAAGAGTTTTTAAAATAAGCTATCTTTTTTCTCAAACATGATGAAAACAAAAATGTTTTAAATAACAATATTTGCTTTATATTTGCTTATACGGACCATACTTGTTCTAAAGTTGATACTAAAACTTCACAATTCAAACAACCGTCGTTATTTAAAATTTACTATGTAATATTTTGTAAGAAAGAATTTTTTTACTTCAAATATTGATATAGTCATGTCATCAAAAGAATTATTTGCCTAAAAAGGATCCTCCTCTAAAAACACTACATTTCAACTCTCGTCTTTCACCCTTACATTTCCATTTTATCTTTTTTCCAATCCATTTCTAAATGGGTTACTCGTGACCTAATAGGAAAAATGATTATGTAGTGTATTATTGTTTCTATTTTCTTTATTTCTTAAAAAGATTGAATTGGTGGCTCAATGGCACCGACCGGCAGTTTTTGATGGTATTAACATAAATTACAAAAACATACATTTATTAGGAATTATAATTGTTCTTGGTTCTACTTACAAATTACAAGGCATATGGAATTTATAATAAAAAAATACCATAAGTTTTTCATATATTCATTTGCAGTTCATATTCCTGTAATGTAAGTCTATGTTGTACACTTTACAGGGTTTGTAGAGAGGCCGAATTTTCAAAAAACGATTTTGAAACACGCAACAAAGATAACTTAAACCAAGAACTACCATAAGCCCAAAATCTTCATAGATGTTAATCCACTATGATAGAAGTTTATACCAATAGATATGTATCCTTCGGGTCTTCTTAGTCCTCTTCTTAAGTTTCATTGAAGTCCTTGATCAAGCTTGGCCGTCGGCCTCTTCGATCCTAGACGATCTACCCGAAAGTTCTTGATTCACGCTTCCATTTCAAAAAGAAGCAACTAAACAAATTAGTTTTCTAATCTAGTTTGTTTAGAAGATGTAGAGATGGTTAATAGTATTTTTCTATCCCTAAACCTTATGTATCTCAATATATGAGAAAGCTTTAGGGTTGAGGAAGAAGAGAGGAGAGAGAAGGAGCTCAAGAAAATGAAGTGAGGTGGTGAGAAAAAACTCAAGACCATTTTTTTGTGAAATCATTTTCACAATTAAAAATGGGAACCATACTTGAATAGTAAATCGAAATGAATTAAAAACTCATTTGGTCATGCTTCACACCATTCTTATTTGCCACAAAACTCTCCACCTCGTTTCCAAATATAAAGATAAATGGTTATTACATGGATGACGTGTCCTCTTTCAAGAATGTATTTTGTATAAATACAAAATACTTTCTACCATACGTATATACCCGTACTCATACCAAAATATAAAGATTCTAGAAATAGAATAATACTACTAATATATTACTAGTATTAAATCAATATCCGATTTAACAATCCGGCTTAATCCTAAACCCGCTAGTATTACAACCCGATTAAATTTCGAGAAACTAGTACATGAAATTAATCGGAACCCTGCACGTATAAATATACAGCCTCTACATCGTTTCGCCTGAACCAGGGAAACCCTCTGTGTGGGACTCTAAACACTTGACAGTACGCTAGCAGTGGGTTTAACCACAAGCGCGTCAGCGACACTAGCTGTACGTAACGGCTATCCAGATACCTGTCGAAAAGAAGGCCGGCGAGCAAACTCATGAACCCCTATTAAGCCTAACCGTGACAATATCCGCACAGTCTGACCTGTTCGTCTGAGAGTATCATATACCGGGTCTAGAGGGTGGTTAACGTCAGACCCCTACTAACCCGATAAGTCGTGCCGGTGTGTCTCAAAACCATCCGAGAAACTACTGATCTAACTATCAATAATTTTCAACTGCCCTGGCCAGGGGCTTATGGTGTTGACCAACCTAACACAGTACGATATCGACTCCCTATACCGAGAGAGACGAATCTCTAACAATCGCCCACTGTCTCCATGTGGCTCGGGACCGTACCCAAGTAAAATCTGTATGCATGACTCAATAGAGCCGTGGTAGGGTAGTAATCAAAGCATGGTGGAAACTTACATGAGAAAAATGATGACCTCAGGTCGACAGACTATCTGTACACATACCACATGAGAACTGCCATCTGCCATTAGGTATATTACCATCTAGAAGTTCTCGGCGAGTTCGTCCAGCGTACCCACCCCAGTGAGCACTTGTATACAATTTTAGGTGAAACACACCAATGGCTGTGGGACTAACCATCGCCCCTCGTCGGGGTCTAGAAATGTATACTCCAGTCTACTCTTGAATATCGATGCCCCGTCTCAATATTCCTACGACTAGGGACATTTTAAGGATGCGCTTATAAACTATCCAGCCCCCACAAGTATGATCGCCATCACAACGCTGGTAGTCAAGCAATAATTCTACGGGCTTTATCAACATGTATAAATAATACGTGATAACTAATAAAATATACGCACATGTTAAGATAAAGGCAAACCAGATAGTATACTATCATTTCGAGAATGATTGTCCTGTACATATATATATATCCATAGCATCTATTACAAATAATGGCCTCTAGGGCATACATATCCTACAATCGCCCACTTGCACTAGGGCCATTTATTTGCATAACGCATTCCTAACATCTCGAACAGCTGCTCGAACTGTGCTTGGGGTAAGGCCTTTGTAAATGGATTCGCTATGTTGTCTTTCGTGTCCACTCTCCGAATCTCGATCTTCTTGCGATCCACGATCTTCTTGATCAGATGATACCGCCTCAAGATGTGTCTAGATTTCAGATGGGACCTTGGTTCTTTCGCTAAAGCCATAGCTCCATTGTTATCGCAATACAAAGGTATTGGATTGGCAATGGACGGAACCACCTGAAGTTTAGAAATAAACTTCCTCATCCAGACCGTCTCTTTTGCGGTATCATTAGCAGCTATGTACTTAGCTTCCATCGTTGAGTCTGCTACGGTGTTCTGTTTGGAACTCTACTAACACACCACCCCTCTATTGAGGGTAAACACATAACCCGAGACGGATTAAGAGTCATCCTTATCACTTTGGAAGCAAGAGTCGGTAAAAGCCTCCATCTGGAGGTCCTCATTACCGTACACTAAGAACATCTCCTTAGTCATTCTTAGGTACTTAAGAATGTTCTTTACTGCTATCCAATGTTTCTCACCTGGGTTTGACTGATACCTGCTTACCACACCAAGTGCGTAAGCTAAGTCTGGTCTGGTACATAATATCGCATACATTATAGATCCTACCGCCGAAGCGTAGGGTATAATGATCATGCGAGCCCTCTCTTCATCAGTCTTTGGAGATATCTCTTTGGAGAGGGTGATCCCGTGACAAACGGGTAAATTACCACGCTTGGAATCTTCCATACTAAACCTTTTTAGTATGGTGTCAATGTACTTGGACTATGAAAGTCTCAACATTCTTTTAGACCTATCATGATATATCTTAATCCCCAGAATGTAGGAAGCATTACCCAAGTCTTTCATGGAGAACTTCTGCGACAAGAAGAGCTTGGCTGATTGTAGCATAAGGATGCCATTTCCTATCAAGAGTATGTCATACACGTATAATACGAGGAAGACGACTGCTCCTACAATCTTCGTATAAATGCATGGTTCATCTACATTTTTGATAAAGTGTCACGCCCCGCTTCCCAAAATACGGAATACGAGGGGTAGACAAGGCCATCCATGCTCCTACGGTCAAGGAAATGTCCTGCCGTAGTCACACTTCGGCTTCTAGTTTATCATGGTAAACAGTAAACGATGCGCAGGTAATGACAAATGCAGTAACTGAAGGAAACAATATAAAGACTGACCTGAAGTGGAACAAATGAATGTAAATCGGGAAGGCAAGTCAAGAAGTCTGTGATGCACGTCTAGATCTGGTCCAAGCTAAATCTTCTCCTCACACTGAGCATGCATACTCAGGTCGTCAGAGCGACATAATAGCAATATAATGTATATAATCAAGTAACAGTTCTAACAGTGGTGAAGGATATGAATAACCGTAAATCAATAACATCATGAATATAAATGAGCGGGGATAAATGCAACGGAGCAGTAAAACAGTATAACGATGTGTCATGTATGTCAACACAGTATATAAGGAATGTAAATGACAATAACCCTATCAGTCTCTAAGTCTCACTGCACAGGTCAATAAGCCTATCGTCAGTCCAAGTGTGAGAGTCAACCACTCGCGAGTGTCCTCCACCCAAGGGTAGAACCCAAGGGCAAGGGACCACGGGCCCAACATGTAACGAATGAATCACGGTGTCTATAGCACATACCCTGTAAATCTCCATATAACTCCCTAAATATATAAGCCGGCATGGGACTCCCGAGATTCTGTTGAATTCACACTTGAACTACCCCACACCCCGAAGTCTACATCAAACGCTAACCATCACCCTAAATACTAATCGATCCGTGACAAGTCTACGCGAGAACTGGAGGCAGGACCTCCATCAAGCACGTCCCGACCAATACCTAAGATAAATGGCAGTGTCGGATGTCTTATCTGTGACACCCGTGCAAGCGCTTCCATAAGTGTCCCATACCACTTATAGTCACACGTACACACATCCCACAGACGTCGACAATGCAAAAGAATAAAGGGACACTGATTGTGCACAAGTACGTATCACTTTCACTTCATCACGGATACACGAACACTGACGTACTTGCCACAATCATCACTAAAATCTAACACTGGGTGAATGCACGATATCACTAGGTTATCACTACAATGATATGGGTATGATGTGATGCGTGAACAAATATATAAACATGATGAGGATGTTATAAAAACAACATTCTTTCACTTGCACGATTTATCATGAAACGTACGTATATAATTTGGCGAAATGATAAGCAGGTAGTAATTAATATGTTCAGTTAGCTATCCATCTAATTTGATTTCGAGCCAATCAGCTTTCAGGATCATTAGTTATAATTGTTTCATTTTAAGCGCACGCGGCTGGAAATCCGGCTTCAGAATCAGGAATCCATTTCGCAACGCATTTTAATCCCAGTTGGGATCAGATTCTAGTGACGCTACAGTTGGATGAATTCTAGGGTTTTCAGTAAGGTTTTCAACGCAACAGACGGATCGTCAATCGCATCTTTACGTTAGGAGTTATAATGTGTTTAATATCAACATGTCAATTCTGATTCTGCTGGGACTGTGATGTGTCCCGATCTTCTAAATTACAGATTTAATATCAAACGGTAACGAAACAGGATGAAATCAATTGTGTTTTCTAGCTAACAGATTTATCTATAATAAACAGCGGAGTTCCGCAACTTACAAGTTAAGTAAATTCTATGGTATCCAATACGAAACAGTAAGCAAAGACTGGAGTCACTCTGGACTGCAGTCCAGAGTCGCACTCCGGTCCGAATATCATCACAGTTTAAATACAAAATGTCTGGAAACTGGTATGGAGTTAAAGTTCATCGAGTCGGCTCCAATTTGAGCCCTCGAACGCACCATTCTACTATGTACTTAATTTATGGTGGATTTAACGGTTTTCAGGTGCAACAGAAATTCAGTTTTACGGTTAAACTTGGGGGCAGTTGTTTTAGTCATTATCGATTACATCATTCAACAGAATTCACACACTATGTTCACAACCCTACGGGCCAACCTACACCATTGAGTTCCGTCAAATTTGATATTATTTTCCTAAGGGAACAAGCATCGAGCAGTTGTGTTGTAATATTTAACGTAAAGCAAACATGAGATATATACATGATATTGACTTGTAACTTATAGAGAATAGCATGAAAGCAAGTAAGAACTTGCCTGGGAACGTCTCGGGGTCGTACGGCAGCAGTGTCGTCACAGTCGCGCGATATACGCCGCGGAACAAGTTCGCGTGAGCCTCGATCGGAAAACGGGTTTTACGTCGGAGATGCCAAGTGCTCGTTAGGTGGCCTGGGACTTGCTGGGGTCGACGATATCGACGGTGGTCACTCCAGCGACGTGCACAGTGCAAGTGCAGAGAGGGTGGGGTTTAGAGAGAGAAAAAGAGAGTGAGTTTGAGAGTTAGAGAGAGAAAGGGGTGTACAGAGGGGGAGAGTGAGAAATTGAAAGTGAGGGAGAGAGGAAAGCTGAGAGAGAGAGAGTAAGACAGAGAGGGGCAGAGAGAGTGAGTGGTCGGGAGAGAACGACGACGACGACGATGATGATGCCGCGGGGGAGGAAGGCAGCCGGAGATGGCTGCGGTGGGCGCTGGTGGGGTGGTCACGGGGCTTGGTAGGATGGTGTTGATAGGGGAGCTCGAAATGGTCGGAGGTGGAGGGTTGGCCGGGGCTTGTTGATGGAGGTGGTGATGAGATGATGGTGTCGAGGAGGAGCTAAGATAGCGATGGGAGGTGGTGAGGAGTGGGGCGCCGGCGGTGGTCGAAACGACGGTGAAGAGGGAGGTCGGCTCGGGTGTAGGAGAAATGATGGGTGCGACGAGGGACGAGGTTGAAGGCGGCGAGGTGGGACGAGCGGCGTGAGGCAGGCGAGGTGGAGGCGATGGTGAGGGAACGGCGGTGAGCGCGACTTGCTGGCGTGGGCGTGGGTTCGAGGGGAGCGGAAAAGAAAATGCAAGAGAGAGAGAGGGTGAGCAACGTGAGTGTTAGGAAGAGAGTGAGGGGAGAAGATGTGAGGGAGAGAGGAAAAGAGGCGAGTGTCGAGGACAACGCTCGCGAGCGTGGCAACCGTCGCAGGCGTGAGCGCGGGCGACGGAGGGGGAAACGGACGCGCGAGAATGGCGGAGAGCCGTTGGGGATTTAAGGGAGAGGAACAGTAACGAGGTCGGGAGAGAGAGGATTTGGCGCGGGCTGATGGGCTGAGCCAAGAAAAATAAAGAGAAAAAAATGGAGAAGAAATGTGGGCTGGGCGACGGTGGGCCGAGTGAATAAATAAGGAAAATATAGAGAAATTTAAGGGAAAGAGAGGGACGGGCTGGCTGGGGTGAGTTGGGCTGGGAAATAAAAGAATTAGAGGGAAGGAGGGCCGGACCAAGCTTAGAAAACAAGGATTTAATTATAAAAGAGATTTATTTGGGGGGGGGGGGAAAAGAAGGGCAGGCCGGCCCAAGTAAATCAAGGGGTTAGGGGAATTTATATTAAGGTAAAAATTTAAAGTTCTTGGCTTGGAATTTGGTTTAGTAAATTTCTTTATGGTTTTTCCTAGTGGCTTAGGAATGGGCTGAGGGAAAAATGAGATAATATAGGGTTAGAATGGTGTTGGGTCTTAGGGTTAAAATCAAATGGAAAAAGGGGTTTAGTTTTGGGTTTTAAAAAAATAATGTGATTTAGAAGGGATAAAATTATATATAAAATAAATAAAATTTTTAGGTAAAATAAATAGAATTATAAAATAATAAAATACGGATTTAGACGTATAAGAAAACTGGGTATTACATAAAGTCAAATTCTTTGACCGTCTTATCAAAGCAGATGTTCCAACTCCGCGATACCTGGTTTAATCCATAAATTTATTTAAACAACTTGCACATCTTTCCGCTGCTCTCACTGTCTAAAAAACCTCTGGCTGATCCATGTAAACACATTTTTCTAAATTTTCATTTAGAAAAGCGGTTTTCACGTCCATCTGCCAGATATCATAGTCATGAAGGCAACAATGGCAAGTAGGATCCGAATGGATTTAAGCATAGCCACTGGAGAAAAGATTTCATCATAGTCCAATCCTGGTATTTGATGAAAACCTTTTACAACAAGTCTAGCTTTATAGGTTTCCACATGTCCATCTGTACCAATCTTCTTTTTGAAGATCCATTTGCATCCAACGGGTTTTACCCCAGGATGAGCAACATCTAAAATCCATACTTTGTTGGTGTGCATGGATTCCATCTCGGATCTCATAGCATCTAGCCACTTCACCAAGTCTTTACTCGTGATAGCCTGTTGAAAACTAGTAGGCTCATCATCGTCGATGATGCAATCCTCTCGATCCCCGTCTATGAGAAACTCATAGTATCTCTTAGGCAGATGAGAATGCCTACTAGATCTGCGGAGTGGCGTCAGTTCGTCAGGCTCTATTAAAACCTCAGGTTCTACTAAGACTTCAGCAGTAGTTTGTGGTTCTGAAATTTCTTCCAGTTCTACTTCGCTCCCACTAACTTTTTTTGCAAGAAATTCGTTCTCTAAAAAGACTATATGGCGAGCGACAAACACTTTTTGTTCTTCAGTGTGGTAGACAAAATATCTCCGTGAATTCTCGGGGTATCCCACAAACTTGCATAAAATTGATCATGCCTCGAGCTTGTCCGGATTCTGCTTTTTGACAAAAGCTGGACATCCCATATCTTAAGATATCTTAAGATACTTAAGACATGGTTTCTTCCCACTCCACATTTTATATGGAATGGTAGGTACAGACTTAGTTGGAACCCTATTCAATAGGTATGTAGCTGATTCCAGCGCAAAACCCCAAAAGGAAAGTGGCAACTCAGCACTACTCATCATGGAACACAATATATCAAGTAGCGTGTGATTCCTTCTCTTTGATACACCGTTGTGCTGAGGTGTATATGGTGTAATACCCGGTCTTTATCTATACCAATACCTGTATTCAAATAAAATGTTTTACCTATTTAAATTTTGTATTATATTCTAATTATTTTTGTTCCTACAAATCTATCCCAAAAGCCCAGGCCCATTCACACCCACAATAGCCAACCCCCTATTTCCTTCTCTTCTCAACAGTTACTCATTCCTTTTGAAAATTCCCCAAATCTCAACATGAATTTTCCCATAATATTCTCATTAACACCAAATTAAACCTTCCATAATTTCCCAATTAAACTTCCGTAATATTCCCTTTAAACCCCTCCATTACTTCCCATTATTTTTCCTTTAAAATTTCAATTCTATTATTAATTTTCCCCACGTTCACACTCTCTGCCTCTTAAATTTTCCTTTATCCCTCACGTTTCTCTCTCTCTCTCTCTTCTTTATAATTTTCCTTTAATATTTTTAAAACCCCCCCACACGTTTCTCTCTCTCTCTATTATCACTCTCTATCTCCTCTCGATCCCTCTCTTTCTCTTCTCCCTCTCTCTCTTCTCCCTGCTTCTCCCTCCTCATCCCCTACGAGAACCCCGCGCTCGCCTCCATCACCAACCCCGTCGGCTCACCCCATCACCGCTAGCCGCCTCCCTCCATCACATGCCCCGAGCTCTCCCCGCTCACCTCCCTCTCCTCCACGCTACCGACCTCGCAACGAACCCAAGAACCCGCACCCCCCATCGCCGTCGCCCCACGCCACCGACCACATCTTCGGTCCCCCTCAACTCCACCTCCTTCTCCTCTTCTCCTTCTCTCCTTCCTCCTCTCCCCTTCCTCCGTGACGACGAGACCCACTGCAACCCAAACCGACCCCTGCAACCCTCGCCTGCACACCTCGTCGCCAACCACCCTCGTCGGCTTCCTCACGTCACCATCACCGTCTCTCCCTATCCTCCTTCTCCCCGAAGCCAACCCACTCCTCATAGAACCCCTCGCCTGCAAACCCAAGAAACCTCGCTGCAACCCATATTCCCGCCTGCACCGACCTCTTCCCTGGAGCCACCTCACCGACGAACTGCAACGCTACCCCAGCTTCGCCACACCCACCATCGAGCTCCACCGCCGGTTGACTCCTTTGCCGACACGCCCCACTACCAGCTAAGCCCACTCCTCTATCAACCGAGCATCCAACTTGGCTGGCCCCTGAGATCCCCTCATCCGTCGATGAGCTCACTGTCGCCAACCGACCCTTCCGGTGACCACCAACCACTTCGCGTCCACGTCGTCGCTTCCTTGGCCACCACTTTCGGCTGCTCGCCACTGTCGAGCCTAAGAAGTCGAGCCGTCAAGTTCAAGCTCCAATGAGGCAAAACCCTGTCGTGTTTGCGTCGTGATCACGCCATGCTGTTTCCGTTTCCGTAGATCACCATTGTTGCCGCGTCGCTGCCGTATCGTCATCGATACATCGTCAGGAAAGTTTTAAATACTTGCTACATGCTATTATATATACATTTCGATTGCGAATCAAACGTAATACAAGTGTTCGATGCAAACCATGATCTATAAGCCCTCTTAAAACGACAGAAATTAAACATAACAGATGGCCCGAGTAGTAACGAATACTGTGTTAAGATTTGGTTTGAAAATACGGATTTTAACAACGTGATATGTCATCCTCATTTAGATCCATCGAATCTGAAAATTTCCGTACCTGAATTTTGTGAAAATCATAGTTAATTGGTTACACACCGGAATGTTGCGTTCGAGGTCTCATATCAAAGCTGACTCAACGACCTAGAACCCCATTTAATCTATAATCTGTCTCTGTTTTAAAAAGGTGACGGAAACTGGTTAGGGGTGCGGCTCTGGATTACAGTCCAGAACAGCACTGGCTGTCGATACTCGAATTGAATTGATTTCACGTTGCTGTATGAAAATGATATTAAGAGGAACCCTATACCGCAGCGAAGATAAATCCGTTATCTAACTATTTAAAGTGGTTTAATTCATTTTTATCACCGTTTACTATTTTAATCACATTTTAAACCATCTGTACATACTGCAGTCCCAAGCAGGGACAAAACGTATATCCAAACCTTAAATAATGTGTAACTCCGAGCACACAGTGGATATGGTCGATCCGTCTGATGCATTGGAAACCTAACTGATAAACCTAAATATTGTTCACTATAGCATTGCCTAATTTTGATCCTAACAGGGTGAAAACTGTGTTACGAAATGGACCTTCAGTTCAGGAACTGAATTTCCAACAGAGAACACTTAAAATGAAATGACTGTAATTTGCGAACCCGAAACTCGATTGACTTGAAATAAATTTCGTTGAACTGCCGACTGAGTTTACTTATTACCGCTTTTGTATCATTTTACTTAATTCTTAACGTATGATTTAATGTGATTTTTATAAGTTCATGAGACGCATAGTGATTTGTATTGCATATATATTGTTTAGCGGCATGATTCACAGTTTTACCCGACTGTAATACCCCTAGTGATAGTGCGCATCATTATTAAGTTTCAGTGTACAATGCATTGTCGAGCGTGAATGGTATCGGTTTAGGAGTGTCAAGTACGCCAGTGAAAAGTGAATGGTTCGTAATAGTGGCAATACAGTGAACAGTGAATAAAATCGTGTTATTGATGCGTACTTATACACAACTAGCCTATACTCATAGATAGTGAAAACTGGAGAAAAAGGGGGAAAATCGAAGTGGAAAGTAAATTATATTTAGCGAGGTCAGTGATTTAGAGGATGATCATTCGAACAACGACTCTTATAAATTAGGTTTGGATCTAGCAGTCCGGCTGACAGGGTTATATTCCGGGCAACAGCGGGCCATAGTCTCGGGTACGTACGAGACTCTCGTTAAACATGATCACTCCTTTCCGCATCTCGATTTCAAAAGTGACTAGAGACCGATAGGGACACAGATCATACATTGCATCAGTTATTGACATATTGATTGCCTGCATTTACCATCTCCACCGTTATTACTTTATTTCCTTATCTCTTGTTATTATTATAATATGGCTATTGTGTCGCCTTGACGACTAGAGTATACATGCTCAGTGATAAAGGTGGATTCGTCTGATCTCGAGAAGACCGTGAAGATCCGGACCAGTGAACCGGTTACATTTCTCCATCGATATCCCTGGTTAGTTGCCCTCTTGTTTACTTCCATTGAACTCAGATTTCTTTATATCCGATAGTTTTAGTGACTGCATTCTCTTTACCCATATTGTATTTTATTGATTACCATATAATGCTAGAAGCTGAAATGTGACTACGGCAGGATTTTTCCTTGATTGTAGGAGCATGGCTGGCCTTATCACCCTTGTATTCCGTATTTTGGAAAGCGGGACGTGACATATGGAGGAGTAAGCTGAGAGATATTTCTATTCTCTTTTAAGTATTCAAGAAAACTGGTATTTAAGTATTCTCCACCTCGATCAGAATGAAGTATCTTGATACTTTTACCTGTTTGTTTCTCTACTTCATTTTTATACTCATTGAATTTCTCAAAGGCCTAGATTTATGTTTCATTAAGAATACATGTCCATACCTTGAGAAATCATCAGTAAAAGTGATGAAGTAAGAATAACCGCTTCGTTCATGTGTAGACATCGAACCACATACATCGCTGTGTATGAGTTCCAAGAACTCAGTGGCTCTTTCTCCATGTCTTGTGAACGGAGATTAGGTCATATTTCCTTTGATACATGATTGACAAGTTGCATATGATATATATTCGAACGGATTTAAATATCCATTTTTATATAATTTAGTCAACCTTTTTTCATTAATTTGACCAAGCCTGCAATGCCATAAGAAAGCTTGGTTTGAATCTGGAGCCTTTCTTTTGAGTGCATTTTGGACATTGAAAACTTGACGTTGATTGAGTATGTATATACCGTTATCCAGTGTGCCTGACCCAATCAGTTCTTAATTTAGGTGAATGTTCATAACATTCTTTTCAAGTGCAAACTTATATCCTTCATTAAACAAAAAAAATACTGATATAATATTACACAGCATACTAGGTACACAAAAATAGCTATACAACACCAAAATGTGTCCACTTGTCAAACCCAGGTGATAATCTCCCACTACAACAGCAACTACGTTTGTTCCGTTGCCAACCCTGAGGGTCATATCACTTGCCTTTAGTACTCTACGGTTTCTCAGTGTCTGCAAAGAATTACAGATGTGAGAACCAGAACCGGTATCTAGTATCCATGATGTAGAGTTAACTAAAAAATAGTTTTCAATTACGAACACACCTGAAGCCGGAGCATCAGCTTACTTCGTGTCCTTGCCTTTGGTTTTAAAAGTCTTGCAATCCTTATTCCAGTAACCCTTCTTGTGACAGTAGTAACACTCATCCTTTCCAGCTTTCACTCTCCCAAAATTGTTCGTTCCTTACATCTTTTTGATACCTCCTTTCGGTTTGGTGGGGGTCTTCTTCTTCTCCTTAGTTTTAGCTTTAGATTTAGACGGGGCTGATTCCCCAACAATAAGAACATGTGTCTTCTCCCTTTTCAAGGAGCGCTCAGCTACCCTCAACATGTTGAGGAGCATTAGATTATCAGCTTCCATCCTGTGCATGTTGAGATTAGGCACGAATTGAGAGGTGCGAGGAAGGGACTATAGAATTAAGTCGATGTATTACTCGTTCTCTAATACGCATCCCAGGTTTGCGAGCTCTTCAATGAGACTGATCATCTTTAGGACGTGTTCTCTTACAGGTGATCCGACAGCTAAGCTCATCTGGAATAATTTCTTTGAGGTCTCGTACCTTACGATACGAGAGTGCTCTATATACAAATCCTTTCAATGGAGAAAAATGGATTTTATGTCCATTTTTTCGTGCTGCTTCTGAAGTTCGTTGTTCATTGAATCCAGTACAATACACTTAGCTTTTTCGCAATTCAGGTCCTACGTTTTGCGGACCTCGATGTCCCCAACCGTGGAATCTGGCCCTGGGATCTGGGGAGCAGTACTGGTGAGGACATATGCCACTTTGTCATAAATGAGTGTAATATTGACGTTCCTCAGCCAATCTTTATAGTTTGGTCCAGTCGGTGTATTTTTTCGAGCAATAGTTTAAGTTCCGTCATGGTTGCTGCCAGAGAGAGAGAGAAAACACTCAGCGTATACTCTTGCAAGATTAGATTGATTTATTATCTTATCTAATCAAGATGGCTTCCTTTGTTTTCTCGAATTCTCCATCAAACCTTAAAAAGAGAATTAGTCGGAATCATTTACACTTTACAACTTCGCTAACCGTTCAGCTAGATGGGTGTTGGTACTTCGAGAGAGGTTTCCCGTGCTCTCGCACGGATTTAATTAAAATAAACTTCGTTTCCGCAGAGACGTAGCCCTGTTAACACTTTCTAAACACCTAATAGATTAGCTAATTGTGAAGTGAAAAATATCTGTCAAGAGTAATTCTACTTATCAGTGGGATCGGAATCCAACTATCATTGCATGATGGACTGGATGGAAGCCACTCTAGACACCACACTCCAGAAGATATGCTCAATCTGCAAGTTTCCTTTATTTTTGAAACCCCCGATATGGTTTTTGCCTTAAGCACTTATGACCTTGATGAAGGCCAACAAATCATAAGACGCAAGTCAAGTTCTTCCCGTCATTGTCCTGATTAATTTAGACTCATCCGTACTCGCCCTTGATGAAGTCCAACAAGGCTGTACGACTGTCCTAAATCAATGCATCTATCTATGCTACAAACTAGTAACACACCGCTACCATTCACTATGCCTTGACGAAGGCCAATAAACATATCATGAATACGATGTGCTACTGTAAAACCCGGTGCCCTTTATACGCCAATACCCATATTTAAAACAAATGTTGTTACAAATAATTTACCCATTTATATTTTATTTATTTAATTTATATTTTTTCCCAACACTCTAAACTAATTTTAATACCATAATATTTATTTCTTAAACTATATCCCAACCCAACCCCACTAAATCTCTAATTTCCTTTAAATTTTTCCCTAAGCCCAAGCCCACTTAACCCAAAACCCCTACTGTAACGTTCTGAAAATTCGATTAGGTTAATTATTGATAATACGTGCTTTCTGTAAAATTCAAGATATAATCATTTTTCCACATAGGCTTAAATATATCTATTTTAACTATGTAGTTGCTAGTATTTTGTATTAAATTGGTCACTTATAAACTGCTAGTTTACTTAAATATTTTTCTTAATTAATTATTTTTAAATATTATCTTAAGATTTCACTTATACATTTAATTAGTGATTATTACAAATTAGAATGGGTTAAGCACACAATAGTGCACCATGACAACTTAGAACCTAGTTTATAACATGTTCTTTCTTTCTCAAAATTTCCTCCATGGTTCTAGATTATTCTAGGGAAAAGGTTTATTAGAAAAAGAAAATAAAATAATTAAGAAATAAGTGAATAGGTGTAATAATTGGGGGATGTTTCTACACACACCCACACACACCTCACTCTCTCTTTTCCCCCAAGTTTCTGGTCGAGCAAAACCTGCCGCCCTCTCCCATTTTCTCCACCTCATTTCACATAAAAAAATTCTTCATTTTTGCATCAAAAATCCACACAAAGTCTCACTAATTCATCATTAAAGCTTCACCCAATAGTTCTTGACCTAAACTAGCTTGGATTTAGGAGCAAGGAAGCAATTTGGGAGGCTAAGTTTGCATGTTAGATCTCAAAATTTATGAGGTATAAATCTTAACCCTATGGTTAATTTGTTGGTTAATTTCTTTAATCTAACTTATTTAGGTTTTAAATTGGTTCTAATTGCAAGTTTGAAATTTTAAAGGAAAGGGTTTAAGCTAAAGTTAGGGTTTTTCACATCATTACTAAGTTAGTTAAGTGTAGTTTGCTATCTAGTGGGCTTACAAACCTAATCTAGATGAATACCTTGTTAAAGTGGTTTCTAATTATCCGAATTAAGTGTGCTTGCAAACTAATTTCATGATTAGTGTGTAAATAGGTGAGATTAAATTTTGGTTAAGGTTTGTGCGGCTTAATTAAGATATTAAGTGTGAATTGTGACCGCTAGATTTGTTAAAATATATCGTTTTGCGCTAAAATGGTCAAGTGTTGCTTACTAGGTTTTAGAATAAATAGATGTCAATTTAGTTTGAGATTTTTATGACCTACAACCTATTTCATATAATAATTAGTGTGTTTCGAATACGCGATTGGTACGATTGGGTTCTAGGTTAGGGGATTGCTACGTATAGCGACCCCTAGTTGTGGTTTGTGGCGTTGTCGCGAGCGCGTTTTGTGCACCAAGTGCGTATGCGTCCAGTTAGTGCGCGTGGTTGACTTGTATCGTTTATGTCCGCGACTATTTATATCTATTCTCTTATTTACTTATATGTGATTCTAGGATCGGGCGCATAGACGCGAACGCGGCGCGGAAAGGCAAGGCTGAGATCGGATCAGATTAGCCGAGGCGTCCTAGTGAGTAGATGCACACATCTATGGAGGGATCGTCTGGATGGCGCAAGACGCCCGATAATTAGGATTATTAATAGTTCTTGCATCTTTATGCGTAACCCGATAATTAGGATTATTAGTAGTTCTTGCATCTTTATGCGTAGCCCGATAATTAGGATTATTAGTAGTTCTTGCATCTATATGCGTAGCTTCAAACCATTCATACCATGCATCGCATCTTTTTATATATGATGTCACTACCTAGGACACTTGCACCATTACCATTGGTTCATGCTGCACGTGCACTATTCATGCGAACACACACGCCTTTGGTAATTGCTATGCAACGAACACTATAGAACTTGCTTAGATCAGTATCTAAAACATTTGCATGATATAGGATATGTAAACTGGTAGTTGTATATTCATTTCATCATGATGGATATGCAGGATTGCTAGTCATATATATATATATATATATATATATATATAACTCATTGCACCACCATTCATACATAGTTTTCTAGTCATGCATCACATCGTATGTTATTGATATCATGGACATCCATCATTTCCAACATGTTCATATATTGTGATTCTTCTTGGAGATTGCAGTATTGATGAGATTTCTGGATTTTGGGAAAACCGCAAGAATTTTATAAACTTATTATCATTTTAAAAATGCAAGTTGCGATTTTCTCGTGATATGATGTATGTGTCGTCCACCATGAGTTTTTCTGATTTCCGTTGGTTTTCGAGACCCGATTCGAGGAGTAGGATGAACCGTCTTGGGTACATGGTGGTTTCGGTATGGTACCCCGGGGCAAGAAGCTCGAGCTGTAGACGATGAGCTTGGCAGGGGCAGACTACTTACCGGTGATATCTGACGTGGCGGATATCTGGAGGATACCGACGTAGTCGTGAGATTTGATGATATGGGCCGATCCGGACTGACGGAGCCCTAGATATTGAGATATTGAGACATTGAGATATTGAGATATTGAGATATTGAGATATTGAGATATACATATATTGTGTCGATGCTTGACACGGATTTTCTGTTGATTTCATTGATGATATTTCAGTTTATTTCACAGAGGTTTTTCTAAGATAAGAATAAAGATTTTTAGATGTTACTTACTACTCACGAGTTGGCAACTCACCCCCGTTGTGCCACAGTATTTTGCAGGTCTGACCCGTCAGCACAGTAGCGGCGGGCGTACTTCCTCTTTTCGCTTCATTGCAGCGATTTGCAGCTTGCTCGTAGGTGGGTTGAGGATATTCTTTTGCTCCCACCATGTATATTATTTGTATCTAGTATACTCTATCTACCCTTCGTATATTGGACCTAGACTGTGAGCTTGAGAGGTTCGTTGGTATATATTTATATTCTGATTCTGGTGTCGAGCTCGTGTGAGCCGACTTTATTCTTGATTTTATTTCTTACTTTTAAATGTTGATTTCATATTATGATATATATATATATATATATATATATATATATATATATATATATATATATATATATATTGCATGTGGTTGTGATTCCGCCATTAGCGAAGAGTTAGTTCCCTCTTGGGGATGCCTTTATTCATTATTTATGCATATTTTGTGTTGTATCCGTTTCAGGACCAGTATTTGCAAAGGAGACTCTGCCGAAATTTTTGAGAAAATTTGATGTTTTAAAATGCTTTTGATATGACTTTGTTTTTTTTAAATCACCTTTTTAAGTTAAGTTTTCCTTCACTCTATTGCTTTTAAACGGTTTAGATTTATGGGATTTGGCTTACTTAGACCACGTTACGCCTTGAGACGTTTCGTAATTTAAGTGCCAGTCGCGTTCCGTACCTTCGGGTCGTGACAAGGTTGGTATCAGAGCGATAAGTTTTACCTTTCTGAGTGTAGGATGGCCCTTGGTAGATGGAGTAGGTGACTTAAGCAGAGTGACGTAGCGTGTGTATGTTCCGCAGCATACTTACAATACGATACTCCGCCTAAATGACCTTAGGATATATATTTGCTTATATTTCCTTCCTTGATTCCATATGTCCTCTTGTTTTGATCGCAATGTTCCTATCAATCCTGTTTCTTGTTCCAGCCACTATGCCGCCGAAGACTACGAGGGCCAGAGGGCTGCTACCAGGGATGAGATTAGAGCAGTCTCGTTTGAGATGAGGACCGATCAGGGCGGTACGCCTACCCCTCAGGGACAGAGTGATTCGCCTTCTCCATGATGGATAACTAGGCTGGAGTCGAGTATTCAGGACTTGTGACAGATGGTTGGATTGTTAGTTGAGATTAGCCGAGCTTCGAGAGCCGATGATGTCCCTCCTATTTCAGGGACAGTGATTGTACCTGCTGCTCAGGCAGCTGTTTCTGGTGTTACCGAGATTATTTCCGTATCCTTACAGGAGTTTTTGAGGCTGAAGCCTCCAGTTTTTTTTCCGACACAGATGCTGCGGAGGATCCATAGACAATCCTCGACAGGATGGCTAGGATTTGTCGTTCACAAAGATGTTCTGACGAGATAAGGGTTGAGCTTGCGAGTTTTCGTCTAGGGGGTCCTGCTCAGACGTGGTGCGAGTCGGTTGAGAGAGGCCAAGCTACAGATCTACTTCCTATGACTTGGGATGAGTTCACAGCTGTATTTCTTGCTCGTTTCCTTCCGGAGAGCGTTCGAGATGCCCGAGCTCATAGTTTTGAGTCTTTGCGCAAGACTTCAGGGATGACAGTGTCCGAATATGACATTCGGTTTACTTAGTGGTCCGATATGCTCCTTACCTGGTGGGCACTGAAGAGAAACGCGTAAAGAGGGTCGTGCGGGGACTAGATGCGCAGTTGTTTCTTGCCATTGGTGCCTAACCTTTTGACACTTACGTAGCTGCTATAGACGCGGCCTTACTGTTAGAGGAGCGCATTTCTGAGACTTCGGTCGTTTCTGGACCAAAGCGGATTTTTACCGGTATGCCAGCTCAGAGGTGGTTAGGTAGACGCCGTGACGGGTTCTTTCCAGGAGACGGTGGTGGCAGAGGCAGAGGACAGCCGGCTACTAGTGGGGGACAGGCCGAGTGTTCTCTTTGACTCCTCTGGATGCGCAGGCATCCAACGCCGTTGTGACAGGTATTCTTTCGGTGTTTTCTTCCGATGCGTATTTCTTTCTGGTGTCGTTTGAAATGGTATCCACATAATTTGTATCGAAGTCTAGCCGATAGTAGTCCTTGCTAAATCAGACGCTTGTTGTGATTTCTTCCATAGGCTAGTCTTTTGTCCCTCGAAATGTTTTTGTTCGTATCGGAGATAGGGATTCTTCCGTCAATTTGATTCTTCTCGATATGTTAGACCTTGACGTTCTTCTGAGCATGAATTGGTTAGCCACGCGTTATGCATTCATGGACTGCCGTAAGAAGGCAGTCATATTTACTTTTTCGGGTGAGCCAGTTCTTGTTTTTTGGGTTGACCGTAGCGTCACCCTTCCCAGTTTGATTTCTTCTCTTCGCGCTAGTCAGACTTTGAGAAAAGGATGTCAGGAATTCTTGGCATATGTTTGTGATGTTAGGGCCGCAGAGGTGTCGTTGGACCAGGTCCCGATTGTGAGGGAATTTCAAGATGTCTTTCCTGACAAGTTGCTTGGTTGGTCGTCAGAGCGCGATATTGAGTTCTGCTTTGACTTGATTCCCAGCACGGAGCCTTTTTCTATACCGCAATATCGGATGGACCCGGCGGAGCTTAAAGAACTAAAGGATCGGTTGCAAGATTTGTTGTATAAAGGGCTTGTTCATCCGAGTCCGTCACCTCGGGGAGCTCCTGTCCTGTTCGTCAAGAAGAAAGACAACAATTTGTGTTGGTGCATCGATTATCGTTAGTTGAATCGGGTTACTGTGTGGAACGAATATCCTTTATCTCGCATCGACGATTTATTTGATTAGCTCCAGGGTGTGGGACATTTCTCGAAGATTGACTTGCGATTAGGTTACCATCAGTTGCGGGTTCGGAAGGATGATATTCCAAAGACTGCTTTTCATACACGTTACGGGCGTTATGAGTCTTGGTGATGTCGTTCGAGCCCACCAATGCCCCAACAGCGTTTATGGATTGGATGAACCGCATATTCAGGCTGTTTCTTGATCAGTTATCATTGTGTTTGTTGATTACACCTTAATATACTTCCGGAGCCGAGGGGAGCCTGGGTAGCATTTGAGGATATTGTTGCAGACTTTGAGGGAGCACCAACTATTCGCTAAATTATCCAAGTGTGTTTTCTGGCTGGATGGTGTTGACTTCTTGGGTCCCGTAGTTACGAAAGATAGTATATGTATGGAACCGAAGAAGGATCGAGGCCGTTCAGCACTGGCCCAGACCTGTATCAGTGACGGAGGTTCACAGCATTTTGGGTTTGGACGGATACTATTGACATTTCGTACAGGATTTTTCGCTTATAGCTGCAACTTTGACCGGGTTGACCCGGAAGGGAGTTCCTTTTCTTTGGACCGAGGCATGCGAGCAGAGCTTTCAGCAGTTGAAGACTCGTTTGATTACGGTGCCAGTATTATCTTTGCCTTAAGGATCAAGCGGTTTTGTTGTTTATTGCGATGCATCTCGGCAGTTGAAGAAGCACGAGAAAAATTATTCCACTTAAGATTTGGAGACACTACTTAAACGACGAGTCATGCCAGATATTTACGGACCACAAAAAGCTTAAAGTACATCTTTCAGCAGCAAGATCTAAATTTGAGACAGTGCCGTTGGGTGGAGCTAGTGAAAGATTATGATTGCAAGATTCCTTGTCATCCGGGCAAGGCGAATGTTGTGGCAGACGCTTTGAGTCGGAGGCCCGAAGGTAGCTTGTCTTGTTTGAGCGCAGTTCACAGACAGTCGACGGCAGATTGGAAGATACTATATGACAGCCGAGTACAGTTCGAGTTTACGTCGACCGGGGGACAACTTGCCTATATCCGTGCATGCCCATAGTTACTTGATCGTATCCGTGAGGCACAGTCCGATGAAGTTCATTTGTCAGAGATCATGGACCAGGTTTGACAGGGTAAAGAATTCTGAGTTTGTGATCAATGATTGGGAAGTACTACGATTTGGGACTCGACTGTGCGTACCAGATTCTGAGGGATTGAGACGCGAGATTCTAGAGGAGACGCATCGGTCAGTATATAGTGTTCATCCGGGTTCTACCAAAATGTATCATGATTTGAGAGGTGTCTATTGGTGTGAAGGGATGAAGAGAGATATCACAGATTTTGTTTCGGGATGCTGACTTGTCAGCAAGTCAAGGCCGAGCATCAGAGGCCAGCAGAAGAGTTACAACCTTTGCCCATTGCGGAGTAGAAATGGGAACAGATTTCTATGGATTTTATCGTGGGAATACCTAGGACCAGTCGAGAGTATAGATCTATTTGAGTGATCGTAGGCCGATTGACCAAAGCAGCTCACTTTCTGCCAGTGAAGACCACTTTCGGATTCGTTCAGTATGCTCAGACATATGTTGATAAGATTGTGCGACTACATGGAGTTTCAACTTGTATTGTGTCCGACAGAGGCACCCAGTTCACTAGACGACTACTGTAGAAACTTCAGGAGATTTTGGACATCGATTGAGTTTCAGTGCAGTTTTCTATCCGCAGATCGACGGTCAATCAGAGCGGACCATACAGACTCTTGAGGGCATGCTCCGAGCTTGCGTTCTAGATTTTGCTGACAGTTGGGATTGTTACTTACCCTTGATAGAGTTTTCCTATAATAACAGCTTCCAGGAGGAGATTCAGATGGCACCCTTCGAGGCGTTATATGGGAGGAGATGCCGATCTGCCGTTTGTTGTACAAACCTCAGTGAGAGCAGTATGTTGGGTCCACAGATTGTGCAAGAGACGACCGAAAAGATTCAGTTGATTCGGGATAGGATGTGAGCGGTCCCGAGCAGGCAGAAATCTTATGTAGACCGACGTCGGCGCAGACTTGAGTTTACAGTAGGCAATCATGTTTTCTTGAGGGTTTCTCCGATGAACAACGTGTTGAGATTCGGAAAGAAAGAGAAGCTAAGTCCCATATATGTGGGTCCCTTAGAGATTCTCGAGCATGTCGGCGCAGTTGTTTATCATTTGGATCTTCCACCTAACTTTCTAGATGTTCACCCCGTGTTTCATGTAGCAATACTCCACGAGTACCTTCATGACCCCTCTCATGCAATTCTGTACCAGAAAATTCAGCTGGAGCGCGACCTTTCTTTCACCGAGCTGCCGGTAGTCATTCTAGATCGGCAGGTGAAGAAACTGACATCCAAGGTCATACCGTCCGTAAAGGGTTCTTTGGCGTGGCCCGAATAGCGAAGAGGTCATGTGGAAAGCCGAGGACGAGATGAGAAAGAAATATCCCCATCTCTTCGAGGGTACGCATAGTTAGATTTTAAATTCGGGGACCGAATTTCTTTAAGGGGGGAAGATTGTAACGTTCTGAAAATTCGATTAGGTTAATTATTGATAATACGTGTTTTCCGTAAAAATCAAGATATAATCATTTTTTCACATAGGCTTAAATATATCTATTTTAACTATGTAGTTGCTAGTATTTTGTATTAAATTGGTCACTTATAAATTACTAGTTTACTTAAATATTTTTCTTAATTAATCATTTTTAAATATTATCTTAAGGTTTCACTTATACATTTAATTAGTGATTATTACAAATTAGAATGGGTTAAGCACACAATAGTGCACCATGACAACTTAGAACCTAGTTTATAACATGTACTCTCTTTCTTAAAATTTCCTCCATGGTTCTAAACTATTATAGGGAAAAGGTTTATTAGAAAAAGAAAAGAAAATAATTAAGAAATAAGTGAATAGGTGTAATAATTGGGGGATGTTTCTACACACACCCACACACACCTCACTCTCTCTTTTCCCCTAAGTTTCTGGCTGCGCAAAACCTGCTGCCCTCTCCCATTTTCTCCACCTCATTGCACTTCAAAAATTATTTATTTTTGCATCAAAAATCCACACAAAGTCTCACCATTTCATCATTAAACCTTAACCCAAAAGTTCTTGATCTAAACTAGCTTGGATCTAGGAGCAAGGAAGCAATTTGGGAGACTAAGTTTGCATGTTAGATCTCAAAATTTATGAGGTTTAAATCTTAACCCTATGGTTAATTTGTTGGTTAGTTTCTTTAATCTAACTTATTTAGGTTTTAAATTGGTTCTAACTGCAAGTTTGAAATTTTAAAGAAAAGGGTTTAAGCTAAAGTTAGGGTTTTTTCACATCATTACTAAGTTAGTTAAGTGTAGTTTGATATCTAGTGGGCTTACAAACCTAATCTAGATGAATACCTTGTTAAAGTGGTCTCTAATTAACCGAGTTAAGTGTGCTTGCAAACTAATTTCATGATTAGTGTGTAAATAGGTGAGATTAAATTTTGGTTAAGGTTTGTGCGGCTTAATTAAGATATTAAGTGAGAATTGTGACCACTAGATTTGTTAAAATATATAGTTTTGCGCTAAAATGGTCAAGTGTTGCTTACTAGATTTTAGAATAAATAGATGTCAATTTAGTTTGAGATTTTTATGACCTACAACCTATTTCATATAATAATTAGTGTGTTTCGAATGCGTGATTGGTACGATTGGGTTCTAGGTTAGGAGATTGCTACATATAGTGAACCCTAGTTGTGGTTTGTGGCGTTGTCGCGAGCGCGTTTTGTGCACCAAGTGCGTGCGCGTCCAGTTAGTGCGCGTGGTTGATTTATATCGTTTGTGTCTGCGACTATTTATATCTATCCTCTTATTTACTTGTGTGTGATTCTAGGATCGGGTGCAGAGACGTCGAACGCGGTGCGGAAAGGCAAGGCTGAGATCGGATCAGATTAGCCGAGGCATCCCGGTGAGTAGATATACACATCTATAGGAGGATCGTCTGAATGGCGCAAGACGCTCGATAATTAGGATTATTAGTAGTTCTTGCATCTTTATGCGTAGCCCAATAATTAGGATTATTAGTAGTTCCTGCATCTTTATGCATAGCCCGATAATTAGGATTATTAGTAGTTCTTGCATCTATATGCGTAGCTTCAAACCATTCATATCATGCATCACATCTTTTTACATATGATGTCACTATCTAGGATGCATGCACCATTACCATTGGTTCATTCTACACGTGCACTATTCATGCGAACACACACGCCTTTAGTAATTGCTATGCCACGAACACTATAGAACTTGCTTAGATCAGGATGGATATGTAGAATATGTAAACTGGTAGTTGTATATTCATTTCATCAGGATGGATATGTAGAATATGTAAGTCCATATTGCGACCCCCGGTGCTTACGGGGAGGCGGAAACGGTATAAAAGACGAATTTTTATCGCAAGAGGCAACATGGACTAAACAAGGTCGGGATCGTGTCTAAACTAAACTAGCAAATACACTAAAAGGAGTTAGCTACTATGGAAGATGGTTATACCTAAACTTGAACTCCTTCTTCTTCAAAACTTGTAGAGGTTGATGGTTCTCTTTTCGTCGCCTTCTTCCGTCGAAGATGGATCCACCTCGAAGGTTCGACCTTTGGGCTCTTCCTCGGTCTTTGAGTGAACTAGGGCTTCCGGCTTGCTAAACCATGAACCTAGAATGAGTAGAGAGAGACTAGGGTTGGCTTTTCTTTTTAAAGAGAAGGTTTCTCAACACATGAGAAGGTTTCTCTTTTGCTAGAGGAAGAAGAAGATGAAGTGAGGAGAGAGAGTGAATATGATAGAATGAGCTATTCTTTTCTTTCTTGCAACCATAATGCAAAAGAAAAGAATTATCTAATAATAATAATTGAAAATGAGAATAGTTGATGGTAATTTGGAATGACCACTACCATGCTTCATTTAAAAATGTAAGCATAAATCAAGGAAGACTTTTTTTAAAGCATGATGGTGGTCAACATTCAACCATGGTCAACAAGTCAACCATGGTCAACAAGTCAACAAAATCAACCATAACACAATTCTCATTTAATTACTATTATAAATAGATAATCCATAAATCCATTAGGGTTTGGAAAAATATAACTGTCAACTGTGCATACGCACCCGTTCCGAAACCCTAATGAAATATCTCATCCTCCGCCTCAAGCAACTGTGCATACACACCTGCATTCTCGTTCCGAGGAACAAGAATACCAAGATATAAAAGCAACCCCCAAAACATATACCGGTATCTGGCTCAAACCAGAGCCTGCCAGTATAATCCGTCCGGACTCCAAACGTGCACAAGTGCGCGGATGAGAACGAACCCTGTCGCAAAACCATGCGACCTCTACTCTGTTTTGCCCAGAGGCGAATACCCTCTGTGTGGGACTCTAAAGACTCGACACTACGCTGGCAGTGGGTTTAACCACAGACCGCAAGCGGCACTAGCTGTGCGTAACGGTCCCCAGGTAGATGCCGACAAGAAGGCTGACGAGGTGAAACCCCATCTGAACTCCTACTGAGTCTGAATGTGACAGTCTCCGTACAGTCCGGTCTGTTCGTCTGATACATCGCATGGCGGGCCTAGGGGGTGGTAAACGTCAGTCCCCCAATAGCGGTACAAGTCGTGCCGGAGCGAAGCCCAAAACACCCTGAGATAACACTGGAAACCTACCAGTATATCTCGTTTGCCCTGGCCAGGGACTACTCGTGTAATGGCTCTCCTAGACACAGCGCGATGTCAACCCCCAATACCGGGAGAGACGAATCCTGTCTAACCGTCACTGCCTCCAAGTGCTTCGGGACTGTATCCAACCACCACCTGTTTGCACGACTCCTTTGAGCCGTGGTAGGGTAGTGATCAAAGTGCAGTGGGAACACACTTGAGGCGAAGTGCCAGTGTCAAGTCAGCGGACTAAGCTGTACTCATGTCAACTGGGAACTGATAACTGACGATAGGTATAATACCAACCTGTCAGTTCCCGACGAGTCCTGTCCAGTGTACTCGTAACCCAACGAGCACCCGTATACTATCTTCAGTACGACGTACTGATGGCTGTGGGACAGAACATCTCCCACACTGGGATGAGAAGCGCATACGCTAGTCTACTCCGGAGTATCGATGCCCTGTCTCGATAGTCCTGCGACTAGGGACCTGTATAAGGATGTGCTTATAGATTACCCAGCCCCCACTAGTGTGACTGCCATCACAACGCTGGTAATCAAGCAAAGATCCTAAGGGCTCCACTAATGCGTATAAGTGATATACTGAAATAAACACAAGTACACATTGAAGTAGAAACAAACCAAGTAGCATACTACTATATTGAGCAAGATTGTTTATACAAGGTGAATATCCCAAGCTTCCATTAAGTAATATACAAACTAGTATGATACAGTAATGGCCTCTAGGGCATATACACTAACAGAATATATATATATAACTCATTGCACCACCATTCATACATAATTTTCTAGTCATGCATCGCATCGCATGTTATTGATATCATGGACAACCATCATTTCCAACACGTTCATATATTGTGATTCTTTTTGGAGATCGCAGTATTGATGAGATTTCTGGATTTTGGGAAAATCGCAAGAATTTATAAACCTATTATCATTTTAAAAATGCAAGTTGCGGTTTTCTTGTGATATGATATATGTGTCGTCCACTATGAGTTTTCCTGATTTCTGTTGGTTTTTGAGACCCGATTCGAGAAGTAGGATGAACCGTCTCGGGTACATGGTGGGCCCGGTATGGTACCCGGAGCAAGAAGCTCGAGTTGTAGATGATGAGCCAGGCAGGGGAAGACTACCTACCGGTGATGTCTGACGCGGCGGATATACAGAGGATAACGATGTAGTCGTGAGATTTGATGATATGGGCCGATATGGACTGACGGAGCCCTAGATATTGAGATATTGAGATATTGAGACATTGAGACATTGGGATATTGAGACATTAAGATATTGAGATATACATATATTGTGTCGATACTTGACACGGATTTTCTGTTGATTTCATTGATGATATTTCAGTTTATTGCACATAGGTTTTTCTAAGATAAGAATAAAGATTTTCTCATACCAGACATGTTCAGGTTTCGTGTTGGATTATGCATTCATTCTAGTACATCGTATCATATTAATATGTAGGTTGTGATGCATTTACGTGCATGCTTACGATAGCCTTTTTAGATATTACTTACTACTCACGAGTTGGCAACTCACCCCCGTTGTGCCACAGTATCTTGTAGGTCTGACCCGTTAGCACAGTAGTGGCGGGTGTACTTCCTCTTTTCGCTTCATTGCTTCGATTTGCAGCTTGCTCGTAGGTGGGTTGAGGATATTCTTATGCTCCCACCATGTATATTATTTGTATCTAGTATACTCCATCTACCCTTCGTATATTGGACCTAGACTATGAGCTTGAGAGGTTTGTTGGTATATATTTATATTCTGAATCTGGTGTCGAGCTCGTGTGAGCCGACTTTATTCTTGATTTTATTTCTTGCTTTTAAATGTTGATTTCATATTATAATGATATATATTGCATGTGGTTGTGATTCCGCCATTGGCGAAGAGTTAGCTCCCGCTTGGGGATGCCTTTATTCACTATTTATGCATATTTTGTATTGTACCCGTTTCGGAGCCAGTATTTACAAAGGAGACTTTGCCAAAATTTTCGGGAAAATTTGATGTTTTAAAATGCTTTTGATATGACTTTGTTTTTTTTTAAATCACCTTTTTAAGTTAAGTTTTCCTTCACTCTATTGCTTTTAAACGGTTTAGATTTCTGGGATTTGGCTTACTTAGACTACGTTACGCCTTGAGATATTTCGTAATTTAAGTGCCAGTCACGTTCCATACCTTCGGGTCGTGACACCTACCCAAACCAACACCTACAAAAATTAGGCCGCCCCCTCTTCTTCCTTAATTATTATGATTTTCCTCACTTTTGAATTTCTCCAAATCTCAATTGATAAAATTTCTTGATCAATTCCTTTAATCCAAACATATTTACTCACTAAACCCCCACATTAATTCTCAAATTAATTCTAAATTTTTCTCTCTCCCTTTCTCTGTCCACTCTCTCTTCTCGATCTCACTCTCACTCCCTCTCCCTCTTCCTCCCTCCTTCCTCGCCTGACCCCACATCTTCTCGTTGCCAAACCCTTCTCCTTCCTCCTCACCTCATGACCCACGAGTCCTTGGGTTGCCCTCGTCCTCATCATTGCCAGCCACCGTGTCCACCACATCTCTGGTCGCCGTCTCCATTGTCTGTCGACCCCGAGACCCTTGCTGCGTACCCAACAGCCGTTCCATCAACCAAGCGCTCCACCATTGCCGCACCGTGCTCGAGCCAAGGCCAAAACTTATCGTGCCGTACCGTCGCCGGGCCGCAGACCGCTATTGTGTCACCGCCATCTCTAGGCAAGTGAAAATCTTCACTTGTTTTCATGCTAAAGTATAGAGAAATCACATTAGGACTAGATATACAAACAAGTGCAACTATATCGATATGTTTTATATATAGGTGTTTACATGCTTGAATGTGGTATAACGAATCTCGTGATGTGGTAATCTGAGTAGAGCCAGACCATGACTTATGATGGGTTGATATCACGTGAAAATCATAGAGATAACAACCCGTTTCGAGAAATCTAAGGAAACATGTGTTTTGTTGATACCGAATGTCTATATTAGGTATTCGATACACATCTTGTACGAAAACCCAATCTAGTGTGGCGAAAATTATGGTTACTAGATTATTTTATGGATAATGGGTGATACGTAGAAAGTTGGGTCGAAAATACGGACCCTAATACCATGACATGTCACCCCAAATTAGATCCACTAAATATGAAATTTCCAGTACATCTAACTTGTGAAAATCATAGTAATTTGGATACATACTAGAATGCAGTGTTCGAAGGCTCGTATCAAAGTAGACTCGACACCCTAGGACCCCAATAATTTATATTTCGATACTGTTATAACACGATGACGAAAACTATTCGGGAATGCGGTTCTGGACTGCAGTCCAGAGCAGTACTGCTTGCTGACACCTGAATTAAAATATTTTAATAACTCTGTATGAAAATGATATTATGCGGAACCCTATACCGTTACGAAGATTAACCTGTTAGCTAACTATAGGTGGCAGTTTTGTTCATTTTTACTGTCGTTTGCTATTTCAATTATATTTTAAATCGTCGTTACGTACTGTAGTCCCAGGCAGGGACAGAACGTATACCCTAATCTTAAACCGTGACTATCTCCCAGTACACAGCGGGTATTTTCAATACGTCTAGTGCGTTGGAAACCTGATTAATAGACCTAAATATTATCTAACTGTAGAATCGCCTAATTATGACCCAACAGGGTGAAAAATGTGATACGAAATGGATTTTCAGTTCAGGAACTGAATTTCCAGCAGAGAGCGCTTAAAATGAAATGACCGTAACTCACAAACCTGAAACCCGATTCACCTGAAACTAATTCTTTAGATTTCTGTTTAAGTTTAATTTCTATCTATTTTGTATCACTTTGCCTAATTACGATTGTACGATTTAATATATTTTTCTGAACTCGTAATGCACGCGTGATTCATATAGTACAAAACTTGTTATATGGCACCGTTCGCATATTTACCCGATCGTGATACCTTTAGTAATAGCGAACATTTATAGTTATTCTTAGCGAATTTTGCATTGTCGAATGTGAGTGGTATTGGATTAGTTGTGTCAAGTACGCAAGTGACAAGTGCTTGATTCGTGTTAGTGAACAGTGCAGTGAAAAGTGAATAAAATCGTGTTATTGGTGCGTACTTATACACAATTAGCCCCATACATGTAGTTATTGAAACCTACGGAATAGGGGAAATTGAAGTGGAAAGGAACTTGTATTTAGCGAGGACAGCGATTTAGAGGATGATTATTCGAACAAAGACTCTTATATATATTAGGTTTGGACTTAGTGGTCCAGTTGACAGGGTTATGTCCCGGGCAACAATGGGTCGTAGTCTCGGATACGTACGAGGCTCTCATTAAACATGATCACTCTTTTCCACAAATTTGATTTCAAAATTGACTTAGAGACCAGTAAGGACATTGATCATATACTGCATTGATTATTGATAAATCGATTACCTGCATTCATTGTCTCCACTGTTATTACTTGTTATTTCATGCCTCATTATTGCTATCATATTATTGCTATTGCGTTACCCTGATGACTTAAGTATGCATGCTTAGAACATGGAGAGGACACCGCTCAGGAGTCAGCTCTATCATTCGAGCTCGTAGAGATTTAGACGGTCGTACCTTCAGTACTGTTCCCGCCAAAATTTTGGCTCACAACCTGCTCACTTATAAAAAAAATAAAAAAAATAAAAGAAAATAATAATAAAAAAAATAAAAATAAAAATAATAATAAAATAAAAAAAATGAAAGGAAAAACTCCACATGCAAAGAATGTAACAAATGCCTCAAAGCCAAGAGTTAAAACATTGTGAAGCAACGCTTCAGATACAGCGTCAAGTACGCTGCGCCCTAAACAGTGCACCACGTGCAAAGCACGTGTGCGCTAGTGCTAGGTGCGCTGTGCTCCAAACACGGGTGTGCTAGCGCAATGTGCGCTGTGCTCTGAGCAGCGCACCACGTGCAAAGCGCGGGTGCGCTAGCGCTGGAATTAAAAATTCCCCACCGTTAGATCAAAAGATCTAATAATAATGATAAATCATTAATTAATCAGAATTAAATTCTGTTATGGAAAGATTTTTCCAATCTTGTTAAAAACAAGAAGATTGCCTTCTGTAAAACAGAAGCCCTAGAATCAAAGATCCAATGGTGGGGAAATATCCCCAAATCAATCAGAGAAAGATCTCTTTAACTGATTCAACAAATCAGCTTGCCCTATATAAAGGCCCCAAGACTTCAAGTCTGATATAGAGAACCCCCCCCTAAACTTTGAAAAATTCAAAGGAAGAGAAGCATAGTTCTCAGCAAAAGAAGATTTTTTCTTCAAGGTAAAAAGAATGGTGATGAACAAAGAGATGAAATCATCTTATAAAAAGAAGCATACCTTCTTAAAAGATCATAGATCTACAAAGACCAAAGTCTTTCATAAAAGAGATCAAAAGATCTCATCATAAAATAAAAGAAGAACATATTTCTTCTCATAGATCATGGATTTATAAAGGCAAAGCCTTTCATCAAAATAAGAGATTGAAAATCTCTCCTGCAAAATAAGAACTGTTGTTCTTAAATCTTGAGACAAAGTCTCTTCTAAAAGAACATAAATTTGTTCCCAGATCATAAAATTGATCAAATGCGCCTTGCGCTCTTGAACTGCGCTTCTGCGCTCCCTGGATCGGCGCTCAGCGCCAAATGCGCCACGTGTCAACCACGTATGCGCCAATTAAACAACTTGCGCTTTGCGCTTCTGAAATAGCGCACTGCGCTCATGGGCTGGCGCTTAGCGCCAAGCGCACCACGTGTCACTCACGTGTGCGCCACTAAATTGAAAGCGCAATGCGCTCATAGACTAGCGCTTAGCGCTCATAAACCGGCGCAATGCGCCCATCATCTGGTGCTTAGCGCTGAGTGCGACATGTGTCCCTTGCATGTGTGCCACGTGGCAGAAGCGCACTGCGGTCTTTGATTGGCGCAAAGCGCCTGGCGTGCCACGTGTTGCGCTGACAGAACATAAATTGTTCTTTAATAAGCCCATAGCTCTGGTGATAAAAACATTGTTAAAAGGGCCAAGCCCAAATAAAGGCTCAATAGCCAGAATAAAATGTTAAACATTTTAATCTGATTGGACTTAGCCCAAGATTGGCCATAAGTCTTCAACTTATATTTAATTGAGCCCATCTGCTCATAAATATTTCAACAGATCTTAGCCCCAAATTGGACTACAGATCTTTCAACCAACTCACACCGGTTCGAGGGTACATCTCTTTACTCCTCTGATATCTATCGTTGTAATCCTTCAACGTCTTAAGAGAAGTGACGGGTCCCGACAACCACACATTTAACGGACTATGGGGTCCTTAAACTCATGGACTATGACGTCCTTAAACTTTATAGACTATGAAGTCTTTAAACTACGGACTGTGAGGTCCTTAAGCCCATGGACTATGATGTCCTTAACCTTGACTGTGAGGTCTTTAAACTCACGGACTACGATGTCCTTAACCTTGACTGTGAGGTCTGTAAACTCACGGACTATGATGTCCTTAACCTGGACCGAGATGTCCTTAAACTAACATTGGACCGAGATGTCCTTAAACTAACAAGGACCACTATATCCTTAAACTGGTAATTGACCGCAATGTCCCTAAACTAAACAATAGAGTCCAAATGCTCTTTTGTTGGATCTAAACGATCCCGTTAAGTTGATCTTAGTCTAAAATGAGACTAACGTATCCTTAACATACGTTTAAGTTGATCTTAGCCCAAATGAAGCTAACGTATCCTTAAACCCAACCCCCAAACCCAAATCTAAGAAGATACGGATTTGGACTAATCCACGCCCTACGGGCGACAACATAAATTAGTCTCCGTATACAATCCACGGGCAACCAAAAACAAAACAAACACACACGACACGAAGTGATCATCTGAAGAAGGAGAAAGTTGTTACCGCGATGTGGTAGCGTAATTAACTGCAGGGGCTTACGCCTGCAGGGAAGAGCGTCCCCACAATCAAAACCCCCTCAAACGAGGGGGAATCTGACGAAGTCTGCTACATCGGCCGCATCCGTTTAAACCTTCGATACACGGTGCCATAAATCAACTTGGCATCTTCGGAGAGGTGGACGGATAACACCAATTATTATCTGCCCCGAAATTCTGGAGAGACGTTTACTGCGTCTTCCCACGTCTTTCGGCGGAGAACAGATTCTGGCACGCACGGTGGGACCTTTTCCTCTTTCCACTCCACACTTCGTGTGTCATGTTCGCGAATGAATCACGGTTTGATATGGTTGCCCTTGGGTTCGAGGTACTAATATTTGGTGTCTTACTCCGTGCAGAAAACGAAAGATTAATGGCGTCTACTTGCATGAAGTGTTCCAGCTGCAACTGCAACTTTCGTTCCACCTTATCTGGAGGTGTAGCTTACGGGCCCCAGGCGGCCTCCCTGTTCACAATGCCGGTAGAGCAGGTAACGCAGGCTACCACCGGGTTGTTTTTCGAGACCATGCTCCCACCAGTGAGCGTTAACATCCCGCTGCCGCAAGAAGCGCAAAAGAAGTCGGTCTTTGATCGGCTCACTACCACCACGGCCCCTCTCAACGAGTCATCCAATGTCAAGCCAACAACATCAGTCTTCGATAGGCTGAGCCTGAACTCCAATAGGCCCGTCAAGAAGCCCACGATACCTGAAGCGGCCATCCCAAAACGGATAGCCATTCCTGCTCTCGAGGTCACTAAAGAAGCTTCTCCCGTTAAAGGATCAGTCTTTACGAGACTGGCCATTCCGGCTCCCGTTCCTGCTCAAAGGTCTATCTTTGACAGATTGGATACTGCTGCTCAACGGACGTCGGTCTTCAAGAGGCTGGTACCAGCAACGCCTCACCAGAACAGGGGGCATGACGAAGCCATAGCTGAACCAATCTCAACGGCTCGACACGCTCGCCGTCATTACTGGCACCGAGTAAGGAAGGCTGGGGGCAACTCCCTTTCTGGACTGACTCCGCCAGCTCCCATGGTAAAAATCAATGATGCTGTTCCAACTGGGAACAGCTTTGAACCGCTTAGGAGGGTTCGCAAGAACTCTCCGACTGCCGTGCTGAAGAGATCTCCTCCACCTATGGAGATTGCTACAGAAAAGAAGCCGGAGCAGCCCCCTCAGCGGCTGTCCTCCAAAATTTATAAAGTTTGGAGACAGGTCCAGGAATCGGTGATTAACCAGGACTACTCTCGCCGGCCAAAGAAGCTCAAAGTTCAGCAAGAAAAGAGCCATCTCGTGGTACCACAGAAGACGTTATCCGTCTGGGTGCTCGCTGCAACGGCCCCCTCAACTTCAAATGCTCACAAGAGAAGGAGGCCAGAGAAAGCCCCTGTGTCCGCGACGAACCGCAAAGACACTGAACCTAAACGCCCCAAGTCTGGGGGCATGATGGTGAATACTGTTTATATGGCTTCTGGAAAAGAGGAAAGCCGTGCTTCTACGGGTCATCGACCGCTCACCCGATCGATAACAAAGGCTCAGGAGCAACGACAGCAGAAACTCCAGGAGATGCTGACTGCAATGGCCGTACTCACTGGGCCAAAAGAGAATCCAGAGACCTCGGAGCAGCGTCAGAAACAAGAAACTGACATCGAGTTCCTTCGGAGAATGCTTGAGAAGAAGGGCAAAGAGGTCGCAGAACAAGCGGTCAATATAAAACAATGGCCCTTCTATTCCAAGATATGGTGAGCATGATGATCCAGCAGGATCCTCCGGTTGAAGACCCTCCGATTGTCCTTGAAGATGACAGGGGAAAGACATCGAACCTTCCTCCGGCTCTTTCAGCAGCCAAAGAGGAAACCATTTCTAAGGCCGCTCTGGATGACTACATTGCTCAGTAAATACGAGCTCATCGGGCGAGCGAAGTGGCCGGGAAAATTATTAAAACTGGACGACCCTACCCGGGCTGGTATGATCAAATCAAGTACCCACCAGGATACACGATTCCCAAATTCCACGTATATAAGGGTATGGGTAATCCACATCAGCATGTCGCTCAGTTCAGGGCTCTTTGCGGCAATACTGGAGGTGATGATAAACTTCTACTTCGCCAGTTCGTCGGTAGCTTGGCAGAGACAGCTTTTGAATGGTACTCGGAGCTTCCCGACGACTCCGTCAAAACGTTTACAGAAATGGAGTTGCTATTCACTCAGCGGTTCACAAGCGCCAGCGAACGCACCCCGATCACGACATTGATCAACGCCAGAGTAAAGCCGGGAGAGACGTGGGTGCAGTATGCAATCCGGTGGCGGAACCTGTGGTCGAGATGCGAACAACACATAGAAGAAGCTCCTGCCGTGGGCATGTTCATGTGGACCCTTGACCCTCAGTCGACTATCTCCCAATTCATGATGTTCTTCATGCCGACCATCTTCCAGGCCTTGATCGACAAGCTGGCCCAAATGGACCAGATGGGCCATAGGCCTTTCCTTTCAAAAGTGGGTTTTCAGAATGAAAAAGGCAATGGGAAAGCGACCTTTGTCGCCAACGCTCAGCAACAGCCGAGTAACCCGATACCGTCTGTTCGTCAAAGCAACAAGTCGTGATCCCTCGATGAGAAGTTGAAACGTCCTTACTCATTTCCCAGGGATAAAACAAGGAAACTGTTCGAACTGGCAGTGCGCAACGGGCTCATCACTTTGCCAGATCCAAAACATCCGTCGCAACCGGGTGGCGTTCACCATCCTAACTATTGTCCCTACCACAGAGTAATGGGTCACCCACTTGAAGATTTCTACGTCTTCAAAGGCTGGATTGAGGATGATTACCAACAGGGCAAATTCGCGTTGTCTGACAAATGGAAGGTGAAACTGCCACAACCACATGCTCAGAAAAAGATGGACACGCCGGGGGCATCATGCTCTTTTATAGGGGAAGCTCCATGAGAAATTGTTCTTTCGGCAAAAACTAAAAGAATGCTGAAAGATCTTCAAACATGTCCGACCTATGAACAAGTGACCGAAACGTCGTTAAACTAACGATGGACCGCAATGTCCTAAAACTTGCAGAGGACTGAAACATCCTTAAACTAATGATAGACCACTATGTCCTAAAACTGGCTGATGACCGAAACGTCTTTAAACTACTACAAACCCGCGGCATCCCCAGACTGACGTGGCAAAAAAAAAGAAGAGAAAAGAATAAAAAAAAGAAGAAGAAAGAAAAAGAAAACGGTATGTCCATAAGCAAAATGGGCACGGATGAAAACCCAAAAGGGCTCCGTGAGTAAAAACAGCGGGACTACCGGCGAGTTTTGTGAAAACCCGAAAGGGCGCAATCTCGTCAAAAGACACTTGCAAGGTCCTCTCGACCCTGTAAGGAGAAACCACCTGCGTGAGATCCTTACGACTCACGAAGGAGAAACACACTTAGGGATCCCCACGATTCCTAAGGAGAAATTACACTTGCGAGATCCTCACGACTCGTAAGGAGAACCCTCTTATGAGACCCTCACGGGTCATAAGATTCAAAAGCCTTAAACTACAGGGATCTGAACCTGTTCTTAAGCAGTCATACCCTCCAATGATGCCCTACAAGCGGTTCAATGCTGACCCTTGTATACAATCCATGGGCACGAATAAACATTTCCCTAACAGAGTCCCACCAACGACTAGGGACATGCTCACACGGTGAACAAACACTTGTAGGTCCTCTCGACTTGCAAGGAGAAAACACTCTTGTAAGATCCTTACGACTTATAAGAGAACACACACTTAGGAATCCTTACGATTCCTAAGGAGAAAACGCACCTACGAGATCCTCACGACTCGTAGGGAGAAACACCATTATGAGACCCTTACGACTCATAAAGTCAAAATCCTTAGTCGACAGGATCTTAACCCTGTTGGCTAAGCCACCTTTTGTTCGAACCGACAAAGGTAAATGATGATTCGCTCCTGGCAATATCCCAGTTGTAGCGATGCTGATGCCTAAATCAGTATCAAATTCCAAGTCTTTTCAAGGCAAATGATGATTCGCTCCTGGTATTATCCTAGTTGTAGCGATGCCGATGCCTAAATCGGTATCAAAATCCAAGTCCTTTCAAGGCAAATGATGATTCTCTCCTGGCAATATTCCAGTCGCAGTGATGCTGATGCTAAGATTGGCACCAGATCCCAAGTTCCATACTCGTGGCGAAAAGTCGATGAGCCAAAAATGCATATGAAATAGCCGAAATGATAGGGCAACTTACAACAAAATCAGCAAGTAAAAATATATGCATACAAAATAGCTGAAATGGTTGGGCAACTCGCAATAAAAAAAAAGAAGCGAGTAAAGAGAAAAAATAGCCGAAATGATTGGGCACCGCGAAAAATAGCCGAAATGATTGGGCAATCGCGACTTTCGCGATATAAAAAGCTGAAATGATAGAACATCGCGGAAAGAAATAAAAAAAATGAAAGAATAAAACTTTTTGCCCTACAGGTGAGATCACATCGATCCCTGTATACAATCCAGGGGCGCAAACAAAGAGGGAACCATATTATCCCACCAGGCTCCATCAGAAAGAGAGCCAAGTCTCGACGGTCACATCTGCATCCCAGAAGGCCAACAACAGCGTTCCTCCTTATGCCAGTAAGACACGGAAGCGACACAACAAAACGGAGCCACGGCATAGTCCCTAGTTTCAAATCTTAACGGCAATATCTACAGCCTAAGAATCAACAACGATGTCACCCCAGCGTTCTTCCCCCAACAGGATTCGGACGCGACATCAACAAAGCGGAGCCACGGCAAAGTCCTAGTTCCAAAACTCTAAGGTTCACAGACGACCTAGAGTCAACCAATGACTTCCCCGCCGGATCAACTCTCCGTCTCGAAAACAAGTCAACCAACCCCAGGGAAATCAGTGTCCTTGGCAAAAAACTCGATTTAGGGAAATCAGTGTCCTTGACGAGAGCATCTCAATTCGCGTCGACCCGCAGAGAAATCAGCGTCTTTGCAGGAATACCTCGATCCGTCTCAACCCCAGGGAAATCAGTGTCCTTGGCAACCTCCTCGATTCGTTTCAACTCCGGGGAAATCAGCGTCCTTGACGAGAGCATCTCGATTCGCGTCGACCCGCAGAGAAATCAGCGTCTTTGCAGGAATACCTCGATTCGTTTCAACTCCGGGGAAATCAGCGTCCTTGACGAGAGCATCTCAATTTGCGTTGAACCGCAGAGAAATCAGTGTCTCTGCAGGAATATACCACGTCAGCAAAATAGAGCCATGACAAAGTCCCTAGTTCCAGGTCCCGACTGTTCACCAACAACCTAGAGACAAACCGCAACATTCGTCTCGATACAGCAGACGCAATGCCAGCAAACGAAGCGAAGGCAATATTCCTAGCTTCAGGGTCTTGGCGGCAACTTATATAAAACCTGAAAGACTATCGGAGATCATTCCACACCAGCGCGGAGTGGTTATGACTCATCGGGGCTCCCAAACTGAGCCTAACCTCAAGTAAAAAGCGACATGGAATATCCCTAACGCTTGCTCTTTCGACGGTAATATCACCTGGAAGATTGCTTGAAGACGTCTTGTCCAGCCCCCGAAGGGATCAGAGACACGACAGTCGTGGGGCTACTCGAACAGCAAGATTATGCGTCGAGGAATACACCAGCCAAGGCGACGGTGCGATGGGTAAAAAAAAACCTAGTACCACAGGCCCTAACGAACTTCTATTAGCAGGAGTTAACTGTGACATTAGGAAATCCTTGCGAGAACTTCTCGATTCGTCTCGACTCATGGGGAAAATAATGTTCCTGCGAGAACTTCTCGACCCGTCTCGACTCGTAGGGAAAAGTCTTAGGCGATGGGGATAAGGACCTGTTTCCTAAGCACTGGGGCTCTGCAGGTCAGTCCAAGATGGACTCTTGTATACTATTCATAGGCCACACTCTCTGAAATCGAATCTCGACAAGGAGGGAAACAACCACTTACGGGCCCTCACGGCTCGTAAGGGAGAAAACTCTTTTGTGAGATCCTTATGACTCTCAAGAAAAAACACACTTAGGAATCCTCACGATTCTTAAGGAAGAATTATACCTACGGGATCCTCTCGACCTGTAGGGAGAAATACCTTTATGAGACCCTCACAACTCAAAAAGTTGAAAAGTCTTAGGCTACAAGGACCCTAAACTTGTCTCCTAAGCTATCAATTCTGTGACCATGCACAACGCTGCACTACTTCACCCACGTATATACTTACGTGGGCAAAATAGTGAGGGGCATTTGTTCCCGCCAAAATTTTGGCTCACAACCTGCTCACTTGTAAAAAAAATAAAAATAATAATAAAATTAAAATTAAAAATAAAAATAAAAATAATAATAAAATAAAAAAAATGAAGGGAAAAACTCCACATGCAAAGAATGTAACAAATGCCTCAAAGCCAAGAGTTAAAACATTGTGAAGCAACGCTTCAGATGCAGCGCCAAGTGTGATGCGCCCTAAACAGTGCACCACGTGCAAAGCACGTGTGTGCTAGCGCTAGGTGCGTTTCTCTCCAAGCAGCGCACCACGTGTCAAGCACGGGTGCGCTAGCGCAATGTGCGCTGCCCTCTGAGCAGCGCACCACGTGCAAAGCACGGGTGCGCTAGCGCTGGAATTAAAAATTCCCCACCGTTAGATCAAAAGATCTAATAATAATGATAAATCATTAATTAATCAGAATTAAATTCTGTCATGGAAAGATTTTTCCAATCTTATTAAAAACAAGAAGATTGCCTTCCGTAAAACAGAAGCCCTAGGATCAAAGATCCAATGGTGGGGAAATATCCCCAAATCAATCAGAGAAAGATCTCTTTAACTGATTCAACAAATCAGCTTGCCCTATATAAAGGCCCCAAGACTTCAAGTCTGATATAGAGAAACCCCCCATAAACTTTGAAAAATTCAAAGGAAGAGAAGCATAGTTCTCAGCAAAAGAAGATTTTTTCTTCAAGGTAAAAAGAATGGTGATGAACAAAGAGATGAAATCATCTTATAAAAAGAAGAATACCTTCTTAAAAGATCATAGATCTACAAAGACCAAAGTTTTTCATAAAAGAGATCAAAAGATGTCATCATAAAATAAAAGAAGAACATATTTCTTCTCACAGATCATGGATCTATAAAGGCAAAGCCTTTCATCAAAATAAGAGATTGAAAATCTCTCCTGCAAAATAAGAACTGTTGTTCTTAAATCTTGAGACAAAGTCTCTTCTAAAAGAACATAAATTTGTTCCCAGATCATAAAATTGATCAAATGCGCTTTGCGCTCTTGAAATGCGTCTTGCGCTCTTGAACTGCGCTTCTGCGCTCCCTGGATCGGCGCTCAGCGCCAAATGTGCCATGTGTCAACCATGTATGTGCCAATTAAACAACTTGCGCTTTGCGCTTCTGAAATAGTGCACTGCGCTCATGGGCTGGCGCTCAGCGCCAAGCGCACCATGTGTCACTCACGTGTGCGCCACTAAATTGAAAGCGCAATGTGCTCATGGACTAGCGCTTAGCGCTCATAAACTGGCGCAATGCACCCATCATCTGGCGCTTAGTGCTGAGTGCAACACGTGTCCCTTGCATGTACGCCACGTGGCAGAAGCGCACTGCGCTCTTTGATTGGCGCAAAGCGCCTGGCGCGCCACGTGTTGCGCTGACAGAACATATATTGTTCTTTAATAAGCCCATAGCTCTGGTGATAAAAACATTGTTAAAAGGGCTAAGCCTAAATAAAGGCTCAATAACCAGAATAAAATGTTAAACATTTTAATCTGATTGGACTTAGCCCAAGATTGGCCATAAGTCTTCAACTTATATTTAATTGAGCCCATCTGCTCATAAATATTTCAACAGATCTTAGCCCCAAATTGGACTACAGATCTTTCAACCAACTCACACCGGTTCGAGGGTACATCTCTTTACTCCTCTGATATCTGTCGTTGTAATCCTTCAACGTCTTCAGAGAGGTGACGGGTCCCGACAACCACACATTTCACGGACTGTGGGATCCTTGAACTCATAAACTATGATGTCCTTAAGCTTTATAGACTATGAAGTCTTTAAACTACGGACTGTGGGGTCCTTAAGCCCATGGACTATGATGTCCTTAACCTTGACTGTGAGGTTTTTAAACTCACGGACTACGATGTCCTTAACCTTGACTGTGAGGTCTTTAAACTCACGGACTATGATGTCCTTAACCTAGACCGAGATGTCCTTAAACTAATATTGGACCGAGATGTCCTTAAACTCACCATGGACCACTATATCCTTAAACTGGTAATCGGCCGCAATGTCTCTAAACTAAACAATAGAGTCCAAATGCTCTTTTGTTGGATCTAAACGATCCCGTTAAGTTGATCTTAGTCTAAAATGAGACTAACGTATCCTTAATATACGTTTAAGTTGATCTTAGTCCTAAATGAGGCTAACATATCCTTAAACCCTACCCCCAAACCTAAATCTAAGAAGATACGGATTTGGACTAATCCACGCCCTACGGGCGACAACATAAATTAGTCTCCGTATACAATCCACGGGCAACCAAAAACAAAACAAACACACACGACACGAAGTGACCATCTGGAGAAGGAGAAAGTTGTTACCGCGATGCGGTAGCGTAATTAACTGCAGGGGCTTGCGTCTGCACGGAAGAGCGTCCCCACAATCAAAAACCCCTCAAACGAGGGGGAATCTGACGAAGTCTGCTACATCGGCCGCATCCGTTTAAACCTTCGATACACGGTGCCATAAATCAACTTGGCATCTTCGGAGAGGTGGACGGATAGCACCAATTAGCATCTGCCCCGAAATTTAGGAGAGACGTTTACCTCGTCTTCCCGCGTCTTTCGGCGGGGAACAAGTACTTTTACCGCTTTCCATAAATTAACCTTGTATTCGCACTTGATTAGTAGTTTTCTTTTTTGTTGGACTCTTATAAATTGTGAACAATGAAAGTTGATGTAATAAACTATTGTTGTGTTTCCTTTATATCTGTTCTATGATTACTTATTACCATGTAACGCTAGAAGCCGAACTGTGATTATGGCGGGATTATTTCCTGACCGTAGGAGTATGACTGGCCTAGTCGCCTCCCGTATTCCGTATTTTGAGAAATAGGGCATGGCAGCTACTCATTTGAAATGACAGAGGACTACGGCTGGTTTTTGCAAAAATATTGAACGTAATGAACTTGATAGCGTTGAAGGAACAATAGCTTTGAAAAGGAGTGGTTCAAGCTCCGCTTTTTAAACAATTGTTTTGAAAAGAACGGTGGTTTTTCAGATTGTCCCAACATCTTTTTAGGTTTATTTTCTTGCATCAATTAAGATTAATGCGGCCCCATCAATTCAAATCCTATCACACCAGAAACCATCGAAAATAGAATGTACGCATATACCATCCACATTCGCCATAGGGCCCCGTCATGCACCGTTAGGTTACTTAACTACTGGCAGAGCGGGGGCAGGGCTAGCGCTGATGCAAAACATATACAATATATATATATATATATATATATATATATATATATATATATATATATATAACCATTCGTCACAGGCATGATAACATCACAGAGAATGGAAAATAGACCAATTAGGAACTTTGTATTTTATCAAGCCACCTATGAAACACAATCTTCCACGGTCGTGGGAATAGCCGAGTGTGAACTATCCTAGACCCCTATGAGTGTGGCAAGCTATCCGTCCATCCTAAAATTGGGTGACCCAGGTCTCGACTCCTCAAAATGGCCACCCACTGAATTCTAGAACCCGGTAGCTTATGCACTCCTCCGTGGGTCAATCCTAGATGCAAAAATGAAAAATAATATATAGCCGATGACATCATCCTCAATCCGGATATGTCCCAATAAAAGAATATACATCAATTATTACATGAATTACAAAATCCACTTACATCTCACATCTAAATTCACACCGGGCCATTCACACGATGATCCGTCAAACCATTACCAAATGAAATATCACAAGATATGTGCAACCCTTCTAATCGACGTATAGCGATTAGAAAACATTTAACAGCACATATGCTCATCACAAAAGCATATAAAGAAAACCACGATGTTGGAATTCTGCGCACAATTAGCAAATACTTCCAATTTTCCAACACTTGAAAATTCAGTCCACTAAAGTCCCAAAAACTTTCGTTTTAAGCCAAGTCGGGAGTCTAAATGAACTCGAAACCCGTACGAATCTTTGCGGGGGTGAAGAGTATGAAATTAATGTAATTCTAGAAGTCTTAAGGGGTACCCACCCCCCGGGGCCACCATGAGGTGGCCCCTAGGGCTGGGCAGACCTGAGAGCACCCATATAGGGTGCTCTCGGGTCCCCACCCCCAAGGCCATCACTTGGTGGTTTAAGGGGGGTAGGCCCGACCTTTGGTCCCCCCGAGGTTTCCCCGGGGTACCCAAGCACTGCCCCACGGCTTCTCGGTTCAAACCGTGAGCCCGAGGGGTGTGCAAACTGAAAGTCGACCTTAGCACCACCATGAGGTTCTAGAGGCATCAAGCATGCCAAATTTTAAATTTTATTAGGTGCTAAATTAGACTAACAAGATCTTTACTAGATTATTAGGGTTTACATTTGTGATGTGATGAACTAAAGAGAAGAAAAGAGCATACAACCTTTGTAGTTCGAGTCCTTCTCTTCTAAAGCTCCGGGTTGAAGTCCACGCGACTCTACTAGGCTTCTCTTCGAGTTGAACGAACCTCCTTCGTGATCTTCGCACAAAAAACGATCCACCCGAAGTTCCTCTAGCCTAAACTAACTCTACACTAAACTCCTTTATTGTAGGAAACGCAACACACCAAATTGTTAGTTTGGTGTGGGATGGTGAAGTAGGGGATTTTAAAAGCTCACTAGTTTGTGTTCAAGTTTCACGGTTCACATCACATGTGAGGGTTGAAACTTGAACTATAGCAATTGAGGAGGAATAAGAAGCTAGAGAGCAACCATGGGAGCAACTCAAGAAAAAATGGCTAAGTGTTGAGAATGAGCTAAGAATGAATGACAACTCTTGACCCCCACTCATTCAAGCATGGAATTTTGCAATATAAAATTGCAACCATGCTTGAATAGTGAGTCAAGATGAATAAACAAAAGTAAATCCCATGCTTGCAACCATGCTCTCATTTTCCACCTCATTTCTATTTTTCTCAAAAATAGAAAATCAAGTCATGCTTCATTATTATATATATATATATATATATATATATATATATAATGAAGAATAATTAGTGAGCTAATGATATTAGTTAAGAAACAATTATATCACATATATTGTATATCACATTATTAAAACAACACTTGATTTAATAATTCTGTTATATCACATATGACCGACTAATATCATTTATCTGTATATCACATTATCAAATCAACACTTGATTCGACAATATGGTTATATCACATATAACCGAACCGATAACAGATAACTGCCAAATTACAATACGATATCACATACACGTATTTAATCAGGCCCACACACATATCACATATGTGTCCTATTTCGTTTCGCTTGAACCAGGGAACTTCTGTGTGGGACTCTAAAGACTCGTCAATACGCCAGCAGTAGGTGATGATCACATCAGTCACCCACAAGCCGTCAGCGGTACTAGCTGGACATAACAACTACCCAAGTATTGAGTGATATGAAGATCAACAAGCAAGCTCGTCTATAGTCTTTATGAATCCTATCAGTAACACTACCGTATAGTCCGGTCTCTTCGTATGATATGTCATATATCATGTCTATGGGTGGTAAACGTCAGACCCCAGTAACGTGATAAGTCAAGCCGATGTCTGGCCTATAACGGTTTGAGAAACTACTGATAACTCTTATCAGTAAATCTCAGCAGCAGCCCTGGCCAGGGACTTCCAGTTATAGCCAATCGAGCATAGCGCAACATCAAATCCCAATACCGGGAGAGACGAAACACCTCCTATCGCTCATTGCCTCTATGTGACTCGGGGCTGTACCCAAAATTCACATGTTTGCACGACTCCTTTGAGCCGTGGTAGGGAGGAAATTAAAGCACAGTGGGAGCCACACAAGACTCTATGACGATCTTGGATCTACAGACTAACCTGTACCAGTGCCACCAGAGGACTGCTATCTGACGATAGGTATACTACGACATAGGAGTCCTCGACGAGTCCTATTCGGTGTACCTATTCTCCAATGAGCACCTGTGTACAATCTTTGATGTCACACACCATTGGTTGTGGGATCAACCATCGCCCTCCAAGGGACAAGAAACGTACACACTAGTCTACTCTGAAATATTGATGCCCTAGTCTCGATATTCTCTCGACTAGGAACTGATTAAAGGATGTACTTTTGGACCATCTTGGCCCCCCTAGTATGATCTCATCATAGTCCTGGTAGTCAAGTATATATCCTAAGGGTTTTATCAATATGTGAGAGTAAAACAGTAAAGAATACCAGTCAACATGTTAAGATAAAGAGTAACCAGATAGCATACTATCATGTCGACCAAAAAAGTCCTCTATATATGTGTCCAAGCATCCACTATAATATACATCACATGTACAATAACGGCCTCTAGGGAATACATATTCCTAACAGTCTCCTACTTGTACTAAGGCCAGTTGTTGTAGTATCTCATACCCAACGTCCCAAAAGTCTTTCGAATAGTATCTGGGGGATGGCCTCGGGGAGTGGATCTGCTGTGTTATCCTCCGTGTCGACTCTCCTAACCTCGATCTCCCAGAGATCAACTATCTCCCTGATCAGGCGATACTGTCTAAGAATATGTCTGGATCGCTGACGGGACCGGGGTTCCTAGGCCAAAGCCACATCTCCATTGTCTTCACAATACTCAGGTACTGGATGCCCAATTGTAGGAACCAAGTTCATCTCATGAACTCTATTCATCCAGACAACCTCTTTGGCAGCATCGTTGGTAGCGATGTAATTAGCCTCTATCAATGAGTCTGCTACGGTATATAGCTTGGAATCTTTCCAACATACCGTCCCTCCATTGAGGGTGAAGACAAAACCCGAGACTGACTTTCAGTCGTCCTTATCACTCTGGAAGCTCGAATCGATAAAGGACTCCACCTGGAGTTCATTGTTACCATACACCAAGAACATCTCTTTAGTCCTTCTCAAGCACTTAAGAATGTTCTTCAGCTGTCCAGTGGTTTTCCCAAAGATCTTTTCGATACTTATTCACTACACCTAATGAGTAAGCTACATCTGGTCTGGTACATAACATCGCATACATGATTGACCCGTCTGCCAAGGCATAGGGTATTTTTTGTATGCGAGCCCTCTCCAAACCAGTCTCGAGAGTCATCTCTTTGGAGAGAGTGATTCCTAAACAAGCGGGTACATTACCATACTTAGAATCATCCATACTAAACTCCTTTAGCATGGTGACTATGTACTTGGATTGGGACAACCCCAAATCCATTTAGATCTATCTCTATAGATCTATATCCCCAGGATGTAGAAGACATCAGTTAGATCTTTCATGGAGAACCTGTGTGATAAGAGGTGCTTGACCGGGTGTAGTATAGGAACACCCTTTCCTATCAAGAGTATGTCATCCGCGTACAATATGAGGAAGACAACCATACTCTCTACAACCTTCTTATTTATACATGGTTTATCTACCTTTTTGATGAAGTCAAACTCTTTGACAGCTTCATTAAAACAGATGTTCCATATCCGCGATACCTGCTTTAACCCGTAGATGGATTTAAGCAGCTTGCACATGCTTCCGCTGCTCCCACTGTCTACGAAGCCCTCTGGCGGTTTCATATACACGCTCTCTTCTAAATCACCATTTAGAAAAGCGGTTTTGACGTGCAGTCTGCCAGATATCGTAGTCATGGTATGCAGCAATGGCAAGTAGGATCCTGATGGACTTAATCTTAGCGACATGTCTAGCTTTGAAAGTCTCAACTTTTCCATTTACTCCAATTTATCTCTCTTAAAGATCCTCTTGTTCCCAATGAGTTTTACCCCTTCAGGAGCAACATGCAAAGTCAACACTTTGCTGGTGTACATGGATTCCATCTCAAATCGCATAGCATCCAGCCATTTCACATAGTGTCCACTTGTGATGGCCTGCACGAAACTAGTTGGGTCATCATCTTTATGATGCAATCCTTGCTCCCACTGTTTACGAGAAAACCGTAGTATCTTTCAGGTGGATGAGGAACCCAACTAGATCTGCGGAGTGGCTTTGGTTCGTCAGGGACTATTGAATCCTCCGGTTCCAACAAATCGTCAGTTATAGTTTGGGTTTGCTGGAACTACTTCCAGTTCTACCTCATCGCCACTAATTTCTTCCACAAGAAATTCCTTTTCTAAAAAGGTTCCATGTCGAGAAACAAAACAACTTTTGTTCCTCGGTGTGGTAGAAGATATACCCTTGCGAATGGTTGGGATATCCTACAAACTTGCACAGAACTGACTTTGCCTCGAGCTTGTCCGGATTTTATTTTTCAACATAGGTCGGACAACCCCATATCTTAACTCGTTTAAGAGATGGTCTCTTCCCATTCCATATCTCATATGGAGTGGTAGGCAACAGATTTGATCAGAATTCTATTCAATAGGTGTTGGAGATAGTGCCCTCAAAGTCAATTATTGGATCGCAGGTACGTGATTGCAATGATTGAGACAGGACCTATACCGATATGACAGTCTTGCTCGAGATGATAGTATGCTATCTGGTTTGTCTTTATCATCGTATACATGCTTTAGTTCACTATTGCATGATGATAGAGCCCATAGGATTCTTGCTTGACTACCAGTAGTATGATGGCGATCATATACGTGGGAGCTGGGGTCTGTAAGCACATCCTTAAAGTGTCCCTAGTCGTGGGAGTTTCGAGACAGGGCATCGATACTCCAGAGTAGACTAGTGTATACAGTCGAGACCCCGATGAGGGGCGGTGTCCGGTCTCACAAGCCACTGGTGTCAGTTGGATCACCTAAGATGTATACAGGTGCTCATTGGGTTATGAGTACACCGGACATGACTCGCCGGGAACATGCTAGTTGGTATTATACATATCGTCAGATAGCAGTTCCCTGGTGACATGTGTACAGGTTAGTTCATCGACCCGAGATCGTCATTTGTCTCATGTGAGTTCCCACTGTGCTTAGATTACTACTCTACCACGCTCAAAGGAGTTGTGCAAACAGGTTTTAGTTGGGTACAGTCCCGAGCCACATGGAGGTAAGTGAGCGGATCGGCAGGGGATTCGTCTCTCCCGGTATTAGGGGTGAGATCGCGCTGTGTCTAGGAGAGCCATTACACAAAGCCCTCGGCCGAGGCAGGAGATTTACTGGTAGGTACTCCAGTAGTATCTCAGGGTGTTCTTGGCCACTCTCTGACACGACTTATACCGCTAATGGGGGTCTGACGTTACCATCCCCCTAGGCAGATATGCGATACTCATAGACGAACGGACCAGACTGTATATATATTGTCACTGTTAGGCTCAGTAGGGTTTATGGATGAGTTCGCTCGTCAGCTTCCCTTCCAATCAATACATAGGCAACCGTTACGTACAGCTTGTATCTCTGACGTGCTAGAGGTTATACCCAGTGCCAGTGTGTTGATGAGTCATTAGAGTCCCCCGCAGACACTTTCCCAAGTTCGGGCGAAACATTGTAGAGGCCGTAAGGTTTTATGGCAGGGTTCGGAAAATGCACGTGCGTTTTCGCACGTGTCATTTTTGGGCAGATAATACTGGTCGGCTTTGGATTAAGCCGGATCCGAGTATTATACTGTGTAGATATAATATCTTTGTCTCAGTTGCATTTGTATTCGGTCGTAATACAAATGTGGGTATGTTTATACCGTTACAGGGTTATCCTGAAATTCGTTTCAGGATCACTTTTTGGAAGTTGCCAGTTTCCAGTTTTCTATCAGCCGTATTTAACATTCGGTTAAATGCGGATTTATCTTTTATTCTGGAGGGTGAGTCATGAGGTGAGTCATGAGGTGAGTCATGAGTGGAAGCTTCTTGATATGGTGACTAGGATTAGTGACTCATGGTTGTATTTAATGATGCATTAAATGCTTTGATGACTTGCTTAAGGTGATTCATCATTTGCATTAATGTTATGCAAGGTGTTCATTATGACTCATTCTTTTGTATTAGTGCTAATGGTCACTCTCTTGATTCCTACACTCACCTCCCTCCCCTTTAAAAGTGGCCGGCCATTCTTGATGAAAAGATATGGTTGTTGATTTGAAAAAGTATATGAAATTTGCCTCATGGTAATTTCATAAGTTCATTCTCTCATTTACCCGATTCCAAAAGGCAACTTCATTAACCGTTCGTCCATAGCCTTGGACGTAACGAGACAAAGTGTTCTACTCATTCTCTACTTCATCTTGGTCGTCTTTTTTAGCAAACTTGACGACCGAGTTGCCTCGGTTCAGAGGCGGGAGCCCGTTTAAAGATTCGTCGACGTGGTGCCACCTGGACGAGAACACCGGAGTTCAAGAAGATCGGAGCATCCGCAACAAGCGTGGGATGATGGTTGAAGACCGAAGGACTCGGATCGTTCGGTATAACTCTTCTACCCACTTTGTAGTTTGTTAGTTTAGCCTTAATGGCAGATCCGGGTTATAGTACGCGATAGCGCCAGTTGTAAAAAGTTTTTGTTCCGCATTTGGCGTCTGTTAGACGGTCGGGGCGCTACCGTGGACTTACAATAGGTATGCAGCTTCTCAAGTGCATGTCCCTGAAAGGAAATAGGCAACTCAGCAGTACTCATCATAGAGCGCACCATATCTCATAGGGTGCGATTTCTCCACCCAGATATACCGTTGTGCTGTGGTGTATACGGAGGAGTAAACCGAGAGAGAATCTCATTCTCTTTTAAATAGTCTCGGAATTCCGTGCTACAGTATTCTTCTCCCCGATCATATCGAAGGATATGAATACCTTTACCCATCTGGTTCTCAACATCATACAGTAAAACCTCCGTATAGGAATACTCTATATAGGAATAACCTCCCTATAGTGATAAAAAGTCCCGGTCCCGACTCGGGACCAGTTATAAATAAGAATAACCTCCACAGTGTGATATTCCATACTTTTTCCAAGTCCCGCCTGTACTAATTTACCTCTATATAGTAATAAATTGGCATTAAATTTTAAATAATTTTTTATATATATAAAAAATACATAAAATTACTTGGCTATTACAATTGAACTTAAGATGACATAAATTACTTAACTACACAATTGAACTTAAGATGACATAAAGTACTTTGACTTGTTAATAAGTTTGAAGGTCTATATGAATTTTGAAGGTCTAAGAATTTTGACTTGTTAATAAGTTTGAAGGTCTATATGAATTTTGAAGGTCTAAGAATTTTGACTACTATTTTTTCAAAAAAAAATCTAATTTTTATATATAAAACTCTACTTAAGAATAACCCCCCTATAGTAATATTTTTCCCCGGTCCCAAGGATATTACTGTATAGAGGTTTTACTGTACTTATATTCCTTAAAATTCTCAAAAGATTCAGATTTGTGTTTCAACAAGAACACATGTCCGTATCTTGAGAGAACATCGGTGAATGAAATAAAGTATGAGGAACCATCCCTGTCATGTGTAGACATGGACCGCATACATCACCATGTATCTGTCCAAGAGTTCGGTAGCTCTTTCTCCGTTTCCAGTAAACGGAGATTTGGTCACCTAGCCTTTGAGACATGACCGACAAGTTTCATAAGATGTAAATTCGAATGGATTCAAATATGCATCCTTATGGAACTTTAGCTAGTCTTGTTTCATCGATATGACCCAGTCTACAATGCCTCAAGAAGACTTCGTTCATTTCTGAACTGTTCCTCTTGTGTGTGTTCTGCACGTTAGAACCGTGTTTTGATTCAGAACGTTTATACTGTTATACAACGTACCTTACCCAATCAACGCTTGATCTAGGAAAATATTCACATTATTATTGGTACGAAATAACAGTTGCTCAGAATCAATGTATTACCAGTTGGTAACACCGGGTGATATCTGCCAACTGCTTTGGCTGTAACAATTGCACCATTCTCTACTACTTAGAGACATATCACCCTTTCCTAGTTCTCCACCTTTTTATAGCCCATGTAAAAAATTACATGTGTGGAATTCTGATCCGGTATCCAATACCCAGGACGTAGAGGTAACTGAGAAACAGTTCTTGGTTACGAACACACCCGAAGACGATGCATCAACATGCAAATTCTCCGTTTGGGTGGCGTGGGAATCCGAATATTCCCTTATTCCTTACTCAGACTTATGACAATCATAAGGTAGAGCGGAACCTAGCCCAGTATAATAAATAGGTTCGGTCAATACATCCATATTATTATCTTGATTAAGGCATTTCATTGGTCGCTACCAGGAGAGAAAGAACGATAATCACTTTGCGTGCGCTCTTTGCAAGATTAGATTGGTTATTTTATCTAATCAGGATGGCTCCCACTGTTTTTATCAAATCTTCCTTCAAACATTAAAAGGTAAGATTAGCGGGGATTAATTACGCCCTACAGGTTCGCCAATCGTTCGGCCAGGCAGGTATCGGTACTCCGAGGGAGGTTCCCCGTGCTTTCGCACGGACCTAATTAAAATAATCCTCGTTTCCTTAGAGGCATAACCTTGTTGACACCTTTCTAGACACCTACTAGATTAGCTAATTCTAAAGTGCAAAATTCTCCCAGGAGTAACTCTTACTCACAGTGGGTATCGGGATCCAACTATCATATAGAAAGTATGCAATCTCATTGCAAATTTCAACACTTGAAATTCCCGATAATGTTTTTACCCCTAGCCACTTATGACCTTAACAAGGTCAACAAATCATAAGTGCTAGCCAAGTTCAACCCGTAATTTGTTGATTGAATTAAACCCACCCGTATGACTCTTAACAAGGTCAACAAAGCCGTACGACTATCCTAACCCAATCGCATCTCATGCAGGCAGATAAGCACTAATCAGCTACCGCACACTATGCCTTGACAAGATCAACAAACGCAGCATGAATACTAAATAGTACTTATCTGAAATGACGGAGGGCTACATAGATTTTTAAGAAAACCATGAGCGTAATGAACTTGATATCGCTGTAGAATCTAGTGATTTTATAAATGAGTGTCTTTGAGGCTTTTCTAGCTTCGCTAGAGAGGTCACTCTCGGTGAAGGGATCTCGACTCTTTCCTCATCGAATGATGTGCAAGATATTCAGGAATACCACTATGCAAAGCAAGAGCTAGAGAAGCAATCAAAAGACAAAACCGAGTGGGTTGTATCATTTGCTAGTTTCGCTAAAGAGGTCACTCCCGATGAAGGGATCTCGGCTCTTTTCTCATCGAATGAGATGCTGGATATTCATCAAGGAATACCACTATGCAAAGCAAAAACTAGAGCCACCCTTTTTGAAAATTTGATTCTACAACTTCTTTTGGTTTCTTTCTTTTCATTAATCTCATTAATGAAGTCCCGTCAATTAATGTTTCCTAAACATTACAGAAAAATGAAACGAAAAATAGAACGTACGCTTATACCATCCGCATTCGCCATGGGGCCCGTCATGCACCGTTAGGTTACTTAACTACCGGCAGAGCGGGGGCTGGACTAGCGCGGGTGCAAAACATAAGCAACGTTTATTATATATCATATATATAATAGTACATTCGTCTCACACAGTTATATGATCAACATCACAGAATCAAGCAGCAGAAGCAACATATGAAATATTGGATATACTAGGATGTCCGTATTTTAAATTTAGCCAATAATGTAAAACATGGATTCTACAGTCTTGATGAATAACCAAACCCACATCCCTAGACCCATACGAGAGCGGCAAGTAACCCTACCAATCCTAGAGTTAGGAAACCCAGTCTCAACTCTTTGAGATGGTCTCCCACTGGACTCTAGAACCCGGTTACTTGTGCTCCCCGTCTTGGGTCTATCCTAATGTGGAAAAGTAAATAATATACAACAGTGGTGATATCATCCTCAATCCAGAAGTGCCCCAATAAAAGAATATTACATATAGATTTAACATGAATGAAAATAAAAACCCTCATCTCATATAAAATCCCTGGCTATTCTTTCACGACGATCCAATAAATCATATCAACAGCAACACATGATATCACATATCATCAACGTAAGAAAATATGCGTATCTCTAAAACTCGTTGATATATAGCAACGAGATTGGGATACCCCACATATTACACTTACGGTCGCAGAAAAGAACACAAAAAACTACAATAATTAGAATCCGCAATATCCTTAGACATCATAAACACGGAATATCTCATATTCCAGATTTCATGCCTAATTTATAAAACTTGCATTTTAGTCTCAAATTGAAAACTCTTTTCAATTGGTTGTCGGATAATTCAACAAAATTCTCGGCTTAGTGATCGCGTACAATACGTAATTGCGACGGAGTTTTGATCCGAATCAAAAATTCATGGCAATCGATCAATTGAGACTAAACGGCTAGCTTTACAATATACTAACTAGTTTTCATAAAACTAATTAATCCGGATTCTAATAATTGTATCACACATATCACAAAGTTTGTAAAGTAACCGCGCCATTAGAATTCCGCACGCAATTAGCAAACTTAACCAATTTTTCCAAGACATGAAAAATCCAGTGAGCTAAAGTTCCAAAACCGATCGTTTTAAGCCAATCCGGGAGTCGAAACGAACTCGAAACCCGCCCGAATCTTCGCGGGGGAGAATATCCCAAAATTAACTATCGAATGGAGGGCCTAGAGGAGGTACCCCACCCCCGAGGCTACCATGTGGTGGCCAGGGGGTGAGGCAGACCCGAAACTGCCTAGGTGGGGCAGTTTCGGGTCCCCACCGCCAAGACCACCTTGTGGTGGTCTTGGGGAGTGGGCCCGGCCGCTCGGTCCCCTCGGGGTGTCCCCAGGGTGCGTACGCTCCACCCCGCGGCTTCTCGGATCAAACCGTGAGCCCGCGGGGTGTGCAAACAACTCAAAACATAATTTTTGAAACTGTTTTTATCGGCAGTTTTTGCGCGATAAAAACGGCGGATTTCTAACGTCACTACAAGCTACCCTAATGTTCTAGCTTGGATTTGATACTATGAAAGTCGACTTTAGCACCACCATGAGGTTCTAGTGGCATCAAGCATGTCAAATTTTAAATTTTATTAGGTGCTAAGTTAGACTAACAAGATCTTTACTAGATTATTAGGGTTTTCCTTAATGATGTGATGAACTAAAGAGAAGAAAAGAGCATACAACCTTTGTAGTTCGAGTCCTTCTCTTCTAAAGCTCCGGGTTGAAGTCCACGCGACTCTACTAGGCTCATCTTCAAGTTGAACGAATCTCCTTCGTGATCTTCGCGCCAAAGACGATCCACCCAAAGTTCCTCTAGCCCAAACTAACTCTACACTAAACTCCTTTCGTTTAGGAAACACATCACACCAAATTGCTAGTTTGGTGTGGGATAGTGAAGTAGGGGATTTTAAAAACTCACAAGTTTGTGTTCAAGCTTCATGGTTCACATCACATGTGAGGGTTGAAGTTTGAACTATAGCAATTGAGGAAGAAGAAGAAGCTAGAGAGCAACCATGGGAGCAACGCAAGAAAAAATGGTTAAGTGTTGAGAATGAGCTAAGAATGAATGGAAACTCTTGACCCCCACTCATTCAAGCATGGAAATTTGCAATATAAAATTACAACCATGCTTGAATAGTGAGTCAAGATGAATAAACAAAAGTAAATCCCATGCTTAGAACCATGCTCTCATTTTCCAGCTCATTTCTATTTTTCTCAAAAATAGAAAATCAAGCCATGCTTCATTATTATGTGTGTGTGTGTATAATGAAGAATAATTAGTGAGCTAATGATATTAGTTAAGATATAATTATATCACATATAATGTATATCACATTATTAAATCAACACTTGATTTGATAATCCGGTTATATCACATATGACCGACTAATATCATTTATCTGTATATCACATTATCAAATCAACACTTGATTCGACAATATGGTTATATCAGATATAACCGAACCGATAACAGATAACTGCCTGATTACAATACGGTATCACATACATGTATTTAATCAGGTCCACACACATATCACATATGTGTCCTACTTCATTTTGCTTGAACCAGGGAACTTCTGTGTAGGACTCTAAAGACTCGTCAATACGCCAGCAGTAGGTGATGATCACATCAGTCACCCACAAGCCGTCAGTGGTACTAGCTGGACGTAACGGCTACCCGGGTATTGAGCTATATGAAGATCAACAAGCAAGCCCGTCCATAGTCTCCATGAATCCTATCAGTAACACTACCGTACAGTCCGGTCTCTTCGTATGATATGTCACATATCATGTCTAGGGATGGTAAACGTCAGACCCCAGTAACGTGATAAGTCATGCCGATGCCTGGCCTATAACGGTTTAAGAAACTACTGATAACTCTTATCAGTAAATCTCAGCAGCAGCCCTGGCCAGGGATTTCCAGTTATAGCCAATCGAGCATAGCGCAACATCAACCCCTAATACCGGGAGAGACGAAACCCCTCCTATCGCTCATTGCTTCTATATGACTCGGGGCTGTACCCAAAATCCACATGTTTGCATGACTCCTTTAAACCGTGGTAGGGAGGAAATCAAAGCACGGTGGGAGCCACACAAGACTCTATGACGATCTCGGGTCTACAGACTAACCTGTACCAGTGTCATCAGAGGACTGCTATCTGACGATAGGTATACTACCATATAGGAGTCCTCGGCGAGTCCTGTTCGGTGTACCCATTCTCTAATGAGCACCTGTGTACAATCTTTGATGTCACACACCAATGGTTGTGGGATCAACCATCGCCCTCCAAGGGACAAGAAACGTACACACTAATCTAGTATGGAATATCGATGCCCCAGTCTCGATATTCTTTCGACTAGGAGCTGATTAAAGGATGTACTTTTAGACCACCTTGGCCCCACTAGTATGATCTCATTATAGTCCTGGTAGTCAAGTACATATCCTAAGGGCTTTATCAACATGTGAGAGCAAGACAGTAAAGAATATCAGTCAACATATTAAGATAAAGAGTAACCAGATAGCATATATATATGTCCAAGCATCCACTATAATATACATCACATGTACAATAATGGCCTCTAGGGCATACATATTCCTAACACAAACATGTCAAAACATTAATTTAGGGACTGTTTTTGTCGGCAGTTTATGCGCGACAAAAACGGCGGATTTCTAACGTCACTACAAGCTATCTAAGGCTTATGGTGTGACTCTGATACTATGTAAGTCTATGTTGTACACTTTACAGGGTTTGTAGAGATGCAGAATTTTCAAAGAACGATTTTAAAGCATGCAACAAAGACAACTTAGACCAAGAACTACCATAAGCCCTAATAGCAAAAACTTCATAGATGCTAATTTACTATGATAGAAGTTTATACCAATAGATACGTGTCCTTCGGATCTTCTTGGTCCTCTTCCTAAGCTTCTTTGAAGTACATGATCAAGTTTGGTCGTTGGCCTCCTCGATCCTAGTTGATCTGTAACGATTCTGAATTTGCTGTACGGAATTTTCCAATTTAATATACAAAAATGAGTTATATAGCCTGAGATTGAGTTATAAGTTAATTTTGTTAAATAACAGCAAGAAATAACTTGTAGCTCACTGGTAAAGCCTTTGCACTGCTGTGACGTAGCCCCTGTGTTCGATCCCCATCAGACACATTATTTTTTCTGATTTTTCTTTTTAATTTTTTAGAAGCCCAAAAGCATACACGTGCAATACACATAAAAATGAAAAGGCAGAAAAATCAAACATGTGCAAAAGGGTTTAAACACCGAGTTGTACACGTGGCACAAATCCAAAGGCACGAAGCCCTAGATCGACCGACAGAAATAAGGTATAGGCCGGCACCGACGGTTAAATCGTGGCCAATGAGACCTGGGCTTTGCACACTTGACTCTTGATCTACCCCTAACTCTCCTGCACTGTTTGATTTCCCTGCAATCAAACAGAGACCCTTCAATTCACAATTTATCACAATTTTAATCCATTTTAATTCACCATTTTAATTTCAATACCCTAATTCTACACTATAAATACTACCCCACCCTTTGGCCCAGCATCATTATGAAATTTCTAGCCAAAACTCTCAAAAATTCTCTAAATACAAGTGGAGTAAAGAGGAGTTAGCAAGCGGTCAACTTTCGGCGAAGGATCGATGCTATTCCGGAGCTCCCGCGACGCCACTATGCCAACCCTCTCTTCTTATACCTTTTCTTAACCTAACGAACTTGTAACTCCCTCCTAAACTTCTTTTCTCTTCATTGAATTTATCTTTTTATAAAAATCGGTAAAAGTGGAGTTAATACTGATATCACTTTTTCCAAATCCTATAACTCCAATTCCTATTATTTTTTGGTCAAACAAATTCTTATACAATACTTGTAACCTTAAACCCTAATATTTAGAATCAAATTTTCATTAAAATTCTCATGTGAAATAACAATAGTAACATCTTTTCATTTTTAAATACCAAGAACTTTAAATATCACCTCTTTGTTGGGGTTCCTAGCGTCTTGGCCGTCGACCGCAGCCGTTGCGGAACGAAAAATTTTGGTGTTTAAATAACTTGGCGCTAGAAACAACTACCTAGAATCGAAACCAAATATGAAACTAATAAGCTACAAAGATATTATCTACTATGATAGAAGCATTATACCGAATGAACTGTATCCTTCGGTCTTCTACCATCTTCCTTAGCTCTTAGAGGTCCTTTAGATCGAGCTTGATCACCGGTCTTTCTCCGTCGAAGATGATCCTCCCGACTAATGCTTCTATCATAGTAGAATCTAGTAGAGCAACTAAAGACTTTAGATTGCTAATCTAAAGTATTTAGGATGTAGTGAAGTGTACTAAGTGTGTATCTATCTCACCTCCTCTCTTGATTCCCAACACATGAGATTGTAGAGAGGAGGTTGAAAATGAAGGTGGACGAGCTCAAGAAGGGATGCGAGGAGAGTGAAAACCAAATGGTGAGAAAAACATGGGCCTATATATGAATAATGAACCAGCCATGCCGTTTTTTTTTGAAGTTTGGTATTTTTGGTCATGTTTAATTTTCCCCAGATTTCACTTAGTGTTATCTTTGCTTGGGGGCAACTTGGAAAGTTTCAAAACTTGAAATTTTGCATCGTTGATATCTGTGATGTGGTGTATGTGTTTTTCAAACGTCATCTATTTGCTATATGTCATTTAGACAGGGTTGCACATACTTGCTTATACTGCTGTGATGGCTATGTTTGGATTGTCATGTGGGATAGCCTCTAGTGCAATGTTAGTTATACAATTTAGATTCATTTGTATATTCATTATTGCGGGGTGAGCATCCGACATGTGGACTGTCGTTTCCGTCAGTTTGTATATTCTTTTATTAGGGCACGACCAGATTGAGGTCGATGTCGCCATTGTATATATACTTTTCTTTTCTGTACTAGGATTACCCCGCGGTGGAGTGCTCGAATAGCCAGGTTCTAGAGGGCAACAGGCCCGCATCTCATGGCGTTGAGACGGAGGGGGCCTTACTCTAGAATTGGTGGGCTATTTGCCGCACTCGTAGAGGGTATAGGATGATCCGCGGAGGGGTGCTCAAGTTACCGGATTCCGTGAAATGCTGGGTGGCCAGTTCACTTTGTTGATTGGAGTTGCCTCACTTCTAGAATTGGCGGGTAACTTGATGCACTCGTAGGGGTCGTGGTTATACATTGCACAGGCTATCCACACGACCGGGAAACGTCGGGTTTCATTTGCGGCTCAGAGGAAACCCGAGGCTCCTAGATTATCCGTTATTCTGTGTTGCTTATCACTTTTCTATGATGTTGCTTATATCATGCCTGAGACGAATGTTATATATATATATATATATATATATATATACACACACACTAGTAGATGTTATATATGTTTTGTATCCGCGCTAGTCCAGCCCCCATTCTGCCGTTAGTTAAGTAACCTAACGGAGCATGACGGGCCCCATGGCGAATGCGGATGGCATATACGTACATTATATTTTCGTTCTTTTCTGGTGTGATATGGATTAATTGATGGGACTGCATTAATTCTGATTAATGCAAGGAAAAACTAACCTAAATGATGTTGTTGGAACCAAGTTTTTAAAAACTGACATTACAGACGTTTCTTTTTGCTTTGCACAGCGGTATTCGGTTATGAATATCCAGCATCTCATTCGATGAGGCAAGAGCCGAGATCCATTCATGGGGAGTGACCTCTAGAGCAAAAGTTTACGTCATTGTAATAACTTTATTATAGTCGATTCGTTTGCTTTGCATCGTGGTATTCAGTTTGGAATATCCTGCACCTCATTCGATGAGGAAAGAGCCGAGATCCCTTCACAGGGAGTGACCTCTTTATCAAAAGTTTACATCACTATATATTTGTAAAACCACTCGAGTTCCTTCAACGATATCAAGTTCGTTACGTTAAAGGTTTTTCGCCAAAAACCATTCATAGCCCTCCGTCATTTCTTGCAAGTATTACTTAGTATTCATGCTATGTATGTTGACCTCTGTCAAGGCATAGTGAATGGCAGCTAGGTAATGCTTGTTTGTTGCATAGATATGCGATTATTTAAGACAGCCGCACGGTCATGTTGACCTCTGTCAAGGGCTTGTGTGGGTGGGTCTAAATTATCCAGGACAATAACGGGTTGAACTTGACTTGCGACTTTTGATATGTTGACCTCTGTCAAGGTCATAAGTCGCTTGGGATAAAAACTATATCGGGAGTTTCAAATATACAGGAAACTTTACAGGCATGCGCATACCTTCTGGAGTGGGGTGACTTGAGTGGTTTCCATCAAGTTATCATGCGATGATAGTTGGGTCCCGATTCCGACTGATGAGTAGGTGTTACTCCTCGGGTGATTTTTCAGATGAACCCGACTAATTCACCTTTTAGGGTTTGAAGAAGAATTCGAGGAAACAGTGGGAGCCATCTTGATTAGATAAAGTGATTAACCAATCTAATATAGGTTAGAGTGCACGCTGAGTGTTTCTTTTCTCTCTCTCTCTCTCTCTCTTTCTCTTTCTCTCTCTCTCTCTCTCTCTTTGGCAGCGACCATGACCTGACCCTAAACTAAAACTCATGAACAAAGTTAACCGAACCTTCTTACACACTTTGGCTTTTGGATTGTCATTAAGTCGCATATATCCCTGCCAGTTCTACATCCCCTTTGCATTTCTCCATAACACTCCGTATCACTACGAAGATCCATATTACTTGGGTATTCCATCATATAGTTACATACGAATTCGAAGAAACTTGTTTCTGTTCGAGGATGGATTCCGGTTCTGGAGAAATTGAATAAGATTATTCGGTTGTCTTTTCTTTTTCCCTACTCTCAGATTGCTAGAGCTTATGGTATTAGGAGAGTACACCTATTACGCTTATTGGATAGTCTTCTTCCAAACCTTAGACAGGTGCCGAAAGGTAGGGAAGGAAGAAAACCAATTAGCCTAATTGTGGTGTACAGAAGGTAATAAGTAAAAACATATAAAGGGATTAGAGTGAGGGCAAAGGAAATTGTGACTACTATCATTCACGACGAAGCTGCGTATACCCCTGCCACTCCTACTTCTTCTTTGCATTTCTCCAGAACACTCCGCATCACTACGAAGACCATATTGCTTGCATATGCCATCGTATAGTTACATACAAACTCGAAAAAACTTGTTTTAGTTCGAGGATGGTTTCCGGTTCTGGAGAAATTGAATAGGATTATTCGGTTGTCTTTTCTCTTTACCTTCTCTCAAGTTGCGAGGGCTCCTAGTGTTAGGAGAGTACACCTATTACGCTTATTGGATAGTCTTCTTTCAAACCTTAGGCTGGTGCCGAAAGGTAGGGATGGAAGAAAACCTATTAGTCTAAGTATGGTGTACAGAAGGTAAGAAGTAAAGACATATGAAGGGATTGGACTGAGGGCAAGGAAATATACGGTTACTGTCATGAATCTGGATAGTGGAAGAGGCATTACTAGGAATACCCAACTACCCCTTCGAAACATTTTCATATTTCAGTTTTACTGTGCGGTGTTAATTGAAAACTGTTTTCCCAATTAGATTCTGACTCCAGGGTATGTATTTACCAAACTTGATTCTCACATCTGTATGGCGTTACGGATGCTGAGTAGGAGTAAGATATTGGGAATTGGGTGATTAGATCCTTAATATATCAGAATTCTTTGTAATTAGTGATATTTGAGGAAATCACCTGGATTTTGCCTAACGGCAAATATTTGGTTTTGAATATCCATTGTTATGCATCAGTTTCAAACTGATATATCCGTACGTTTATTTTATAAAATGATATATAACCTTTTGAAATTATGTCTATGATATTTACCTAAATCAGTTGATAGTTAGGTAAGGTGCATTCAATAACGGTGTAATTCGACTTAACCATAACACAGTTTTCAACCTACGAAGCACAAGGTTTTGAGTTATTAAACTCGGAGAACTTATACAAAATATTGTATGTTGTCCAATGTACATTAGGACAAAGGGGCTGGTACTCGTACTATATTTTGTTTACTTATGACTTCTCTAGTTTTAGACAAGTATTTCGTTGAAATACAAGGTCCAGATTTTGAGAAGTTATAGATATAAGAATAAAGTAGAGAACCATATGTTGCAAGTATCAGGATCCTTCGGAGTGATCAAAGGTGTAGATACTTATGCTAAGTATTCCATCGTAAGTAATATATTTGAGAACTTTCTTCTCTCTCAGGTTACTCATCCGTGAGTACGCTTCTTGATGAGTAATACTGCTTGGTCTTCTTCCATTTAGTTGATATGCACTGGAAACAGCTGCATGTTTTTTGAATCTAGTTCCAATTAAATTAGTGCATTTGTTTCTATATTGGATATAGAATGGATTCATATCTTAACGATGTTAAGGTATATGGAGTAGTCCGGCTTATGCTTAAAAACAAAATCCGGATAAATTCTAGGCACGTTTCAGTAATGGCAGTTTGTGGGTTTTCCCGGGTTTTGACGAGGGTTAACATTCTACCATTTGGAAGATCAATAGTTATATTGTTCTTGACTCGCCACATTTTGAGTAAAATGAATTCTTTTCAAAAAACATTAGTGGGAGTATGGTAGCACTGGAAGTGATTTCAGAACCACAAACGATTACTGAAAATTTAGTAGAACCTAAAGATTCAATTGGATCTGACAATCCATTAGCCACTCCGCAGATTTGGTAGGTAATCTCGGCCACCCGAGAGGTACTTCGGTTTCCTCAAAGACGGTGACAGGGAGGTTTTTTATTATCCAAATTTGCCACTACTGCTGTTCTAGACTATGAGATCTGGTAGGAGCATGAGTATAACGTCGTTCTAAATTAGTATTAGAAGTGCGCGTATATATGACTCTGCCAGAGGGTTATTGTAGTCAGTGGGAGTAGCAGAAGCGTGGTAGGAAAGTAGCTTATATCTATTTATAGACTAAAGTAAGTATAGCGGAGATAAATCATCTAGTTTTGATGCGACAGTCATAGAATTTGACTTCATCAGAATAACAGATCGACCTGGTAAGAAGGTAGTAAGGAGTGATGTCCTGGTATTTGGATGACATGCTCTTGATAGGAAGTGATCTTCTTATACTACGATCGGTTATACTGTGGTTGTCACAAGGTGTTTCTCCATATAAGATCTGAATAAAATATCAGGAATTCTGGTCACTAGATCTATGGTTTTAGATTTAGATTTGGGAAGTATCCCAATTTGGGTACTTGACACTATTCTAAAGTGTTTTAGAATGGAGGACTCCTGGCGTGGTGGTATACCCGCAGGTGATAGAGTCACCCTCTCTAAAGAGATGTCTTCTAGACTGATGAGAAGAGGGATTTGCATGATTGGCATATCACTTGCTTAGGCAATTGAGTTAATCATGAAATGTCAAGTACCACACCAGATATTGCTTTTGCACTAGCTGCAATAAGCATATATATTAATCAAATTCTAGAGAAATGTTGGGAAGCAGTTATGAACATAAGTGGATGTTCTTGGTATAAGGTAACGGCAACCTCCTTATAGGGGCGTTATCATTTCAGGCTTCCAAGGTGACCTGGATGACTGAGTGGCTGTCAGAGTTATAGTTTTCCCTCTTTTTGAAGGGCAGTATGTTGGACAGGTGGTCCAAGCGGATACTGAGGAAGGCATGGCACATGATACTCATTAAATTCAGTGGAAGATACGGTCTAAGAAGTTTGTTGGATTTGGAATTCATTTGTGAACTGGGTCCCATCTGATATCCAGACAAATTCTAAGACATGTATCGCTCATTTCTGGAGATAGTTTTTCTCCGTGAAGTTGAGATATAGAGAGAAAAAGATAGAAACATTGGAGTGGATCCACTCATTGAGGCTATTTCTCGAACGCAATAGTTTCACAAGCGTGCTTTGTGAGACTGATTAGTAGAGAAGTTGAGTGTTCGGTATCACACGGGCTGTGAGTATGCAACATTGCAATAATTAGCCTTAAGTGCAAGTGGGAGATTGTTGGATATAGTGCTTTCAAGTCAATTATTATAATCGCAGGCATGCGATTGTGATGATTGAAGGAGGACTTATACGGGTAGAACAATCTTATTCAAAATGATAGTATGCTATCTGGTTTGTCTCTATCATCATGTACATACATTATGTGGTATTACAAATCATTATTACATGTTGATAGAGCCCATAGGATTTTTGCTTGACTACAAGCATTATGATGGCGATCATATATGTGGGAGATTGGTGGTCTATAAGCACATCCTTAAATGTCCCTAGTCAAGGGAGTATCGAGACTGGGTATCGATACTCCGGAGTAGACTAGTGTATACTTTTCGAGATCCCAACGAGGGGTGGTGGCCGGTTTCACAAGCCAATTATTCACCTAAGATAGTATGCAGGTGCTCATTGGGTCATGAGTACACTGGACGGACTCGCCGGGAACATGCTAGATTGTATTATACTTATTGTCAGATAGCAATTCTCAGGTGACATGAGTACAGGTTAGTCTGTCGATCTGAGATCGTCATTTGTCTCATATGAGTTCTTACTGTGCTTTGATTACTATCCTACCACGGCTTAAAAGAGTCATGCAAACAGGTTTTAGTTGGGTACAGTCCCGAGCCATATGAAGGCAGTGAGCGGATCGTCGGGGATTCGTCTATCCCGGTATTGTGGGTTGATGTCGCGCGGTGCACGGGTAGCCATCACCAGAAATCCTTGTCCAAGGTAAACGAGAATTACTGATTTGGATCAGTAGTTTCTCAATGGGTGATGGACTTCATACCGACACGAAATATCGCGTTATTAGGGGTCTGATTTTATCCACCCCCTAGACTCGATATGCGATACTCTTAGACGAACAGACCAAACTATATGGAGATTGTCACTGACAGGCTCAGTAGGGGTTCGGATGAGTTTTCTTATCGGCCTTCCTTTCGCTCAATACCTGGGTAGCCGTTACGTACAGCTAGTGCCATTGACGTGCTTGTGGTTAAACCCACTACCAGCGTATTGACGAGTCTTTAGAGTCCCACACAGAGGGTTTCCCTGGTTCAGGTGAAATGATGTAGCAGCCGTATTTTGATACGTGCAGGGTTTCGATTGAATGGTTGTACTAGTTACCCAAACTTTCGATCGGACGGTTGATAATACTAGCCGGCTCAGGTTTAAGCCGGATTATTAAATCAGGTATTGATTTAATAATTAATTATATGTATTTCGATATGTATATTCTAGTATTATGTTCTTTATGTTATTCTATCTCTTTGGGTATTCGTATTTCGATACGAATATAGGTATGTATATACAGTAGAGTGTAATCCGTATTTATACGGAAACCATTCTAGAAGGTGGACACCTCATTTTGGATTTATCCATTTGCATTAAATGGAAAATGAGGTGTAAAAGAAGAGAGGGGAGTATTGTGAGAGACATGCTTCAATAGTGTTGCACAAATGAATTAACAATTCATTTGTGCAAACTATTCAAGTATGGTTGGAATTGTTTATTGAAAAAACGAGTTTTACAAAAGCTTGCTTCATTTTCTCTCATGAGTTGGATGGTTCATTTTCTTACATGGGTTTTTCTCACCATTTGGTTTTCACTCTCCTTACTTCCTTTACACTTCATTTTCCATTTAATATAAATGGATAAATCCAAAATGAGGTGTCCACCTTCTACAATGTTTTCCGTATAAATACGGATTACACTCTCCTGTATATACATACCTGTATTCGTATCGAAATACGAATACCCAAAGAAATAGAATAACACAAAGAACATAATACTTGAATATACATATCGAAATACATATACGTAAATTATTAAATCAATACCTGATTTAATAATCCGGCTCAAACCCGAGCCGGCTAGTTTTATCAACCGTCCGATCGAAAGTCCGGGTAACTAGTACAATCATTCGATCGGAACCCTGCACGTATCAAAATACGGTTGCTATATCATTTCGCCTGAATCAGGGAAACACTTTGTGTGGGACTCTAAAGACTCGTCAATACGCTGGCAGTGGGTTTAACCACAAGCACGTCAGCGACACTAACTGTACGTAACGGCTACCCAGGTATTGAGCGAAAGGAAGACCAACGAGCAAACTCATCCGAACCCCTACTGAGCCTGTCGGTGATAATCTCCATACAGTCCGGTCTGTTCGTCTAAGAGTATCGCATATCGAGTCTAGGGGGTGGATAAAGTTAGACCCCTAATAACGCGATAATTCGTGTCGGTATGAATTCCATCACCCACTGAGAAATTACTGATCCAAATTAGTAATTCTCGTCTACTTTGGCCAAGGATTTCTGGTGATGGCCACCCGTGCACCGCGCGACATCAACCCCCAATACCGGAAGAGACGAATCCCGGACGATTCGCTCACTGCCTCCATATGGCTCGGGACTGTACCCAATTAAAACATGTTTGCATGACTCCTTTGAGCCGTGGTAGGGTAGTAATCAAAGCACAGTGGGAACTCACACGAGACAAATGACGATCTCAGGTCGACAGACTAACCTATACTCATGTCACCTGAGAACTGCTATCTGACAATAGGTATAATACTATCTAGCATGTTCCCGGCGAGTCCGTCCAGTGTACTCATAACCTAATGAGCACCTGTATACTATCTTAGGTGACTAATTGATACCAATGGCTTGTGAAACCGGCCACCGCCCCTCGTCGGGGTCTCGAAAAGCATACATTAGTCTACTCCGAAATATTGATGCCCAGTCTCGATACTCTCTCGACTAGGAACATTTAAGAAAGTGCTTATAGACCACCCAGCTCCCACGTATATGATCGCTATCATAATGTTGGTAGTCAAGCAAGAATCCTATGGGCTCTGTCAACATGTAATAGTGATCTGTAATACTACATAGTACATGTACATGATAATCGAAATAAATCAAATAGTATACTATCATTTTGAGTAAGACTGTTTTACCCGTATAGGTCCTCCCTCAATCATCACAATCGCATGCCTGCGATTAGAATAATTGACTTGAGGGCACTATATCCAACACTCTTTTAGTTTTTGTTACAAACATACCTTTAGGAAAACTTCACAAAGTAACGACCTAGCTCTCACATACACGCATGGTATTATAGCACGATAATCTTTGAACGTATTTCTCGTTGCGAATATATTTTTACAAGAAAATACCACTTATTATAAAAACCGGATTTTTAACTGTATTTAAAATTCCTTTGCAAATATGCCTCTACAACCCTCTTTAGGGGACCCGCTATTGAATGATGTGGATTATTGCACATTCTTGGGCTAGTAGAGTGAGATACAGACCTCCTCACTGTTAGTTATATGTATGCCCTAGAGGCCATTACTATACATAGGATGTATATTGTAGTGGATGCTGGGACATATATAGGGAGGACTTTCTTGCTCGACATGATAGTATGCTATCTGGTTGATCTTTACCTTAACGTGTACACTGATTGTCTCCCTGTTACATGTTGGTAAAGCCCTTAGGATCTGTGCTTGACTACCTGGACTATGATGCGGATCATACTAGTGGGGACATGGTAGTCCATAAGTACATCCTTCAAAGTCCCTAGTCGAGGGTGTATCGAGACGGGGCATCGATATACCAGAGTAGACTAGCGTATACCTTCTCGACCCATACAGATGGGCGATGGATGATCCCATATCCATCGGTGTTTGACATCAGAGATGATATACGGGTGCTCAGTGGAGACTGGGTACACTGGACGGACTCGCCGAGAACTCCCAGATGGTATTATACCTCACGTCAGATGGCAGTTCTCTGGTGACACCGGTACAGAGTAGTCTGTTGACCCGAGATCGTCATAGAGTCTTGTGTGGTTCCCACTGTGCTTTGATTTCCATCTTACCACGTCCAAGAGGGCGTGCAAAACGGTGGTTTTTGGGTACAGTCCTGAGTCACATGGAGGCAATGAGCGATAGGAAGGGATTCGTCTCTCCCGGTATAGGGAGTTGATGTTGCGCAGTGTTCGATTGGCTATAATAGTAACTCGTGCGGCTCGTGCGGCTCGTGCGGCGGAACCGCGGCCTTTTTGTCATGTTGTGAGGTGATGTTTGCACAGTAACTCCTATTTAACAGTGCTGGTTTTCCTGGGTATTTTTAATATTTTTTCAAGAGTTGAATTTTTCTGGAGTTGTTTTGGGGATTCGGTGTTTCGATCGGGGTATCAAATTTCGTCTTTGTGTATTTCCGGATAATTTTTAGAATATGTTAAAAGGTTCGACCGGATATAAATACCCAATTTTTCCCCTGTCGGGAAATTTCCAAGTGTTGGATTTTTCCGTAGTTTAACGACGTTCTAAGTAGTGCAAGTAACTCGATGGACCCTCTAGAAGACAACAAACCTTAACTCGATTATGTGACCGTCTTGAACTGCCCTTTGAACCTTCGGGTTTGGGCCAGTACGGCATGCCACATGTGAGGCGTTGGCTTGACCCTTCTACAGCTGGACCGTTGGTACTGAGGCACGAACGGAATGTTGTTAGACTTATTTCATGTGTTGAGCTGTATCGGGAAAACTTGGGTGTTTGACTGTTCGATCGAAAAGTTTAACATTTTCTGTTTATCTGGAATGAGATACAATAATTGGAATTCACAAAAGTTATGTGATAACTGAATGAATGTTATAAACATAGCACTTTAGTCTCACTTGATCGGTTGCCACGGAATTTTGATGCGATCAAAAGTCCGTCGCAATCACGTAGCGTACGCGGATACTCGCCGGGTAAACTTAATAGACAGCCTCACTCCATAGCCCCGACCAAGTGACTGTAGGAGAACCCCGTCACCGAAAGCATCCCTTCGGGTGCTCGCGGCAGCGGTGTTCCGCCTTGGTGCACTTTGTCGACGGTATCGGGGGTGCGGCCGCCTACTAAAGTTTGCGACGAGTATTCGATCAGACTGTCGAGAATCTTGTTGAATTACCCGACTAGATATTGAAAAGTGTTTTCGATAATGAGACTGAAATGCGGGGTTTATAATTGTTAGGCATGTGATGTCTAAGGAATTCATTTGGTCAGGCATGCGATGTCTGAGGTGGTTGCGGATTCCAACTGTTGTAGTTTTACACTTTCTTTTCTGTGACCGTAAGTGTAATATGTGATATCGCCGGTTTCGTTGCTATATGTCAACGACAATTGGGATGCGCATATTTACTTACGTTGATGACATGTGATGTTATGTGTTGCTGGATATGTTATATTGGATCGTCGTGTTTGAATAGCCGGGGGTTTTTATGTGAGATGAGTGTTTTTCATTTTCATTCATGTAAAAATCTGTATGTAATATTCTTTTATTTGGGACACTTCTAGGTAGCGGAAGTTGTCACCCTTTGTATATTATTTACTTTTCCGCACTAGGATAGACCCAAGGAGGAGGGCACAAGTAACCGGGTTCTGGAGTCTAGTGGGAGACCAACTCGAGGAGTCGAGTCCGGGTCTCCTAACTCCATAATTGGTAGGGTTGCTTGCCGCTCTCGTAGGGGTCTAGGGGTGTGGGTTTGGCTATTTATCGCGACCGTGGAATCCGTGTTTTATACTGGCTCGTATTGAAAACACGGACGTCCTAGTATATCCAATATTTCATATGATTCTTCTGCTGTGATATCTGTGATGTGATCATGTGATGTTCTATGATAGATACAGTATATAGTATATATGATATATTATATAGGCGTTACTTATGTTTTACACCCGCGCTAGCCCTGCCCCGCTCTGCCGTTAGTTACCTAACCTAACGGTGCACGAGGGGACATCGAGGCGAATGCGGATGGCATAAGTGTACTTCGTATTTATCTGTGATGTTTAGGTACTTAAATGATGGGACTTCATTAATGAGATTAATGAAATAAAAGAAACCGAAGATGTTGTAGAATCGAATTTCAAAATAAAACAGGTAGCTACAGTTCTTGCTTTGCACAGCGGTATATGTGATATATCCTGCACCTTATTCGATAAGGAAAGGACCGAGATCCCTTCACCGGGAGTGACTCCTTTAGCAATAACTGGCAGATGCTACACACTCGGTTTGTCTTTTGATAGTTTTTAAGTGTTTTTGCTTTGCACAGTGATATATATGATATATCCCGCACCTCATTCGACGAGGAAAGGACCGACGATCCCTTCACCGGGAGTGACTCCTTTAGCAAAACTAGAAAAGCCTCAAAAGCATTCCATTTTAAAATCATTTGATTCTACAACGATATCAAGTTCATTACGCAATAGGTTTTCAGAAAAACCTGTCGTAGCCCTCCGTCATTTCAGATAAGTAGTAGTTAGTATTCGTGCTGCGTTTGTTGGCCTTTGTCAAGGCGCAGTGTGCGGTAGCTAACTGGTGCTTATCTGCTAATGCATATGATGCAGATTGAGTTAGGGTAGTCGTGCGACCTTGTTGGCCTTTGTCAAGGGCCGTGCGGGTGGGTTTAATTCAATCAGGAAATGACGGGTTGAACTTGACTAGCATCCTATGGTTTGTTGGCCTTTGTCAAGGTCATAGGAGGTTAGGGGCAAAATATTATCGGGAATTTCAAGTGTTGAAATTTGCAATGAGATTGCATACCTTCTATGAGATAGTTGGATCCCGATACCCGCTGCGAGTAAGTGTTACTCCTGGAAGAGTTTTATACATTACAATTAGCCGATCAAGTAGGTGTCTAGAAAGGTGTTAACGAGGTTACGCCTCTGGGAAAACGAGGTTTACATTAATTAGGTTCGTGCGAAAGCACGGGGGACCTCCCTCAAAGTACCGACACTGGCCTGGCTGAAAGATTGGCGAACTTGTAGTGTGTAATTAATCCCGGCTAGTCTTTCCTTTTAGGGTTTGAAGGAAGATTTGATAAAAAGCAGTGGGAGCCATCCTGATTAGATAAAATAATAACCAATCTATTCTTGACAGAGCGCACGCTGAGTGTTTTCTTCTCTCTCTCTCCAGGTAGCGACCATATCACGCCTTAATCAAGATAATAATACGGAATATTGACCGAACCCGCTTGTTATACTGAGCTGGGGAACGTTGGTCCCGCTCCAACTTATAATTGTTATAAGACAGAGCAGGAAATTGGGGATTACCAGAATTCCCGTGCCGCCCAAACGAAGAGAGTGCATGCTGATGCATCATCTTCGGGTGTGTTCATTATACAGAACTGTTTCTCAGTATCCTTTACGTCCTGGGTATGTGATACCAGATCAGGATCCCAGATATGTAATCTGTTACATAGGGCTACAGATAGGTAGAGAACTGAGAACGGGTGATAAGTTTCATGAGGCAGAAAACGTGGCAAGTGTTGCAGCCAAGTCTGTCGGTCACTGTCACCCTGTATTGTAATACATTGATTCTGAACGAATGTTATTAGATACCGAACCTGATATACAAAATCATATCAGTCTCTTTATCACTAAAGAAATGATAAAATTTTGTATTGTTGGATAATGTTTTGAACATTTCCTATATCAAAGGTTGATCGGTTCAGGCACGTTATCTAAAAGCATTGATGTTCTAAATCAAACTACAGTTCTTAGTATATGGAACACACATAAGAGGAAGAGTTCAGAAATGAACGGATCCTTCTTAAGGTATTGTAGACTAGGTCAGATCAATGTGACCCGACTAGCTGAAGTTACATGTAGATGCATATTTAAATCAGTTTGAATCTACATCTTGTGAAACTTGCCAGTCATGTCACAAAGATATAATGACACTAGTTCTGTTTATTGGAAACAGAGAAAGAGTTAGTGAACTCTTGGGATAATACATGTTGATGTATGTAGGTCCCCAGTCTACACATGCCAAGACCGGTTCTTATTACTTCATTATATTCTCTGATAATCTCTCAAGATTCAGTCATATGTTCCTGCTGAAACATGAGTCCGAACCTTTTGAGATATTCACAGAATATGAGCGAGAAGTAGAGAACCAAAATACGGGTATAAGTATTATGTCCTATGATGAGATCAGGGAGGAGAATACTTGTGCATAGAATTCCTGGACTATTCTAAAGGAGAATGAGATTCTCTCTCAGCATTACTCCTCTGTATACACCATAGCACGATGGTATATCGGGGTGGAGCAATTACACCTTATGTGATAAGGTGTGCTCTAAGATGAGTACTACTGAGTTACCTATTTCCTTTTTGGGAGTTATGCACTTGAGAAGATGCATACCTATTGAATAGGGTTCAAACCAAATCAGTTGCCTACCACTTCATATATGATATGGAAAGGGAAGAGCCCATGTCTTAAGTTAGTTAAGAGTTGGGGTTGTCCAGCCTATGTCTGAAAAGCAAAATCCGGACAAGCTCGAGGCAAGATCTGTTATGTAGAACTGGAAAGGTTCCAGCTATACAAACTGCAGCTGATGATTTGAAAGAACCAAAGGATTCAATAGTTACCAACGAACCTCAGCCTCTCCGCCGATCTAGTAGGGTTCCTCACCCACCTGAGAGATACTTCTGTTTCTCTATGACAGTAGGAGCGAGAATTGCATCATGAGATGATGACCCAACTAGTTTCGAGCTGGCCATCAGGAGTGAGACTCTGTAAGAATGGCTGGATGTTTAGCGATCTGAGATGGAATCCTTATACACCAACAAAGTATGGACTTTGGTTGCTATATCTGAAGGGTTAAATCCCCATCAGGAGCAAGTATATCTTGAGAAGATTACTTGGTGTACATGGAAGAGTTGAGACTTTCAAAGCTAGACTTGTTAAAGGTCTACATCATTGACCAGGTATGGATGATGATGAAACCTTTTCAAGTAGCTATGCTTAAGTCCATCCAGATCCTACTTGCCACGGCTGCATACCATGACTACGATATCTGGTGGTTGGGTGTCATGACTGCTTTTCTAAATGTTGTTTTAGAAGAGTGCGTCTATAAGTATATAGCCAGAGGGCTTCGTAAACAGTGGGAGCAGCGGAAACGTGTGCAAGATTCTTTATAGGATAAAGCAGGCATCGCGGAGTTGGAACATCTGTTTTGATGAAGCGGTCAAAGAAGTTGACATCATCAAAATGGTAGATGAACCTTGTATAAACAAAAAGGTAGTAGGGAGTATGGTGACGATCCTCGTAGAGTACGTGGATGACATACTCTTGATAGGGAAGGAGTTTCCTATGCTACGCTCGATCAATCTCCGTTTATCACAATGATTCTCCATATAGGATCATAATGATACCTACTAACTCCTGGATTTTGGATCTATGAGATAGATCTAAATGGATGTTAGGATTCTCACTTGTCGAAGTGAGATGGTATCACATGATCCTGGGGAGAATCACTGGAAGGGTTCCAGAGTGATAAAGACGACTGAATGTCAGTCGCAGGCATTGTCTTTACCCTCAGTAAAGGGACGGTATGTTGGAAGAATTCCAAGCTAGATACCGTGACATACTAGACGATAAAGGCAGGATACATCGCTACTTAAGATGCTACCAAAGAGGCTGTTTGGATGTATATTGGTTCATGAGATGAACTATGTTCCTCCCATTGTGTGACAATGGAGTCGTGGCTTATGCCAAGGAACGCAGGTCCCATCAGTGATCCAGACATATTCTAAGGCAGTGTCACCTGATCGTGGAGATGGTTGATCTCCAGGGGATCGAGGTCATGAGAGTAGACTCAGAGGACAACACGGTGGATCCACTCACAAAGGCCTATTCCCAGAGAGAGACTTTTATGGGATGGTTGAGTATGAGATACTACAACCACTGCTATCAGATGGCCCTAGTGTAAGTGGGAGATTGTTAGTTATATGTATGCCCTAGAGGCCATTACTATACATAGGATGTATATTGTAGTGGATGCTGGGACATATATAGGGAGGACTTTCTTGCTCGACATGATAGTATGCTATCTGGTTGATCTTTACCTTAACGTGTACACTGATTGTCTCCCTGTTACATGTTGGTAAAGCCCTTAGGATCTGTGCTTGACTACCTGGACTATGATGCGGATCATACTAGTAGGGACATGATAGTCCATAAGTACATCCTTCAAAGTCCCTAGTCGAGGGTGTATCGAGACGGGGCATCGATATACCAGAGTAGACTAGCGTATACCTTCTCGACCCATACAGATGGGCGATGGATGATCCCATATCCATCGGTGTTTGACATCAGAGATGATATACGGGTGCTCAGTGGAGACTGGGTACACTGGACGGACTCGCCGAGAACTCCCAGATGGTATTATACCTCACGTCAGATGGCAGTTCTCTAGTGACACTGGTACAGAGTAGTCTGTTGACCCGAGATCGTCATAGAGTCTTGTGTGGTTCCCACTGTGCTTTGATTTCCATCTTACCACGTCCAAGAGGGCGTGCAAAACGGTGGTTTTTGGGTACAGTCCCGAGTCACATGGAGGCAATGAGCGATAGGAGGGGATTCGTCTCTCCCGGTATAGGGAGTTGATGTTGCGCAGTGTTCGATTGGCTATAACAGGAAATCCCTGGCCAGGGTTGCTGAGATTTACTGGTAAGTGTTACCAGTAGTTTCTCGAATTGTTATAGACCTCATATCGACACGACTTATCGAGCTATTGGGGTCTGACGTTTACCACCCCTAGGCGAGATATGCGACGTATCAGACGATCAGACCGGACTGTACGGTAGTGTTACTGGTTGGATTCACTGGAGTGTGAGCGGGCTTGCTCGTCGATCTTCTGATCGCTCAATACCCGGGTGGCCGTTACGTTTAGCAGACCGCTTGCGGCTTGTGGGTGTTTGATATGATCATCATCTGCTGCCGGCGTATTGACGAGTCTTTAGAGTCCTACACAGAGGTTTCCTGGCTCAAGCGAAACGAAATAGGAGCGCATATGAGATATGTGCGGGACCGAGAATAATGCGTGTATGTGATACCGTATTCTATTCTCGCGATAAATGTATCGAATGGTTGTATGCGATATAACCTAGTTATCGATTCAAGCGTTGATTCGATAAGCCGATATATTGTATACTAGTCGGTTGTGTGCGACATGACCGGATCATTGAATCAAGTGTTGATTTAATGATTTAATGCATATTTATATATTTGATATATTACTTTGCATCAACTAGTATCGGTTTACTTAAGATGGATTTTCTCACTCGGATGTGCACATTGTATATCCGATATAGTTTTGTGCACTTGATTGTATCATGTTTGATGATACATGTTTACTTGGTTAAGTGTAAAGAATTAAACCATGGTTAAGTTTATGATTAGGGTTCTCTTTTTCTTACTTATTTATTTGTTTATTTATTTTTGGAAAAGATGAAAAAAGAATGGTTGCTATTTTTGTTTTTAGTTGAAGTTTCTTGAAGCATTGACTTAGTCTTCATTCTTGTCTCATGCTTAACCCTAACCATCCAAGTTAACCATGGTCCATTCTCTACAATTAACCAAGGGTTAATATATGATAAGTATTGATTTATTTATCCAATAATTCAAAAACTTATCATAAGACTTTCTTCTTCTTCTTCATCTTCTTCCATGAAGAAAGCAAGCTCCATCAATGGTGATTGATGGAAATGAGTGAGAAATCCAATTCTAAAGTCTACCCACTTCCTATTTCTTCATCCTCTACCTCTTGCCAAGTAGTAGAGTGTGTTTTCTTCACAAGTTTCTTGACTTGGTGAAGTCGGAGCTTGATTTAGCGATGCCTCGACGTAGATCATCTTCGGCATGGACATCGATGACCTAGCCCGTCCATTCTCCGATGAAGCCGACGCTAGAGCCCGGGACTTATTATGGACAGCGAGGAGACTTCATTGCGGAGCTATGGAGGTGGAGAACCGGATCTACAAAGGTTGTATTTCCGTATCTCTTAGTTAAGTGTTAACTAGTTATCTTTTCGCCTAGAAATCTAGCCGACGATCCATAGTCTAGGGTTTCTCGGCACCGTAAATTTGAAATTGGCATGGTTGATGCCTTATGAGACCTCCTGAGAGTGCCTAGGATCCCTACAGTGGTATCAGAGAAACAGAAAATGTTAAACTTTTCGATCGAACAGTCAAACACCCAAGTTTTCCCGATACAGCTCAACATATGAAATAAGTCTAACAACATTCCGTTCGTGCCTCAGTACCAACGGTCCTTTGAACCAACTAGTTTCATGGATAAATTTTAGGGTTTGCACTAGTGAGCAATTACACCCTACAGTGGTATGTGATATACAAAATCTTAGGGGAGCATGGATAAATTTTAGGGCATTTTCTAAAATTTTGTCTATGTAATACATATTAAATCATTAAATATGTATTATCATATGCAAAACATTTCTTGACTGAATTAAAGATAATAATATGGATGTATTGACCGAACCCGCATGTTATACTGTGCTGGGGAACGTTGGTTCCGTTCTTTCCTATAAAAGTTATAGGACTGAACAGGATATAGGGGAATACCAGGATTCCCATGCCACCCGAATGAAGAAAGTACATGATGATGCATTTTCTTCGGGTGTGTTCGTTACAGAGAACTGTTTCTCCATTTGCCCTACGTCCTGGGTATTAGATACCGGGTCAGGATCCCATATATGTAATCAGTTACATTGGCTTAGGAAAGGTAGAGAACTTGGAGAAGGTGATAAAGACATTAGAGTTGGAAATGGTGCAATTGTTGCAGCTAAGACTGTCGGGGAATATCACCTTGTATTACCAACAGGTAATACATTGGTTCTGAACGAATGCTATTACATGCCGAACCTGATATGCAACATTATATCGGTTTCTTTGTTGAGTAAAGAGGGATATAATTTTGTATTACAGGACAATGTTATGAACATTTTCCGTAACCAAAAGTTGGTTGGATCAGGCACGTTGTGCAATGGCATTTATGTTCTAAACCAATCAACAGTTCTGAGCATAACAAACACACACAAGAGGAAGAGTTCTGAACTGAACGAATCCTTCTTGTGGCATTGTAGACTGGGTCACATCAATGCGACACGACTGGCTAAGTTGCATAAGGATGGGTATTTGAAACCATTCGAATTTTCATCTTATGACACTTGCCAGTCATGTCTCAAAGGCAAGATGACCAAACTCCGTTTACGGGACACGGAGAAAGAGTTACTGAACTCTTAGGACTAGTACATAGTGATGTATGCGGTCCAATGTCTACACATGCCAGGGATGGTTCTTCGTACTTCATTACATTCACTGACGATCTCTCAAGATACGGACATGTGTACTTAATAAGACACAAGTCTGAAGCTTTTGAGAAATTTAGAGAATATAAACAAGAAGTCGAAAACCAAACCGGAAAAAGTATTAAAATCCTTCGATCTGATCGAGGAGGTGAATACTTGAGCAATGAATTCCTGGACTTCCTAAAAGAGAATGGGATTCTCTCTTAGCTGACTCCTCCATATACACCACAGCACAACGGTGTATCAGAACGGAGGAACCGCACCCTATTAGATATGGTGCGCTCTATGATGAGCACAGCTGAGTTACCTATTTCCTTCTGGGGGTATGCGCTTGAGACAGCCATACATCTATTGAATATGGTCCCCACCAAATCTGTGCCTACCACTCCATATGAGATATGGAAAGGGAAGAGACCATGTCTTAACTATGTTAAGATATGGGGTTGTCCAGCCTATGTCAAACGACAAAATCCGGACAAACTCGAGGCACGGTCTGTTCTATGCAAATTTGTAGGATATCCCAAGAATTCTCAAGGGTATATCTTCTACCACCCTGAGGAACAAAGAGTATTTGTTTCTCGGCATGCCACCTTTTTAGAAAAGGAATTTCTTGAAAAAGAGATTAGTGGTCATGAGGTAGAACTGGAAGAGGTTCCAGCTGCAGAAGCTACAACAGAAGATCTGGTGGAACCAGAGGATTCCGTAGTTCCCGATGAACCCCAGCCACTCCGCCGATCTAGTAGGGTTCCTCGCCAACCTGAGAGATACTATGGTTTTCTCATGGACGGTGGGAGCGAGGATTGCATCATGGAGGATGATGACCCAACTAGCTTCGAGCAGGCCATCACGAGTAGGGACTCAGTGAAATGGATGGATGCTATGCGGTCCGAGATGGAATCCATGTACACCAACAAAGTATGGACTTTGGAAGTTGCTCCTGAAGGGGTATAACCTATTGGGAGCAAGTGGATCTTCAAGAAGAAATTTGGTGTAGATGGGAAAGTGGAGACTTTCAAAGCTAGACTTGTAGCAAAGGGTTTTCGTCAAAGACCAGGTGTGGACTATGACGAAACCTTTTCTCCAGTGGCTATGCTTAAATCCATCCGAATCATGCTTGCCATTGCTGCCTTTCATGACTACGAAATCTGGCAAATGGATGTTAAGACCGCTTTTCTAAATGGTGATTTAGAAGAGTGCGTGTACATGACTCAGCCAGAGGGCTTCGTAGACAGTGGGAACAGCGGGAAGGTGTGCAAGCTGCTTAAATCCATTTATGGATTAAAGCAAGCATCGCGGAGTTGGAACATCTGCTTTGACGTCGTTATCAAAGAGTTTGATTTCGTCAAAAATCCAGATGAACCTTGTATCTACAAGAAGGTGGCAGAGAGTAAGGTTGTCTTCCTCGTATTGTACGTGGACGACATACTCTTGATAGGAAATGATATTCCTATGCTGCAATCGGTCAAGCTCTTCTTATCACAAAGATTCTCGATGAAAGATCTTGGTGATGCCTCCTGCATATTGGGAATTAGGATCTATAGAGATAGATCCAAACGGATTTTGGGATTGTCCCAATCCAGGTACATTGACACCATACTAAAGAGGTTTAGTATGGAAGAGTCCAAGCGTGGGAACTTGCCCACGATCTCTGGAGTCACTCTCTCCAAAGAGATGTCTCCCAAGACTGATTTGGAGAGAGCTCGCATGCAAGGGATACCCTATGCTTCGGCAGTAGGCTCTATCATGTATGCGATGCTATGTACCAGACCCGATGTAGCATACTCACTAAGTGTAGTGAGCAGGTATCAAGCTGATCCTGGAGAGAGTCACTGGACAGCTGTGAAGAGCATTCTCAAGTACTTGCGAAGGACTAGAGATATGTTCTTGGTGTATGGTAACGGAGAGCTCCAAGTGGAGTCCTTTACCGATTCGAGCTTCCAGAGTGATAAGGACGACTCTAAGTCGCAGTCGGGCTTTGTCTTTACCCTTTACGGAGGGGCGGTTAGCTGGAAGAGTTCCAAGCAGGAAACCGTGGCAGACTCGACGATGGAGGCTGAATACATCGCTGCCAACGATGCTGCTAAAGAAGCTGTTTGGATCAAGAAGTTCATTACTGAACTTGGTGTGGTTCCATCCATTGAGCATCCAATACCTTTGTATTGCGATAACAATGGAGCGGTGGCTTTGGCCAAGGAACCCAGGTCCCATCAGCGATCCAGGCATATTCTGAGGCGGTATCACCTGATCCGGGAGATAGTTGATCGCCGGGAGATCGAGGTCAGGAGGGTTGACAGGAAGAACAACACCGCGGATCCACTCACGAAGGCCATTCCCCAGATACAGTTTGAGAGACTCTTCGGGATGCTCGGTATGCGATACTACAGCAGCTGGCCCTAGTGCAAGTGGGAGATTGTTAGTTGTATGTATGCCCTAGAGGCCAGTATTGTACAGATGATGTATATTATATTGGATGCTTGGACATATATAGAGATGACTTTCTTGCTCGATATGATAGTATGCTATCTGGTTACTCTTTATCTTAACATGTACACTAGTCTCTTTATACTGTCTTATAGTTACATGTTGGTAAAGCCCTTAGGATATGTACTTGACTACCTGGACTGTGATGCAGATCATACTAGTGGGGACATGGTAGTCCATAAGTACATCCTTCATGGTCCCTAGTCGTGGGTGTATCGAGACGGGGCATCGATATACCAGTGTAGACTAGCGTATACGCTTCTCGACCCATGAGATGGGCGATGGATGATCCCATATCCATTGGTGTTTGACATCAGAGATGGTGTACGAGTGCTCAGTGGAGACTGGGTACATTGGATGGACTCGCCGCGAACTCCCAGATGGTATTATACCTCACGTCAGATGGCAGTTCTCAGGTGACACTTGTACAGGTTAGTCTGTAGACCCGAGATCGTCATAGAGTCTTGTGTGATTCCCACTGTACTTTGATCTCCACCTTACCACGTCCATGAGGGCGTGCAAAATGGTGGTCTTTGGGTACAGTCCCGAGTCACATGGAGGCAATGAGCGATAGGAGGGGTTTCGTCTCTCCCGGTATTGGGGGTTGATGTTGCGCTGTGCTCGATTGGCCGTAACAGGGTAGTCCCTGGCCAGGGCTGATCAGAGATTTGCTGGTAAGTGTTACCAGTAGTTTCTCGACCCGTTATGAGCCTCACATCGGCACGACTTATCGCTTATTGGGGTCTGACGTATACCACCCCTAGACTTGATATGCGACATATCAGACGAATAGACCGGACTGTATGGTAAGTGTTACTGGTTGGATTCACAGGAGTGTGAGCGGGCTAGCTCGTCGATCTTCTGATCGCTCGATACCCGGATGGCCGTTACGTTTAGCAGACCGCTTGCGGCTTGTGGGTGCTTGATATGATCATCATCTGCTACCGGCGTATTGACGAGTCTTTAGAGTCCTACACAGAGGTTTCCTGGTTCAAGCGAAACGAAATAGGAGCGCATATGAGATATGTGCAGGACCGAGAATAATGCGTGTATGTGATACCGCATTTCATTCTCGCGATATATGTTTCGATTGGTTATATTCGATATGACCTAGTTATCGAATCATTGATTCGATAAATCGATACATTGAATACTAGTCGGTTATGTGCGACATGACCGGATCATTGAATCAAATGTTGATTTAATGATTTAATGTGTAATGGTTTGAAGGGTGTTGGAGATAGTGCCCTCAGAGTCAATTATTGGATCACAGGCACGTGATTGCAATGATTGAGGGAGGACCTATCCCGGTAGGACAGTCTTACTCGAGATGATAGTATGCTATCTGGTTTACCTTTATCATCGTGTACTGCTTTAGGTGACCTGACATGTCGCTATTGCACGTTGATAGAGCCCCTAGGATTCTTGCTTGACTGCCAGCAGTATGAGGGCGATCATATAAGTGAGAGCTGGAGTCTATAAGCACATCCTTAAAAGGTCCCTAGTCGTGGGAGTTTCGAGACAGGGCATCGATTCTCCAGAGTAGACTAGTGTATACAGTCGAGACCCCGACGAGGGGCGGTGGCCGGTCTCACAGGCCACTGGTGTCAGTTGGTTCACCTAAGATGTATACAGGTGCTCATTGGGTTATGAGTACACCGGACAGGACTCGCCGGGAACATGCTAGTTGGTCTTATACCTGACGTCAGATAGCAGTTCCCTGGTGACATGTGTACAGGTTAGTTCATCGACCTGGGGATCGTCATTTGTCTCGTGTGAGTTCCCACTGTACTTTGATTACTGCCCTACCACGGCTCAAAGGAGTCGTGCAAACAGGTTTTAGTTGGGTACAGTCCCGAGCCACATGGAGGCAGTGAGCGGATCTTCGGGGGTTTCGTCTCTCCCGGTATTGGGGGTGAGGTCGCGCTGTGTCTAGGAGAGCCATTACACGAAGTCCTTGGCCAAGGCAGGAGATTTACTGGTAGGTATTCCAGTAGTATCTCAGGGTGTTCTGGGCTACACTCCGACACGACTTGTACCGTTTTTGGGGGTCTGACTTTTACCAACCCCCTAGGCCCGACATGCGATGCTCATAGACGAACGGACCGGACTGTACGGATATTGTCACTGACAGGCTCAGTAGGGTGTCAGGATGAGTTCGCTCATCGACGTCCCTTTTGGTCAATAGCTGGTGGCCCGTCACGTATTGGCTTATACCTCTGACGTGCTAGTGGTTAAATCCACATCCATAGTATTGACGAGTCTTTAGAGTCCACCACACTTTCAGTTACTCAGCTTTCGGGCGAAACGCTGTAGAGGCCGTATGGAGATATGGCAGGGTCCGATCAGATACGTGCGGTATTGCACGGATCAGGATCGGACGGTTTGTACTAGTGGCCGTATGGAGATATGGCAGGGTCCGATCAGATACGTGCGGTATTGCACGGATCAGGATCGGACGGATATTACTAGCCGGCTTTGGTTTAAGCCGGATCCTAGTATAGTACAGTGTAGATTTTGTCTCTTTGCATTTGTATCCGGACGGAATACAGATGCGGGTGTGTATGCACAGTATCGGGGTTTTCCTGTAATTTATTACGGGACCAGTTTTCTGGAGTTGCCAGTTTGCATTCCGTTCCGGCCGGTTTTCCTTTGTTCTTTCCCGGCCGGACTTTTTCGATGGAGGGTGTTATTTGCAAGTTTGCAAATAACACATTGTGGAGGTTTTTTCTTGCAAATGTATTAATTATGAAAGCATCTTTTGATACCATTCTTTTCTATCATCATCACTTGCTTTTTGTTGATTAGAAGTGATTAGAGTTTGATGTGAGATGGTTATGATGATGTTTTGGGTGTGGTCACCACTTGTGCTCCTACCATCACCTCCCTTCATGCTTCATATTCTTTCCTCCACCATTTTCTAAGATGATAAGTTTTTCATACTTGAGAGAAGAAGAAGAGAGGATCATTTTCAAGAGGGAAAATTTGTTCATCTCATTTCATGCTAGAAAAATGCAAGCACCATTTTTCTTATCTTGATTCCTCCATCATCTTCAAAGGCAACAAACCCCAAATGAGACTTAAGCTCTACACTACACTTTCTACAGCAAATCTTGGACGTGTCGACTCGCCAGCTTCGCGCCCGAGTTGCCTCGGTATTGAGGTGGGAGCCCGTAAAAGATGTAGGCGATGTGGTGCCCTTCCGGCGAAGAGGCGACAACGAGGAGATGACGGACGAAGCATCCGCGGGAGATCGGAGTGGAGACGAAGACCGAAGGACTCGGATCATTCGGTATATCTCTTCCCTTTCTTCTTGTTAGCTAGACTAGTTAATGGTTACGATCCGGGTGTTTAGTGCGCGGTGGTGCCGGTTTGCTAAGTTCGCAAAATTAAAGTTTATCACCGCTTCCGCATTTGGCCGTCGGATTGACGGCCGGGGCGCCGCCGTGCACTTACAGTGGTATCAGAGCCTCGCCATTAACTTCGTCTAGCTTCGTTTGATGTGTTTTGCATTTCCGATCGACCAAAATTCCAAAACTTGCATTTTTGTTCACGACAGTTTTCTGTTGAAATTTTTTGGTCTCCAAAAATTTTTCAGGTTGTATAAAAGTACTGTGCTAGAAGACCTAAGACTACTGGGAAAATTCGACACAGTCAGTCGATGACTTAAGCGCGGAACCGTGGCCAAACCCCCCCTTGGGCCGCGGTTCCGCCGCTAATTGGTGTCTTCACTGTATCGATTTTTTTCCAGTGGGCTTCTGGGCTTAAAATAGAGGATTTGGAATATTAAAATTGGGCCCAGAATTTCTGTGAGTGCTACAGTATTGCTTGGGGCCCACTTGTTAATTATTTGATCGATCGGATATTTTAAACACATTTTTCACAGTATTTACATTATATCTGCGACCGTGAATGTCACTTGATCGGTAAATCCAGTCTAACTGCTATAGCCCGGTTAGACGGATTTGCGAACGTGACTTTCACGTTGATGTTTTGTGTTTTTGCTGTGATGTTGCGGATCGGTCGTGGGGATAGCCTGGATGCAATGCTAGTACAGTTGTGGTTTTATTATATACATTTGTTATTGCGGGGCGAGCGTCCGACATGTGGACTGCCGTCACTGCCTGTTTGTATTATTCTTTTGGGGCACGACCTGGTTGCGGTCGATGTACCCGTTGTATGTATATTTTACTTTCTGTACTAGGGTTGCCCCGCGGTGGGGTGCACGGATAGCCGGGTTCTGGAGGGCAACAAGCCCGCATCTCATGGCATTGAGACGGAGGGGGCTTCACTCTAGAATTGGCGGGCTATTCGCCGCACTCGTAGGGGGTACAGGTTGACCCAGGAGGGGTGCCCAAGTTACCGGATTCCGTGAAGTGCTGGGTGGTCCATTCACGTCGTTGAAGGGGGCTGCCTCGCTTCAGGTTTTGGCGGGTGACTTGCCGCGCCCGTAGGGGTCTAGGTTTTCATTGCACAGGCTATCCACACGACCAGGGGAACGTCGGGTTTCAGTAGTGGCTCTGTGAAACCCGGGGATCCCAGATATCTGTATTGTTCTGTGATGCTGTACATTTCTGTGATGTTGCATTTTTTATCACGCCTTGAGCGAATATAATATATTGGTATATATATTAGTAGATGTTGTATATGTTTTACATCCGCGCTAGTCCAGTCCCCGCTCTGCCGTTAGTTAGCTAACCTAACGGGTGATGACGGGACCCAGTGGCGAATGCGGATGGCATATACGTACGTCAGTATATTTTCGTTCTTTGTGGTGTGATCAATTGATGGGACTGCGTTGATTCGGATCAATGCAAGTTAAACAAACCTAATCTGATGTTGTGGGAACACTTTTCAAAAAGCTGTTATTGCAAGGACGTTCACTTTTGTTTTGCATCGTGGTATTCATTTGGAATATCCTGCTCCTCAGTCGACGAGGCAAGGGCCGAGATCCCTTCACCGGGAGTGACCCCTTGGACAGAAGTTTGCGTCAGGGCATTAACTTCACTATAGCCGATTACTTTTGCTTTGCATCGTGGTATTCATTTGGAATATCCTGCACCCCATTCTACGGGGAAAGAGCCGAGATCCCTTCACCGGGAGTGACCTCTTTAGTAAAGGTTTTCGTCACTATATTTTCTAAAAAGCTATCCGTTCCTTCAACGATATCAAGTTCATTACGTTAAAGGTTTTCGCCAGAAACCATTCGTAGCCCTCTGTCGTTTCATATGGGTAGTCAATAGTATTCAAGCTGTATTTGTTGGCCAAAGTCAAGGCACAGTGTTTGGTAGCTGTTGGTTATTCATATGCAGCATAGATAGATGCGTTGGTTTGGGGCAGTCGTATAGCCTTGTTGGCCAAAGTCAAGGGCTTGTACGGATGGGCTCAAATTAACCTGGAGAATGACGGGCAGAACTTGACATGTGACTTATGATTTGTTGGCCAAAGTCAAGGTCATAAGAGAATGGGGCAGAAATCACATCGGGAGTTTCAAAAGAACTGAAACTTGCCAGATATGCGCATACCTTCTGGAGTGTGATACCGTGAGCGGATTCCGTCACGTTATCATGCGATGATAGTTGGATCCCGATTCCCACTGATGAGTTGGTTTACTCCTCGGGTGTTCCCGACTAATTCTTCTTTTAGGTTTGGAGGAGAATTTGAGGTACAGTGGGAGGTTTCCTGATTAGATAAATTGGTTACCATTCTGATCTAGGGTAGAGTGCACGCTGAGTGTTTCTTTTCTCTCTCTCTCTTGGCAGCGACCATTGACCCGACCCTAAGACTATGACTCAGAGACCAAGTTGACCGAACCTTCTTAACACTGGCTTTTGGATTGTCAGAGTTGCAGACCTTATTGCCACTCCTACTTTTACCCTTTTCTCCAGGACATCCCGTATTACTACGAACGTCCACTTCCATTGGACAAAACCATCGTATGGTTATATACGAACTCGAAGGAATTTATTCGAGGATGGTTTCAGGTTCTGGAGAAAACGGATAGGACTATTCAGTTGTCTTTTCCTTTTACCTTCTCTCAGGTTGCGAGTACTCCTTGGTTTAGGAGACAGTACATCTATTACGCAAATTGGATGGTCTTCTTCCAAACCTTAGGCTGGTGCCGACCGGTAGGGAATGAAGAAAACCAATTAGCATAACGATGGTGTGCAGAAGGTATTAAGATTAAGACAAAGCAAGGGATTAGTAAGAGGGCAAAGTAAATTGCGACTGATATTCACGACCAAACCAAGTATTTCTTCGCCAATCCTAAAATCACCTTTGTATTTCTCCAGGACACTCCGTATCACTACGAAGATCCACAGTTTATTGGATACTCCATCGTATGGTTATATACGAACTCGAAAGGAACTTGTTCCAGTTCGGGGATGGATTCTGGTCCAGGAGAAATAGGAATAAGGTTTATTCGGTTGTCTTTTATCCTCACCTCCTCTCGCATTGCGAGTGCTCCTAGGATTAGGACAGTACACCCATTATGCTTATTGGATAGTCTTCTTCCAAACCATAGGCTGGTGCCAAACGGTAGGGAAGGAAGAAAACCAATTGGCCTAAAGGGGTGTGCAGAAGGTAATGACTAAAGACATATAAAGGGATTTGGAGAGGTGGAAAAGAATTATACGGTTATAGTTGTGAATCTGGATAATGGTAGAGGCATTACTAGGAATACCAGGATACCCCATCGAAACATTTCAATGTTTCAGTTCAACTGTGTACTGTTAAAAGAAAACTGATTTCCTGATTAGACACTTGCTCCAGGGTATGTATTTACCAGGTTTGATTCTCACATCTGTATGGCTTTACAGATGATGAGTGGGAGTAAGTTATTAGGAATTGGGTGATCATCCTCATTATATCGGGATTCGTTGTAATCGGTGATATTTGAGGAGATCACCTGGGCTGTTTGCCGGTCGGCAAATATTTGGTTTTGAATATCCGCTGTTGTGCACCAATTTCAAATTGATATATCTGTACGTCTATTTTCATAGAGTGAGATATACCTTTTGATATTATGTCGATGACATTTACCTATATCAGTGGATGGTTAGGTAAGGAGCATTAAACAGCAGTGTAATTCTTCTTAACCATAAGTACAGTTTTCAACCTACGACACACAGTGAAAGAGTTGTTAGACTCAGCGGACTTATACAGAGTATTGTATGTTGTCCAGTGTCCATTAGGACAAAGGGATTGGTCCTCATACTATATTCTGTTTACTTTTAACTTCTCTAGTTCTTAGACATGTGTTTTGTAGAAACACAGGGTCTAGGTTTTGAGGAGTTATAGGTATTTGAATAGAGTAGAGAACCAGGTGTAGCAAGTATCGGGATTCTTCAAGGTGATCGAAGATGTAGATACTTGTGTATGGTATTCAGTTGATAGTAATGATAAAGAGAAATTAGCTTCTCTTTCAGGTTACTCATAATTGGAAGCATTCCTAAGTTGAGTAACGCTGATCGGCCTCTCTCCATTTAGTTGACATGCACTGGAGACAGCTGCATGATTTGAATCTGGTTAAATTAAATCAGTACCTCTGGTTCTATATTGGATATAGAACAGTTCATATCTTAACGTTGTTAAGGTACGGGGAGTTGTCCGGCTTATGATTAAAACCAGACACTGGACAACCCAAGGCACGTTTCTGTAATGGCTGTTTGTGGGTTGACCCAGGCTATGACGAGGGTTGACTTTCTACCATCTGGCAGATCAATAGATATATTGTTCTAGACTCGCCACAGTTTTATTAAAAATGGATTTTTTCAAAAACAGTAGTGGGAGTATGGTAGAACTGGAAGTGATTCCAGAACCGCAAACGATTACTGAAGATTTGATAAGGAACCTAAAGATTCAATCTGATTTGACATTCCATTGGCCACTCCGCAGATACGGTGGGTAACTTCAGGCACCCGAGAGGTACTCCGGTAGCCTCAAGGACGGTGACAGGGAAGTTCTTGTTTGCCCACACTTACCATTACTGTTGTTCCAGACTGTGAGACCCGGCAGGAGGATGAGTATAGCGTCGTTCTAAACTAGCTTTAGAAGTGTACGTCTATATGACTCTGCCAGAGGGTTGTCGTAGTCAGTGGGAGCAGCGGAAGCATTGGTGGACATCAGGCTTATGTCTATTTATAGACTAAAGCAGATATAGCGGAGTTAGATCATCTGTTTCTGATGTGACAGTCATAGGTTTGACGTCATCAGAATAGGGGATGGATCTGTTGAGAAGGTAGTAGGAAGTGATATTCCTATACTACGATCGGTTATATTTTGGTCGTCACACAGTGGTTTCTCCACATGGGACTTGGACATTATATCAGACATACTGGTTACTAGATCTATGGTTTTAGATTTAGATTTGGGTGGTTTTCCAATCAGGGTACTTTGACAGCATTCTAAGAGTATTTAGAATGGACGACTCCTGGCATGGTAGTGTACCTGCAGGTAATGGAGTCACCCTCTCTAAAGGTGTCTTATAGACTAAAGTAGAGAGGGATGTGCATGATTGGCAGATCACTTGCTTAGGCAATTGAGTCAATCATGAGATGTCAAGTACCACACCAGATGTTGTTCTTGCACTAGATGCAATAAGTTGATATTGATCCAATCCTGGAGGAACAGTCGGAAGCAGTTTTAGAACATAAGTGGCTGTTCTAGGGATATGATAACGAAAGCCCCATTCGGGAAACAGTTATCATTCCAGGCTTCCAAGGTGACCTGGGCGACAAGGAGGTCGTCAGAGTTATAAGTTTTCCTTCTGACGAGGGGCAGTATTTTGGACAGGTGGTCCAAGGCAATACTGAGGGAGGCATGGCGCAGGATACTGACTAGATTCAGTTGACGATACAGTCTAAGAAGTTTGGATTTGGAGTTCACTTATGAGCTAGGTCCCATCAGACATCCAGACATTCTAAGACAGGTATTGCTCTTTTCGGGAGATGGCTTTCTCCGCGAACTTGAGATATAGAGAGAGACATAGAAAGAAACATCAAGGCGGATCCGCTCACTGAGGCTATTCCTCGAACGCAATAGTTTCACAAACGGGATTTGTGAGACTGACTAGTAGAGGAGTTGGGTGTTCGGTATCACACGGGCTGTGAGTATGCGACATCGCAATAATTAGCCTTGAGTGCAAGTGGGAGATTGTTGGAGATAGTGCCCTCAGAGTCAATTATTGGATCACAGGCACGTGATTGCAATGATTGAGGGAGGACCTATCCCGGTAGGACAGTCTTACTCGAGATGATAGTATGCTATCTGGTTTACCTTTATCATCGTGTACTGCTTTAGGTGACCTGACATGTCGCTATTGCACGTTGATAGAGCCCCTAGGATTCTTGCTTGACTGCCAGCAGTATGAGGACGATCATATAAGTGAGAGCTGGAGTCTATAAGCACATCCTTAAAAGGTCCCTAGTCGTGGGAGTTTCGAAACAGGGCATCGATTCTCCAGAGTAGACTAGTGTATACAGTCGAGACCCCGACGAGGGGCGGTGGCCGGTCTCACAGGCCACTGGTGTCAGTTGGTTCACCTAAGATGTATACAGGTGCTCATTGGGTTATGAGTACACCGGACAGGACTCGCCGGGAACATGCTAGTTGGTCTTATACCTGACGTCAGATAGCAGTTCCCTGGTGACATGTGTACAGGTTAGTTCATCGACCTGGGGATCGTCATTTGTCTCGTGTGAGTTCCCACTGTACTTTGATTACTGCCCTACCACGGCTCAAAGGAGTCGTGCAAACAGGTTTTAGTTGGGTACAGTCCCGAGCCACATGGAGGCAGTGAGCGGATCTTCGGGGGTTTCGTCTCTCCCGGTATTGGGGGTGAGGTCGCGCTGTGTCTAGGAGAGCCATTACACGAAGTCCTTGGCCAAGGCAGGAGATTTACTGGTAGGTATTCCAGTAGTATCTCAGGGTGTTCTGGGCTACACTCCGACACGACTTGTACCGCTTTTGGGGGTCTGACTTTTACCAACCCCCTAGGCCCGACATGCGATGCTCATAGACGAACGGACCGGACTGTACGGATATTGTCACTGACAGGCTCAGTAGGGTGTCAGGATGAGTTCGCTCATCGACGTCCCTTTTGGTCAATAGCTGGTGGCCCGTCACGTATTGGCTTATACCTCTGACGTGCTAGTGGTTAAATCCACAGCCATAGTATTGACGAGTCTTTAGAGTCCACCACACTTTCAGTTACTCAGCTTTCGGGCGAAACGCTGTAGAGGCCGTATGGAGATATGGCAGGGTCCGATCAGATACGTGCGGTATTGCACGGATCAGGATCGGACGGTTTGTACTAGTGGCCGTATGGAGATATGGCAGGGTCCGATCAGATACGTGCGGTATTGCACGGATCAGGATCGGACGGATATTACTAGCCGGCTTTGGTTTAAGCCGGATCCTAGTATAGTACAGTGTAGATTTTGTCTCTTTGCATTTGTATCCGGACGGAATACAGATGCGGGTGTGTATGCACAGTATCGGGGTTTTCCTGTAATTTATTACGGGACCAGTTTTCTGGAGTTGCCAGTTTGCATTCCGTTCCGGCCGGTTTTCCTTTGTTCTTTCCCGGCCGGACTTTTTCGATGGAGGGTGTTATTTGCAAGTTTGCAAATAACACATTGTGGAGGTTTTTTCTTGCAAATGTATTAATTATGAAAGCATCTTTTGATACCATTCTTTTCTATCATCATCACTTGCTTTTTGTTGATTAGAAGTGATTAGAGTTTGATGTGAGATGGTTATGATGATGTTTTGGGTGTGGTCACCACTTGTGCTCCTACCATCACCTCCCTTCATGCTTCATATTCTTTCCTCCACCATTTTCTAAGATGATAAGTTTTTCATACTTGAGAGAAGAAGAAGAGAGGATCATTTTCAAGAGGGAAAATTTGTTCATCTCATTTCATGCTAGAAAAATGCAAGCACCATTTTTCTTATCTTGATTCCTCCATCATCTTCAAAGGCAACAAACCCCAAATGAGACTTAAGCTCTACACTACACTTTCTACAGCAAATCTTGGACGCGTCGACTCGCCAGCTTCGCGCCCGAGTTGCCTCGGTATTGAGGTGGGAGCCCGTAAAAGATGTAGGCGATGTGGTGCCCTTCCGGCGAAGAGGCGACAACGAGGAGATGACGGACGAAGCATCCGCGGGAGATCGGAGTGGAGACGAAGACCGAAGGACTCGGATCATTCGGTATATCTCTTCCCTTTCTTCTTGTTAGCTAGACTAGTTAATGGTTACGATCTGGGTGTTTAGTGCGCGGTGGTGCCGGTTTGCTAAGTTCGCAAAATTAAAGTTTATCACCGCTTCCGCATTTGGCCGTCGGATTGACGGCCGGGGCGCCGCCGTGCACTTACAAAGGGTGTAGGAGAGAGGAGGAGGAGGAGATGGAGACGGTGACGATGGTGTGAGGTCGTCGGGGTTATCGGAGCTCCGGCGATGGATGTGCAGGTGAAGCCGGTGGGGTTTCTTAGTGGTCGTAGGGTTGCGGTTGCAGGGTTCCTGTTGGGGTTGAGGGCGCGGAGGAGAGAGGAGAGAGAGAGGAGAAGACAGATGAGGTCATGGAGGCGACGACGAGGTGTGGAGGTGGCGAGAGTTAGGGTTAGGGTTTGGTGAGATCTCATCGCGGGAGTGTGCATGGGTTTAAAAAAGAAGAAGAAAAGAATTGAAGGAGGGAGGTGAGCGTAGGGAAGAAGGAGGTGACGGGATCTCGCATACTGCGAGAGGAAAGAGAAAGGGAGAGGGAGAGGGAGAGAGAGAGAGAGAGAGAATCCTGCAGGTAAAAAAAATAAATATATTTAGTTATAAAAATTATTCGTATATAACAGTTTAACAGTTAAAGATATAATATTAATAAAATTGGATATTTTGGCTAATACAAAACTAGTCCAAGGTACGCCCGGGTTGGGTCTAAAAATCTAGTTTTAAAATACGGAAAATATACTTGTCGACCAACATCAAAACGGGATATCCAGGTAACGAAAAAGTATACCCCCAAGAACGGATGCACGCATGTGCACGTAGCCATCCAAACGGGTCCGTTTCACTGAACGGGATGAGAACAAGATGCGCTGATGCTACGACAGGGTTAAGGGTATCATGCAGGCCATGCTAGATATTTTAAAATATTTTTCTTGACTTTATATGCTATATTGAAAAAATATGCAGATGCCAGATATAATGCCAGTATGCAGTATATAAAAAAATGAAAGTGCACGGATCCACATAACAAGCCGGGATAAATCATAAACAGGAATCAAGACGGGTTTCCAGCAAGCGGGTCGGGTCGGATGCAAATACAGATGTCAAATACACTATTCGTACCGAAAACACAATAAAACAAGAAAATACCATAAATAAAGAAATACTCAAAATAGAACTGGTATAAATGAACTAGGGTGTTACATTATACCCAACCACAAAAGAATTTCGTCCTCGAAATTCCCGGAACAAGAAAAGGAAAACAATCATGAATCTACAAGAATAGGTCTGGAAACTTCTGTCGAATCTCGTCTTCTCATTCCCAAGTCGATTCTCCATGCGAGCGATTCCCCCAAGAAACAAGTACGAGAGGGATGACCTTGTTCTTAAGGACCTTTTCTCTGCGATCAACAATCGACATCAGTCGTTCCTCAAAGGTCAATTCCTCTCTTACAGTCAGCTCCGAATGATCTAGCACGTGCGTTTCATATCGAACATACTTACGGAGTTGAGATACATGAAACACGTCATGAACATGCGCCAAAGATTGTGGTAACGCCAATCGATAAGCCATTTCTCCAACAGGCTCCATAATCTCGAAAGGCCCAGCGAATCGAGGACTAAGCTTGCCTCGACTCCCAAAACGAATCACTCCTCTAGTCGGTGATGTCTTCAAGAATACCAGATCACCAACAGTGAACTCTAGAGGTCTTCTCGATGTATCGGCCCAACTCTTCTGTCGATCCTGTGCTGCCTTCATGTGATTCCGGATCGTATTGACTTTCTCCACGGTTTGCACGATAAGATCCGGTCCCAACAATCTTCGTTCTCCAACATCGTCCCAACAAACAGGTGAGCCTTGCGACCATATAATGCTTTGAATGGAGCCATCTGAATAGTCGCCTGAAAGCTGTTATTGTAAGAAAACTCCACCAAGTGTAGATGATCCTCCCATGAACCCTTGAAGTCTAACATGCAAGCTCTCAACATGTCTTCAGGAGTTTGGATCGTTCTCTCCGACTGACTATCTGTCTGGGGAAGATAAGCAGTGCTAAACTTCAATCGCGTTCCTAAACTTTCCCGTAAACTCCTCCAGAAGTGCGATAAGAATCGGGTATCATGATCGGAGACGATGCTCACAGGTATTCCATGTAATCTCACAATCTCCTGCATGTACCGTTCTGCTAACGCTTCCGTTGACTGACCAACTCGAAATGGTATGAAATGAGCTGCCTTGGTCAATCGATCAACAATCACCCAAACTGCATTATTGCCCTTTGGACTCCGCGGTAAAGCTGTCACGAAATCCATGGTTATATGTTCCCACTTCTGCTGAGGAATTGGAAGTGGTTGCAATAAACCGGCCACCCTTTGATGTTCAGCCTTAACTTGCTAACACACCAAGCACTTCGCTACAAAATGGGCAATCTCCCTTTTCATGCCTTCCCACCAGAAATGCTGTCGTAGATCACGGTACATCTTCGTGCCTCCTGGATGTACGGAATATGTGGAACTGTGTGCCTCCTTCATAACTTCTTCACGAATGTCTCCCTTCGGCACACACAAACGGCTACCAAAACGTAACGAACCATCTTCATGAATCACCAAGTCCGTTCGAAGTCCCGCTTCTACTTATTCTCGAAACTTCTGCAATCTTGGATCCTGTGACTGCGCTGCTTTAATACTCTCGATCAATGATGACTGTACTTGCAGCTGCATCAACTATCCTGAAGAATGTGGTAATACGATCTCTAACTCGAATCTCCGAAAATCTTCGATAAGCTCCTTATGTGCAGTCAACATCCGAATTGCTGGCAACCGACTAAGCGCATCCGGCACTACATTAACTTTCCCCGGATGATACTTAAGATCAAGATCATAGTCTGCCATCAGCTCCAACCATCTACGCTGCCTCATGTTAAGCTCTTTCTGCATGAACACATACTTTAAGCTTTTATGATCGGTGAATACTTCGACCCTTTCACCCAATAAGTAGTGTCTCCAAATCTTTAAAGCGAAAATCACTGCTGCAAGCTCCAAATCATGAGTTGGATAATTCTTCTCATGGGTCTTCAATTGTCTCAATGCATAGGCTATAATCTTCCCATGCTACATCAAAACACATCCCAAACCTTTCCCAGATGCGTCGCTGTGAATCACCAATCCTCCGGAACCGTCTGATACGGTCAAAATAGGAGCGGTTGTCAATCTTTACTTCAACGCCTCAAAAGCTGAGATACAACTATCCGTCCAAATGAATGGTACTTCCTTCCGCGTAAGCTTGGTCAATGGCTTAGCTAAACGAGCAAAATTCCCCACGAACCTTCTGTAATATCCGGCAAGTCCAAGAAAACTTCTGATCTCTGCTACGTTCTTCGGAATCGGCCAATCTTGAACTGCTGCAATCTTTTTGGGATCAACGGCGATTCCATCTCCGGATACGACATGCCCCAAAAACTTCACTTCTTCAAGCCAAAACTTGCACTTGCTCATCTTTGCATATAATCTTTCTTGACTTAATGTCTGCAGTGCGATCGTCAAGTGTTCTGCATGCTCTTCTATGCTCCTCGAGTAGACCAGAATATCATCAATGAACACCACTATAAACTGGTCCAAGAACGATGAAATGATTCGGTTCATCAAGTCCATAAATATCGCCGGTGCATTCGTGACTCCGAATGGCATCACTAAATACTCGTAATGTCCATACCGAGTTCGGAACGCAGTCTTGCAAATATCCTCTGATTTAACTCGGACTTGATGATATCCGGATCGCAAATCCAGCTTCGAGAATACCCTCGCGCCACTAAGTTGCTCGAATAATTCGCCAATGCGAGAGATCGGGTACTTGTTCTTAATAGTCACCCGGTTTAATTCACGATAATCGATGCACATCCTCCTTATGCCATCTTTCTTCTTTACTAGAAGAACTGGAGCTCCCCAAGGTGAATTACTGCTGCGAATCCAACCCTTCTCTAGTAATTCGGTAACCTGCTTCTTTACTTCTTCCAACTCCACTGGTGCCATTGGATAGCACGCCTTTGAGATTGGCACTGCACCAGGAACAAGATCGATCACGAACACTACATCTCGTTTTGGTGGTAAACCCGAGATGTCCTCGAACACGTCCATGAACTCTCGAACTACAGCTGGCCCTTCCTCCTTATCAACTTCCATCGACGAAAGAACATTGTTTGTTGGCCTAGCCCTAAACTCGACTGGCCCGACAGAACTGCTACCTCCAGCAAAAACAAACTCCGGATGTCCAGGAATCTAAAAAATCACTTTCTTTACCCTACAATCAATGTGAGCGTGGAAAGTGCCGAAAAAGTCTATTCCCAAGACAACCTCATAATTGCCGGTATCGATCACCAAGAAATCTGCAAATAACTCTCGTCCGCAAATAACAACAGAACAATCCTTGCACTCACTACTAGATATGATCTTCCCGTTCCCAGTGTGTATGTCCCAACAACTAGACAGGGTCGTGCAAGAAATCGAGTGTGCGGCAATAAACTTGGACGACATAAAACAATGGGATGCACCAGAATCAAATAATGCTAATGCGGGAAAATCATGAACAAGTAGGATACCTGAAACAACTTCATCTGAAGCCTTGGCCTCTTTAGCTGCCAGAGTAAAGGCTCGAGCTTGATTAGGTCCCTGAGTTATCTGATTCTGCCCCTGAATCAGCCTTTGCGGTGGCTTCTGAGCATCAACCTTCAAACGATGCTTCGACGGACAAGTATCAATGGTTTGATCAGCTGATCCGCAAATAAGACAAAGTCCAAGTCTCCTTCGACAATCTTTCCAGAAGTGACCCGATCGTTGGCAGTAATCACAAAACACCCTTCCTTTCTGCTGGGGTGCGACGGGCCTCTTCATAGGTACAATGCCACGCCGATTCACTGGAATACCTCTGCGTATAAGCGCTCGGTTCGGCGTAAAAGCTGGCTTCTGTACGACAACTGCCTGCTGCTGTGTACCCCCTGTCTTCACTGATAAGCTCTGCTGCTCCTTGGCTGCTTTAAGAACTTGCGAGAAAGTGATCAATCCCAGAGATATAATGTGCCTCTGGATTTCCACGTCCAAACTGCGCATGAACCTTCGTGCCCTATCAGCTTCTTTGGCAACCAACGGTCCCGCGAATCGACTGAGTCGTGTCCACTCAGCCGCATGCGCATCCACGGATCCGTCATTATGCTTCAGACTGATAAATCTTTCTTCCATTTCCTCCCGTGCAGTCTGCGGAAAGAAATTCTCCAAGAAACTTTGCGAGAAAGCATCCCAACTAATCGGCTTGGGCAAACGGGTCTCTTCCACAAGCCACCACTCGCGGGCATAATCCACCAATTGGATGCGTACAACATCCACTCTCTGGTCCTCCGGAACCTGTGCTACAACAAGCAGATTCTCCGTATCGACTAGCCACTGCTCTGCTGGCAACGGCTCCTCCAAACCAGTGAAAGTGGACGGACCAAGTCTCCTGAAATCCGCCACGGTACCCACACGCTGTACTGGTTTGGCCGCAACATTGTTTACGGACTGCTGGACGGTCCGCAAACCTTCCTGAAAAGCTTCGGCTTGCCGCTGGTTCAGCTCAATTTGCCGCTTCTGGTTCTCCAGCAGCCCACGAATTACTCCAAGAAATGCGGCGTCATCAACACGCCTCTGGTACGACCGCAAGTTCCTGTCTTCCATGATCCTACAACCAAGACACCAAAGAGGATCAGTATGATAAACAAGATTCAAAACTTGCGATAAAACATAAACTGGTAAGCAATGAAGCCGAGAGAAGCAAGGTAAAATAATGACCATAAAACAAGGAAGTGAATCAAGACCAGGACTCCAAGTTACTTAAATAGAGTACCGCATTATAACCATGTTGCAGTTCATAGTTACAATCACATAACTCTGTTCAAGTCGCCCAAATCCTAGTATCAGAAAAGAAAGAAACAATAGGGAACCAGAAGGTTTCAAGTCGAGATGCAAAGTTGTTTGCTTATCGTCAAGACAAGGGTCAAGAGAAAGATATGATTCAAGAATCACGATAACAATGTGGCAGGACATGTTCCTAATTACGGGTTTTCTGATTCGTGTATTGGGTTCAATACCCAACTACAAAAAATCAAACCCGATTAACCTAAATCCTATGGCTCTGATACCAAACAAACCTTGTCACGCCCCGCTTTCTAGAGTGCGCTAAGATCGGCACGTGACAGAGCCAACCATGCTACCTGTGGCTAGGAAACATTCCTCCACAGTCACATTACGGCTGTCCATAAGATATCAAGAACAGTAGAAATAAAATAAACTATCTAGTAAATGTCCATATGCCAGAATAAACGAGTCAAGAAATAATATGCGGAAGCAATAAATCCAATAAACAGTAACAATCTGGAAAGTACGTCCCAAATACGGGCTCACATCAGGAAATGAAAATGCTGAAAGAAAACTAAACTAAAATACTAACAGGATCCTCACTGCTCGGCCTGTCGGCTGAAATACTCCTGATCGGCCTACGAGAGAGGTAGAGGATCTGGGCCATGCAAAACCCAGACGTCAGTGCTGTTAGTGTTTATGCCCTAGAGGCCATTACTGTATCATACTAGTTTGTGTATTACTTAATGGAAGCTTGGGATATTCACAGTTGTATTGACAGTCATGCTAAAAATGGTAGTATGCTACTTGGTTTATGTCTATTTTAATATGTGCATATGTTTCTTTTAACGTATCGCTTATACATATTAGTAGAGCCCTTAGGATCTTTGCTTGATTACCAGCGTTGTGATGGCAGTCACACTAGTGGGGGCTGGGTAGTCTATAAGCAACATCCTATACAGGTCCCTGGTCATAGGATTATCGAGATAGGGAATCGATACTCCGGAGTAGACTGGTGTATATGCTTCTCATCCCAGCATAGGGAGATGGTCTGTCCCACAGCCATCAGTACGTCGTACTAGAGATAGTATGCAGGTGCTCGTTAGGTTACAGGTACACCGGACAGGACTCGCCGGGAACTGCAGGTTGGATTTATACCCATCGTCGGATAGCAGTTCCTAGGTGACATGAGTACAGCTTAGTCCGTCGACTTGATACTGCTACTTCGCCCCGGGTGTGTTCCCACTGTACTTAGATTACTACCCTACCACGGCTCAAAGGAGTCGTGCAAACAGGTAGTAGTTGGGTGCAGTCCCGAAGCACTTGGAGGCAGTGGCGGTTAGACAGGATTTGTCTCTCCGGGTATTGGGGGTTGATATCGCGTTGTGTATGGAGAGCCATTACGCAAAGTCCCTGGCCAGGGCAAGCGAGATTTACTGGTGGCTTCCAGTAGTTTCTCAAGGTGTAATGGGCTTCACTCCAACACGACTTATACCGCTATTAGGGGTCTGACATTTACCGCCCCCTAGGCCCGATATGCGATAGTCCTAGATGAACAGACCGGACTGTACGGAGATTGTCACATCAGGCTCAGTAGGAGTTCGGATGGGTTTCCTCATCGTCCTTCTTATCGACATCTACCTGGGGACCGTTACGTACAGCTAGTACCGCTTGCGGACTGTGGTTAAACTCACTGCCAGCGTAGTGTCGAGTGTTTAGAGTCCCACACAGAGAGTTTTCCTGCACCGGGCAAAAGGTGTAGAGGCCGTATGGTTTTACGGCAGGGCCGCGATCACTTACGTACTCTTGTGCACGTATTATGATCGGGCAGATAATACTAGCGGGCTTTGGTTTAAGCCAGATTCTAGTATTATACAGATGGATTTATTCAGTCAAAGATTTTCCGTGTTTTTCAGAAATACGGATGGGAGGGGCAGTCTCGTAATTTGTCGGGAAGCATCTAGAAGAAAATGACTCATTTGTTTTTATTTCTTTTTAGAATTTAAATAAATGAGGTGGAGAGATGAGGTGTAGGTTTTCATTAAATGGATAATGACTCATGAGATGATTCATCTCAAATGAATTAAATGAAGCATGCTAGATATTTGTTATGATATTTTGATGCTTCATATTATTCAAAGGATGAGACATTATTCATTTCATTATCACAAAAGCTTTCTCTCTCCTCAAGTCTTCATCTTCTTCCTCAAAACCCTAATAGCTCTCATGAGTTGAGAAACCTAGGGTTTAAGTGACTAACTAATCCATCTTATTACTCTACACCCTCTAGGACTTCTAGATTAGCGATCTAGAAGCCGTAGTTATCTCAGATTCGAGATAGAAGCTCGGACTATAGACTCTCGGGTGGATCGTCTTTGACTCGAGGAGGCCGTTGAGGTGCCGACGTTCCATAGCCTACGATGTGTGGAGGACAGCGATGAAGACCCGAAGGACAAGTAACGTGAGGTATAACTTCGAATCCTAGTAGTTAAACCTTTCGTAGTTTGCTAGTAATGGTTTAGACACGATCCGTGTACTCAAGTCCGTGTTACGAAGCTTTGATAATTGTTTTTCATATATTCCGCCTCCCTGCAAGCTCGTGGGGTGCGTGACATGGACTTACAGTGGTATCAGAGCCTACTAAACCTTTACTAGCTTGTTAGCAACTAATTTGAACTTCGATCGTTGGAAAAACGCGATAATATAACCCCGGACCCCTCAAGTTTCTGTCAATTTTACACGTGTTGAAAAAATTATTTGATAGGTATGAAAATTCACAGCAGGGAATTCTAAGAAATCAGGGAAAATACGAGCTGCTAACTCGGTGATAAGGCCGCGGAACCGCGGCCGATTTGTGCTATCCGCCGCGGATCCGCCGCCGAGTCAACTCCGAGTTGACTCGGATTTGCACAGTAATTCTTGAATTTGGGTGTTTTTTTTCCTGTATATTTTGTTTCTGCCCAGGTTACTTCAGTGCTGGCTTGCATTTGGGGTAGACATGGAAAAAAGTTGTCGATCGATATTCTAAGTTATTTCCTAATCGGGTTTTATCTATAATGTTTAATGTGTTTGTAAACCTCCCCTAATTGCTAGTATGTCGGTTGGTAGGGGGTTGCACATTTCTGTAATGGTTTGTGTATATGAACTTGATTGGATCGTTGTGATGATTAGCCGGGGTTTGAGATGAGTTTTTATATTCATTCATTCCATGTAAATTGTAAAATGATGTAATATTCTTTTGCGGGGCACATCCGGGCTGAGGTTGTAGCCACCGTTGTATTATTTCATTTACTGTTTTATGCTCCTAGGATAGACCCAAGGTGGGGTACACAAACTACCGGGTACGTTGAAGTGTTTAGTGGCCTACTCATGTTGTTGAGGGAGACCGCTTCACTTCGGGTACTTGGTGGGTAGTTTGCCGTACCCGTAGGGGTCTAGGGTGGGGTAATGGCTATTCATCACAACTGTGTAATTCTTCTTTCGTTGCAGACTCAAAGGAAACGCGGATTGCTTGTATATCCAATAATGTTCATCTGTGATCTGGAATGCCTATTATTGCGTCTGACGAATGTACAATATCTATATATGATAGCTATTAGACGTCACTTATGTTTTGCACCCGCGCTAGCCCAGCCCCCGCTCTGTCGTTAGTTAAGTAACCTAACAGGTGAATGACGGGGCCCAGTGGCGAATGCGGATGGCATAAGAGGACGTGATATTTTCGTTGTTTTCTGCAATGATAGGATAAATGATGGGACGCATTATTTTAATGCAAAGAAAACAAACCAAAGTTGAATCGTTGGAACAAATTTAAAAGAAACCACTCGGTTATTTTAAAAGAGCAGAATTTTTAATTGCGGAGCTTTAACCACTCCTTTTAAAAAGCTATCAGGTTCCTTCGATTATATCAAGTTCACCGCGTTCACGGTTTCACCAAAACCAGTCGTAGCCCTCCGTCATTTCTTATGGATGGTCAGTAGTATTCAAGCTATGTTTGCTTAGCCCTTAGTCAAGACATAGTGATTGGTAGCTGCTGGGGTATTCATTTGTTGCATAGATAGATGAGTTGGTTTGGGACAGTCGTATTACTTTGTTTGGCCCTTAGTCAAGAGTATATACGGGTGGGTTCAAATTAACAAGATAATGATGGGTAGAACTTGACATGTGACTTATGATTTGTTGGCCCTTAGTCAAGGTCATAAGAACATGGGGCAAAAATCCACATCAGGAGTTTCTAAAGAAACTGAAACTTGCTAGTGTTGCATACCATTTGGAGTTTGATGAATGTTGGTAGGATTCCTTCAGCATTATGACACGATGATATTTGGATCCCGATCCTACTGTGAGTATCCGCTACTCATCAGGAGATTCGTCACTTAACGATCAATGCTATAAACCAAGTAGGTGTCGAGAAAGGTGTCAGCGGGGCTACGCCCCCAGAGAAAAGAGGTTATTTAATTACGGAACTTTGCAAAAGCGTTGGAAAACCTCCCTCGAAGTACCGACACCGGCCTGGCTGAACAGTTAAGCAAGTATTGTACGGTGAGATCAGTCCTGGCTAATTCTTCTTTTATGGTTTGAGGAAGGATTCGAGAAACAGTGGGAGCCATCCAGTTTAGATAAACTAAAAACCAATCTAAACTTGCAAGAGCATCATGCTAAAGTGTTTTCTTCTCTCTCTCTCATTGCAGCGACCTTGTGACCATGACTAGGTTATATCTAGATAACAAGTTGACTGAATCTGACTTTTATGACTGACAAAGGTCTGTCCAGATGTCCATTGCCTATGACAAGCTGGACCACCCTATTGCTACTCAAGCCCCCGCCGTCCCAGGTCCAGTTTCCACCGTCGCGGATATGGATATCCATCAGACAAGGGAAAAGGATAATGCGAATGCCAAGTGTCTCGTGTTGGCTTCAGTTGATGGTGTATACCAGAAGCAGCATGAGAAGATGGACTTAGTTTCCATCTTTCTCCATAACAAATATTTATATGGAGAGCAATCTCGTATCGCAAGATATGAGACCTTGAACGAATTATTTCAAGCGAGGTTGGCTGTCGGGTCATCTGTAGGGGACGACGTCTTTACGATGACTAGCTATATTGATGAGCTCACGGACCTGGAGACTACGTTGGGAAACAGGTCATATGCTGACTTTTTTCCACAGTCCTTACCCCCCACTTACACCCTGAAAGAAACCAGGGAGACACAAGCTCTGCTTAATGGGGGACCTTCTTCTTCTGCATCCAGGGCGAAAGCAAAGGGTGAAAAGAAGAAAACCTCCACAAAGCCGATATACGGTGTCAGTAAAGTAGAAGGAAAGGGAAGAGTAAAAGTTTCGGGACTTGGTGTAGGGAAGGAGGGATGTTCCTATTGTTATGGGAACGGGCATTGGCAGAAGGATTGCAGGGCTTTGGAAGCCAGTAGCCAGGATACGAAGCATGTTGTAGCTTCGGCCTCAAGTATGTTTGTAATTGAGAACTGTTTGTCAATTAACTCTACTTCCTGGGTACTAGATACCGGAGCAGGATCTCATATCTGTAATTCATTACATGCTTTGAGAAACCGTAGAGTTATCAGGGTAGGTGATTTGTCTCTCAAATTTGCAAACGGAATGAGTGTGAACGCTGAATCCGTGGGAGAATATCGCCTAGGTTTGACAAGGGGCAGATATTGATTCTACGTAACTGTTTGTATGTACCTAGTTTGACTTGTAATATCATATCAGTATCCTCACTTTTGAGAGAGAGATATGATTTTACATTCGTAAGCGATGTAGTTCACATCCACCTAAATCAAGTTCTGATTTGGTCCGGTACATTAGATGACGGTATATACGTATTGAGTCAAGCTCAGGTTTTCAATGTCCAGAACACACTTAAAAGAAAGTCTCCAGAAATAAATCAGGATTTCTTATGGCATTGTAGACTAGGTCACATCAATGAAACACAATTAACTAAGTTACATAGAGAAGGATATTTGAATCCGTTCGAATATCAATTTTATGCTACTTGTGAATCTTGTCTCATGGGAAAGATGACAAAGACTCCGTTTACTGGACACAGAGTAAGAGTGAGCGAGCTCTTGGGACTCGTACACAGTGACGTGTGCGTTCCAATGTCTACACATGCAAGAGGTGGTTATTCCTACTTCATTACTTTTACGGATGATTTCTCTAGGTATGGACATATCTTCTTGATGAAGCATAAATCCGAGGCTTTTGAGAAATTCCGCGAATACAAGAATGAAGTGGAAAACCAAATAGGCAAAAGTATCAAGACACTGAGATCTGATCGAGGTGGTGAATACTTAAGTGCCAAGTTCCTGGGTTACTTAAAAGAGAATGGAATTCTCTCTCAGCTTACTCCTCCATACACACCACAACACAACGGTGTATCGGAAAGGAGGAATCGAACCCTATTGGATATGGTTCGTTCCATAATGAGTAAGGCTGAGTTACCGCGATCTTTCTGGGGTTATGCACTAGAATCAGCTGCATATCTTTTGAACCAGGTTCCAACCAAGACTGTGCTTACCACACCATATCAGATGTGGAGTGGGAAGAAACCCTGTCTTAAACATTTTAGGACATGGGGATGTCCAGCTTTTGTAAAAAAGCAGCATCCGGACAAGCTCGAGGCACGCTCAGTACAGTGAAAGTTTGTGGGATATCCAAAGAACTCCAAGGGGTATTATTTCTATTACGCAGAGGAACAAAAGGTTTTTGTTTCTCGTCATGCCCACTTCTTAGAAGCTGAATTTTTAGAAAATCAGAAGAGTGGGAGCGCAATGGAACTAGAAGAAATTCCAGAACCATAAGCTGTTACTGAAAGTATGGTAGAACCAGAAGTTTCAAAAGAAAGGGACATACCAGCGCCTATCCACAGAAGTAGTAGGCAGTCTCATCCGCCCGAGAGATACTACGGTTTTCTCATAGACGTGGATCGAGAAGATTGCATCATTGATAATGATGACCCTACTAGCTTCCAGCAAGCCATTCAGAGCGGCGACTCGGTAAAATGGCTGGATGCAATGCGGACCGAAATGGAGTCCATGTACATTAACAAAGTATGGACTTTGGACATTGCTCCAGATGGGGTAAAACCCGTAGGATGCAAATGGATCTTCAGAAAGAATATTGGTGTAGATGGACAGGTTGAAACCTATAAGGCTAGACTTGTTGCAAAGAGTTTTCGTCAAAGACCTGGTTTGGACTATGATGAAACCTTTTCTCCAGTGGCTATGCTCAAATCCATTCGGGTCCTTCTTGCCATTGCTGCCTTCCACGATTATGAGATCTGGCAGATGGACATAAAGACGGCCTTTCTAAATGGTAATTTGGAAGAGTGTGTCTATATGGATCAGCCAGAGGGATTCATTTAGAGTGGGAGCAGTGGTAAAGTGTGCAAGTTTCTTAAGTCCATTTATGGACTAAAGCAGGCATCGCGGAGTTGGAACATCTGTTTTGATGATACTGTCAAAGAGTTCGACTTTATCAAGAATCCAAATGAACCATGCATATACAGTAAGATTGTAGGGAGAGCTGTTATATTCCTCGTCTTGTACGTGGATGACATTCTCCTAATAGGAAATGATATTCCTATGCTACAGTCAGTCAAAAGATTCTTGTCACAGAAGTTCTCCATGAAGGACCTGGGTGATGCCACCTACATTCTGTGGATCCAGATCTATCGTGATAGATCAAAGAGGATGTTAGGACTTTCGCAGTCCAGGTACATAGACACCATATTGAAAAAATTCAGTATGGAAGATTCTAAGCGCGGTAACCTACCGACTTGTTACGGAATCAACCTCTCCAAAGAGATATCTCCCAAGACTGATTTGGAAAGGGATCGCATGTCGATTATACCCTACGCTTCTGCGGTAGGCTCTATAAAGTATGCGATGTTATGTACCAGACCAGATATAGCATACGCATTGAGCGTTGTAAGCCCGTATCAGGCAAACCCAGGGGAGAAGCACTGGATAGCAGTAAAGAACATTCTCAAGTACCTGAGGAGGACTAAGGAGATGTTCTTGGTGTATGGCGGAAAAGACTTCCAGATCGAGGCCTTTGCCGACTCCAGCTTCCAGAGTGACAAGGATGACTCCAAGTCCATGTCGGGTTATGTCTTTACCCTCAATAGAGGGGCGGTCTGTTAGAAGAGTTCCAAGCAGGACACCGTTGCTGACTCAACGATGGAAGCGGAGTACATAGCTGCTTGCGATACCGCAAAAGAAACTGTCTGGATGAAGAAGTTCCTCACAGAACTTCAGGTGGTTCCTACCAGTGTTGGTCCAATACCTCTGTATTGCGACAACGACAGCGTTATAGCTTTAGCGAAGGAATCCAGGTCCCATCAGAAGTCCAGACACATCTTAAGGCGGTATCACCTGATCAGGGAGATCGTAGATCGCCGGGAGATCGAGGTAAAGAGAGTAGATACAGAGAATAACATTGCTGATCCATTCACAAAGGCCATTCCTCAGACGCAGTTCGAGAGGCCATTCGAGATGATAGGTCTGCGATATGCCAGTACATGGCCCTAGTGCAAGTGGAAGATTGTTAGTGTTTATGCCCTAGAGGCTATTACTGTATCATACTAGTTTGTATATTACTTAATGGAAGCTTGGGATATTCACAGTTGTATTGACAGTCTTGCTAAAAATGGTAGTATGCTACATGGTTTATGTCTACTTTAATATGTGCATATGTTTCTTTTAACGTATCGCTTATACATATTAGTAGAGCCCTTAGGATCTTTGCTTGATTACCAGCGTTGTGATGGCAGTCACACTAATGGGGGTGGGTAGTCTATAAGCAACATCCTATACAGGTCCCTGGTCGTAGGATTATCGTGATAGGGAATCGATACTCCGGAGTAGACTGGTGTATACGCTTCTCATCCCAGCATAGGGAGATGGTCTGTTCCACAGCCATCAGTACGTCGTACTAGAGATAGTATGCAGGTGCTCGTTAGGTTACGGGTACACCGGACAGGACTCGCCGGGAACTGCAGATTGGATTTATACCCATCGTCGGATAGCAGTTCCCAGGTGACATGAGTACAGCTTAGTCCGTCGACTTGATACTTCTACTTCACCTCGGGTGTGTTCCCACTGTACTTAGATTACTACCCCACCGCGGCTCAAAGGAGTCGTGCAAACAGGTAGTAGTTGGGTGCAGTCCCGAAGCACTTGGAGGCAGTGGCGGTTAAACAGGATTCGTCTCTCCCGGTATTGGGGGTTGATATCGCGCTGTGTATGGAGAGCCATTACGCAAAGTCCCTGGCCAGGGCAAGCGAGATTTACTGGTGGCTTCCAGTAGTTTCTCAAGGTGTAATGGGCTTCACTCCGACACGACTTATACCGCTATTAGGGGTCTGACGTTTACCGCCTCCCTAGGCCCGATATGCGATAGTCCTAGACGAACAGACCGGACTGTACGGAGATTGTCACATCAGGCTCAGTAGGAGTTCGGATGAGTTTCCTCATCGTCCTTCTTATCGACATCTACCTGGGGACCGTTACGTACAACTAGTACCGCTTGCGGCCTGTGGTTAAACCCACTGCCAGCGTAGTGTCGAGTCTTTAGAGTCCCACACAGAGAGTTTCGCTGCACTGGGCAAAAGGTGTAGAGGCCGTATGGTTTTACGGCAGGGCCGCGATCACTTACGTACACTTGTGCACGTATTATGATCGGGCAGATAATACTAGCGGGCTTTGGTTTAAGCCAGATTCTAGTATTATACAGATGGATTTATTCAGTCAAAGATTATCCGTGTTTTTCGGAAATACGGATGGGAGGGGCAGTCTCGTAATTTGTCGGGAAGCTTCTAGAAGAAGATGACTCATTTGTTTTTATTTCTTTTTAGAATTTAAACAAATGAGGTGGAGAGATGAGGTTTAGGTTTTCATTAAATGGATAATGACTCATGAGATGATTCATCTCAAATGAATTAAATGAAGCATGCTAGATATTATGATAGATATTTGTTATGATAATTTGATGCTTCATATTATTCAAAGGATGAGACATTATTCATTTCATTATCACAAAAGCTTTCTCTTTCCTCAAGTCTTCATTTTCTTCCTCAAAACCCTAATAGCTCTCATGAGTTGAGAAACCTAGGGTTTAAGTGACTAACTAATCCATCTTATTACTCTACACCCTCTAGGACTTCTAGATTAGCAATCTAGAAGCCGTAGTTATCTCAGATTCGAGATAGAAGCTCGGACTATAGACTCTCGGGTCGATCGTCTTTGACTCGAGGAGGCCGTTGAGGTGCCGACGTTCCATAGAGCCTACGAGGTGTGGAGGACAGCGATGAAGACCCGAAGGACAAGTAACGTGAGGTATAACTTCGAATCCGAGTAGTTAAACCTTTCGTAGTTTGCTAGTAATGGTTTAGACACGATCCGTGTGCTCAAGTCCGTGTTACGAAGCTTTGATAATTGTTTTTCATATATTCTGCCTCCCCGCAAGCTCGTGGGGTACGTGACATGGACTTACAAGTGCGTCATAATATCAACAATAATATAATCAGGAGGTAACAAGATATGCAGGCATGAGTATGAGCAGTAATAAGAGTATAACAGTAACACGAATATGGAACAGTGAAGTGTTTACGAGCAGGTGAAGTGCAGTGAGTAATCTAAACTATACTACTAGGTCATCTATTCTAAAGTCTTCGAAATCAATTAATGTAATCATCATCTTAACCCATCAGTCTATGCCCCGTTCATTCCTCACGGGACCGCGGTAACATGATTATTCAGTATATATCCCGTTCATTCCCCACGGGACCACGGTAACATGATTTTTCCGTAACGCCCGGAAATACGACAAACAGTATAATAGCCTTTTGAGTTACGTTCGGTTACATTCTTGATTTCCCCTTACCCCCAAGGTTATGTGTTCAAGTCAGGTATTGATAAATCTGGAGCTAATGCCAACATAGGATCAAGCAGGTACATGTTTGTTTATGCAGACAACAGAATACGTCCGTCAGGACAACATGTCAGGATTGTCGGCATTAGAAACAGGGTCAAGTATTAAGTCAAGCAGTGGTATATCAAGTCATGTCAGGGGTGCACAGTGTATCAAATGGGTGCCCAACAGTAAAATGTATTAAGTATCGAATCACGGTAAAAGTACAGATGTACGGTAAAAGCATGGATGCACAATATCTATCAGGGGTTGCATCATTACTATGTAGAGTGCACATTATCAAGTATAGGGTGTTAATGTAACAATAATATGAATTAATATAATTTGGCATGCAACTGGATATGCAGAATTAATGGTATCGATACACAATAAAACATGGATGCTCAAATATCTATCAGGGGTTACAATTACAGCTTCATGACTATGTAGGATGCACATTATCAAACATGGGGTGTTAATATAACAGTAATATGAAATAATGTGACATGGCATGCAACTAGTTATAATTAATGGTATGGGTGCACAAATATCGATCAGAGGTCACATTTACAGCTCCAAGATTATGTAGGATGCACACTATCAAGTATGGGGTACCAATATAGCAGTAATATGAATTAATGTGATCTGTAGATGCAGCTACACATATAATAAATGATATGGATGCATACGGGTATCCGAAAATAGTAAAACATGAGTATGGATGTACAATGCAATCAACATATGATATTTTTATTCATACGGATGCAAGATAAGTATTATAGCATGTAGCAAGATGAACTTGCCTGAGCGGAACACATGACGGGTGCGTACAGCACGTCCGATGTCGGGCAAACGACGCAACGCACATACGGCATGCGGGACGGGTCCAGGTAAGGCAAGAAGATAACTACGCAGGTAGGGGACGTTCACTGGATCGCCTGAATCGTCAGCGCCGAGCACGGTTCTGGCGGGTGATCACCGGAAAAGAAACAAGAAATCAAGAAAGAAAAGAAAAGAGAAGAAGAAGAAGCGAGGGCTGTGGTTTGAAGGGTGTAGGAGAGAGGAGTAGGAGGAGATGGAGACGGTGACGATGGTGTGAGGTCGTCGGGGTTATCGGAGCTCCGGCAATGGATGTGCAAGTGAAGCCGATGGGGTTTCTTGGTGGTCGTAGGGTTGCGGTTGCAGGGTTCCTGTTGGGGTTGAGGGCGCGGAGGAGAGAGGAGAGAGAGGAGAAGACAGATGAGGTCGTGGAGGCGACGACGAGGTGTGGAGGCGGCGAGAGTTAGGGTTAGGGTTTGGTGATATCTCATCGCGGGGGTGTGCATGGGTTTTAAAAAGAAGAAGAAAAGAAATGAAGGAGGGAGGTGAGCGTAGGGAAGAAGGTGTTAGTTATGTATATGCCCTAGAGGCCATTGTTGTACATATGATGTATATTATAATGGATGCTTGGATATATATATAGAGGACTTTCTTGCTCGTCATGATATTGTGCTATTTGGTATTCCTTTATCTTAACATGTTGACTTGTATATGTTTACTGTATTACTCTCACATGTTGATAAAGCCCTTAGGATCTGTACTCGACTATTGGGACTATGATGAGATCATACTAGTGAGGCCGCGGTAGTCGATGAGTACATCCTATAACTGTTCCTAGTCGAGGGTATATCGAGACAGGGTATCGATACACCAGAGTAGACTAGCGTATACACATCTTGACCCATATGATGGGCGATGGATGATCCCATATCCATCGGTGTTTTGACATCAGAGATGGTGTACGGGTGCTCAGTGGAGACTGGGTACACTGGACGGACTCGCCAAGAACTCCCAGATGGTGATATACCACACGTCAGATGGCAGTTCTCCGGGGACACTGGTATAGGGTAGTCTGTAGACCCGAGATCGTCATAGAGTCTTGTGTGATTCTCACTGTGCTTTGATTTCCACCTTACCACGTCCAAGAGGGCGTGCAAAACGGTGGCTTTTGGGTGCAGTCCCGAATCACATGGAGGCAATGAGCGATAGGAGGGGATTCGTCTCTCCCGGTATAGGGAGTTGATGTTGTGCTATGTTCGATTGGCTATAACTGGAAGTCCCTGGCCAGGGCTGATATAGAGATTTACTGGTAAGTGTTATTAGTAGTTTCTCGACTTGTTATGAGCCTCACATCGACATGACTTATTGGTTACTGGTGTTGGATATAGTGCCCTCAGAGTCAATTATTGGATCGCAGGCACGTGATTGCAATGATTGCGGAGGACCTATACCGGTAGGACAGTCTTACTCGAGATGATAGTATGCTATCTGGTTTGCCTTTATCAGTCATATACAGGTTCAGGTGACTGATCACTGTTACACTTTGATAGAGCCCTTAGGATCTTGCTTTACTACCAACAGTATGATAGCGATCATATACGTGAGAGTTGGGTGGTTTATATGCATATCCTTAATTGTGGTCCCTAGTCGTGGGAGTTTCGAGACAGGGCATCGATACTCCGGAGTAGACTAGTGTATACAGTCGAGACCCCAACGAGGGGCGGTGGCCGGTCTCACAAGCCACTGGTGTCAGTTGGATCACCTAAGATGTATACAGGTGCTCATTGGGTTATGAGTACACCGGACAGGACTCGCCGGGAACCTGCTAGTTGGTATTATACATATCGTCAGATAGCAGTTCCCTGGTGACATGTGTACAAGTTAGTTCATCGACCTGAGGTCGTCATTTGTCTCGTGTGAGTTCCCACTGTGCTTTGATTTCTACCCTACCATGGCTCAAAAGAGTCGTGCAAACAGGTAGTTTTTGGGTACAGTCCCGAGCCACATGGAGGCACGTGAGCGGATCGGCAGGGGATTCGTCTCTCTCGGTATTGGGGGTGAGATCGTGCTGTGTCTAGGAGAGCCATTACACAAAGCCCACGGCCGTGGCAGGAGATTTACTGGTAGGTACTCCAGTAGTATCTCAGGGTGTTTTTGGGCTACACTCCGACACGACTTATACTGCTATTGGGGGTCTGACGTCACTAGCCCCCTAGGCAGATATGCGATACTCATAGATGAACGGACCGGACTGTATATACATTGTCACTGGTAGGCTCAGTAGGGTTTCCGGAAGAGTTCGCTCATCGGCCTCCCTTGAGGTCAGTCCATGGGCAGCCGTTACGCACAGCTAGTGCCACTAACGGCTTGTGGTTAAACGCACTGCCAGGGTACTGACGAGTCATTAGAGTCCCCCGCCGACAATTTCCCAAGTTCGGACGAAACGTTGTAGAGGCCGTATGGTTTTATGGCAGGGTTCGGAAAATGCACGTGCGTTTACGCACGTGTCATATTTCGGGCAGATAATACTGGTGGGCTTTGGTTTAAGCCGGATCCGAGTATTATATTGAGTAGATATAATATCTTTATCTTAGTTGCATTTGTATTCGGTCGTAATACAAATGCGGGTATATTTATACAGTTACGGGGTTATCCTGAAATTCGTTTCGGAATCGTTTTTGGAAGTTGCCAGTTTCCAGTTTTCTATCGCCCGTCTTTTAACATTCGGTTAAAGACGGATTTATTTTTTCTTGAGATGAGTGTAGAAGCTTCTAGAACGTTCTAGAAGTGATGATTAGGCTAGTGAGTCATTAGTGCATTTAATGATTCATTTAATGCATGATGACTAGGTTAAGTGATTCATCCTTTGCTTTAAATGAGTTCATACTAGGTTTTTATGACTCATGCTTTTTACTTAGTGCTTATTATCACCACTTGGTTCCTACACTCACCCCTTCATATATATGGCCGGTCCCCTCCTCTCTCTCACTTACTTGAATAATTCATTTGGAAAAAAGATTATGATAGTTTTGGGGTGTATGAAAATTTCATAACTCATTTCATTCCATCACCCGACTTAATTGGCAACTTCATTAACCGTTCGTCCATAGCTTTGGACGTAACGAGACAAAGTATTCTACTCATTCTCTACATCATTCTTGGTTGTCTCTTTTAGCAAACTTGACGACCGAGTTGTCTCGAGTCAGAGGCGGGAGCCCGTTTAAAGAATTGTTGACGTGGTACCACCTGGACGAGCAGATCGGATATCGACGAGATCGGAGCAGCCGCAACGGAGCGTGGGATGATGGTTAAAGAATGAAGGACTCGGATCGTTCGGTATAACCTTTTCTACCCTCTTTACAGTTTGTTAGTTTAGCAATAATGGCAGATCCGGGTTATAGCATACGATAGCGCTAGTTAAAAAGTTTTTGTTCCGCATTTGGCGTCTGTAGACGGCCGGTGCGCTACCGTAAACTTACAACTAGGGTCTGACGTATACCACCCCTAGACTAGATATGCAACATATCAGACGAAGAGACCGGACTGTACGGGAGTGTTACTGATTGGATTCACAGGAGAATGTACAGGCTTGCTTGTTGATCTTCTGATCGCTCAATACCTGGGTGGCTGTTACGTTTAGCTGACCGCTTGCAACTTGTGGGTGTTTGATATGATCATCACCTGCTGCCGGCGTATTGACGATTCTTTAGAGTCCTACACAGAGGTTTCTTGACTCAGGCAAAACATAGTAGGGGCACATATGTGATATGTGCACGACCGAGGATAATGCGATATAAGATACCGTATTATATTCTCGCGATATTTAGATATGAGCCGGGTTATCAGATCAAGTGTTGATTCGATGAATCGGTACATGATATATTAGTCAGTTATATTCGATATAGCCGGATTGTCGGATCAAGTGTTGATTCGATAATTTAATGTATAATAATATATATGATATATTGCATTACATTATCTAATATTGGCTCGCTTTATTATTTTATTTTCTCACCGGATAATACATTGATATATATGCGATATATATTAATTGTATTATTTTCTTTTGTTACAAAATATATTATATATGTGATATATAATATTGTAACATAATATGATTACTAATGCAACATGTTTAGTGGAGATTAAACAAGGTTAGGGTTTGAATTGGGTTAGTTTTTTCATGAACATTCTAGAACGTTTTCTTTTGTTTTATGCTAAGATATTATGGTTGATATTTTAGATGACTCATTCTTTAACCCAACCCAAACCCTAGCCCTAGTTAATTCTCTACATGAGTTAGCCTTGTCATTGTTAACCATGGTTGCATTATTAATCATATATCATTTCATTATTCATCACAAAAGGAATTAATCCATGATTTTCTTCTTCTTTGTTCAACCTTGAGCTTTGAGAAAGCTTTCTAGGTTTTCTTTATGTGATGTTTTTGTGTGAGAATTTGATATAAAAAGAAAGTATAAATACTACTCCATCATCCTCATCTAATCTAGCCAATTAGATTAGGGTGTTTACCTCATTAGAGAGAGAGAGCTTGAGTTATAGAAATTTCGAGGTAGATCATCGGAGAAAATGAAGACTACAAGCTAGCATGGATCGTTCGAGTTGTGGAGCCTCTCTTGAGTCCGGGAGATCGTGGATCGTGGTGAAGGGACTTCTACTCGGAGCTTATGAAGCGAAGGAGCGGACTACAAAGGTTGTAATCCCTCACACTTAGTTGTAAAGATATTTACTTGCATGTTAAACCCTAATAATCTAGCAAAGATCCCGGCTTTGGGTTGTTCGGCACGTCTAAATTTTTATTCGGGCATGGTTGATGCCTTATTAACCCTTATAAGAGTGCCTAGGAACCCTACAGAAGGAGGTGACGGGATATCGCATACCGCGAAAGGAGAGAGAAAGGGAGAGAGAGAAAGAGAGAGAGAGAGAATCTAGCAGGTAAAAAAAATAAATATATTTAGTTATAAAAATTATTCATATATAACAATTTAACAGTTAAAGATATAATATTAATAAAATTGGATATTTTGGCTAATACAAAACTAGTCCAAGGTCTGTTCAAAATTTGAACAGAGCTTTGGATATAACAGAGCTTTGTATTAGCTTTGTAATACGAAACAATTCCGGGCACTGTTCAAATTTTGAAATTTGAAATGAAGCGGCGCTTCATAAAAGCGCCAGCGCTAGCAGCGCTGACGCTAAAGAGTCAAAGACTCTGATGCAGCGCTCACGTGCAAAGCACGAGAGCGCCAGCGCAAGCGCTAAGAGTCAAAAATTATGATGCAGCGCTCACGTGCAAAGCACGAGAGCGCTAGCGCTAAGTGCGCTAGCACCCAGAGTCAGACTCTGATGCAGCGCTCACGTGCAAAGCACGAGAGCGCTAACGTTAGAACTAAATGTTCCCCACCCTTGGATCAAAGATCCAACAAAGATGACTAAAAGTTATTAAATTATCTCTGAAAATTAGAGCACCGTTGGATCAAAGATCCAATGGTGATTAAAAATCACCAAGATACAGAATAAGTTCTGTATGGGAAAATATTTTCCCAATCTTGTTAAAAACAAGAAGATTGCTTTCTGTAAAACAGATGCCCTTGGATCAAAGATCCAACGATGGGAAACATTCCCAAATCAATTAGAGAAAAGATCTCTTCAACTGATTCAACAAATCAGCCTCCCCTACATAAAGGACCTAAGACTTCAAGTCTAAAGAGGAGGAACCCCCCATAAACTTTGAGAAATTTTAAAGAGAAGAGCAAGCTCTCGGAAGAAGAAGAATTTCTTCAAGGTAAATAAAACAAAGAGATCAAAGCATCTCATCAAAAGAAGAAGAACCTAATTTTTTCTTCAAGATCATAGATCTGTAAGACCAAGGTCATTCACAAAAGAGATCATAGCATCTCATCATAAAAAGTGAGGGGGAAGAACTTAATTCTCTTCAAATTATATATCTATAAAATAAAGACTAAGTCTTTCACAAGAACAGAAGAGATTGTAAAATCTTTTATTAAAATAAGAACTTAATTCTTAGATCTATGAGACAAAGTCTCCTATGAACGAGAATTTAATTCTTAGAGCGCAGAACTAATTGAAGCTGCCTGAAAAGAGCCTTAGCGCTCCAAATTAAAAAGAAGCGCCTTAGCGCTCCAAGGCTGGCGCGCGGCGCCACAGCGCTCCTAGCGCTCTAATTTAAAGAAGCGCCTCAGCGCTCCAAGACTGGCACTCAGCGCCAAGCGCACCACGTGCTCCTCACGTGTGCGCTTTTTAACAAGGAGCGCTTTGCACTCATTTACTGGCGCTCAGCGTTAAGCGCACCACGTGCTCCTCACGTATGCGCTCTTTCACAAGGAGCGCTCTGCACTCATTGACTGGCGCTCAGCGTCAAGCACGCCACGTGCTCTTCACGTGTGCGCTATCTTACAGGAAGCGCCTTAGCACTCTAAATCTGGCGCTCAGCGTCAAGCGCGCCACGTGCTCCTCACGTGTGCGCTGAGGGAACACAAAGTGTTCTTTAAATAAAAATCCAGAGCTATGATGAATACTCAACACTTAAAGAAAGACAAAAAGATTGTCAGAACCCAAACAAATGCTTAACATTATTAAACGAAAAAGGACTGAGCCTAATTAAATGTCCAACATTTTAACTGAATGGGCCGAGCCCAAGTTGGCCACAGATCCCAAATTGAGGTCAGATGCTCATAAATCTTTGGTCTTAGTCCCAAACTTGACTATAGATCTCCCAACCAATATTGGTTCAATGGTACATCTCTTCATACCTCTGATACATGTCGTTGTAATCCTTCAACGTCTTCAGAGAGGTGGAGGGTCCCAATAACTAATAACTTTTGGTGCATCCCCAAACGGTTAAACAAAAACTAGACTACGATGTCTTTAAACCAGACCATGATGTCTTTAAACCTTACAGACTACGATGTCTTTAAACCAGACTACGATGTTTTTAAACTAGACTTTGATGTCTTTAAACTTTACAGACTATGATGTCTCTAAACTCCATGGACCGAAACGTCCTTAAACTAACAATGGACCGCAATGTCCCTAAACTAAAACAATAGAGTCCAAATGCCCTTTTGTTGGATCTAAGTGATCCTGTTAAGTAGATCTTAGTCTAAAATTAGACTAACGTATCCTTAATAAACATTTAAGTTGATCTTAGTCTCAAATGAGATTAACGATCCTTAAACCCAACCCAAAACCAAATCTAAGAAAATACGGATTTGGACTAATCCATGCCCTACGGGCGACAACATAAATTAGTCTCCGTATACAATTCACGGGCAACCAAAAAACAAAACAAACACACACGACACGAATTGACCATCTGGAGAAAGAGAAAGTGGTTACCGCGATGCGGTAGCGTAATTAACTGCAGGGGCTTGCACCTGCAGGGAAGAGCGTCCCCATAATAAAAACTCCTTCACAATGAGGGGGAATCTAACGAAGTCTGCTACATCGGCCGCATCCGTCTAAACCTCCGATACATGGTGCCATAAATCAACTTGGCATCTTCGGAGAGGTGGACGGATAAAACCAAATAGCATCTGCACCCAAAATTCAGGCCAAGACGTCCCAATGTCCCGGTCGCGTTTTTCGGCGGAGAACAGATTCTGGCACACCCGGTGGGACCTTTTTCTCTTTCCACTCCACACTTCATGTGTTATGTTTCGCGAACGAATCGCGGTTTGCTATGGTTTCCCCTGGATTCGAGTTACTAAGATTTGGTGTCTTGCTCCGTCAAGAAAACAGAAGATCAATGGCTTCCAACTGCACAAACTGCAACAACTGCAACAACTCCCACTTCGTCCTTACTGGAGGAGTGACATATGGGTCTCAAGCGGCCTCCCTTTTTACGATGCCAATGGAACAGGTGATGCAAGCCACCACTGGGCTTTTCTTTGGGACCATGCTCCCACCAATAAGCTTTAATGCCCCAGTGCCATCGCAAGAAGCTCCAGAGAAGTCGGTCTTTGATCGGCTTGCAACTACCGCGGCCCTTCTCAATAGGTCTCCCAAATCTAACGCCTCAGTCTTTGATAGATTGGGTCGAAGCTCATGTAGGCCCATGAAGAAGCCTTCAATACCAGAAGGGGTTATCCCGAAACGGATAGCCATTCCTACTCCTGAAATCATCAAAACAGCTTCTTCTGCTAAGGGATCAGTCTTCGTAAGACTGTCCGCTCCAACTCCCGTTCCAGGCGAAGTCACCAAGGCTGCTACCCTTGTTCGAAAGTCTGCCTTTGACAGGTTGGCCATCCCTTTCAACGGACGTCTGTCTTCGATAGGCTAGCACCGGCAGCAACCCTTCACCAGAATAGGGGGCATGATGAAGCCGCCCCGACAACGGAAATGATCCCATCTACAAGACGCGCTCGACGTCGCCACTAGCGCCGAGTGAGGAAAGCTGGAGGCAGTTCCCCTTCTGGACTGACTCCGCCGGCTCCAACGGTGGAAGTCGACGTTGTTGTTCCAACTGGGAAGTGTTTTGAACCACTCAGGAGAGTCCGCAAGAACTCTCCGACTGCCGTGCTGAAAAGATCTCCTCCACCTGTGGAGAATGCTATAAAGACAAAACTGGAGCAGCCCCCTCAGCAGCTGTCCTTTAAAATTCATACGGTCTGGCGACAGGTCCAAGACTCGGTGATCAACCAAGACTACTCCCGCCGACCGAAGAAGATGAAAGTTCGGCAAGAGAAGGACCACCCTGTTGTACCACAGAAGGTGTGGTCTACTTGGGTGCCCGCTGCAACGGCCCCCTCAACTTCGACCGCTCACAAAAGAAGAAGGCCGGAGAAAATTCTTGTGTTTGCGACAAATCTAAAGGGCACTGAACCTAAATGCCCCAAGTCTGGGGGCATGGTGGTGCACATTGTTTATATGGCATCCAGGAAAGAGGATAGCCGTATTTCCACGGGCCATTGACCTCTTACCAGATCAGTGACAAAGGCTCAGGAGCAACAACAGCAAACACTCTAGGAGATGCTAACACAGATGGTCGCACTCACTGGGCCAAAAGAAAGCCCGGAGACATCGTCAGAGCAGCATCAAGAACAGGAAACCGATGCTGAGTTCCTCCGCAGAATCCTTAAAATGAAAGATCAAGAGGCAGCAGAACAAGCGGCTGATATAAAATAAATGGCGCTATTGTTCCAGATATGGTAAGCGTGATGATCCAGTCAAACCTTCCAGCCGAAGATCCTCCAATAATAATCGAAGACGACAGAGGGGAGACATCAAACCCTCTTACGGCCTTTTTAGCAGCAAAGGAGGAAACAATCTCGAAAGCTGCGCTCGATGATTATATAGCTTAACAGATACGAGCCCATCAAGCGAACGAAGTTGCTGGCCAAGTTGTCAGAACTAAGCGACCCTATCCCAGCTGGTACGAACAAATTAAGTACCCTCCAGGATACACAATCCCTAAATTTCATGTATATAAGGGGAAAGGCAACCCCCACCAGCATGTCACCCAGTTCAGGGCTCTGTACGGCAACACTGAAGGTGACGATAAGCTACTGCTTCGCCAATTCATCGGCAGCTTGGCGGAAACGGCGTTCGAATGGTATTCAGAGATTCCCAATGATTTCGTCAAAACTTTTACGGAGATGGAGTTGTTATTCACCCAGCGTTTCGCAAGCGCTAGCGAACGCACCCCAATCACGGCATTGATTAATGCCAGGGTGAAGCCTGGAGAAACATGGGTTCAGTATGCGATACGGTGGCGGAACCTATGGTCGAAGTACGAACAGCGCATAGAAGATGCTCCTGCAGTAGGCATGTTTGTGGGAACCCTCGATCCGCAGGCGACCATCTCCCAGTTTATGATGTTCTTCAAGCCGACCACTTTCCAGGCCTTGATCGACAAGCTGGCCCAAATGGACCAGATGGGCCATAGGCCTTCCTCTTCAAAGACGGAGCCTCGGAATGAAAAGGGGAAAGGGAAAGCGACCTTTGTCGCCAATGCTCAGCAACAGCCGAGTAGTCCAAAACCAGCTGATCGCCAAAACGACAGACAGCGATTTATCAACGAAAAGTTAAAGCGTCCTTACTCATTCCCTCGGGATAAAACAAGGAGACTATTCGAACTGGCGCTGCGCAACAGGCTCATCACTCTGCCGGAGCCAAGACGCCCAACGCAACCAGACGATGTTAACAATCCTAATTACTGCCCTTACCACCGAATATTGGGTCATCCAATCGAAAATTTTTACATCTTCAAAAGTTGGATCGAAGATCAGTACCAATAGGGCAAGTTCGCGTTATCTGAGAATTGGAAGGTGAGCCTGCCCCAGCCACACGCTCCTAAAAAGATGGACAGGCCAGGGGCATCATGCTCTTTTATAGAAGAAGTTCCATGGGAAGTTGTCCTTTCGACAAAATAGAAAAGAATGCCGAAAGATCTCCAAGCGTGTCCGGCAGTTAGATGGAAGAACCCGCTGGAGCCCAAGATTATTGAAGGGATGCTGAAGCCGCGCCCAACGTTGAAAATTGGTGAAGGTGGACAAAACATTCAGGCCATGCCTCCAAAGTCTTTAAAGAAAAAGAAGAAGGCCAAGAAGCCCGTCCGACCCGAAGACAGCCATACAGGTCTGCAGAAATACATCGATGCATTGGAAGAATATAACCAGAAGGCTTGGAACCCAATCGCGTTGGATGAATTCTTTAAGCATGTTCTTGAGAATGAAGCCGATGACGCTGATGAAGGAGACAATTCTTCAGAAGAGCCCGAGGATTACGTGACAAGCTGCCACATGATCTCTTACTCATCAATAAAGGGGAAAGAAGCTCCCGATGTAGAGAAACTGGGGGCAGATCCAGAACCGGAACCAAAATCCCTGGAGCCATCGGACGAATTGATTGACAGACTGCTGAGTGAAGCTCTTCAGAAAAGCAAATCTGACCGAGAGAGTGAAACGGACATATATGAAAGGGCCAAACGTTGGCGTCGCGTTGAAGAAGCTCCGGTATTGAGAAGTCATAGAGTACCCCAACCAGATAGAACTCCTTCTGCCGCCAACAAAAGCAGGTTTAAGACAAGAAGGCAGTTCGCTAAAGCCCTGTCTATGGGAATGAGGTTGCCACATTTCAAAGAAGACACTTCAGAAAATATGTTCCCCGACGAACTAGATGCACATCCAAACTACTGCTTATATCATCGGAGGATCATCTATCCTACCGAGGAGTGTATGGCCTTTAAAAATTGGTGGCAGGGATACGTTGCTCATCGACAGCATTTCAAGCGGATGAAGCACAAAATTCTTCGAGAGCAGAGAAGCACGGCAGATGAGCGCAGAAGAACTGTCGGCGACTGTCACATGGTTAATTCTGAGGGATCGCAAGTTCTCACCTTCGGGAGCGATTCTGATGAAGAAATAGCCCTCGGCCCTCTCTTCAAGGAATCCATCTCTGAAGCAAAAGAGACGAAGACCTGCGAGAACTTTCAGCTGCGCAATCGCACGTTACCCGAAAAGAATCTCGGACCCACAAACAAGGGATTGAACAAAAAGATAAGGGGAAAGAAAAAGTCCCTGAAGATATCGCCCTTAATGACTGAGTCGTCGAAGAGCTGGCAGCCAAGGACCCGCTCAAGAAAAGCAAGGTGGATTACAACGTTCTGGCACACCTGAGGAAGATACCCTCGCAACTGAGCATTCTTGATGCCCTTCTGCTATCTAAAGAGACGAGAGATTCTTTGATCAAGGCACTACAAGAGCCCGAGCAGTTTCAAGCTTTCCTTGCCGAAGAAAAGATGAAGGACGAGCTGGAAGAAGTGCACACTGCTGACGTCACTTTCGGCGATGAAGACCTCCTCCTCGGGACGTGTGAGCACAACCGTCCCTTGTATATCACCGGATATTGCCATGACATCAAGATAGGGAAGATTCTAGTTGACAACGGGTTCTCTGTCAATCTCCTAAATGTGAGGGTACTAAAAGAAATCTGCATGAGAGTCCAGCACCTCGCTCGGTCTCCTAAATGTGAGGGTACTAAAAGAAATCTGCATGAGCGTCCAGTACCTCGCTCGGGATAAAATCACTATCTCCGAATTCGACTCCCAGTCATCACGGACGCTCGGGTCTGTGATACTGACGTTACGTTTTGGGCTGCTCGTCACTGACATCAAGTTTCATGCCATTGATGCTAAGACTTGCTACAACGCTTTGCTCGGCAGGCCTTGGTTACACGAGTACAACATCATCCCTTCTACACAACATCAGTATATGAAGTATTTCAAGGATGGTCTTGAGTACACCGTGACAGGGGAACTGAACCCATTTTCCGTAAATGAAGTCCGAAAATACGAGGATGCAAAATATTTCCTGCCAGACTTTGAAGACACGGAAAGATGCCATAAACCGAAGAGCAAAGCTATCACTACCATTCCGGTCTTTGGGAGCAATACCGAGAAGGAAGAAGAGATAGTCTATTCGGGGCCGCCCCAATGCAACAAGCCGGGACCGTCTACCCCTATGTTGGTCTTCGGCAGCGTCTCTGAAGATGAGGTCAGTGCAGTATTTTCTGTTCGGCCATCAATACAAGCCTTCACTGGCAATGAACGGAGTTTGCAGATCGCCATGGTTCCGCGGCAGCACTACAAAGAGTTCGACCCACTTGATACCTATAGTGTGCAAGAGCTGCAGATGTTCTATATCCCTCCCAGGCGAAAAGATGAAAAGGTGATCCTCTTTTATCGATCTGCAGAAACCAAAGTGGAGAAAGAAATCTGGCGTGGTGCCGATTCTACACTTGACATGCTCCAACCCATCCGTCTGCCCAAATACTACACGGAAGGATTAAAAAGGTTGTTGAGGCGCCAAGGCGTACCCTCCAAACAGACTGCTCGACAAGCTCAGTTCTACAACAGGATCTGGAACGTCCCTGGAACTCAGCGAAAATTGCCCAACGGGAGAATGGAAACGATCGGGCTTGGATATGTTCAATCCAAGAAACTGGAGCGATTCCATAGTTGCTACGTTATACATGACTTTGATGAAGAAGGAGATGCTCTGTTAGGAGTCGCTAACCCTGAACCAAAATGAGATCCCGCCGTAAAAATGCTAAGTTCGTCATTTGAAGAACCGATGAACAACCTAATAAGGGAAGCGGGTCAAAAGGTCCGAGATGACCACAACCATGAAATGGCCATTTACGAGAAAGCCAGGACGCAGCGCCTCCTTCAGCTGGCTACGTAGAATGACGATACCCTTCGTCGCCAGCCCGTCATACGGAAGACTTGACGCGGAGGCAAAAACAAACTGAAGAATGGAAAAAACATTCGACAGCGGCAAAGCGGGTCCAAGAAGCCACGCGGTCGAAAATTGAGCAGCCAGGATCCGTCTCTTATAAAGAAGATGGGTCGAGCATATTCTTTTTCCCAAGACAAGACAAGGAAGATATTCGATCTTGTCATAAAATATCAAATGATTACGCTCCCGGAATCCAAACACCCCGATCAAGAAAACGAGGTTCATCACCCAGATTATTTCTCCTATCACCGAGCGATAGGACATCCTCTCGAAGACTGCTTCACATTCAAAGACTGGGTAGAAGACCAGTATCAGCGAGGCAAGTTCGCTTTATCCAACAGTTGGAGGGTAACCCCCTACAGAGGCATGAACCGAAAGCCACGTATGCAGCGAGAGTAGAGCCGGATCAACAACGGTCTTAGAAGCGATCTCGTACCTGTCATGCGATAACGCTGTCAGGAGAAGGAGTATGCAAGGATACGTCCGACCTCCCCTGGTGCTTCGAAAACGATAATGACGAAGTGATCTCAGAGTTTCCACCGGCGCCAAAAGAGCTGGAAGATGGGATACATACTACTGCAGATAACCTCAGAAAAATCGACTTAGGGACGAAAAACGACCCACGGCCGACGTTCGTCAGTGAGCAGTTGTCTGAAGAAAAGGTGGCTACGTTCAAAGACGTGCTCATGCAGTATAAAGACTGCTTCGCATGGAACTACTCCAAGATGCCGGGACTAAATCCAGAAATCGCCGTGCACAAATTGGCAATATCTCCGGATGTCAAGCCGATCAAACAAGCGCCGAGAAGAATGTAGCTTGAACTTGAAATGAGCATCAACACCGAGGTCAAGAAGCTAATCGACTCCGGCTTCATCCAAGAGGTTCAGTACCCTGACTAGATTGCCAATATCGTCCCAGTGATGAAGAAAAATGGGACAGTGCGCATCTGCGTGGACTTTCGGGACCTCAACAAAGCTTGCCCAAAGGATGATTTTCCTGTACCGGTTACCGAGCTGATGATAGACAACACGTCCACTCATAAAGTTTTCTCCTTCATGGATGGCTCATCAGGATACAATCAAATAAATATGCATCCTGAGGACCAAAAGCATACCGCTTTCCGGACTGCTCTGGGCATATTCTGCTACAAAGTAATGCCTTTCGGTCTGAAGAACACCGGCACCACCTATCAGAGGGCCATGACAAAGATTTTCGATGACCTCATACATGAAATCGTCGAATGCTATATCGACGACCTCGTGGTTAAAAGCAAATCGTACGAGGTACACTGGGAGCATTTGAAAATAGTGTTCCAGCGTCTTCGGAAATACAATCTGAAGATGAACCCTCTGAAATGCGCGTTTGAAGTTTCCTCTGGAAAATTCCTAGGATTCATCGTACGACACCGGGGCATCGAAATAGACCCATCGAAAATCAAGGCAATCATGGAAATGCCTCCGCCAAGAACTCTCAAGCAATTGCGGTCTCTCTAAGGAAAGCTCGCATATATCCGACGGTTCATAGCCAATCTCTCCGGCAAGTGCCGCCCATACAGTCATCTAATGAAGAAGGGGACTCTGTTCGTCTAGGATCGCAAATGCCAAAGTGCGCTAGACGAAATCAAGCAATACTTACAGAATCCGTCAGTGCTGACCGCTCCGGTCAAGGGAAAACCCATCATCTTGTACACAACAGCCCTTGAAAGTTCTTTAGGAGCACTATGGTCACAGGAGAACGACCAAGGGAAAGAGAGAGCCCTCTATTATTTGAGTCGAGTTCTCCTGGGGGCAGAAAACAACTACTCCCCCATTGAAAAACACTGTCTGGCATTAATCTTCGCGATAACGAAGCTTAGACACTATGCTCTGGCGCATGAGGTCCATCTCATATCAAAAGTTGATCCTCTCAAATATTTGATGTCAAGAGCCATAATAACGGGACGACTCGCGAAATGGGCCCTCCTCTTGATGGAGTTCTCGATAATATATCGACCGCTCAAGGCAGTGAAAGGCCAGGCTATCGCCGACTTCCTTGCTGAGCACCCAATACCTGCCGATTCACCCCTAAATTGCGAATTGCTAGACGAGCACATGTTTGACACGATCAACCGGGAGAGAGGATAGAGTGATACCCGATAGGAACTCTATTTTGATGGGGCATCTTCCATGAAGAAGCGAAAGCATAGCTCCCCCATAATCAAACCTGGGGTAGGCCTTATCTTCATGACTCCGCAAGGAGGGATAATGCGCTTTGCCCTCTCCTTAACAGAGCCGAGGACAAACAATGAAGCCGAATATGAAGCTTTGATAGCAGGTCTTGAGATCGCTGTCGACGTAGGAATCGAAAACCTCCTCATATACGGAGACTCCCAGTTGGTCGTTAGTCAAGTAAACGGCGACTATCAAACGTGCAAACCGGAGTTGGTAAAGTATGGTGAGAGAGTGCAGCAACTGCTGACCCAAATCCCCTCCTACTTGCTGGAGAGCATACCGCGCACGGAAAATAGCAAAGCAGATGCACTAGCCAAGCTCGCTAAATAATTGGCTGATGAAAATCTCGATGACGTAAGGATCGTTGTGCAAAGCCGTCGAGTTCTTGCACCGGCAGAAATATCTCCGGTGTCGTCTAAAGAAAAGGGAGAGACCAAGAAAACGGCCCTACAAATAAAAGACTAGGAAAACGCTAAGGAATGGATAAAAGTCTTTATAGACTACTTCAAATCCCGTCGAACACCTGAAGATGCGTCCTCGAGACATCAGCTCATGAAAAGAGCTCTGTCTTTCGCCTTCGTCAATGCTACTATGGATAAGAGATCGTTCGACTCCCTGTGGCTAAGATGCCTGGGACCGGAATAAGCAAGGAGAGTCGTCCAAGAAACTCATGATGGACTCCGCGGTTCTCATCAAGCCGGGCCAAAGAAGAAGCTGAAGATCAAAAGAATGGGCTACTATTAGCCCACGATGATTCAGGAATGCCTTGAATACGCGAAGCAATGCCATTCGTGCCAGATTCATGGAGACTTCATCCACCAGCATCCAAACCCGCTACACCCAACGGTAGCAAGCTGGCCATTCGAAATGTGGGGAACCGACATAATTGGGCCTATCGAACCAGCATCATCTAGAGGACATCGGTTCATATTGGCGACAACCGATTACTTATCTAAGTGGGCAGAAGCAGTACCACTAAGAGAAGTGAAGACAGAGAATATCCTCTATTTCTTCAAGACGCACGTCATCTATCGGTTCGGCACTCCACGACGGATTATCTCCGATAACGGGCCAGCCTACAGAAGTCACAAAATCAGCCGCTTCGCATAGTAGCATAATATAGACTGGAGATACTCTTCGGTCTATAAACCCCGAGCTAACGGTCTGGCTGAGACTTTTAACAAGACCTTGATGAAGATCATAAAGAAGACGGTGTCCAAAAACAAAAAGGACTGGCACGAGAGAATGCATGAAGCACTCTGGGCTTACCGAACCATGTTCAAAACGGCCATGAATACAACGCCGTATGCATTGGTATTCGGCACAGAAGCAGTACTCCCCTTGGAGATAGAGCTACCCTATTTACGAGTGGCGGTTCATTACGAGCTAACAGACGAAGAGAATGCTCACCTTTAGCTTAAGGAGCTCGACGCCCTCGATGAAACTCGTCTCATGGCTATAGGGTTGCTAGGCACACGCACAAGGGTCTACGAGGCATCAACCATGCCCGGTTTAAAAATTAGCAGTGCCGGACAACCCGATACGAGATCTTTAAACTAGAGACTATGCGAAAACTAGCATGTTAAACACTTTAACACTAAGTGAGAGGGATTACAACCTTTGTAGATCCGGTCCTTCTTTTCATAAGCTCCGTGTTGAGGTCCCTTCACTGCGATCATCGTGTTCCGGACTCTCGAGAGGTTCCACGAAGAGAAAGATGCAGTCTTGCTTCCGATCTTCGATAACATAGATGATCTACCTTGAAGTTTCATTAACACAAGCTAACACTCATAAAATGATGTGAACACCCTCATCTAAATGGCAAGGGTAGATGAGGATGATGAAGTAGGATTTTTTCTCTCTTTTATTTTCTCATTCTCACTCATTTTCATCACTTGGAAAAAAGCTAGTAAGCTTTTTCCATGAAGAGAAGAAGGAAGAAGAAGAAGAATAATTCATGATCCTTTTGTGATGAATAATGAAAAGATAAATATGATAAATAATGCAACCATGGTCAACTAAACCCATGTAGAGAATTAACTAGGGTTAGGGTTTGGGTTGGGTTAAAGCATGAGTCATATGTAAATATTTTTCACAAAACAAAACTAAACCTTCTAGAATCATCTAGAAAGCATTAACCCAAATCAAACCCTAATCTTATTTAATCTCTACTAAACATGTTGCATTAGTTATCATATCATGTTACATTATTATATATCACATATATAATATTTATTGTAACCAAATAAAATAATACAATTAACATATATCGCATACATATCAATGTATTACCCGAGTGAGAAAAAGAATCTTTTAGTGAGCTAATATTAGTTAATGTAATTTAATATATCATATATATTATTATACATTAAATTATCGAATCAACACTTGATCCGACAATCCGGCTATATCGCATATAATCGACTAATATTTATCCGTACCGATTCATCGAATCAACACTTGATCCGATGACCCGGCTGATATCATATATCGCGAGAATAGAATACGGTATCTCATATCGCATTATCCTCGGTCCCGCACATATCACATATGTGCCCCTACTCCGTTTTTCCTGAGTCAAGAAACCTCTGTGTAGGACTCTAAAGAATCGTCAATACGCCGGCAGTAGGTGATGATCATATCAAACACCCACAAGCTACAAGCGGTCAGCTAAACGTAACGGCCACCCAGGTATTGAGCGCTCAGAAGATCAACAAGCAAGCCTGTACATTCTCCTGTGAATCCAAACAGTAACACTCCCGTACAGTCCAGTCTCGTCGTCTGATATGTCGCATATCTCGCCTAGGGGTGGTAAACGTCAGACCCCAGTAGCTTGATAAGTCGTGTCGATATAAAGTTTATAACAGTTTGAGAAACTACTGATAACTCTTACCAGTAAATCTCGGCAACCCTGGCCAGGGATTTCCAGTTATAGCCAATCGAACACAGCACAACATCAACTCCCTATACCGGGAGAGACGAATCCCCTCCTATCGCTCATTGCCTCCATGTGATTTGGGACTGTACCCAAAAGCCACCTTTTTGCACGCCCTCTTGGACGTGGTATGATGGAAATCAAAGCACAGTGGGAATCACACAAGACTCTATGACGATCTCGGGTCAACAGACTACTCTGTACCAGTGTCACCGAAGAACTGCCATCTGACGTGAGGTATAATACCATCTGGGAGTTCTCGGCGAGTCCGTCCAGTGTACCCAGTCTCTACTGAGCACCCGTATGTTAGTGTATATGCCCTAGAGGCCATTACTGTATCATACTAGTTTGTATATTACTTAATGGAAGCTTGGGATATTCACAGTTGTATGTACAATCTTGCTCGAAATGGTAGTATGCTACTTGGTTTGTCTCTGCTTTAATATGTGCATGTGTTTCTTTTAGCATATTGCTGGTATACATATTAGTAGAGCCCTTAGGATCTTTGCTTGATTACCAGCGTTGTGATGGCGCTCGCACTCGTGGGAGCTGGGTAATCTATAAGCACATCCTTATACAGGTCCCTGGTCGTTGGACTATCGAGACAGGGCATCGATACTCCGGAGTAGACTAGCGTATGCGCTTCTCATCCCAGTGTGGGAGACGGTCTGTCCCACAGCCGTTAGTACGTCGTACTTGGGATAGTATGCGGGTGCTCGTTAGGTTACGAGTACACTGGACAGGACTCGTCGGGAACTGTTGGTTGGTAATATACCTATCGTCAGTTATCAGTTCCCAGGTGACATGAGTACAGCTTAGTCCGTTGACTTGACACTGCCACTTCGCCTCGAGTGTGTTCCCACTGCACTTTGATTACTACCTTACCACGGCTCAAAAGAGTCGTGCAAACAGATAGTTTTTGGGTGCAGTCCCGAAGCACTTGGAGGCAGTGACGGTTAGACAGGATTCGTCTCTCCCGGTATTGGGGGTTGACATCGCGCTGTGTCCAGGAGAGCCATTACACGAGTAGTCCCTGGCCAGGGCAAGCGAGATATACTGGTAGGTTTCCAGTGTTATCTCAGGGTGTTCTGGGCTACACTCCGACACGACTTGTACCGCTATTAGGGGACTGACGTTCACCGCCCCCCTAGGCCCGCCATGCGATGTATCAGACGAACAGACCGGACTGTACGGAGACTGTCACATACAGGCTCAGTAGGAGTGCAGATGGGGTTCACCTCGTCAGTCTTCTTATCGACATCTACCTGGGGACCGTTACGTACAGCTAGTGCCGCTTGCGGTCTGTGGTTAAACCCACTGCCAGCGTAGTGTCGAGTCTTTAGAGTCCCACACAGAGAGCTATTCGCCTTTAGGCAAAATGAGTAGAGGTCGCATGGTTTTGCGACAGGGTTCGTTCGCATCCGCGCACTTGTGCACGTTTGCTGTCCGGACAGTTTATACTAGCGGGCTTTGGTTTAAGCCGGATCCTAGTATATGATTTGAGATTGGTTTTTCTCAGTGTATTCGTGTTCCTCGGATCACGAATGCGGGTGCGTATGCACAGTTGCTTGAGATTGGGGGAGAGGACCTTGTTTAGGGTTAATGGCTATTGTCATTTTATTAACCCTATTGCTTTTGTGTGTATTATAGTTAATTGATAATTAGCTTAATAGTTGTGCATGGTTGTTGTTGTTGACAATTTGACTTCATTGACTTGTTGACCAAGGTTGACACTTTGACCATCATCATTTCTTTTGGAAGATGCACTTTGATCTTTGCAAAATTGAAATGATAATGGTCATGTCATGATTTACCATGACAATTTTCAAGCTAATTATTGAATTAAAATAATGCACACATATTAGTGAGAATGGCTCACTAATAATTCATTCTCTCATATCATTTCTCTCTCTTGCTCATCCTCTCCCTCAAGCTCTCTCCCTCTCATGTGTTGAGAAACAAAAAGCTTGAGAAAAACCCTCACTTGATCTTCTCTACTCTCTTCTAGGGTTCAAGTCTTAGCATTTCTTGCACTCTAGTTACTCCTAGCTTGGAGTTGAAGCTAAAGGTCGAGGCTTTCGGGTGGATCCTTCTTTGACGGGAGAAGACAAGCAAGGTGACCTCTTTCTACCATTCCAAGGAGCAAGGAGAGAAGGACTTTGAGCTCAAGGTATAACCTTTCCATCACTTAGCTACTTTGTGGTTAGCTTTAGCAAGTTTATGTTTAGCAAAGATCCTTAAAGCTTGGTCCATGTTGCCTATAGTTGATAAAAATCCAATTTTTATTATGTTTTCCGCCTCCCCGTAAGCACCGGGATGGGCAACGTGGACTTACAGTGGTATCAGAGCCTAACTAAACCTAAACTAGCTAAGTAGTTAAGTGTAACGAAGTTTCGAAACCGGAAAATCGAAAAACCAAACTCGCAAAACCCTAAGTTTCTGTTAAATTTTTTTCTGGTCAAAATAAAATTTGTTATACACCAAAAATTATCTCAGGGTTTTGTTAAGAACACCACCAAAAACGAGACAGAGAGTCGACCAAATGGGCGCGGATCCGCGGCGCTAGGAAGCTATTGCGCCGCGCATCCGCGGCCGTCTAGTCTCTTCTCTGCCTCGATTTTGGTGCAGTGTGTTTCTGTGTTGGTTTTGGGATTTTTAGGATATGTTATATGCGCCCAGATTTTCCAGAACTAAAATTTACTTTTTGGGGCCTATAAATCCGTATTTTTTCGGAACTTCACTACACTTTAACTATATCGGTTATATCTGTGATGCTTGTATGTATTGAACGTCGGCTAATCGCTATAAGTCGATTAGTCGGGGTTATACATCTCTGTGGTCTGTGATTGTTGTTGGTTTTTGGATATGAATGGATTGGATTGTCGCGGGTGAATAGCCGGGGTGGATGTGAGATGAGCATTATTTTTCTTTCATTCATTTGTAACATGTAAATTGATGTAATAATATTATTTGTATGGCCGCACAACCGGGTCGGGGTTGTAGCCGTCATTGTATAATTCTTTTTACAGTTTTTGCTCCTAGGATAGACCCATGGAGGGGGTGCACAAACTACCGGGTATCTCGAAGTGCCGAGTGGCCTACTCACGGTGGTGAGGGAGGTTGCTTCGCTTCGGGTGCTTGGCGGGTAGTTTGCCGCACCCGTAGGGGTCTTGGGTGGGGTATTGGCTATTCACCGCGACCGTGTAATCCGCTTTACATTGCAGGCTCGAACGCATTGCGGATTCCTAGTATATCCAATGTATTCATCTGTGATCTGTAATGTCTATCATTGCTATATATTTATATATAATAACTATTTAGGCGTTGCTTATGTTTTACAGCCGCGCTAGCACAGCCCCCGCTCTGTCGTTAGTTAAGTAACCTAACGGGTGATGACGGGGCCCCGTGGCGAATGCGAATGGCATAAGCGTACGTCATATTTTGGTTGTTTTCTGCAATGGTAGGATTAAATGATGGGACGCATTAAAAGAACTAATGCAAGAAATAAACCAAGTAAAAGTCGATTGGAACACTTTGAAAACCACTCGGTTCTTTTCAAAACTAAACTTTTAAACGCGGAGCTTGAACCACTCCTTTTAAAAGCTATCTCGTTCCATCGATTATATCAAGTTCACTACGTTCACGGTTTCGCCAAAACCATCCGTAGCCCTCCATCATTTCGGATAAATATTCGGTAGTATTCAAGCTATGTATTTTGACCTCACGCCAAGGCATAGTGATTGGCAGCTGCCGGATATTTATCCGTTGCATAGATAGAATGCGTTGATTTGAGACAGTCGTACTGCCGTTTTGGCCTACGTCAAGGGTGGGTACGGGTGGGTTCAAATTAACCAGGATAATGATGGGAAGAACTTGACATGTGACTTATGACATTTTGACCTCACGCCAAGGTCATAAGAGCATGGGGCAAAAATCCACATCGGGAGTTTCATAAGTACTGAAACTTGCTAGCGTTGCATACCATTTGGAGTGTGATAATTCTGGTAGGATTCCTTCGGTTTTATCACGCGATGATATTTGGATCCCGATCCTACTGTGAGTATATGCTACTCCTCGGGAAAACTCTCACTTAACGATCAATGCTATAAACCTAGTAGGTGCCTAGAAAGGTGTTAGCGGGGCTACGCCCACAGGGAAAAGAGGTTACTTAATTAAGGAACTTCGCGAAAGCGTTGGAAAACCTCCCTCGAAGTACCGACATTGGCCTGGCTGAACGGTTAAGCAAGTATTGTACGGTGAGAATGATCCCGGCTAATCCTTTCTTTACGGTTTGAGAAGGGATTCGAGAGACAGTGGGAGCCATCCAGTTTAGACAAACTAAAAACCACTCTAAACTTGCAAGAGCATCATGCTAAAGTGTTTCTTTTCTCTCTCCTAATTGCAGCGACCATTCTAGATGACCGGACTTAAGTTACTATTAGATAAAAATATATTGACAGGGCCAAACTACAAAGATTGGCTCAGGAATGTCAAGATGGCTATCACTTATGACAAGCTGGGGTATATACTTACCACCAAAGCTCCCCCTGTCCCAGGTCCCACCTCCAGCGTCGCGGATGTAGAAATCCGTAAGACATGGGAGATAGATTGCGCGAGGGCCAAATGCCTCGTACTAGCCTCGATGGACAACGACCATCAGAGGAGGCACGAGAATATGGACCTAGAGTCCATATTTCTCCATACAAAAGAACTGTATGGAGAGCAGTCTCGTATCGCAAGATACGAAGTGTCGAAGAAGCTTTTTTCGGCAAGGTTGGCCGTCGGATCATCGGTAGCGGACCACGTGCTTAAGATGATCGGCTACATAGAGGAGCTCGCGGACCTTGGGACCACGTTGGAGAATGAACTCTATACTGATTTGATTCTCCAGTCCCTTCCTTCCACTTACGCCCAGTTCATTCTTAACTTCAACATGCAAGGAAAGGAGGTTGAACTTGCCGAACTTCTGAACATGTTGAGGACTGCTGAGGGCACCCTACAGAAGGGTAGGGAGACATCCACTTTGTTTGTAGGAGGATCTTCCTCTTCTAGGCCCAGGGCGAAAGCCAAGGGCAAGAAGAAGAAAGCCCCCGCCAAACCAAGAGGCGGTGTCGGTAAAGTGGATACGAAGGGAAAGGGTAAAGCAACAAAGGTAGCGGGAAAGCTGGTGGGGAAGGAAGAATGCTTCTATTGTCACAAAAGTGGTCCCTGGAAACAAGATTGCAAGGCTTGGAAAGCCAGAACACAGGATTTGAAGCGAGTTGCAGCTTCAGCTTCAGGTGTGTATGTTATTGAAAACTGTCTATCAATAAACTCTACATCCTGGGTATTGGATACCGGATCAGGATCTCATATCTGTAATTCTTTGCAGGCGTTGAGAAAGCGTAGAGTTTTGAAGGCAGGTGACATGACCCTCAGAGTTGCGAACGGTGCTAGCATGGATGCTGAGGCCGTGGGGGACTATCACCTGGGATTATCAGATGGACACTTTTTGGTTTTGCGTAGTTGTTATTATGTACCAAATGCAACCTGTAATATCATTTCTGTATCTTTATTATCTAAAGAAGGTTATGAATTTGCATTTGTAAGTAATGTAGTGAACATTCACCTTAATCAAGTTTTGATTGGGTCAGGTACATTGAACAACGGTATATACGTTTTAAACCAACCACAGGTTTTCAATATCCAGAATACACACAAAAGAAAGTCTCCAGAAATTAATAAAACTTTCTTATGGCATTGTAGACTGGGTCACATCAATGAGAGAAGATTGACTAAGTTACATACTGAAGGATATTTAGATCCGTTCGAATATCAATCGTATGCAACTTGTCAATCCTGTCTCAAAGGAAAGATGACAAAGGCTCAGTTTCTGGACACGGAGAAAGAGCAAGCGAGCTCTTGGGACTCGTACACAGCGACGTGTGCGGTCCAATGTCTACAAATGCGCGAAGCGGTTTTTCTTACTTCATAACTTTTACGGATGATTTCTCAAGATTCGGACATGTCTTCTTAATGAAGCATAAATCCGAAGCTTTTGATAAGTTCCAGGAATATAAGAATGAAGTAGAAAAACAAACAGGCAAAAGTATCAAGATCCTAAGATCGGATCGAGGAGGAGAATACTTAAGTGCCGAATTCCTGAATTACTTAAAAGAGAATGGAATTCTCTCTCAGCTTACTCCTCCATACACTCCGCAACATAACGGTGTATCGGAGAGACGGAACCGAACCCTATTGGATATGGTACGGTCCATGATGAGTAACGCTGAGTTACCGCGATCATTCTGGGGATATGCGCTAGAAACAGCTGCATATCTTTTGAACCGTGTTCCTACTAAGACTGTGCCTACCACACCATATGAGTTATGGAGTGGAAAGAAACCCTATCTTCAATACTTGAAGATTTGGGGATGTCCAGCTTATGTCAAAAAGCAGCATACGGACAAGCTCGAGGCACGCTCAGTACTGTGCAAGTTTGTGGGATACCCAAAGAACTCCAGGGGGTATCTTTTCTATTACGCAGAAGAACAAAAAGTCCTTGTTTCTCGTAATGCCCATTTTCTGGAACATCAGTTTTTAGAAAAAGAAATAAGTGGGAGCGCAATAGAACTGGAAGAAATTCCAGAACCACAAACTATTACTGAAAGCTTAGTGGAACCAGAAGGTTCAAAAGAACAGGACATTCCTACGCCACTCCGCAGGAGTAGTAGGCAGTCTCATCCGCCCGAGAGGTACTACGGTTTTCTCATTGACGGGGATAGAGAGGACTGCATCATAGATTGTGATGAGCCTACTAGCTTCCAGCAAGCCATTCAGAGCGTCGACTCGGTAAAATGGCTGGATGCAATGCGGACCGAGATGGAGTCCATGTACACCAACAAAGTATGGACGTTGGACATTGCTCCAGACGGGGTAAAACCCGTAGGATGCAAGTGGATCTTCAAAAGGAAGATTGGTGTAGATGGACAGGTTGAGACCTATAAAGCTAGGCTAGTAGCAAAGGGTTTTCGTCAGCGACCTGGTTTGGACTATGACGAAACCTTTTCTCCAGTAGCTATGCTGAAATCCATTCGGATCCTTCTTGCCATCGCTGCTTTCCACGATTATGAGATTTGGCAGATGGACGTAAAGACAGCTTTTCTAAATGGTCATTTAGAGGAGTGTGTCTATATGGACCAGCCAGAGGGTTTCATTCAGGGTGGGAGCAGCGGAAAGGTGTGCAAGTTGCTCAAGTCCATTTATGGACTCAAGCAGGCATCGCGGAGTTGGAACATCTGTTTTGATGAGACGGTCAAAGAATTTGGCTTTATCAAAAATCCAGATGAACCATGCATCTATTGTAGATTTGTAGCGAGAACTGTAGTATTCCTCGTTTTATACGTGGATGACATTCTCTTAATAGGAAATGACATTCGTATGCTACAATCTGTCAAGGGGTTCTTGTCACACAGGTTCTCCATGAAAGACCTGGGTGATGCCTCATACATTCTGGGTATCCGGATCTACCGTGACAGATCCAAGAGGATATTAGGACTCTCGCAGTCCAGGTACATCGACACCATACTGAAGAGATTCAGTATGGAAGATTCCAAGCGCGGTAATCTACCGGCTTGTCACGGGATCACCCTCTCCAAAGAGATGTCTCCCAAGACTGATTTGGAGAGGGATCGCATGTCTATTATACCCTACGCTTCTGCGGTAGGCTCTATAATGTATGCGATGTTGTGTACCAGACCGGATGTGGCTTATGCACTGAGTGTGGTAAGCAGGTATCAGTCAAACCCTGGGGAGAAACATTGGATAGCAGTAAAGAACATTCTCAAGTACCTGAGAAGGACTAAGGAGATGTTCTTGGTGTATGGCGGAAAAGACCTGCAGATTGAGGCCTTTGCTGACTCCAGCTTCCAGAGTGACAAGGATGATTCCAAGTCCATGTCGGGTTTTGTCTTTACCCTCAATGGAGGGTCGGTGTGTTGGAAGAGCTCCAAACAGGAAACCGTTGCTGACTCGACTATGGAAGCAGAATACATCGCTGCATCTGATGCCGCAAAAGAAGCTGTCTGGATGAGGAAGTTCTTGAAAGAACTTCAGGTGGTTCCATCCATTGTTGACCCAATACCTCTGTATTGCGACAACAACGGGGCTATAGCTTTAGCGAAGGAACCCAGGTCCCATCAGAAATCCAGACACATCTTAAGGCGGTATCACCTGATCAGGGAGATCGTGGATCGCCAGGAGATCGAGGTCAGGAGAGTTGCATCAGAGGATAACACAGCAGATCCATTCACCAAGGCCTTGCCCCAGACTCAGTTCGAGCGGCTGATCGAGATGATAGGTCTTCGATACGCCAGTACATGGCCTTAGTGCAAGTGGGAGATTGTTAGTGTATATGCCCTAGAGGCCATTACTGTATCATACTAGTTTGTATATTACTTAATGGAAGCTTGGGATATTCACAGTTGTATGTACAATCTTGCTCGAAATGGTAGTATGCTACTTGGTTTGTCTCTGCTTTAATATGTGCATGTGTTTCTTTTAGCATATTGCTGGTATACATATTAGTAGAGCCCTTAGGATCTTTGCTTGATTACCAGCGTTGTGATGGCGCTCGCACTCGTGGGAGCTGGGTAATCTATAAGCACATCCTTATACAGGTCCCTGGTCGTTGGACTATCGAGACAGGGCATCGATACTCCGGAGTAGACTAGCGTATGCGCTTCTCATCCCAGTGTGGGAGACGGTCTGTCCCACAGCCGTTAGTACGTCGTACTTGGGATAGTATGCGGGTGCTCGTTAGGTTACGAGTACACTGGACAGGACTCGTCGGGAACTGTTGGTTGGTAATATACCTATCGTCAGTTATCAGTTCCCAGGTGACATGAGTACAGCTTAGTCCGTTGACTTGACACTGCCACTTCGCCTCGAGTGTGTTCCCACTGCACTTTGATTACTACCTTACCACGGCTCAAAGGAGTCGTGCAAACAGATAGTTTTTGGGTGCAGTCCCGAAGCACTTGGAGGCAGTGACGGTTAGACAGGATTCGTCTCTCCCGGTATTGGGGGTTGACATCGCGCTGTGTCCAGGAGAGCCATTACACGAGTAGTCCCTGGCCAGGGCAAGCGAGATATACTGGTAGGTTTCCAGTGTTATCTCAGGGTGTTCTGGGCTACACCCCGACACGACTTGTACCGCTATTAGGGGACTGACGTTCACCGCCCCCCTAGGCCCGCCATGCGATGTATCAGACGAACAGACCGGACTGTACGGAGACTGTCACATACAGGCTCAGTAGGAGTGCAGATGGGGTTCACCTCGTCAGTCTTCTTATCGACATCTACCTGGGGACCGTTACGTACAGCTAGTGCCGCTTGCGGTCTGTGGTTAAACCCACTGCCAGCGTAGTGTCGAGTCTTTAGAGTCCCACACAGAGAGCTATTCGCCTTTAGGCAAAATGAGTAGAGGTCGCATGGTTTTGCGACAGGGTTCGTTCGCATCCGCGCACTTGTGCACGTTTGCTGTCCGGACAGTTTATACTAGCGGGCTTTGGTTTAAGCCGGATCCTAGTATATGATTTGAGATTGGTTTTTCTCAGTGTATTCGTGTTCCTCGGATCACGAATGCGGGTGCGTATGCACAGTTGCTTGAGATTGGGGGAGAGGACCTTGTTTAGGGTTAATGGCTATTGCCATTTTATTAACCCTATTGCTTTTGTGTGTATTATAGTTAATTGATAATTAGCTTAATAGTTGTGCATGGTTGTTGTTGTTGACAATTTGACTTCATTGACTTGTTGACCAAGGTTGACACTTTGACCATCATCATTTCTTTTGGAAGATGCTCTTTGATCTTTGCAAAATTGAAATGATAATGGTCATGTCATGATTTACCATGACAATTTTCAAGCTAATTATTGAATTAAAATAATGCACACATATTAGTGAGAATGGCTCACTAATAATTCATTCTCTCATATCATTTCTCTCTCTTGCTCATCCTCTCCCTCAAGCTCTCTCCCTCTCATGTGTTGAGAAACAAAAAGCTTGAGAAAAACCCTCACTTGATCTTCTCTACTCTCTTCTAGGGTTCAAGTCTTAGCATTTCTTGCACTCTAGTTACTCCTAGCTTGGAGTTGAAGCTAAAGGTCGAGGCTTTCGGGTGGATCCTTCTTTGACGGGAGAAGACAAGCAAGGTGACCTCTTTCTACCATTCCAAGGAGCAAGGAGAGAAGGACTTTGAGCTCAAGGTATAACCTTTCCATCACTTAGCTACTTTGTAGTTAGCTTTAGCAAGTTTATGTTTAGCAAAGATCCTTAAAGCTTGGTCCATGTTGCCTATAGTTGATAAAAATCCAATTTTTATTATGTTTTCCGCCTCCCCGTAAGCACCGGGGTGGGCAACGTGGACTTACACCGTACACCATCCTTGATGTCAAACACCGATGGATATGGGATCATCAATCGCCCATCATATGGGTCAAGATGCGTATACGCTAGTCTACTCTGGTGTATCGATGCCCTGTCTCGATACACCCTCGACTAGGAACAGTTATAGGATGTACTCGTCGACTACCGTGGCCCCACTAATATGATCTTATCATAGTCCCAGTAGTCGAGTACATATCCTAAGGGCTTTATCAACATGTAATATAGAGACAATTAGAGTACATGTTAAGATAAAGTACAACCAGATAGCATACTATCATGTCGAGCAAGAAAGTCCTCCCTATATATGTCCAAGCATCCATTACAATATACATCGTATGTACAGTAATGGCCTCTAGGGTATACATATAACTAACAATTTCCCACTTGCACTAGGGCCATCTGTTGTGGTATCACATACCTAACAATTAGCTGCGGTTGAAGTATCTCATACTCAACCATCCCATAAAAGTATCTACTGGGAAAAATGCCTTTGTGAGTGGATCCGCGATGTCGTCCTCTGTGTCTACTCCCCTAACCTCGATCTCCCTGGAGATCAACCATCTCCATGATCAGGTGATACTGCCTAAGAATTATATCTGGATTTTTGATGGGACAGGCATTCCTTGGCAAAAGCCACAACTCCATTGTCACACAATGGTAGGAACGAAGTTCATCTCATGAACTTATATGTATCCAGACTGCCTCTTTGGTAGCATCCTTGGTAACGATGTATCTTGCCTTTAATCGTCTAGTAAGTCACGGTATCTAGCTTGGAACTCTTCCAACATACCGTCCCTCCACTGAGGGTAAAGACAATGCCTGCGACTGACATTCAGTCGTCCTTATCACCCTGGAACCTTTCCAGTGATGCTCCCCACGATCGATTGATACCATCTCACTACAACTAGTGAGAATCCTAACATCCAAATACATCTATCTCATAGATTCAAAACGCAGGATTTAGGAGGTATCACTTTGATCCTATATTGAGAATCCTTGTGATAAGCGGAGATTGACCGAGCGTAGCATAGGAAACTCCTTCCCTATCAAGAGTGTGTCATCCACGTACTCTACGAGGATCACCACCATACTCCCTACTACCTTTTTTGTATATACAAGGTTCATCTACCATTTTGATGAAGTCAAACTCTTTGACTACCACATCAAAACAGACGTTCCAACTCCGCGATGCCTGCTTTATCATATAAAACATCTTGCACATGTTTCCGCTGCTCCCACTGTCTACGAAACCCTCGGCTGTGTACTTATAGACGCTCTCTTCTAAAACATCATTTAGAAAAGCAGTCATGACACCCAACCACCAGATATCGTAGTCATGGTATGTAGAGTGGCAAGTAGGATCTGGATGGACTTAAGCATAGTTTTGAAAGTCTCAACTTTTCCATGTACACCAAGTAATCTTCTCAAGATATACTCGCTCCTGATAGGGATTTAACCCTTCAGATAAAGCAACCAAAGTCCATACTTTGTTGGTGTATTAGGATTCCATCTCAGATCGATAAGCATCCAGCCATTCTTACAGAGTCCCACTCCTGATGGCCAGCTCGAAACTAGTTGGGTCATCATCTCATGATGCAATCCTCGCTCCCACTGTCATAGAGAAAACTGAAGTATCTCTCAGGTGGGTGAGGAACCCTACTAGATCGGCGGAGAGGCTGAGGTTCGTTGGAAACTATTGAATCCACATTCAATAGGTATGCAGCTTCTCAAGTGCATAACTTCTAAAAGGAAATAAGAAACTCAGTAGTACTCATCATAGAGCACACCATATCATATAGGATGCGTTTGCTCCGCCCCAATATACCATCGTGCTATAGTGTATGCGGAGGAGTAATGCCGAGAGAGAATCTCATTCTCCTTTAGAATAGTCCAGGAATCCGTGCTCAAGTATTCTCCTCCTTGATCTCATCAAAAGACATAATACTTTTACCCGTATTGGTTCTCTACTTCTAACTTATATACTGTGAATATCTCAAAAGGTTCGGACTTGTGTTTCAACAGAAACATATGTCTGAATCTTAAGAGATCATCAAAGAATGTAATGAAGTACAAAGAACCGGTCTTGACATGTATAGACAGGGGACTTTCATACATCAGCATGTATCAATCCCAAGAGTTCACTAACTCTTTCTCTGTTTCCAATAAACAGAGCTATGGTCATCTTATCTTTGTGACATGACCGGCAAGTTTCATAAGATGTAAATTCAAACTAATTTAAATATGCATCTAAATGTAACTTGGCTAGTCGGGTCGCATTGATATGACCTAGTCTACAATACCTCAAGAAGGATTCGTTTATTTCTGAACTATTCCTCTTGTGTGTGTTCTGTATACTAAGAACTGTAGTTTGATTTAGAATGTCAATGCTTTTAGATAACGTGCCTGAACCGATCAACTCTTGATATAGGAAATGTTCAAAACATTATCCAACAATACAAAATTATATCCTTCTTTACTAATAAAGAAAAAGATATGATGTTGTATATCAGGTTCGGTATCTAATAACATTCGTTCAGAATCAATGTATTCTGGTAATACAGGGTGATAGTGACCAACAGACTTGGCTGCAACACTTGCACCGTTTCTGTCTCATGAAACTTATCACCCGTTCTCAGTTCTCTACCTATCTTTAGCCCATGTAATAGATTACATATGCGGGATCCTGATCGGGTATCTCATACCCAGGACGTAAAGGATACTGAGAAACAGTTCTATGTAAAGAACACACCCGAAGATGATGCATCAACATGCACTTTCTTCGTTTGGGCGGCACGGGAATTCTGGTAATCCCCCATTTCCTGCTCTGTCTTATAACAATTATAAGTTGGAGCGGGACCAACGTTCCCCAGCTCAGTATAACAAGCGGGTTCAGTCAATACATCCGTATTATTATCTTGATTAAGGCGTGACATGGTCGCTACCTGGAGAGAGAGAGAAGAAAACACTCAGCGTGCGCTTTTACAAGATTAGATTGGTTATCAATTTATCTAATCAGGATGTCTCCCACTGTTTTAGTCAAATCTTCCTTCAAACCCTAAAAGGAAAGACTAGCCGGGATTAATTACATGCTACAAGTTCGCCAATCTTTCAGCCAGGCCAGTGCCGGTACTTTGAGGGAGGTCCCCCGTACTTTCGCACGAACCTAATTAAAGTAAACCTCGTTTTCCAGGGGCGTAACCCCGTTGACACCTTTCTAGACACCTACTTGATCGGCTAATTGTAATGTGTAAAACTCTCCCAGGAGTAACTTTTACTCGCAGCAGGTATCGGGATCCAACTATCTTATAGAAGGTATGCAATCTCATTGCAAATTTCAACACTTTAAATTCCCGATAATACTTTACCCCTAGCACTTATGACCTTAACTAAGGTCAACATATCATAAGCACTAGTCAAGTTCTACCCGTCATTTCATGATTAATCAGACCCACCCTACATGACCCTCAACTATGGTCGACATAATCACATGAATGTCCTAACTAATCGCATCATATGCTATGTAGGAAGACATCACTTAGCTACCGTACACTACGCCTCAACTAAAGTCGACATACGCAGCACGAATACTAAGTACTCTACTTCCTAAAATGACGGAGGGCTACGACAGGTTTTTAAGAAAACCTTTTGCGTAATGCACTTGATATCGTTGTAGAATCGAGTGATTTTAAATGGAGTGTTTTTTAGGCCTTTCTAGTTTTGCTAAAGGGGTCACTCCCGGTGAAGGGATCGTCGGCCCTTTCCTCATCGAATAAGGTGCAGGATATTTCACAAATACCACTATACAAAGCAAGAACTATAGAAGCAATCAAAAGACAAACCGAGTTTGTAGCATCTGCTGGTTTTACTAAAGAGGTCACTCCCGGTGAAGGGATCTCGGCTCTTTCCTTATCGAATAAGGTGCTGGATGTTCTATAAGGAACACCGCTATGCAAAGCAAGAACTAGAGCTACCCGTTTTTAAACAAGTTTCTACAACATCTTTAGGTTTCTTTTAGTTTCATTAATCTCATTAATGAAGTCCCATTTTATTATGCTTCACAAGCATCTCATTTGAAACGAAATCTGCAATACAACATATATCTCATATATATAATATAAACATTCGTCTCAAGCAGTAATATAATCTCATCACAGAACATTGCAGCAGAAGAAACATATATGAAATATTGGATATACTAGGACGTCCGTGTTTTAATACGAGCCTGTATAAAACACGGATTCCACGGTCGCGATGAATAGCCAAACCCACATCCCCAGACCCCTACGAGAGCGGCAAGCAACACTGCCAATTTTAGGGTTAGGAGACCCGGTCTCGACTCCTCGAGATGGTCTCCCACTGGACCCTAGAACCCGGTTACTTGTGCTCCCCGCCTTGGGTCTACCTAATGCGGAAAAGTAAATAATATACAATGGTGACATCATCCTCAGCCCGGAAGTTCCCCAATAAAAGAATATTACATACAAATGAATTTTACATGAATGAAAAAGAAAAACTCTCATCTCACATAAAACCCCCGGCTATTCAGAAACGCAACGATCCAATATAACATATCACAGCAACACATAATATCTCATATCATCAACGTAAGCAAGTATGTGTATCCCGATTGTCGTTGATGTATAGCAACGAAGCCGGCGATACACCATATACTACGCTTACGATCACAGAAAAGAAAGTGTAAAACTACAACAGTTGGAATCCGCAACCTCCTTAGACATCGCATGCCTAACCAAATGAATTCCTTAGACATCGCATGCCTAACAATTATAAACCCCGCATTTTAGTCTCTTTATCGAAAAATCTTTTCAATATCAAGTCAGGCAATTCAACAAGATTCCCGACATCCTGATCGAATGCTCGTCGCAAACTTTAGTAGACGGCCGCACCCCCGATGCCGTCGACGAAGTACACTAAGGCGGAACACCGCTGCCGCGAGCACCCAAACGGATGCTTTTGGCGACGGGGTTCTCCTACAGTCACTTGGTCGGGGCTATAGGGCGTGGTTGTTTGTTAAGTTTACCCGGCGAGTATCCGCGTACGCTACGTGATTGCGACGGACTTTTGATCGCATCAAAATTCCGTGGCAACCGATCATCTGAGACTAAACTGCTGTGTTTATAATATTCAAATTAGTTATCTCATAACTACTTGTGGATTCCAAATATTGTATCACATTCCAGATAAATAGACAATGTTAAACTTTCCGATCGAATAATCAAACACCCAAGATTTCCCCAATATATCTCAACACTTGAAATCAGTTTAAAAACTTCCATCACATGCCACAGTACCGATTGTCCAGCCGTAGAAGGGTCAAGCCAACGCCTCACATGTGGCACGTCGTACTGTCCCAAACCCTAAGGTTCAAAGGCAGTTCAAGACGGTCACATAATCGAGTTAAGCTTTGTGTTCTTCTAGAGGGTCCACCGCATTACTTGCAAGACTTAGAACGTTCTTAAACTCGAGAAAAAATCCAACTTTTGAAAAAAATTCCGACAGGGGAAAAAGTGAGTTATTGATATCCGTTCGAACTTTTTAACAGTTTCTAAAATTATCCGGACAAAACTAAACGAAGTTAAATTATTCGATCGAATCAACGAGTCCCCAATACAACCCTATAAAACTCAACACTTGAGTGGAATAAAAAATTTCCCAAAAAAAATGACAAGAAAGGAGCTAAGAATAAATATATGAAATATGAGGGACTAAGTCCAAATTTTGGCCGCGGAACCGCCGCCAAACCCTTGTTTTGGCCGTGGTTCCGCGGTCACGTGAGCGACTTAGTGGACCGTACTTCAGAGTAATTCTTAGTTTTTCCTGCTTGTTTTTCTGAGTATTTTTAATTCATAAAAAATCACATTTTTGAAAAATATCCAGAGAAGGGTATTCGTCGGGGTTTCCGGATTCGATCGGACTTTAAACTTCGCTCAGACTTTGCCTAAAGTTCTAGCTTAGCTCTGATACCACTGTAGGGTTGCTAGACACACGCACAAGGGTTTACGAGGCATCAACCATGCCCGGTTTAAAAATTAGCCGTGCCGGACAACCCGATACGAGATCTTTAAACTAGAGACTATGCGAAAACTAGCATGTTAAACACTTTAACACTAAGTGAGAGGGATTACAACCTTTGTAGATCCGGTCCTTCATTTCATAAGCTCCGTGTTGAGGTCCCTTTGCTGCGATCATCGTGTTCCAGACTCTCGAGAGGTTCCACGAAGAGAAAGATGCAGTCTTGCTTCCGATCTTCGATAACATAGATGATCTACCTTGAAGTTTCATTAACACAAGCTAACACTCATAAAATAATGTGAACACCCTCATCTAAATGGCAAGGGTAGATGAGGATGATGAAGTAGGATTTTTGCTCTCTTTTATTTTCTCATTCTCACTCATTTTCATCACTTGGAAAAAAGCTAGTAAGCTTTTTCCATGAAGAGAAGAAGGAAGAAGAAGAAGAATAATTCATGATCCTTTTGTGATGAATAATGAAAAGATAAATATGATAAATAATGCAACCATGGTCAACTAAACCCATGTAGAGAATTAACTAGGGTTAGGGTTTGGGTTGGGTTAAAGCATGAGTCATATGTAAATATCTTTCACAAAACAAAACTAAACCTTCTAGAATCATCTAGAAAGCATTAACCCAAATCAAACCCTAATCTTGTTTAATCTCTACTAAACATGTTGCATTAGTTATCATATCATGTTACATTATTATATATCACATATATAATATTTATTGTAACCAAATAAAATAATACAATTAACATATATCGCATACATATCAATGTATTACCCGAGTGAGAAAAAGAATCTTTTAGTGAGCTAATATTAGTTAATGTAATTTAATATATCATATATATTATTATACATTAAATTATCGAATCAACACTTGATCCGACAATCCGGCTATATCGCATATAACCGACTAATATTTATCCGTACCGATTCATCGAATCAACACTTGATCCGATGACCCGGCTGATATCATATATCGCGAGAATAGAATACGGTATCTCATATCGCATTATCCTCGGTCCCGCACATATCACATATGTGCCCCTACTCCGTTTTGCCTGAGTCAAGAAACCTCTGTGTAGGACTCTAAAGAATCGTCAATACGCCGGCAGTAGGTGATGATCATATCAAACACCCACAAGCTACAAGCGGTCAGCTAAACGTAACGGCCACCCAGGTATTGAGCGCTCAGAAGATCAATAAGCAAGCTTGTACATTCTCCTGTGAATCCAAACAGTAACACTCCCGTACAGTCCAGTCTCGTCGTCTGATATGTCGCATATCTCGCCTAGGGGTGGTAAACGTCAGACCCCAGTAGCTTGATAAGTCGTGTCGATATAAGGTCTATAACAGTTCGAGAAACTACTGATAACTCTTACCAGTAAATCTCGGCAACCCTGGCCAGGGATTTCCAGTTATAGCCAATCGAACACAGCACAACATCAACTCCCCATATCGGGAGAGATGAATGCCCTCCTATCGCTCATTGCCTCCATGTGATTCGGGACTGTATCCAAAAGCCACCTTTTTGCACGCCCTCTTGGACGTGGTATGATGGAAATCAAAGCACAGTGGGAATCACACAAGACTCTATGACGATCTCGGGTCAACAGACTACTCTGTACCAGTGTCACCGGAGAACTGCCATCTGATGTGAGGTATAATACCATCTGGGAGTTCTCGGCGAGTCCGTCCAGTGTACCCAGTCTCCACTGAGCACCCGTACACCATCCTTGATGTCAAACACCGATGGATATGGGATCATCCATCGCCCATCATATAGGTCAAGATGCGTATACGCTAGTCTACTCTGGTGTATCGATGCCCTATCTCGATACACCCTCGACTAGGAACAGTTATAGGATGTACTCGTCGACTACCGTGGCCCCACTAGTATGATCTTATCATAGTCCCAGTAGTCGAGTACATATCCTAAGGGCTTTATCAACATGTAATATAGAGACAATCAGAGTACATGTTAAGATAAAGTACAACCAGATATCATACTATCATATCGAGCAAGAAAGTCCTCCCTATATATGTCCAAGCATCCATTACAATATACATCGTATGTACAGTAATGGCCTCTAGGGCATACATATAACTAACAATGGCACAGCAAAACCTAGAAGCTTACAAAGCAAGGATGACGCGCTCGTACGAAAGATTGACTAGGCCGAGAACATTTCGCCAAGGCGAACTCGTACTAGTGGTCAAGAGACCTATGATCCCCAATCGTGCCAAACGGAGGAAAATCGAGCCAAACTATGAGGGCCCGTATATCATAGACAAGGTCTACCAAGGTGGGGCTTACTTGCTCATGAATATGCATGGCGAAAGATCCTTTAGGCCAATAAACAGTCGGTTCTTGAAAAAATATTACGCCTAACCGAAACGTCTGTAAACTACTGCAAACCCGCAGCATCCTTGGGCTGACGCATTAAAAAAATGGTACGTCCACAAGAAAAATGGGCACGGATGAAAACCCGAAAGGGCTCCGTGAGTAAAAACAGCAGGGCTATCGGCGAGTTTGTGAAAACCCGAAAGGGCGCAATCTCGTTAAAAGACACTTGTAAGGTCTTCTCGACCTTGTAAGGAGAAAATACCTGCGTGAGATACTTACGACTCACAAGAGAACACACTTAGGGATCCCCACGATTCCTGAGGAGAAACACACTTACGAGATCCTCACGACTCGTAAGGAGAACCCTCTTATGAGACCCTCACGGCTCATATGATTCAAAAGCCTTAAACTACAGGGATCTGAACCATTTTTTAAGCCATCACCTTTCCCAGATTGCCCTACAAGCGGTTCAATGCTGACCCTTGTATACAATCCACGGGCACGAATAAACATTTACCCAACAGAGTCCCACCAGCGACAAGGGATATCCTCATATGGTGAACGACCCTTGTAAGTCCTTTCAACTTATAAGGAGAAAATACTTTTGCAAGATCCTTACGACTTAAAAGAAAACATGCACTTAGGAATCCTCACGATTCCTAAGGAGAGAATACACCTACAAGATCCTCACGGCTCGTAGAGAGAAACAACTTTATAAGACCTTTACGGCTTATGAAGTCAAAAGCCTTAGTCGACAAGATCTTAACCCTGTTTGCTAAGCCACCTTTGTTCGAACCGACAAAGGCAGATGATGATTCACTCCTGGCAATGTCCCAGTGGTAGCGATGTCGATGCCTGAATCGGAATCAAATTCCAAGTCCTTTCACGGAAAATGATGATTCGCTCCTGGCAATATTCCAGTCGCAGCGATGCTGATGCTAAGACTGGCACCAGATTCCAAGTTCCATACTCGCGATAAAAATCAGCGAGCCAAAAATGCATATGAAATAGCCAAAATGATGGGGCAACTTGCAACAAAATTAGAAAGTAAAATATATGCATACAAAATATCCGAAATGGTTGGGCAACTCGCAATAAAAAGCACCGAGTAAAAAAACAGCCGAAATGATTGGGCACCACGAAAAATAGCCGAAATGATTAAGCAATCGCGACTTTCGCGATATAAAAAGCAGAAATGATAGAGCATCGCGGAAACAAAACAAAAAAATACATATGAAATAATGAAACTTTTGCCCTGCAGGTAAGTCCATACTGACCCCTGTATACAATCCATGGGCATAAATGAAAGGGAACCACGTGTCCCAACAAACTCTGTCAAAGGGAAAAGTCAGATCTCGACAGCAACATCTGCATCCCAGAAGACCAACAACGGCGTTCCTTCTCAACTTCAGCAGGATGCAAACGTGACGTCAACAACCGACCTCAGGGTCGTAACCAATCGAAGCTACGGCAAAGTCCCTAGTTCCAAATCTCGACGGCCATGTCTACAGCTAGAGAACAACAATGGCGTTCCTCCTTATTCCAGCAGGATTCGGACGCGATATCACCAATCGAAGCAACGGCAAAGTCCCCAGTTTCAAGACTCTACGTTTCACAGACAACCTAGAGTCAGCCCCGACACCGCAGAAAGCGGAGCAAGTCAACCCGACACCGCAGAAAGCGGAATACATCATCCAATGACCCCGTCTCATAAATACGTCAGCCAATGACCCCGTCTCGGAAATACGTCAGCAAATGACCTCGTCGCGAAAATACATCATCCAATGACCCCGTCGCAGAAATACGTCAGCACATGACCTCGTTGCGGAAATACGTCAGCACATGACCCCGTCGCGGAAATACGTCATCCAATGACCCCGTCTTGGATATACGTCGGCAAATGACCCCGTCACGGAAACACGACGTCCAATGACCCCATCTCGGAAATACGTCAGCCAATGACCCCGTCTCGGAAATACGTCAGCAAATGACCCCGTCTCGGAAATACGTCATCCAATGACCACGTCGCGGAAATACGTCAGCACATGACCCCGTCGCGGAAACACGTCATCCAATGACCCCGTCGCGGAAACACGTCAGCAAATGACCCTGTCACGGAAATACCCTGTCGCGGAAACACGTAAGCAAATGACCCCGTCGTGGAAACACGTCATCCAATGACCCCGTCGCGGAAATACGTCAGCAAATGACCTCGTCGCGGAAACACGTCAGCAAATAGTCGCGAAAACACGTCAGCAAATAACCCCGTCGCGGAAACACGTCAGCCAATGACCCCGTCTCAGAAACACGTCAGCCAATGACCCCGTCGCGGAAATACGTCATCAAATGACCCCGTCGCGGAAATACGTCATCCAATGACCCCGTCGCGGAAACGCGTCAGCCAATGACCCCGTCGCGGAAATACGTCAGCCAATGACCCCGTCTCGGAAATACGTCAGCCAATGACCCCGTCGCGGAAATACGTCAGCAAATGACCCCGTCATGGAAATACGTCAGCCAAAGACCCCATCGCGGAAACACGTCAGCCAATGACCCCATCGCGGAAACACGTCATCAAATGACCCTGTCGCGGAAACACGTCATCTGATGATCTCGTCGCGGAAATACGTTAACCAAATGACCTCCTCTTCGGAGCAGTGCTTCGACTCGGAAAAAGGCCAACTCATCGATCACTTACAAGTCCTCTCGACTTGTAAGGGAGAAAATTTTCTTGTGAGATCCTTATGACTCTCAAGGGAAAGCACACTTAGGAGTCCTCACGACTCCTAAAGAGAAAATACACCTATGAGATTCTCACGACTTGTAGGGAGAAAATTTTTTATGAGACCCTCACGGCTCATAAAGTTGAAAAGTCTTAGGCAGCAAACCTGAACCTATCTCCTAAGCCATCACTACCCTACAAAGAGTTCAAGATGAACTGTTACTTATTATCTACAAGCCACACTCGCCAAAATTACATGACGTCGAAATCGATGTGCTGCTCAAGAGTACGTCAACTGCTTTGCGCCAAGTCAAAACAAAAAAGCATAACCTACGGACGTCAATCACATATTATGCAAAGAAATAAGGAAAACATTTGATTTACATTCAATCGAGCGTCCGACACGTACCCACTCATGTATGTGCGAAAAGGATAAAATAAACGTGTGGAAAGGAAAAATTTGTTACTCATACCACAGAAAGTTCTTACATTAATGAAGATAGTAAACAAAAGCATCATTAAAATGTTTACAAGGGAAAAACATTGAATCCGGGACACGGATTAAGAAATTCAAAAGTAAGTCCGTTTAAAGTGTTTCTGGCCTTTCTGACCATTCTTGTGTGCATCATCTCACGATCACAAGCGTCAGGATCTTCGCTGATATCCTCCACCCTCTGATAAGCAGCGATTACCGTCGTTTGTTGGAAAAATTGATGCAGAATATTAATGAGATTATCTCGCCGTTTCTTCGAGATCAGGCCCGTCAGATACACTGAGTGCACCTTATCTTCGGCATCATCCAGTGCATTAAGCGGCATGGCTTCATGAAATCCAGGAAGCTCTTCCCAAATTGCTCCCACTATAATCTTCAAGAGAGTGGAGCGACGAGAGAGTAGTCGGCCGATGTGTGCATTGAAACGATTCATAATTTCGGCACATTGGGCATTTGTGAACTCCTGGTTTTGACAACGGCCCTGTACGCGAATGTCCTCATAAGAAATGATTTCTTTAAGGCGGTACAGATGAGCGGCCATTGTTAGTTATATGTATGCCCTAGAGGCCATTACTGTACATGAGATGTATATTGTAGTGGATGCTTGGACATATATAGGGAGGACTTTCTTGCTCGACATGATAGTATGCTATCTGGTTACTCTTTATCTTAACATGTACACTAATTGTCTCTCTGTTACATGTTGGTAAAGCCCTTAGGATGTGTACTTGACTACTTGGATTATGATGCGGATCATACTAGTGGGACAAAGGTAGTCGGTATGTACATCCTTTAATGTCCCTAGTCGTGGGTGTATCAAGACGGGGCATCGATATACCAGAGTAGACTAGCGTATAACTTCTCGACCCATGTAGATGGGCAATGGATGATCCCATATCCATTGGTGTTTGACATCAGAGATAATATACGGGTGCTCGGTGAAGACTGGGTACACTGGACGGACTCGCTGAGAACTCCCAGATGGTATTATACCTCACGTCAGATGGCAGTTCTCTGGTGACACTGGTACAGGTTAGTCTGTCGACCCGAGATCGTCATAGTGTCTTGTGTGATTCCCACTGTGCTTCGATTTCCACCTTACCATGTTCATGAGAATGTGAAAAACGGTGGTTTTTGGGTACAGTTCCGAGTCACATGGAGGCAATGAGCGATAGGAGGGGATTCGTCTCTCCCGGTATTGGGAGTTGATGTTGCGTTGTGCTTGATTGGCCATAACAGGGAAGTTCCTGGCCAGGGCTGATTTAGAGATTTACTGGTAAGTGTTACCAGTAGTTTCTCGACCCGTTATGTGCCTCATATCGGCATGACTTATTGGTTATTGGGGTCTGACGTTTACCACCCCTAGACTTGATATGCGACATATTAGACGAAGAGACCGAACTGTACAGTAGTGTTACTGACAGGCTTTACAGAAGCTAGAGCGGACTTGCTTGTTGATCTTCTGATCGCTCAATACCCTGGTAGCCGTTATGTCCAGCTAGTACCGCTGACGGCTTGTGGGTGTTTGATATGATCATCACCTACTGTCGGCGTATTGACGAGTCTTTAGAGTCCTACATAGAGGTTTTACTGGCTCAGGCAAAACGAAATAAGAGCATATATTTGATATGTGCGGGACCGAGAATAATACACGTATGTGATACCGTATTCTATTCTCGCGATTTTTGTATCGGTCAGTTATATGTGATATAGCCGGGTTATCGAATCAAGTGTTGATTCGATAAGATGGTACGTATGATATTAGTCGGTTGTATGTGATATAGCCGGATTATTAAATCAAGTGTTGATTTGATAATTTAATGTATAATTGTATATGTGATATACTAGATTACATTAACTAATATTAGCTCACTTAAGTATTTATTTTTCTCACTTGTGTGCATGTGATATATATGTGATATATATTAATGTACATTATTTTGTCTCATGGTTGTTGATACACACTACATGGTGTATGAGACTTACACCATACTAATTATAATGTAAGGTTTAAATATTTAAAGTAAATCCAAATTAGTGGATAATTACTCATGTGCATGAAGCTTGTAGAAGCTTGTGGATGCATTGACTTTGTCCACTCATTTTGTTTTACTTAAGATATTTATTAACCTAACAATTATAATTTAGCTATGGTTATGTCTCTACATGAGTTAGCTATATGATAGAAACTCACCCATGGTTGATTCTCTCACCTCATTTAGTTCATTCTCATCTCTTTGCTTCATCTTCTTCTAAAAAGCTCAAGAGCTCACTAGCTTTTTGCAAAGTGAGAAAATATTGTGAGAAAAATAAAACTAAAGTGAGCACACTTCCTACATCATCATCCTCTACTAGATTAGCACTTTAGTATAGGGTGTTAGCTTCACTAATCTCCCATTAGTGAAGTAGTAGCTTGAGTTAGTGCCTCCTCGACGTAGATCATCTTCGGCTCTGAAGACTTCAAGCAAGATCGTTCCTTTAACCTTGAGAAGCCATGCGAGAGTCCGGGAGTTCCCTGATCACAGCGAAGGGACCACTACAAGGAGCCATTGAAGTGAAGGACCGGTCTACAAAGGTTGTATTCCGTTATCACTTAGAAGTAAAGTAGTTTACTTTCTTGTTTTGCTCCTAAAACTCTAATTGGATCATTGATTAGGGTTGTTTGGCACACTAAAAATTTTAATATAGCATGTTAGATGCCTTGTGAAACCTTGTGGTTGTGCCTAAGAACCCTACAGTGGTATCAGAGCCTTGCTAAAGCATTAGGAGTTGCCTAAGCGAAGTTAGAAGTTCGAACGAACTCCGAAAACCCGATATTGCCCACTTTCTGGAAATTTTTCAAAATGTTGGAATTTTTCATATTAAAAAACCTCAGAAAATCATGCAGGTAAAACTATGGACCCTCTAGAAGAACGACACCCTAACTCAACAACATAACCGCGGAACCGCAGCCAAACCATGGGTTTGGCGGCGGTTCCGCGGCGCCATGTGTGAGGCTTGGATCGATATTTCTACGGTTGGTCCGTAGCTACTGGGGCATGCTTCTGGGTATTTTGGATATTGCTCAAGTGTTGAGTTTTTCTGGGGAAATTTTGGGAATTCGTTGATTCGATCGAAAGGTTTAACATCGTCTAGCTATCTGCATTGTGATACAATATGTGGAATTCATATAGTTAGGCATGAAATCCGTAATATGTGATATTTCGGGTTTATGATGTCTAAGGTTACTATGGATTCCAAATGTTGTAGTTTGACATTTTCTTTTCTGCGACCGTAAGTGTAATATGTGGTGTATCGCCGGTTTCGTTGCTATATGTCAACGACAATTGGGATACGCATATTTACTTACGTTGATGACATGTGATATTATGTGTTGATGTGATATGTTATATTGGATCGTCGCGTTTTGAATAGCCGGGGTTTTTTATGTGAGATGAGAGTTTTTTTTTCATTCATGTAAAGTTCAATGTATGTAATATTCTTTTATTGGGGCACTTTCGGGTTGAGGATGATATCACCATTGTTGTATATTATTTACTTTTCCGCATTAGGATAGACCCAAGAAGAGGAGCACAAGTAACCGGGTTCTAGAGTCCAGTGGAAGACCAACTCGAGGAGTCGAGTCCGGGTCTCCTAACTCTAAGAATTGGTAGGGTTGCTTGCCGCTCTCGTAGGGGTCAGGGATGTGAGTTTGTCTATTCATCACGACCGTGGAATCCGTGTTTTATACAGGCTTAATATAAAATCCGGAAATCCTAGTATATCCAATATTTCATATGTTGTTTTCTGCTGTGATATCTGTGATGTGATCATTTGATATGTTGAGATAGATACTATATATAGTATATATGATATATTATATAAACGTTGCTTATGTTTTACACCCGCGCTAGCCCTGCCCCGCTCTGCCGTTAGTTACCTAACCTAACGGTGCATGACGGGGCATCAAGGCGAACGCGGATGGTATAAGCGTACGTTGTATTTATCTGTGATGCTTAGGTAATTTAAATGATGGGACTTCATTAATGAGATTAATGAAAGAAAATAAATCCAAAGATATTGTGGAATCAAATTTTCAAAAAGGGTAGCTACAGTATTTGCTTTGCATTGTGATATATGTGATATATCCTGCACCTTATTCGATAAGGAAAGAGCCGAGATCCTTTCACCGGGAGTGACCTCTTTAGCAATAATTGGCAGATGCTACAACACACGGTTTGAATTTTGATTGCTTTTGGAGTATTTGCTCTACATGGTAATATATGTGATATATCATGCACCTTATTCGATAAAAAAAGAGCCGAGATCTCTTCACCGGGAGTGACCTCTTTAGCGAAACTAGGAAAAGCCTAAAAAACACTCCTTTTCGAAATCATTTGATTCTACAACGATATCAAGTTCATTACACAAAAAGTTTTCTTAAAAACCTGTCGTAACCCTCCGTTATTTCAGATAAGTACTTCATAGTATTCGTGCTACGTTTGTTGTCTTTCGTCAAGGCGTAGTGTGCGGTAGCTATTTATGCTTATCTGCATAAGCATATGATGCGATTGAGTTAGGATAGTCGTGCGACTTTGTTGGCTTTCATCAAGGGTCGTACGGGTGGGTTTAATTCAATCAGGAAATGTACGGGTTGAACTTGACTAGCAGCCTATGGTTTGTGGCTTTCGTCAAGGTCATAGGATGCTAGGGGCAAAATTATCGGGAATTTCAAGTGTTGAAATTTGCAATAAGATTGCATACCTTCTGTTTCGCCCAATCAGAGAAAAGCTCTGTTCAAATTCAAAATTCAAAATTTTGAAGCAACGCTTCAAGTCTCGGGCGCAACGCGCCACGTGTCAGGCGCTAATACGTCAGCGCAGCGCCCAAGAAGGCGCGCCCAAACAGAGCAAAGCTCTATTTTTATGAAGCAACGCTTCAGTTACGCTGCGCTCTGCGCTGCGCGACACGTGTCAGCGCAGATGCGCTAGCGCAGTTGCGCTGCGCTCTGCGCTGCGCGCCACGTGTCAGCGCAGATGCGCTAGCGCAGTTGCGCTGCGCTCTGCGCTGCGCGACACGTGTCACGCGCTTGGGCATCTGCGCCAAACAGAATTAAATTTCCAAGAAATCTTCTCTGTTCTTGTTAAAATAAGAAGATTTTCTTCTGCAAAGCAGAAGCCCTTGGATCAAAGATCCAATGGTGGGGAAAATTCCCCAAATCACTCAGAGAAAGATCTCTTTAACAAATTTAACAAACTTATGGGCACTATAAAAAGGATCCTAGGCCTCAATTCAAAGGCATCAACATTTTTCTTGAAAAATCAAGAGCTTCAAACAGAGAGAACTCTGAGAAAAATTTCAAGAAGAGGTAAAAAACCTTTATAAGGGAGAAGAAATTTCCTCTAATAGATCATTGATCTAAAAACAAGATCAATGATCTTCATATAATAAATAGTGCTTTGCACTTCTTATGAACCACTGGTTCTTTAAAACAAAAAAAAATAATAATAAATAAAAAATAGTGCTTTGCACTTTTATGAACCTCTGGTTCTTGAAATGAAAGAAAAATTTATTTTTCTTTGATTCTAATTTGATCAAAGATAAAAATAGTGCTTTGCACTTCCAAACTGCGCTGTTGCGCTCTTGAGAGAGCGCCACGTGTTAGCAGTAGAACAACCTGCGCTACGCGCTCTTAAGATAGAGCTTTGCTCTCTGGAATTGGCGCAACTCGCTGAGAGCGTGCCATGTGTCAGCAGCGCAACAGCGCAGCGCAACAGCGCAGCGCACTGCGCTGTTGCGCTTGCGCTCATCAGAGCATGACACGTGTCCTCACCACAAGCGCTTGCGCTCAGTAATTGGCGCAAAGCGCCTGACAAATGCAATGCATATTCTTTCTTGAAGGGCCAGGCCCAATTAAAAGACTAAACAGGCCTAATTAAATTGATGCTCTGCATCATTTATAAATGGGCAGAGCCCAAACGAAATAATAAAAATGCTATGCATTTATAAAGGGGGGCAAAGCCCAGACAAAACAGATGCCTTGCATCATTTATAAATGAGCAGAGCCCAGGATAAATTGATGCTCTGCATTCTTACGGGCAAAGCCCAAACAAAAAAAAATGGAAGAAATGCAATGCATAAAAATGTGGAACATTTTCAACTGGACTTAGCCCAATTCTGGCCGTAAGTCCTTAAATTAAATTGAACTGAGCATAAATGCTCTCTTAAATCAATTTACTACCGGTTCGAGGGTACATCTCCGAACTCCTCTGACACTTCTCGTTGTAATCCTTCAACGACGTCAGAGAGGCGACGGGTCCCAACGACCACACCTGAATATGGACTGCGGGGTCCTTAAACTCGTGGACCGGAACGTCCTTAAACTAATATTGGACCGGAACGTCCTTAAACTAATATTGGACCGAAACGTCCTTAAACTAATATCGGACCGAAATGTCCCTAAACTAATGACGGACCACCACGTCCCTAAACTGGAACATGGACCACCACGTCTCTAAACTGGAACAATAGAGCCAATTGCTCTTCTTTCGGATCTAAACGATCCCGTTCAAGTGGATCTTAGTCCAAAATAGGACTAACGTATCCTTGGCGAACGTTTAAGTTGATCTTAGCCGCAACGCGACTAACGCATCCTTAAACTAAAAAACACCAAACCCAAATCTAAATAAATACGGATTTGGACTAATCCACGTCCTACGGGCGACGGCATTACTCAGTCTCCGTATACAATCCACGGGAAACCACAAACAAAACAAACACCCACGACACGGAGTGAAACTCTGGAGAAGGAGAAAGTTGTTGCCGTGATGCGGTAGCGTAATTAACTGCAGGGGCTTGCGCCTGCAGGGAAGAGCGTCCCCACAATCAAAAACCCCTCACCCTGAGGGGGAATCTGACGAAGTCTGCTACATCGGCCGCATCCGTCTAAACCTCCGATATACGGCGCTATAAATCAACTTGGCATCTTCAGAGAGGTAGACGGATAAAACCATATAGCATCTGCCCCGAATCTCAGGCGAGACGCAAAGTCTCGGCCGTTCGGAGGGGAACAGATTCTGGCACGCCCGGTGGGACCTCTTCCTCTTTCCACTCCACACTTCGTATGTCGTCCTCGCGAACCAATCGCGGTTTGTTAAATGGTTGCCTTCGGAGTTCAAGTTACTAAGATTTGGTCTCTTGCCTGGCAGAGAGAACTCAAGATTCAATGGCCTCTAATTGCACCAACTGCTCGAAGTGCCACTGCAACAAACGCTCCACCTCACCTAGAGGTGTAGCATATGGGCCCCAAGCGGCCTCTTTCCTCACTCTGCCAGTAGACCAGGTGGCCCAAGCCACCACTGGCTTATTCTTCGGGACCATGATCCCACCGACAAACTTCTCTATGCTGATACCTGCACCAGAGACGAACAAGAAGTCGGTCTTCGACCGGCTCACTGCTACGACGGCCCCTGTCAACGGGTCGCCAGTTACCAAACCAACAGCCTCCGTTTTCGCCAGGCTGGATCAGAATCATAGTGTGGCCGTCCCAAAGAGGGCAACGGCCGCTGCTCAGGAAGTTGTTAAAGCGGCTTCTCCCATCAGAGAGTCGGTCTTCTCAAGATTGAAGATTCCCATTCCTGCCCTTGCTGGTCAAAAGGCATCAGTCTTCGATAGGCTGACATCAGCAGTCACCCCACACTCGAACAGGGGGCAAAAAGAAACTATCTCAAATTCCGAATCAATCCCGATGGCTCGTCGTGCACGACGTCGCCATTGGCAACGAGTGAGGAAGGCAGGGGGCAACTCTCCTTCAGGGCTAACTCCACCGGCTCCAGTGGTGGAAGTCAACGCTGTTGTTCCAACTGGGAACAGCTTTGAGCTGTTGAGAAGGGTACGGAAGAACTCTCCAACCGCTACATTGAAAAGATCTCCTCCGCCTATAGACAAAGCTCCAGAGACAAAGCTGGAACAGCCCCCTCAACGGCTGTCGTCAAAAATATACAAGGTTTGGCGTAGGGTTCAAGACTCCGTGATTGACCCGGACCACTTTCGTCGCCAAAAAAAGGCAAAGGTGGAAAAAGACAAGGATTTCCCCATTAAACGGCAGGGGACAGCAGCTGCTAGGGTGCCCCCTACAATGGTTCCTTCAACCTCAACGGCCCATAAAAGGAGGAGGCCAGAGAAAACCCCCGCGTCAATGGCAAAGTCTAAAAGCGGTGAACCTAAACGCCCCAAGTCAGGGGGCATAACAGTTCATACGGTTTATATGGCTTCTGGAAAGGAGGAAAGCCGCACTTCTACGGGTCACCGACCGCTCACCCGATCAGTGACCAAGGCTCAGGAGCAGCAACAAAAGCTCCAGGAGATGATGAATGCTATGGCCGTGCTTACAGCGCCAAAAGAAAACCCTGAAGCATCCTTAGATGAGCGCCGAGATGAAGAGACCGACGCCGAGTTCCTTCGCCGAATATTGGAAAAGAAGGACAAAGAGGCTGCTGAACAAGCGGCCAACATACAGCGTATGGGCCTCCTCTTCCAGGATATGATAGGGATGATGATACAACAAGATCCCCCGAATGAAGAACCTCTGATCGTCCTTGGAGACGATAGGGGAGAGACATCGAATCCTCAGCCCATTCTATCAACGGCTAAAGAGGATACAATCTCTAAAATTGATCTGGACGAATACATAGCCCAGCAAATAAGGGTTCATCATGCGGCCGAAGCAGCCGGCCACGTCGTAAAAACGGGGCGGCCATATCCAGGCTGGTATGACCAAATCAAGTACCCGCCGGGTTACACAATTCCCAAGTTCCATGTCTACAAGGGGACCGGCAATCCCCATCAGCATGTTGCCCAGTTCAGGGCGCTTTGCGGTAACACCGGCGGCGATGACAAGCTTTTGCTCCGCCAGTTCGTTGGAAGTCTATCAGATACGGCGTTCGAGTGGTACTCTGAACTCCCTAATGATTCTATTAAAACCTTCGCGGAAATGGAGTTGCTGTTTACCCAACGCTTTGCAAGTGCCAGTGAACGTACCCCGATGACGGCACTGATTAACGCTAGGGTAAAACCCGGCGAGACATGGGTTCAGTACGCTATACGGTGGCGTAATCTATGGTCGAAGTGTGAGCAGCGCATAGAAGAAGCCCCTGCGGTGGGAATGTTTGTTGGAACCCTTGATCCACAAGCAACCATCTCACAGTTTATGATGTTCTTCAAGCCGACTACCTTCCAGGCTTTGATTGACAAACTAGCGCAGATGGACCAGATGGGCCATAAACCCCCTCTCCCAAAGCCGGATTCCCGAAATGACAAAGGAAAGGGAAAGGCGATCGTTGTCGCTAATGCTCAACAACAACCGAACGACTCGAAGCCGGTTGCTCGTCCAAACAATACGCGCCCGTACGTACCCCTTGAGGATAGGATGGGACGTCCTTATTCCTTCCCCCGCGATAAAACGAGGAGGTTATTCGAGTTGGCATTGCGCAACAGACTCATAAATCTGCCGGATCCAAAACGACCGTTGCAACCAAGTGACGTCAACGAGCCTAATTACTGCCCTTATCATCGAGTACTAGGCCACCCGATCGAAGATTGCTACGTTTTCAAGAATTGGCTTGAAAACCGATACCGACAGGGCAAGTTCGCGTTATCTGACAAATGGAAGGTGAATCCCCCGCAGCCCCACACCTCTAAAGGGACGAATACGCAGGGGGCAACATGTTCCGTCGTCGAAGAAGCTCCTTGGGAGGTCGTATTATCAGCCAAGACAAAGAGGATGCTAAACGATCTTCAGACATGTCCAGCGGTCAAGTAGAAGAACCCATTGGAGCCACAAATTATGGAGGGAATGCTAAAACCTCGTCCGATTCAAAAGATTGGTGGGAGTGGCCCAAACGCTCATAGCCAGCCGTCAAAATCTTCGAAAAAGAAGAAGAAGAAATCTAAGAAGCCCGGGAAGCCTGGTGACAAGCGCACGGACTTGCAGAAGCAAAATGACGCGCTGGAAGAGTACAACCAGAAGGCGCGGACTCCCATCACATTGCAAGAGTTCCTCAACCACGTCTTTCAAGAGGAAGGAAAGGGAGAAAGTTCCTCAGATGAAGCTGAAGAATGCGTCGCGAGCTGTCATATGATTTCCCATTCGATCACGAACGATGAGGAGACTCCTTGCACCGAAAAGCTGAGGGCAGATCCTGAACCAAAAGTTCTGGGGCCACCAGAGAAAATAATCGACGCATTCCTTAATGAAGCTCGGTTGAAAAGTAAAGCTGATCGGGAGCACGAGGCGGCTATATTTGAAAGGGCCAAGCGCCAGCGACTTGATGAAGGAGCTGAGACGATCCTGCTGGAGCAAAACACCTCCGCTACCGACAAAAGCCAACTCAGGATGAGGAAAAAGTTCGCTAAAGCCATATCAATGGGCATGAAGCTACCATCCTCTGAAGGAAACATCGCCGGTGAAGTGGAAACGCACCCCTCGTATTGCTTATATCATCAGAGGATTTCGCACCCCACTCACGAGTGCAAAGCTTTCGATAGATGGTGGTAAGGATACGTTGCTCATCGACAACGCTTTAAGCGGGAAAAACGTAAAACTCGTCGGGAGCAGAGAAATACGACCGAAGGGCTTAAAAGAACTGCTGGCGATTGTCGCATGGTTAACATCGGTGGATCACAAGTGCCTACATTCGGGAGTGATTCTGATGAAGAGCTAGAACTTGCCCCTCTCTTTAAAGAGTCCGCTTCAGGAAAAGATGAAGAACCGAAGGTCTGCGAAAATATCCGGCTGCGGAATCGGACGCTGCCTGAAAAGAACCTCGGACCCTTGAACAGAAAAGATAAAGGGAAAGAAAAGGTCTCTGAGGATATTACTCTCGATGACCAAGTTGCGGAAGAGTTAACCGCTAAGAACCCACCAAAGAAGAATAAGGTGGATTACAACGTCTTAGCACATCTGAGGAAGTTGCCCTCACAGCTCAGCATTCTTGACGCCCTTTTGCTATCAAAAGAGGCGAGAGATTCGTTGATTAAGGCACTCCAAGACCCGGAACAATTCCAAGCATGCCTGGCCAAGGAAAAGATGAAGGATGAGTTAGAGAAAGTACACACGGCTGATGTTACTTTTGGCGATGAAGACCTTCTACTTGGGACTTGCGAACACAATCGCCCTCTCTATATTTCGGGATACTGCCATGATATAAAGATAGGCAAAATCCTGATCGATAACGGGTCGTCTGTTAACCTACTCAACGTGCGGGTGTTGAAGGAAATCTGCATGAGCGTCCAGCACCTTGCTCGGGACAAGATCACCATATCCGGGTTCGACTCCCAATCGTCAAAGACTCTTGGATCTGTGATACTGACGCTACGCTTCGGACTACTCGTCACGGACATTAAGTTCCACGTCATAGATGCCAAGACATGCTACAACGCTTTGCTCGGCCGACCATGGTTACACGAGTACAACATCATCCCTTCTACACAACATCAGTGTATGAAGTATTTTAAGAATGGTTTCGAGTATACCGTGACGGGAGAACTGAACCCGTTCTCTGTGAACGAGGTCCGCAAATACGAAGATGCCAAATACTTCTTGCCGGATTTCGAAGACACGGAGAAGTGTCACAAGCCGGAAAATAAAACTAACGCCACCATCCCTATCTTCGGCAGTGATACCGAGGAAGAAGAGGAGATCGTTTATTCGGGTCCGCCCCAACATAACAAGCCAGGACCGTACACTCCTACATTGGTCTTTGGTAGTGACTTGGAGGATGAGGTCCATGTCGTATTCTCCGCTCGACCTTCAATACAAGCTTCCGCTGACGAAGAGCAAAGTCTGCAAGTCGCCATGGTGCCGCCTAAACATCATAAAGAACTGGACGCACTTAATATCTACAGTATAGAAGAGCTGCGGACATTCTACATCCCTCCCATGCGAGAAAACGAGAAAGCAATTCTGTTTTACCGCTCTGAAGAAACCAAGATGAAAAAAGAAATCTGGTATGGCGCAGATCCTGCACTCGACAGGCTTCAGCCTATCCGTCTTCCCAGATATTATACAGAGGGTTTGAAGAAGCTGCTGAAACGCCAGGGGATATCCTTCAAACAGACCGTTAGAGAGGCCAAATTCTATGACAGGGTCTGGAATGTTCCCGGGACTCAACGCAAACTGCCTAATGGGAGAATGGAAACGAAAGGGCTTGGATACATCCGGTCAAAGAAACGAGAGTTACTACCCGGCTGCTACGTCGTGTATGACCTTGATGAAGAAGCGGATGCTCAATGGGAGGACGCTAATCCTAAGCCAGTGAAGGTTCCAGATGCAAGAGAGCCCAGTCCGTCGTTCGAGGAACAAATGGACAGACTTATAAAGAAAGCTGGTCAAAAAGTCCGAGATGATCACAACCGTGAGACGGCCATCTACGAGAAAGCCAAGACGCAACGCCTTCTCCAACAGGACGTAAAGGATGAAAATACCGCTTCTTGTCAACCTGTTATAAAGAAGGCTCAGCTCAAAAGCAGAAATAAGTCGAAAGGCCAAAAAGGCACTCAACAACAACAAAGCAGGGCTAAGAAGCCACGCAAACGGGAGTCGAGCGTTATTGATCTATCCCTCATGAAGAAAATGAGTCGAGCATACTCTTTTCCTCGGGATAAGACAAGGAGGATATTTGAACTTGCTCTAAAACATCAGATGCTCGCGCTGCCGGAGTCTAAACACCCTGAACAAGCAGGCGAAGCCTCACACCCGGACTATTGCTCTTACCATCGAGTAGTAGGTCATCCTCTTGAAGATTGCTTCACCTTCAAGAATTGGGTCGAAGATCAATATCAGCTTGGTAAATTCGCTCTGTCCAACAACTGGAGGGTAGCACCACCGCAAAAGCACGAGCCTAAGGCCACGAAAGAAAAACCAGTTCCACATTGGGATTGGAAGCGAATTCGTACCTGTCACATGATAACAATACTACAAGAAGAATCCGAGAACATGGACAGCCTTCCCTGGTGCCTCGAAAACTGCAATGATGAGGTGATCTCAGAATTTCCCCCAGCTCCGAAAGAACTGGAGGACGGAATACATACCACTGCAGATAACCTCAAGAAAATTGAGTTGGGGACGATAAACGATCCGCGACCGACATTCGTCAGCGAGCTGCTGTCTGAAGAAAAGGTGGCTACGTTAAAGGACGTCCTTGTACAGCATAAAGATTGCTTCGCATGGAACTATTCCGAGATGCCGGGACTTGATCCAGAAGTTGCTGTACATAGACTGGCAATATCCCAGAGTGTCAAGCCAGTCAAACAAGCGCCGAGAAGAATGCGGCTTGAGCTCGAGATGAGCATCAACGCTGAAGTCAAAAAGGTGATAGACTCCGGCTTTATCCAGGAGGTTCAATACCCTGAATGGATTGCTAATATCGTCCCAGTGATGAAGAAAAATGGGACGGTGCGCATATGCGTGGACTTTCGGGATCTCAACAAAGCCTGCCCGAAGGATGATTTCCCAGTACCAGTCACCGAACTGATGATAGACAATACGTCCACACATGAGATTTTCTCATTCATGGACGGCTCATCAGGATATAATCAAATAAAAATGCATCCTGAAGACCAGAAACATACGGCTTTTCGGACTCCTTTGGGAATATTCTGTTACAAGGTGATGCCCTTCGGTTTAAAGAACGCCGGTGCAACCTACCAAAGGGCCATGACGAAGATTTTCGATGACCTTATACACGAAATCGTTGAATGCTATATCGACGACCTCGTTGTTAAAAGCAAATCATATGAAGAACATCTCGAGCATCTGAAGACCGTATTTCAACGTCTTCGACAATACAACTTGAAGATGAACCCTCTGAAGTGTGCATTCGGGGTTTCCTCGGGCAAATTCCTGGGATTCATTGTTCGACACCGAGGTATCGAGATAGATCCGTCCAAGATCAAGGCAATCATGGGAATGCCTCCGCCGAGGACTCCCAAACAGTTGTGGTCTCTCCAAGGGAAGCTCGCATACATACGGCGATTTATAGCCAATCTTTCAGGAAAGTGCCGTCCTTACAGTCACCTGATGAAGAAGGGAACCCCATTCATTTGGGATCACAAATGCCAAGGCGCACTGGATGAGATCAAGCAATATTTGCAAAGCCCTCCAGTGTTGGCTGCTCCAGTGAAGGGAAAGCCTCTCATTCTTTACACGGCCGCCCTTGAAGGTTCTTTGGGCGCATTATGGGCATAAGAGAATGACCAGGGGAAAGAAAGAGCACTTTACTACTTAAGTCGAGTGCTGCTGGGGGCAGAAAGCAATTACTCCCCCATTGAAAAACACTGCCTGGCGTTGATCTTCGCAATAACAAAGCTTAGACATTACGCATTAGCGCATGAAGTCCATCTCATTTCAAAGGTGGACCCTCTCAAATATCTAATGTCAAAGGCCATATTGACGGGACGACTCGCTAAATGGGCCCTGCTCTTAATGGAGTTCTCGATAGCATATCGACCACTCAAAGCAGTAAAAGGCCAGGCCATCGCCGACTTCCTTGCTGAGCACCCGATACCGGCCGACTCTCCTTTAAACTGCGATCTTCCAGACGAACATGCGTTTGATGCGATCGATGGTGATAATACCCGATGGGAGCTTTATTTTGACGGAGCATCTTCCGTGAAAAAGCGCAAACAAAGTACCCCTATAATCAAATCGGGAGTAGGACTCATCTTTATAACTCCACAAGGAGGGATAATGCGCTACGCGTTCTCCCTGACAGAACCGAGGACAAACAACGAAGCCGAATACGAAGCTCTGATAGCAGGCCTCGAGATCGCCATTGACATGGGAATTGAAAACCTCCTCATATACGGAGATTCGCAACTGGTCGTTAGTCAAGTAAACGGCGATTACCAAACATGCAAACCGGAATTGGTAAAATACGGTGAAAAGGTGCAACAACTACTAATCCAAATTCCCTCCTATACTTTGGAGAGCATACCACGCGCGGATAACAGCAAAGCTGACGCGTTGGCCAAACTTGCTAAAGAAATGGCTGACGAGAACCTCGATGACGTTAGAATCTTGGTACAAAGTCGTCGGGTGCTCGCCCCCGCAGAAATACCTTCGGAATCACCCGAAGAGAAGGGAGTGACTGAACAAGCGACCTTGCAAATAAAAGATCATGAGAAGGTTGAGGATTGGAGGGAAGTCTTTATAGACTACTTCAAGTCCCACCAAATGCCCGAAGATGCGTCCGCAAGACATCAACTCATAAAACGAGCTCTGTCTTTCGCCTTCGTCAATGATACTCTATACAAAAGGTCATTCGATTCTCTGTGGCTGAGATGCTTAGGACCGGACGAATCGGAAAGAGTCGTTCAGGAGGTTCATGACGGAATCTGCGGTTCTCACCAAGCAGGTCCAAAGATGAAGTTGAAGATCAAACGGATGGGCTATTACTGGCCCACGATGATTCAAGACTGCATCGAATATGCGAAGCAATGTCACTCATGCCATATTCATGGGGACTTCATCCACCAGCACCCAAATCTGTTGCATCCAACGGTAGCTAGCTGGCCATTCGAAATGTAGGGGACTGATATAATCGGCCCCATCGAACCAGCCTCGTCTAAAGGACATCGTTTCATCCTAGCGACGACTGACTACTTCTCTAAGTGGGCAGAAGCAGTACCATTGAGAGAAGTGAAGACGGAGAATATCCTCCATTTCTTCAAAACGCACGTCATATATCGGTTTGGAACTCCGAGGCGGATCATCTCCGATAACGGGCCAGCCTACCGAAGTCATAAAATCAGCCGCTTCGCACAGCAGCATAACATAGACTGGAGATATTCCTCAGTCTATAATCCACGAGCTAACGGTCTCGCCGAGGCCTTCAACAAGACCTTGACGAAAATTATAAAGAAAACAGTGTCCCGAAATAAGAAAGACTGGCATGAGAGACTGCAAGAAGCTCTTTGGGCGTATCGAACCACGTTCAAGACAGCCACAAACACAACGCCATACGCTTTGGTGTTCGGTACGGAAGCAGTACTCCCTCTCGAGATAGAGTTACGCTCTCTACGAGTGGCAGTTCACCACGAGCTAACGGACGAAGAAAATGCTCACCTTCGGCTTGAGGAGCTTGACGCCCTTGATGAAACTAGGCTCATAACGCAACAAAATCTGGAAGCTTATAAAGCAAAGATGATGCGCTCATACGAAAGATTGACCCGACCGAGGACATTCCACCAAGGCGAACTCGTGCTAGTGGTCAAAAGGCCTATGATCCCCAATCGCGCCAAGCGGGGAAAATTCGAGCCGAACTATGAAGGCCCGTACATCATAGATAAAGTTTACCAGGGTGGGGCCTATCTACTCATGGACATGCACGGTGAAAGGCCTTTCAGACCAATAAACGGTCGCTTCCTAAAGAAATACTACGCTTAATGAGCCACAGCCTAGGTCAACGATAGATGACGACGACTATGTCCGCTCGCTATCTTCCTAAGCTCAAACTTTATAAGCAGTAGCCAGCTTCTCAATAGCGGACCGAAATGTCCTTAAACTAACAGCGGACCGAAATGTCCCTAAACTAACAGCGGACCGAAATGTCCCTAAACTAACAGCGGACCGAAATGTCCCTAAACTAACAGCGGACCGAAATGTCCTTAAACTAATAGCAGACCGAAACGTCTTTAAACTACTACCGCAGCATCTTTAGACTGACGAGATATAAAAAATATATATATAAATAAAATAAAATAAAAACGGTATGTCCATAAGCAAAAAGGGGCACGGATGAAAACCCGAAAGGGCTCCGTGAGTAAAAACAGCAGGGCTACCGGCGAGTGTTCGAGAAAATCTGAAAGGGCGCGACCTCGTAAAAAAAAGAGGGAAAAAGAAAATAAAAAAAAAAGAAAATAAAAGCGGTAAGTCCATAAGCAAAATGGGCACGGATGAAAACCCGAAAGGGCTCCGTGAGTAAAAACAACAGGACTACCGGCGAGTGTTTGTGAAAACCCGAAAGGGCACAACCTCGTTAAGAAACACTTGTAGGGTCCTCTCGACCCTATAAGGAGAAACCACCCGCGTGAGATCCTTACGACTCACAAGGGAACAACACACTTAGGAATCCCCACGATTCCTAAGGAGAAAATACACTTGCGAGATCCTCACGACTCGTAAGGAGAACGCTCTTATGGGACCCTCACGGCTCGTAAGATTTGAAAGTCTTAAGTTACAGAGATCTAAACCTGTGCTTAAGCAACCCCCACAACTTTCGATATTGCCCTACAAGTGGCTCAATACTGACCCTTGTATACAATCCACGGGCGCGAATAAATATTTCCCTAACCAAGGTCCACCCGTGACTGGGGATATGTTCGCATAACCCTTGTAAATCCTCTCGATTTACAAAGAGAAAACCCTCCTGTAGGATCCTTACGACTTACAGAGGAACAAAACACTTAGGAACCCTCACGATTCCTAAGGAGAAAATACACCTATAAGATCCTCACGACTTGTAGGGAGAAATAGCTTTGTGAGACCCTTACGGCTCATAAAATCAAAAGCCTTAGTCGACAGGACCCTAACCCTGGTCGCTAAGCCTCCTTTGTTCGACAATGACAGAAGCAAATGATGATTCGCTCCTAGCGATATCCCAGTTGTAGCGGTGCTGATGCCGAAATCAGTGTCCAAGTTCAGGTTTACGGCGAAAAGCCAGTAAGCCGCACATGCATACGAAATAGCCGAAATGATAGGGCAACTTGCAATAAAAAGCAGCAAGTAAAATGTATGCATGCGAAATAGCCGAAATGATTGGGCAACTCGCAATAAAAAGCAGCGAGTAAAAATAAAATAAACAGCCGAAATGATTGGGCACCGCGAAAAATAGCCGAAATGATTGGGCAATCGCGACCTTCGCGATATAAAAGCTGAAATGATAGAGCATCGCGGAAAGAATAAAAAAAAATGAAAGAATGAAACTTTTTGCCCTACGGTTAAGATCACATCGATCCCTGTATACAATCCAAGGGCATAAACAAAGAGGGAACCATACCCTCCCAACAAATTTCTCGACTCACGGATACAAACACTCCTTGACGAAAGCCTCCTGATCCGCGTCGATCCGCAGAGCCACCAGCGCCTCCGTGGAAATCCTCGACTCGTTTCAAACCCCAAGGAAACAAATAATCCTTGGCGCTTGGGAAACAAATAATCCCTAGCAAATTCCTCGACTCACGGATACAAACACTCCTTGACGAGAGCCTCCTGATCCGCGTCGATCCGCAGAGCCACCAGCGCCTCCGTGGGAATTCTCGACTCGTTTCAAACCCCGAGGAAACAAATAATCCTTGGCGCTTGGGAAACAAATAATCCCTGGCAAACTCCTCGACTCACGGATACAAACACTCCTTGACGAGAGCTTCCTGATCCGCGTCGACCCGCAGAGCCACTAGTGCCCCCGTGGGAATTCTCGACTCGTTTCAAACCCCAAGGAAACAAATAATCCTTGGCGCTTGGGAAACAAATAATCCCTGGCAAACTCCTCGACTCACGGATACAAACACTCCTTGACGAGAGCTTCCTGATCCGCATCGACCCGCAGAGCCACCAGTGCCCCCGTGGGAATTCTCGACTCGTTTCAAACCCCAAGGAAACAAATAATCCTTGGCGCTTGGGAAACAAATAATCCCTGGCAAACTCCTCGACTCACGGATACAAACACTCCTTGACGAGAGCTTCCTGATCCGCGTCGACCCGCAGAGCCACCAGTGCCCCCGTGGGAATTCTCGACTCGTTTCAAACCCCGAGGAAACAAATAATCCTTGGCGCTTGGGAAACAAATAATCCCTAGCAAACTCCTCGACTCACGGATACAAACACTCCTTGACGAGAGCCTCCTGATCCGCGTCGACCCGCAGAGCCACCAGTGCCCCCGTGGGAATTCTTGACTCGTTTCAAACCCCAAGGAAACAAATAATCCTTGACGCTTGGGAAACAAATAATCCCTAGCAAACTCCTCGACTCACGGATACAAACACTCCGTGACGAGGGCCTCTTGACTCATGTCAACTCGTAGAACCATTACCCTCTCCGCGAACAAATCCCCGATTCGTCTCAATTTGTAAGAAGAAGTCTCAGATAGCAAGGATTGAAAAGCTTGCTGTTTGAGCAATGGGGCCCTGCAAGTCAATCCAAACTGGTCTCTTGCATATTATTCACGGGTCTCACTCTCCGAAGTCGAATTTCGACGAGGAGGGAAACAACCGCTTACGAATCCTCTCGACTCGTAAGAGGGAAAATTCTCTTATAGGATCCTTACGACTTATAAGAGAAAACCACACTTAGGAATCCTCACGATTCCTAAGGAGAAAATCCGCCTATGAGATCCTCTCGATCCGTAGGGAGAAAAGCCTCTATGAGACCCTCACGGCTCATAGAGTTGAAAAATCTTAGGCAGCAGACCAGAACCTGCGGCCTAAGCCATCGCTATTTCCTAAGGAAGTCGGAATACTCGTTTTAGACATCCATCAACCATGGTTATTAAGACAACCTGCTGACAATAAATAAAAAAAAGAAGATGACAGAAAGAATATCCGGTCTACATTTGATCTGGCGTGCGTGACGCATTCATTTATGTATGGGCAGAAGACTCAGGAAGAGAAATAAGACAAGCTGAAATAGAAAAGGGAAGGGTTTCCATTCATACTGCTAAAAAAAAAAATTCTTTTACAAGCATAAGAAACATTATTCAAATTATTACAACGGTATAACCTCAGATCCGGGGCACGGATTGAGGAAATCAAAAGTAAGGCCATCCAGAGTTCTTCTGGCCTTTCTAATTATTCTTATGCGCAGTCTTTCTCGCTCCTCTGTATCGAGATCATCGGCGAGCCCTCCTGGGCTTTAATAAGCAGCAACTATCGTCGTCTGCTGGAAGACTTGGTGTAGGATGTCAATAAGGCTGTTCCGTCGTTTCTTTGAAATCAGCCCTGTCAGGTACACTGAATGCACCTTGTCTTCGGCATCATCCAGCGCGTTGAGCGGTAAGGCCTCATGAAGACCCGGAAGTGCTCTCCATATGGCTCCCAACACAACTTTCAAAAGGGCCGAACGACGAGGCAACAGCCAACCACCGCTTGCGTTCAGACGACCCATGACTTCTGCACATTCAGCGTCTGTAAACTCCTGGTTTTGTTGACGACCCTGAGCGCGGATATCGTCATAGGTAATAAACTCGTGCAAACTGTATAGATGCACCGCCGCCATTATGCCTGGAGGAAATATTACAGGAAGATCAGCAATAGAAAAGCAATAATATACATAGAGGACTAAATTCCTAGAGAGCGAAACTATGTTCAAGGATAAAGTCCCCTGGATGAAAGCACTGCTGGTTAAGATTAATCTAAGAATCGATTTTACCTAAAGTTTTCCTAAAAACTTTGAAAAAAAAAGGAGGATCAAGGCACCAGAATTCTTGAAGGCAAGAACAAAGCTCTGAGGTCTTCGAAAATAGAAATCTGAAAGATGATAAATATCTGGGGGGGACGAAAGGTCCTATTTATAGGCATCAAGTGCCTCTTCGACTTTCAAGAGTTGTCACGGCAGTTTACCCTAATCGGAGCGAACTTCTGTTCAAATTCCGAGGCGGGAGATGAAGCAACGCTTCGTCTTCCACCAATCAGAGCAAAGCTCTGTCTTGAAAATTAATTTAATGAAGCGATGCTTCAGATTATTTGCGCTGCGCAATACGCCACGTGTCTGACGCAGACGCATCAGCGCAACGCCCAAAACAGCGCACCCAATCAAAGCAAAGCTCTATTTCAAGCAAAACTAAAGGAAGCAACGCTTCAGCGGCGTATGCGCCGTGCGCTGCGTGACACGTGTCGGCGCAGATGCGCTAGCACAGTTGCGCTGCACTGTGCGCTGTGCGACACGCGTCATACCCTAGAGCATTTGCGCTAAACAAAAATTAAGGTTCTGAAGAAATCTTTTCTGTTATTGTTAAAACAAGAAGATTATCTTCTGTAAAACAGAAGCCCTTGGATCAAAGATCCGACGATGGGGGAAATCCCGCCAAATCTTTCAGAAAAGGGATTTCTTCAACAAATTGAACTTACTTCTTAATTTGCAAGATGAGGTCTCAGGCAGTAAGGATTGAAAAGCTTGCTTCTTGAGCAATGGGGCCCTGCAAGTCAATCCAAAATGGTCTCTTGCATACTATTCACGGGTCTCACTCTCCGAAGTCGATTTTCGACAAGGAGGGAAACAACCGCTTACGAATCCTCTCGACTCGTAAGAGGGAAAATTCTCTTATAGGATCCTTACGACTTATAAGAGAAGACCACACTTAGGAATCCTCACGATTCCTAAGGAGAAAATTCACCTATGAGATCCTCTCGATCCGTAGGGAGAAAAATCTCTATGAGACCCTCACGGCTCATAGAATTGAAAAGTCTTAGGCGGCAGATCTGAACCTGCGGCCTAAGCCATCGCTATCTCTTGGAAAAATTAAGTTGTCTGCCAATCAGGTTCATCGACAACATCATGATGTAAAGGCAGAAAACAAAAGAGCATACAAGATATTGCAAAAGAAAGTGTGTATCTTTATTCATTGACCTCAATCAAATACATGGTGAATCATACAAAAGAGCAAAGAACGGATACATGTTACTCAGAAAAGAAAATTTTTACAAAAACATTGATACAAAGGCAGCTATTGTGAAGGAAGCGTCTTAAGTAGCTCTATCAGTTGTTCGTACACTTCCTTCCATGCCTTTTCCCGATTGGATACCACTGCCAACTCCGCCTCCACCTGGGCCCGTTGCTGTGCGACGGATGCAAGCTGATCCCTGACGGCTTGATGAGCAGCTTCACGGCCTGGAGTGTCATGCTCGGCGACATCAAGTGCCCGCTTTAGTCTCAGCCCATTCGATATGCGCTCCAGAAGACCCTCGAAGACGGTCTTTACCTCAGCGGCGTTCGCCTCAACTTCGGCACGCAAGCGAGCAGTTCTGCTTGAAGAATCTTGGCACTCCTTCAGCCTCAAAGCCACTTCTTGTTCCAGATGACGGAAATGAGAAGCGCTTTGCTCGAGCCATGCTCCCCGTTGAGTGCTCAAGGCCAAAGTCTCGGGGGACAGGCGCATTGACTCCAGCTGATGAAGGCGAGCCTCGATCTCCCGACAATAGTTAACCCAAGAGGCGACAATGCCCTCGTCATGGAAGGTGGCAAATATCGCCAACATCGGGTTAACCGTCGTGGCGAAGTCCTCAACAGATACAGGAGCCTCGATGTCGAGTTCCTCGATGTAGTCGCTCAACATGCGCAAACTATTCGCGGCACCTTTTGAGGACGGACGTCGCTGGGAAGGGCCGCCCGGTATTGTAATGCGAGGCTCGAAAGGCACCGAGACTGGAACGACAGCTGGAAAAAGACGAAATGCGATTAGATGATGATTCAATAGATATGAAGGAAGTCATTGATAAGATAGTTTACTATACCGGTGGAGACAGGTGGCAAGGCCGGAAGGGCTGGCGGCGCAGCCGATCTTTTTGCTCCCCCTTCGATTTGCAGCACTGCAGTCAGAACAAGAGAGAGTTAGAAATAATTCTACCACTGAAAAGATAAAGCTACCAATCGGGAACGGTACTCACCAGCGCCACCAGTGGGAGAGGCGAATTCAGATGGGAAGGAGAAGTGTGGGAGCAACACTTGATAGAGATGATCAAAAAGCACTCCTGGAAGATACAATAGTGTGACTTTAGTACACAAATTATACATCTGGAAGATAAGATTAATAAATCGCAAACACATACCTTCCAACATCTTCGAGGGTATGAGAGAGAGTTGAGAGGTGACCACCGCCAAGGCAGTCGTTGAAGGCGTTCCCTCGAGCAGTGGGGCATCGGCACTGGCTGCACCTGCGTTACGAAAAGGCAAACTTGTCAGAAAAGATAGTAAAGTAAAGAAAAGCAGCAACTCGGGGTTTACCTGAGGAGCTCCTGGCTGAAACAAAGGCGACTCCCTCCTCTATCGACATGAGACCACCGCCCGTGACCTCATCGCCCGACTCGATGGGGACCGTTGCGGTGCTCGCGAGACCTGGAGACGGCGGAGGACCATAGATGGGGAGGGCTATGACTGGAGTATTGCCAGATTCCAGAGAAGGAGCGGTTGGCTCGTCCTCGGGAATCATGGCCGCCTCACCCACCCCTTTCTCAGGTTCAGTAGTGGCGGTTGTATCGTCCACCGTCGCCGGGGGATCGCCGGCCTCGAGCGCTTCATTCTCCACTACCCTGGACTCATTTATAATGATCATATCATCTGCCACCACTTCAGGTTCGGCATCAATGACTTTTTCGGCGGCAGGCCCCTCGACCTCCGCCTCAGGCTCCAAAGCCACAACGACGTTGCCCACCGTCGGCTCGAGTTCGGCAGGTACCGCCTCCTCTGCTTCTTTGGGATCAACGGTTTCCGCCTCCCCCTCGATCGGACTCGGCCCTGCAAGATGAGGGATATAAGGACTAATGACATTAAAAACCCTTATAATAAAAACTCTGAGAGAAATATTACCTGAAGCGGATTTACCGTTTGCGCTCCGAACTGCGCGCGCCACCTCTCTGCGGGCAGTGGATAGGGCGACAGGGGCCTCTTCGGATGGAGTATCAGCGCGAGGGACGGTGCTGGGGCCCGCTCCCGCGGCCAAGGCAGCCCGACGCGCCTTCGCCTCACGCCTTTGCCGCTTCCTCTCTTCCCGAGCTGTCGCGATGGACCTTAGTGACGCCTCCTTCAAGGCGTCGTCATCCTCGTTCAGGGATGCCTCAAGAGCCTTTAAGGCATCCTTCATCGGCTCTTCAAGACGAACCTCCTGCGGTGGCCCAGAGGAAGCAGGAACATCGGCAGCTGGTAAAACATCTGCGTCGCTTGGTGGGAACGGCATTGAGGTTTCTGCAATAAAAAGAAAAAGGTTAGATCAACCATAACACAAGGGAGATGGAAACTTGATGGATTAAAACTTACTAAGGCCCATAGACGCTCTAAGACGTTCCTCCTCCTGGAAAGTCTTCAAAGAAGCGGCGATGGCTTCTTCATCAGTGATGCCTGTCGAAAGGAAAGAAAGAAAAGCGTCAGTCAAAGGCAATGAAGAGGATATGTTGCAATAAAGAAAAGGCGACTAATAGTTACCTGATTGTGCAAGCTTGGCCAGCCACGCGTCACGCTTTGCCAACCACGCCGAAGTTTCGAGAGCGGCTTCCAAGTTTGTATCGTCCGGCGGCGGCATCACTAGTCCTTCGTTCGTCCCGTATTCGATCAGGCCCTCGGCATAGGGAGCATGGGGTTCCTGACCGAACACGACGTCCGCAGCGAATAGCGACTTCTTTTTCTTTTGCCCTCCAACCCTAGGCTCACGGGGGATCGACTTCCGTTTAGCAGCCACTTTGGGACGACGGGTCCCGATGTCCGCACCCACGCCAGACTCCGGCGAGGGTACAACCACTGTCTCCGCCAGAGCACGGGGCGCTGCAGGTGCATCTGCGACATCAGGGAGCAACGAGTCACGTGGAGGGCTTCGCGCACGTGATGGTCCGGTTCTGACCTCTTTTAAAGGGGCAACTACTGGGGTCCTTGGGACCAAAGGAGCGTTGCGATCGGTACCTGGAGGCACACCCTTACGATCGACCAACAGTCGCCTTTCCTCCTTTATAACTGCTCCTGTTGCATGATTGTACCAGTCTTTGTACACATTGAGGAGTCTCGGAGCATAAGCCGGCGCATTGATAAAAAAATGAGAGCTCGTATTCAGGCGCATGAAATGGTGCAGTGCGTTCTCTATCCCTTCTTCAGTGCCAGTGGGTTCCAGCAAGAAGGCTTCCAAGGGGACCCCTTGATCGTAGCCCAGTTGTTGGGCAAAACGATGCGGGTTATACCTCATAAAAATTGCCACACCATTCTGCCTAAAGACTAAGAAACCCGGTCTAATGGAATATAAGTGAAGGGTCTCCCGAGCCGTCAAAACTGAGGCTCCATCTTTAAAGACATCTTGTAATGGCCGCGTCACAGTGGTAGACACCTTTCCAATGGTCAATACCTTATCGACAAAGGACATACCGGCTCCAACGGTGTGAGGGCGAAGGAGTAAGCCCCTGGCGTTCCGCGGTGATGGGGTTACAATTGATGCGCCGATCAGCTGTATAATGCGGGGAAAACCGCACTTGTCAAAGAACGAGGGCCTTTTATGCATGCCAAAGACACCCGCTGTGTGTAGCTCGAGCCACGATGCAAAGTAATCATCGGGAAGACCACATGCAGTACCCCGGGCTCATTAGCATCCGCTGCTCGACTGAGGCCATGGTATAAGTGCGCCAAGCCAGCAATCCCAACAGCTACCTTTACCCCGATGACCATCCGGTGGGCTGGGTAAAAGACAGAGGGTCGCATCCGATGAGAGTGCATTGGGATTGCAAACCAGCTCAGCCACAATCCAAGAAATCGAAAGAAAAAGGCCTCCTCATCCATTCCAGGGGCCGCAATTTCTGCAAATGACATAGTAGGGAAGTCCGGAAGAAAAAAACCCTTTTGATCTATATCCTTCTCCGGTAGGTTGTCCACACCTAGACCGAAGGGGTCATCCAGGGTCGCGAACTTGGCAGCCTCCGATGAAATGACGCTTGGACGAAGGAAACGAGCAATGAAGTCCTCAAAGTTAACTCCCCGACCCCCATGTTCGACGAAGAGGGACTCATATATGTTCAACACTTTAATCAAGCTTGGGAATTGATGTTGAACGGCATTCTCTGGTGTGACCCCCCTTACCATCGGCCTAGCACCAAAGACGTACACATCTGTCGGGAGCAGCTTCTCATAATGTTCCCCCATCACTGGTAAGCCAGATACCTCCGCAAACTCCTCCAAGGAGATTGACACTTCCCGATCCATGGCAAGGAAAGTGTGGGTAGGAATATTCCATTGCTCCAAGAAAGCTTTGAACCACCAGGTGGGGAGCGTGGGATACTGGAAAAGAGAGACGTAGACCGCGGTGTACAGTCCTAATCTTATCAACTGCGACTTCTTCGTCGATAGGATGTACCGGGCCCACGGCAGATAGCTAATCGGGTGGCGGGGGATCAGACCAAGGTTATAAGATTGCCCCCAAGGTCGTGCTTCACCCTGACAGATACGGCGCCCTAGGATGTCCAAAACCATAGGACGCTGAACCAGTATCGCATCTATAGCGGGATGTAGAAAACCCTTCGATGTCCAATCCACCAACTCCACGGCATACTGCACCGAGGGTGGGGTAGCATAGTGAATCGCCGTGATGGGCTCAGACGGCACTGCGCATTTGAAGCTGCGTCGACCCATAATAATCTGGTTATACCAAGACCCCCAAAGGTGGAGTTTCTTGTACTCTGGGTCATATTCTCTAATCATGGTCAGGACTTCACGGTCCAAGGGTGCCTCAGGAAATCCCCCCTCCGAGCGGACGAACGGGAATGAAGTGTCTAGAGACATGATCGCTGCAAAAAGAACAATTTAGCCATTAGTATTGTAATTCCAACGTTTGGCGTCTAAAAAAAAATGCATTAATTAAATTAATTAATTACACCGCACCACAGTGCAGTGAGTAGGAGACCAAAGAGGGACCCATAAAATCTAAATGACAATACGTCAGTTAATAAGACAATCTCATCATTGGATGAGATTGTCAGTTGGCCCCAGGGAAACATTCCCATTTTAAAAAAAGAGGGGAAGAATCCCTAGAGACAAGGAGAAAATCTCCTCTTTCAGAGCAAAGCTCTGTCACAGAATGACACTTGTCAAATTCTGGAGCACAGCTCTATGGTAATAATGGAAAGGTCCATTAGAAAATGTCTACACCTAAAAGAATTAAAAATTTTGAAATCTTGGAAAATCCACAAAAAACATGTAAAAATTTTTCATTTTTATCAGATCTAAAAGATCCACAGATGATCTATGAGCAAAGCTCTGTTCATGGGTTAAAACCTATGAACAAAATCCCTGTAGATCTGCAAGTTTTTGAGAGCGAAGCTCTGTTTATAAAATCCCAATGGGGATCTCTTTAGATCAAAAGATCTGTAAGAGCAAAGCTCTATTAGTTAATTAAAATATTTAATTTAAGATTAATTTTACCTAAAATTTTCTAACTTGGAAAATGAGAGCAAAGCTCTAAAGTTCTGGAAACGAGAGCAAAGCTCTGGAGTTCTAAGCAAGAGCAAAGCTCTGGAAATCAAAATCTAGAAAATGGTGAGATTTTTCTAAGGGTCAGAGGCCCTATTTATAAGGCGCTTGCGCCCCTTGAGCTCACCCCTTGATCCAACGGTCAAGGGCTTGCCACCGCTGCACTCACGTGTGCGCCAGGTGAGCGCAACGGTGGGGGGGCATTTGTTTCGCCCAATCAGAGCAAAGCTCTGTTCAAATTCAAAATTCAAAATTTTGAAGCAACGCTTCAAGTCTCGGGCGCAACGCGCCACGTGTCAGGCGCTAATACGTCAGCGCAGCGCCCAAGAAGGCGCACCCAATCAGAGCAAAGCTCTATTTTTATGAAGCAACGCTTCAGTTGCGCTGCGCGACACGTGTCAGCGCAGATGCGCTAGCGCAGTTGCGCTGCGCTCTGCGCTGCGCGACACGTGTCACGCGCTGGGGCATCTGCGCCAAACAGAATTAAATTTCCAAGAAATCTTCTCTGTTCTTGTTAAAACAAGAAGATTTTCTTCTGCAAAGCAGAAGCCCTTGGATCAAAGATCCAACGGTGGGGAAAATTCCCCAAATCACTCAGAGAAAGATCTCTTTAACAAATTTAACAAACTTATGGGCACTATAAAAAGGACCCTAGGCCTCAATTCAAAGGCATCAACATTTTTCTTGAAAAATCAAGAGCTTCAAACAGAGAGAACTCTGAGAAAAATTTCAAGAAGAGGTAAAAAACCTTTATAAGGGAGAAGAAATTTCCTCTAATAGATCATTGATCTAAAAACAAGATCAATGATCTTCATATAATAAATAGTGCTTTGCACTTCTTATGAACCACTGGTTCTTTAAAACAAAAAAAAATAATAATAAATAAAAAATAGTGCTTTGCACTTTTATGAACCTCTGGTTCTTGAAATGAAAGAAAAATTTATTTTTCTTTGATTCTAATTTGATCAAAGATAAAAATAGTGCTTTGCACTTCCAAACTGCGCTGTTGCGCTCTTGAGAGAGCGCCACGTGTTAGCTGTAGAACAACCTGCGCTACGCGCTCTTAAGATAGAGCTTTGCTCTCTGGAATTGGCGCAACTCGCTGAGAGCGCGCCACGTGTCAGCAGCGCAACAGCGTAGCGCACTAGCGCAGCGCACTGCGCTGTTGCGCTTGCGCTCATCAGAGCATGACACGTGTCCTCACCACAAGCGCTTGCGCTCAGTAATTGGCGCAAAGCGCCTGACAAATGCAATGCATATTCTTTCTTGAAGGGCCAGGCCCAATTAAAAGACTAAACATGCCTAATTAAATTGATGCTCTGCATCATTTATAAATGGGCAGAGCCCAAACGAAATAATAAAAATGCTATGCATTTATAAAGGGGGGCAAAGCCCAGACAAAACAGATGCATTGCATCATTTATAAATGAGCAGAGCCCAGGATAAATTGGTGCTCTGCATTCTTACGGGCAAAGCCCAAACAAAAAAAAATGGAAGAAATGCAATGCATAAAAATGTGGAACATTTTCAACTGGACTTAGCCCAATTCTGGCCGTAAGTCCTTAAATTAAATTGAACTGAGAACAAATGCTCTCTTAAATCAATTTACTACCGGTTCGAGGGTACATCTCCGAACTCCTCTAACACTTCTCGTTGTAATCCTTCAACGACGTCAGAGAGGCGACGGGTCCCAACGACCACACCTGTCCCAACGACCACACCTGAATATGGACTGCGGGGTCTTTAAACTCGTGGACCGGAACGTCCTTAAACTAATATTGGACCGGAACGTCCTTAAACTAATATTGGACCGGAACGTCCTTAAACTAATATCGGACCGAAATGTCCCTAAACTAATGACGGACCACCACGTCCCTAAACTGGAACATGGACCACCACGTCTCTAAACTGGAACAATAGAGCCAATTGCTCTTCTTTCGGATCTAAACGATCCCGTTCAAGTGGATCTTAGTCCAAAATAGGACTAACGTATCCTTGGCGAACGTTTAAGTTGATCTTAGCCGCAACGCGACTAACGCATCCTTAAACTAAAAAACACCAAACCCAAATCTAAATAAATACGGATTTGGACTAATCCACGTCCTACGGGCGACGGCATTACTCAGTCTCCGTATACAATCCACGGGCAACCACAAACAAAACAAACACCCACGACACGGAGTGAAACTCTGGAGAAGGAGAAAGTTGTTGCCGTGATGCGGTAGCGTAATTAACTGCAGGGGCTTGCGCCTGCAGGGAAGAGCGTCCCCACAATCAAAAACCCCTCACCCTGAGGGGGAATCTGACGAAGTCTGCTACATCGGCCGCATCCGTCTAAACCTCCGATATACGGCGCCATAAATCAACTTGGCATCTTCGGAGAGGTAGACGGATAAAACCATATAGCATCTGCCCCGAATCTCAGGCGAGACGCAAAGTCTCGGCCGTTCGGAGGGGAACACCTTCTATGAGATAGTTGGATCCCAATACCCACTGCGAGTAAGAGTTACTCCTGGGAGAGTTTTGCACTTTACAATTAGCCGATCAAGCAGGTGTCTAGAAAGGTGTCAACGGGGTTAAGCCCCTGGGAAAACGAGGATTGTTTTAATTAGGTCCTTGGGAAAGCACGCGAAACCTCCCTCAAAGTACCGGCACTGGCCTGGCTGAAAGATTGGCGAACTTGTACGGTGTAATTAATCCCAGCTAGTCTTTCTTTTTAGGGTTTGAAGGAAGATTTGATAAAAACAGTGGGAGCCATCTGTTTCCCCCAATCAGAGCAAATGCTCTGTTCAAAATTCAAATTTTGAAATGAAGCAACGCTTCAGATGCTGCGCCAAGTGTGCTGCGCCCTAAGCAGCGCACCACGTGCAAAGCACGGACGCGCTAGCGCTAGGTGCGCTGCGTTCTAAGCAGAGCACCACGTGCAAAGCACGGACGCGCTAGCGCTAGGTGCGCTGCACTCTAAGCAGCGCACCACGTGCAGAGAACGGGTGCGCTAGCGCTGGAACTAAAAGCTCCCCACCGTTAGATCAAAGATCTAATAATAATGATAAATTATTAATTGATCAGAATTAAATTCTGTTAAGAAAATATTTCTCAAAATCTTTCCAAATAACAAAATTGTGCTCTGTAAATCAGAGCACCGTTGGATCAATGATCCAATGGTGATTAAAAATCACTAAAAATATAGAATAAATTCTATTTAGAAGATTTCCCAATCTTTGTTAAAAACAAGAAGATTGCCTTCTGTAAATCAGAAGCCCTTGGATCAAAGATCCAACGATGGGAAATTCCCCAAATCAACTGGAGAAAAGATCTCCTTAACTGATGGAACTGATCAGCTTGCCCTATAAAAAGACCCCAAGACTTCAAGTCTAAGAGATACAGAAGCATAGAGAGAAACCTCCTCATAAACTTTGAGAAATTCAAAGAAAAAGAGCATGCTCTCAGAAGAAGAAAAATTTCTTCAAGGTAAAGAAATGAATAATGATAAGCATAGAGATGAAATCATCTCATAATTAAAAAAGAAGAACCCACTTCTTTAAAGATCATAGATCTACAAAGACCAAAGTCTTTTCAAAAAGAGATCAAAAGATCTCATCATAAAATAAAAGAAGAATTTACTTCTTCCTCACAGATCATAGATCCACAAAGGCAAAGCCTTTCATCAACATAAGAGATTGAAGAACTTTTGTTCTTAGAATCTTGAGACAAAGTCTCTTTTTAGATCACGAAATTGATCATATGCACTTTGCGCTCTGGAACTGCACTTTGCGCTCTTGAACTGCGCTTCTGCGCTCTTAGACTGGCGCTCAACGCCGAGCGCGACACGTGTCCCTCACGCATGCGCCACTTAACGGTTAGCGCTTTGCGCTCTTGAAATAGCGCACTGCGCTCATGGGCTGGCGCTCAGCTCCAGGCGCACCACATGTCAATCACGTGTGCGTCATTAAACTAATAGCGCTCTGCGCTCATAAACTGGCACAATGCGCCCATCATCTGGCGCTTAGCGTCAGCACGACACGTGTCCCTCACGTGTGCGCTACTCGGCAGAGCGCACTGCGCTCTTTGACTGGCGTAAAGCGCCAAGCGCACCGCGTGTCACTCACGTGTGCGCTCATAGAACATAAATTGTTCTTTAATAAGCCCAGAGGTCTGATAAATGCTCAGCATTCAATAAAAGACAAAACATTGTCAGAATGCAAGTCAATGCTCGGCACTATTAAAAGGGCCAAGCCCAAATAAAGGTTCAACAGCCCAAGGCAAATGTTAAACATTTTAACTCGATTGGACTTAGCCCAAGTTGGCCGTAAGTCCTCAATTCAGATTCAACTGAGCCCATGTGCTCATAATCTAATCGATTGATCTTAGTTCCAAATTGGACTACAGATTTCCCAATCAACTTTGGTTCGAGGGTACATCTCTGAACCCCTCTGATAATGTCGTTATAATCCTTCAACGTCTTCAGAGAGGTGACGGGTCCCGACAACCATACATTTCATAGACGGTGACGTCTTTAAACTACGGACTGTGGGGTCCTTAAGCCCATGACTATGATGTCCTTAACCTCGGACTGTGGGGTCCTTTAAAACCCATGGACTATGATGTCCTTAATCTCGGACTGTGGGGTCCTTTAAAATCCATGGACTATGATGTCCTTAACCTCGGACTATGGGGTCCTTTAAAACCCATGGACCGAGATGTCCTTAAACTAACATCGGACCGAGATGTCCTTAAACTAACATCGGACCGAGATGTCCTTAAACTAACATCGGACCGAGATGTCCTTAAACTAATCGACGACCGCGATGTCCCTAAACTAAATAATAGAGTCCAAATGCTCTTTTGTTGGATCTAAACGATCCTGTTAAGTTGATCTTAGTCTAAAATTAGACTAACGTATCCTTAACAAACGTTTAAGTTGATCTTAGTCTTAAATGCGACTAACGTATCCTTAAACCCAACCCCCAAACCCAAATCTAAGAGAATACGGATTTGGACTAATCCACGCCCTACGGGCGACAACATAAATTAGTCTCCGTATACAATCCACGGGCAACCAAAAACAAAACAAACACCCACGACACGAAGTGACCATCTGGAGAAGGAGAAAGTGGTTACCGCGATGCGGTAGCGTAATTAACTGCAGAGGCTTGCGCCTGCAGGGAAGAGTGTCCCCACAATCAAAAAACCCCTCAAATGAGGGGGAATCTAACAAAGTCTGCTACATCGGCCGCATCCGTTTAAACCTTCGATACATGGTGCCATAAATCAACTTGGCATCTTCGAAGAGGTGGACGGATAGCACCAATTAGCATCTACCCCAAAATTCAGGCTAAACGGACCTGCGCGGTCGCGTCTCCATGTTTCGGAGGGGAACACCATGTGATTAGATAAAATAATAACCAATCTAATCTTGTAAGAGCATACGCTGAGTGTTTTCTTCTCTCTCTCTCTCCAGGTAGCGACCATGTCACGCCTTAATCAAGATAATAATATGGATGTATTGACCGAACCCGCTTGTTATACTGAGCTGGGGAACGTTGGTCCCGCTCCAACTTATAATTGTTATAAGAACGAGCAGAAAATAGGGGATCACCAGGATTCCCATGCCGCCCAAACGAAGAAAGTGCATGATGATGTATTTTCTTCGAGTGTGTCCATTACAGAGAACTTTTCTGGTATCCTTTAGGTCCTGGGTATGAGATACCGGATCAGGATCCCATATATGTAATATGTTACATTGGCTATTGATAGGTAGAGAACTGAGAATGGGTGATAAGTTTCAAGAGTTGGAAACGGTACAATTGTTGCAACCAAAGTGTTGGCAGTTATCATCCTGTATTACCAAATACATTGATTCTGAACGAATGTTATTAGATACCGAACCTGATATACAATATTATATCAGTCTCTTTTTTTAGTAAAGAAGGATATAATTTTGTATTGTTGGATAATATTTTGAACATTTCCTATATCAAAAGTTGATCAGTTCAGGCACGTTATCTAAAAGCATATACGTTCTAAATCAAACCACAGTTCTTAACGTACAGGAACACACATAAGAGGAAGAGTTCAGAAATGAACGAATCCTTCTTGAGGCATTGTAGACTAGGTCATATCAATGCGACCTGACTAGCTAAATTACATTAAGATGCATATTTAAATCAGTTTGAATTTACATCTTGTGAAACTTTCCAGTCATGTCACAAAGATAAAATGACTATAGCTCCGTTTACTGGAAACAGAGAAAGAGTTAATGAACACTTGGGATTGATACATAATGATGTATGTAAGTCCCCTGTCTACACATACCAGGACTGGTTCTTTATACTTCATTACATTCACTGATGATCTCTCAAGGTTCGGACATATGTTCCTGTTGAAACAAAAGTCTGAAGCTTTTGAGAAATTCAAAGAATATAAGTTAGAAGTAGAGAACCAAAATGGATATAAGTATTATGTCCTTTGATGTGATCAGGGAAGAGAATACTTGAACACGGAATTCCTGGGCTATTCAAAAGGAGAATGAGATTCTCTTTCAGCATTACTCCTCCGTATACACCACAGCACAACGGTGTATCGGGACGAAGCAATCGCACCCTATTAGATATGGTGCGCTCTATGATGAGTATTACTGAGTTGCCTATTTCCTTCTGGGGGTTATGCACTTATGAAGCTGCATACCTATTGAATTGGGTTCCAACCAAATCAGGTGCCTACCACTCCATATGAGATATGGTATGGGTAGATCCTATGTCTTAAGTGAGTTAAGATTTGGGGTTGTCCGGCCTATGTCAAAAGCAAAATCCGGACAAGCTCGAGGCAATGTCGGTTCTGTGGAAGTTTGTTGGATATCCCAAGCATTCGCAAGGGAATATCTTCTACCACACCGAGGAACAAAAAGTGTTTTATTTCTCGACATGCCACCTTTTTAAAAAAGTAATTTATTTTGGAAACAAATTTGTGGTCATGAGGTAGAACTGGAAGGAGTTCCAGCTATACAAACTACAGCTGATGATTTAATAGAACCAGAGGATTCAATAGTTCCCGACGAACCTCAGTCTCTCCGCCGATCTGGTAGGGTTCCTCACCCACCTGAGAGATACTTCGGTTTTCTCTATGACAGTGGGAGCGAGAATTGCATCATGAGATGATGACCCAACTAGTTTCGAGCAGGCCATCAAGAGTGGGGACTCTGTAAGAATGGCTGGATGCTAAGCGATCTGAGATGGAATCCATATACACCAACAAAGTATGGACTTTGATTGCTATATCTGAAGGGTTAAATCCCCATCAGGAGCAAGTATATCTTGAGAAGATTACTTGGTGTACATGGAAAAGTTGAGACTTTCAAAGCTAGACTTGTTGTAAAAGGTTCTCGTCATCGACCAGATGTGGTTTATGATGAAACCTTTTCTCCGGTAGCTATGCTTAAGTCCATCCGGATCCTACTTGCCATTGCTACATACCATGACTACGATATTTGGCGGTTGGGTGTCATGATTGCTTTTCTAAATACTGATTTAGAAGAGAAGCATCTATAATTACACAGCCAGAGGGCTTCGTAGACAATGGGAGCAGCGGAAACGTCTGCAAGTTGCTTTACGGGTTAAAGCAGGTATCGCGGAGTTAGAACATCTGTTTTGATGTTGTCGTCAAAGTGTTTGACTTCATCAAAATGGTTGATAAACCTTGTATATACAAAAAGGTAGTAGAGAGTAAGGAGGTCTTCCTCGTATTGTACATGGATGACATACTCTTGATAGGAAAGGTGTTTCCTATGCTATGCTAGGTCAATCTCCTCTTATCACAAGGATTCTCCATATATGATCAAGGTGATACCCCCTAAATCCTGGGTTATAGATCTATGAGATAAATCTAAGTGGATATTAGGATTCTCACTAAGTGTAGTGAGATGGTATCAATCGATCCTGGGAAGAATCACTGGATAGCTTCCAGGGTGGTAAGGTCGACTAAATGTCAGTCACAGGCATTGTCTTTACCTTAAGTGGAGGGACGGTATATTGGAAGAGTTCCAAACTAGATACCGTAGCAAACTAGACGATAAAGGCTGGATACATCGCCACCAAAGAGGAAGTCTGGGTGTATATTAGTTCATGAGATGAACTTCGTTCCTACCATTGTGTGACAATAGTGTTGTGGTTTAGGCCTATGAACCCCCGTCCCATCAGTGATTCAGACATATTCTAAGGCAGTATCACCTGATCATAGAGATGGTTGATCTCCAGGGATCGAGGTTAGGAGCGTAGACTCAGAGGACAACACGGCGGATCCACTCACAAAGGCCTTTTCCCAGAGAGAGACTTTTATGGGATGGTTGAGTATGAGATACTGCAACCACTGCTATATGATGGCCCTAGTGCAAGTGGGAGATTGTTAGTTATATGTATGCCCTAGAGGCCATTACTGTACATGAGATGTATATTGTAGTGGATGCTTGGACATATATAGGGAGGACTTTCTTGCTCGACATGATAGTATGCTATATGGTTACTCTTTATCTTAATATGTACACTGATTGTCTCTCTATTACATGTTGGTAAAGCCCTTAGGATGTGTACTTGACTACCTGGATTATGATGCGGATCATACTAGTTGGACAAAAGTAGTCGGTAAGTACATCCTTTAATGTCCCTAGTCGTGGGTGTATCGAGACGGGGCATCGATATACCAGAGTAGACTAGCGTATAGCTTCTCGACCCATATAGATGGGCGATGGATGATCCTATATCCATTGGTGTTTGACATCAGAGATGATTTACAGGTGCTCGGTGGAGACTGGGTACACTGGACGGACTCACCGAGAACTCCCAGATGGTATTATACCTCACGTCAGATGGAAGTTCTCTGGTGACACTGGTACAGGTTAGTCTGTCGACCCGAGATCGTCATAGTGTCTTATGTGATTCCCACTGTTCTTTGATTTCCACCTTACCAAGTTCATGAAAACATGCAAAACGGTATTTTTTGGGTACAGTCCCGAGTCACATGAAGGCAATGAGCGATAGGAAGGGATTCGTCTCTCCCGGTATTGGGAGTTGATGTTGCGCTGTGCTCGATTGGCCATAACAGGGAAGTCCCTGGCCAGGGATGATTTAGAGATTTACTGGTAAGTGTTACCAGTAGTTTCTCGACCAGTTATGAGCCTCATATCGGCATGACTTATCGGTTATTGGGGTCTGACGTTTACCACCCCTAGACTTGATATGAGACATATTAGACGAAGAGACCAGACTGTACGGTAGTGTTACTGACAGGCTTTACAGGAGCTAGAGCGGGCTTGCTTGTTGATCTTCTGATCGCTCAATACCCGGGTAGCCGTTACGTCCAGTTAGTACCGCTGACGGCTTGTGGGTGTTTGATATGATCATCACATACTGCCGGCGTATTGACGAGTCTTTAGAGTCCTACATAGAGGTTTTACTGGCTCAGGCAAAACGAAGTAGGAGCACATATGTGATATGTGCGGGACTGAGAATAATACACGTATGTGATACCGTATTCTATTCTCGCCATTTTTGTATCGGTCGGTTATATGTGATATAGCCAGGTTATCGAATCAAGTGTTGATTCGATAAGATGGTACGTATGATATAAGTCGGTTGTATGTGATATAGCCGGATTATTAAATCAAGTGTTAATTTGATAATTTAATGTATAATTGTATATGTGATATACTAGATTACATTAACTAATATTAGCTCACTTAAACATTTATTTTTCTCACTTGTGTGCATGTGATATATATGTGATATATATTAATGTACATTATTTTGTCTCATGGTTGTTGATACACACAACATGGATGTATGAGACTTACACCATACTAATTATAATGTAAGGTTTAAATATTTAAAATAAATCCAAATTATGGATAATTACTCATGTGCATGAAGCTTGTAGAAGCTTGTCGATGCATTGACTTTGTCCACTCATTTTGTTTTACTTAAGATATTTATTAACCTAACCATTATAATTTAGGTATGGTTATATCTCTACATGAGTTAGCTATATGATAGAAACTCACTCATGGTTGATTCTCTCACCTCATTTAGTTCATTCACATCTCTTTGCTTCATCTTCTTCTAAAAAGCTCAAGAGCTCACTAGCTTTTTGCAAAGTGAGAAAATATTGTGAGAAAAATAAAACTAAAATGAGCCCACTTCCTACTTCATCATTCTCTACTAGATTAGCACTTTAGTATAGGGTGTTAGCTTCACTAATCTCCTATTAGTGAAGTAGTAGCTTGAGTTAGTGTCTCCTCGACGTAGATCATCTTTGGCCTTGAAGACTTCAAGCAAGATCCTTCCTTTCACCTTGAGAAGCCATGCGAGAGTCCGGGATTTCTATGATCGCAGCGAAGGGACCACTATAAGGAGACATTGAAGTGAAGGACCGGTCTACAAAAGTTATATTCCGTTATCACTTAGAAATAAAGTAGTTTACTTTCTTGTTTTGCTCCTAAAACTCTAGTTAGATCCTTGATTAGGATTGTTTGGCACACTAAATTTTTTAATATAGCATGTTAGATGCCTTGTGAAACCTTGTGGTTGTGCCTAAGAACCCTACAGCCATAGCACCTGAAAATGAAAAATCGGTGAGAGTTTAGCGGACAGACTGATCAAGACACGGGGATTTAGACAACTCTTGATATCCGCATGAAGAAAACAAGTGCTAACTAAAACACCCAACAGATTCAAATTTGTGCAATTAAGGGGGGAATCCTAAAAGGGTTCTTATTAATGAGCGCCCCTTGGGCCAAGGAGTAAATCTTCCTTGAGAGCAGTGCTCTGCAAAAAATATGACATCTGTCATAATTAATCATGAAGGGAATAAAATTCCCCCCAAAATTTCTAAAGAGCAATGCTCTGTGAAGAAGATGGAATAATCCATCGAAAACCCTAAAAGCAAGGCTTTCTACAGAAGTAAAACTTCAGGATCTTTAAGATCTGCAAAACGAACTCTGAGATTTCTTTGTTAATGGGTTAAAAGAACCTTAAAAAAGGCTTCTTTTTCTGATCCATGATCTAGAGAGAGCAAAGCTCTGTTTTTAATTAACGGGTTAAGAAACCCTAAAAGTCTTTAAAAGATCTATGATCTAAGTAAAGCAAAGCTCTGTTACTGGGTTCAAATCTTACCAAAAAAAATTTGACAGAGTTCTGCCTCTAAGAGAGTTCTTAAAACAAAGAGCTATGTTCTGAAAGAGAATTAATTCTCAGAAAAACAAGAAAGAAGATGAATAGAGGTTATCTCTAGAGCCAAAGGCCCTATTTATAGGCACTGAGAGCCGTTTCAACTTCTAAGTTGATCTAATGGCGCAGATGCTGCCACTGCTGCACTCACGTGTAAGCCACGTGAGCGCAACGGTGGGGGGGCATTTGTTTCTCCCAATCAGAGCAAAGCTCTATTCAAATTTTGAAATTTGAAATGAAGCGGCGTTTCATAAAAGCGTCAGCGCTAGCAGTGCTGACGCTAAAGAGTCAAAGACTCTGATGCAACGATCACGTGCAAAGCACGAGAGCGCTCGCTGTTAGTGTATATGCCCTAGAGGTCATTACTGTATCATACTAGTTTGTATATTACTTAATGGAAGCTTGGGATATTCACAGTTGTATAGACAATCTTGCTCAAAATGGTAGTATGCTACTTGGTTTGTTTCTGCTTTAATATGTGCATGTGTTTCTTTTAGCATATCGCCTATACACATTAGTGGAGCCCTTAGGATCTTTGCTTAATTACCAGCGTTGTGATGGCAGTCACACTAGTGGGGGCTGGGTAATCTACAAGCACATCCTTATACAGGTCCCTAGTCATAGGATTATTGAGACGGGGCATCGATACTCCAGAGTAGACTAGCGTATGCGCTTCTCATCCTAGCAGGGGAGATGGTCTGTCCCACAGCCATTAGTACATCGTACTTGAGATAGTATGCGGGTGTTCGTTAGGTTACGAGTACACTGGACAGGACTCGCTGGGAACTGTTGGTTGGTATTATGCCTATCGTCAGTTATCAGTTCCCAGGTGACATGAGTACAGCTTAGTCCGTTGACTTGACACTGTCACTTCGCCTCGAGTGTGTTCCCACTGTTCTTTGATTACTACCCTACCACAGCTCAAAGGAGTCGTGCAAACAGGTAGTAGTTGGATGCAGTCCCGAAGCACTTGGAGGCAGTGACGGTTAGACAGGATTCGTCTCTCCTGGTATTGGGGGTTGATATCGCGCTGTGTCTAGGAGAGCCATTACACAAAGTCCCTGGCCAGGGCAAGTGAGATATACTGGTAGCGTTTCCAGTGTTATCTCAGGGTGTTCTGGGCTACACTCCGACACGACTTGTACCGCTATTAGAGGACTGACGTTTACCGCCCCCCTAAGCCCGCCATGCGATACTCTCAGATGAACAGACCAGACTGTACGGAGATTGTCACATTCAGGCTCAGTAGGAGTTCGGATGGGTTTACCTCATCGGCCTTCTTATCGACATCTACCTGGGGACCGTTACGTACAGCTAGTGTCGCTTGCGGTCTGTAGTTAAACCCACTGCCAGCGTAGTGTCGAGTGTTTAGAGTCCCACACAGAGAGTTTCCCTGCACTGGGCGAAAGGTGTAGAGGCCGTATGGTTTTACGGCAGGGCTACGATCATTTACGTGCACTTGTGCGCCTATGCTATTCGGGCAGACAATGCTAATGGGCTTTGGTTTAAGCTGGATCCTAGTATTGTATGGATGGATTAGTTTTGTCTTCTGTGCATTCGCATTCTACGGAATGCGGATGCGGGTGTGTATGCACGGTTGTGAGGAGCGAAGAAGGAGGAGGTGCCTCATTAGGGTTTTGACCGTTGGTTCGGTCAAAACCATTATGAGGTGAGGAAATCATTTACTAATCTTTTTAATGATAATTATGTTATGGCTAATTGCTTTGACCATTTGACCATGCTTGATCTTGTTGACAATTTGAGCATTGTTGACTTGGACTTTTCTTGAGAGCACTAGATCCTTCTTTTGCTTTTTGCTTTGGATTTAATTTGTGATGATAATGGTCAAATCAATGTAGCCATCAACTTTATCATAATAAGAGATTAGTAATTATATTTCCATGGTTCATTATTCTTTTAGGATTCTCTCTCTTCACTTGAGCTCTCATGTTTTGTTCTTCTTCCTCCTCCTCACTAAGAAATCCTTTAGTTCTCATGTGTTGAGATAATTAGGATTTAAATAGACAAATAAATCCACCATCATATTCTACATCACCTAGGACATCAAGAGTAGCATACTTGTTGCCCTAGTTACCTCGGCTTGAGGTGGAGCTCGGATTACAAACTCTCGGATGGATCGTCTTCGACTCAAGGAGGCCGCGGAGGTGACAAAGATCCGGATTGATCCTCGGAGCTTGCATGGACGAGGAGGAAAGCGGAGAGAAGACCCGAAGGACTTGGTTCGTGAGGTATAATCTCTTGAGCATAGTAGATAGAACCTCTTGTAGTTTGTTAGCAATAGTTTAGCAAAGATCCTCAAGTTTTTAGTTCATGTTACCTTGTGTTAAAAAATTGTTTTTTACCTATTCCGCCTCCCCGTAAGTACCGGGGTGGGTAACGTGGACTTACACTCACGCTAGCAGCGCCAGCGCTAAGAGTCAAAGACTCTGATGCGGCGCTCACGTGCAAAGCACGAGAGCGCTAGCGCTAAGTGCGCTAGCACCCAGAGTCAAAGACTCTGATGCAGCGCTCTCGTGCAAAGCACGAGAGCGCTAGCGCTTGAACTAAATGTTCCCTACCCTTGGATCAAAGATCCAACAAAGATGACTAAAAGTCATCAAATTATCTCTGAAAATTATAGCACCGCTGGATCAAAGATCTAATAGTGATTAAAAATTACCAAGATACAGAATAAGTTCTGTATGGAAAAATATTTTCCCAATCTTGTTAAAAACAAGAAGATTTCCTTCTGTAAAACAGAAGCCCTTGGATCAAAAATCCAACGATGGGAAATATTCCCAAATCAATTAGAGAAAAGATCTCTTCAACTGATCAGCCTCCCCTATATAAAGGACCCAAGACTTCAAGTCTAAAGAGGAGGAATCCCCCCATAAACTTTGAGAAATTTCAAAGAGAAGAGTAAGCTCTCGGAAGAAGAAGAATTTCTTCAAGGTAAATAAAACAGAGAAATCAAAGCATCTCATCAAAAGAAGAAGAACCTAATTTTTTCATCAAGATCATAGATCTATAAGACCGAGGTCATTCACAAAAGAGATCATAGCATCTCATCATAAAAAGTGAGGGGGAAGAACTTAATTCTCTTCAGATCATAGAACTATAAAATAAAGACTAAGTCTTTCACAAGAACAGAAAAGATTGTAGAATCTTTTATTAAAATAAGAACTTAATTCTTAGATCTATGAGACAAAGTCTCCTATGAACGAGAATTTAATTCTCAGAGCGCAGAACTGATCGAAGATGCCTAAAAAGAGCCTTAGCGCTCCAAATTAAAAAGAAGCGCCTTAGCGCTTCAAGACTGGCGCGCAGCGCCACACCACTCCTAGCGCTCTAATTTAAAGAAGTGCCTCAGCGCTCCAAGACTGGCACTCAGCGCCAAGCGCACCACGTGCTCCTCACGTATGCGCTTTTTCACAAGGAGCGCTCTGCACTCATTTACTGGCACTCAGCGCTAAGCGCACCACGTGCTCCTCATATGTGCGCTCTTTCATAAGGAGCATTCTGCACTCATTGACTGGCGCTCAGCGCCAAGCGCGCCACGTGCTCCTCACTTGTGCGCTATCTTACAGGAAGCGCCTTAGCGCTCTAAATCTGGCGCTCAGCGCCAAGCGCGCCACGTGCTCCTCGCGTGTGCGCTGAGGGAACACAAAGTGTTCTTTAAATAAAAGCCCCAGAGCTATGATGAATACTCAACACTCAATGAAAGACAAAAAGATTGTCAGAACCCAAACCAATACTTAACATTGTTAAACGAAAAAAGATTGAGCCTAATTAAATGTCCAACATTTTAATTGAATGGGCCGACCCCAAGTTGCCACAGATCCCTAATTGAGCTCAGATGCTCATAAATCTTTGGTCTTAGTCCGAAACCTGACTATAGATCTCCCAACCAATATTGGTTCAAGGGTACATCTCTTCATACCTCTGATACATGTCGTTGTAATCCTTCAACGTCTTCAGATAGGTGGAGAGTCCCAATAACCAATAACTTTTGGTGCATCCCCAAATGGTTAAACCAAAACTAGACTACGATGTCTTTAAACCAGACTATGATGTCTTTAAACCTTACAGACTATGATGTCTTTAAACTAGACTACGATGTCTTTAAACCAGACTATGATGTCTTTAAACTTTACAGACTATGATGTCTCTAAACTCCATGGACCGAAACGTCCTTAAACTAACAATGGACCTTAAGGTCCATAAACTAAAACAATAGAGTCCAAATGCTCTTTTGTTGGATCTAAATGATCCTGTTAAGTAGATCTTAGTCTAAAATTAGACTAACGTATCCTTAACAAATGTTTAAGTTGATCTTAGTCTCAAATGAGATTAACGATCCTTAAACCCAACCCAAAACCAAATCTAAGAAAATACGGATTTGGACTAATCCACGCCCTACGGGCGACAACATAAATTAATCTCTGTATACAATTCACGGGCAACCAAAAAACAAAACAAACACACACGACACGAAGTGGCCATCTGGAGAAGGAGAAAGTGGTTACCGCGATGCGGTAGCGTAATTAACTGCAGGGGCTTGCGCCTGCAGGGAAGAGCGTCCCCACAATAAAAAACCCTTCACAATGCGGGGGAATCTGACGAAGTCTGCTACATCGGCCGCATCCGTCTAAACCTCCGATACATGGTGCCATAAATCAACTTGGCATCTTCGGAGAGGTGGACGGATAAAACCAAATAGCATCTGCCCCCAAAATTCAGGCCAAGATGTCCCAATGTCCCGGTCGCGTCTTTCGGCGGAGAACGGATATCCCACTGGAGGCGGAAGAATGGGCCTAGTCGATAGAAGATGATCCGACAGCAGCACAAGTGTCAGAGATTACTTAGGTGAGGGTTGCGAAACTGCAACTAACAGACAACGCCAGAGTTTGGTGGAAGGCTGAAGAAAGCCGTTTCACCCAACCTATCGAATGGAAGGCGTTTCGCTATATGTTCGATGTGAAATACTTCCCTGAGACTACACGTTTTGATATGGAGCAGTAGTTCATCCACTTACAACAAGGCTCGATGTGGAGCAAGTCCGTGGATGAATACGATGCTGAGTTTACTATGCTTAGCAGGTAAGATATTGTCTCAAATTCAAATTCCTGATATCACTTATTACACTGCTAACACAAGACCATAACAGGTTCGCAACACACCTGATTCCTGCTGCTGAGATCCAGGCATGACGATTTCAGCGAGGGTTGGACCCGGAAATCCAAGCTGCACTCACTACAGGGGATTTCCCAACCCATGATCTTGCTCTGAAGGCTGCCCGACGCTATGAGGCAGTGCTGAAGAAGAAGGGCAGACCTCAGACTGCCGTTGTGAAACGCCCTGCCACACAGATGACGGGAGGAGCCTCTTCCAGGCCAACTTTTGCACCCAAGAGACCGGGAGGATCATTTAACCGACCCAGTCCAGACTTTTGCTTCTACTGCAAGAGGAATGGACACCTGGCGAAAGACTGCAGACGTGCAAATGGCCTGTGTTTGGTTTGTGGCGCATCCACTCATATCATAGGAGCATGTCCATATCAACTCAACCCAGCTCCAGCACCTAGACCCGTAATCACAGTTCCGCAGCGGCCAGCTATTCAAGCTCCTGCACCTCGTCTAGCTCTCCCTGCACCACCTCCACGTAGACCTCCTGCATAGCCTCCTCATCAATTCCACCAAGCACAGAGAAACGTGTCTCAAGGAAAGAGAAACATGCCTCAACGGCAGAGGAATATGCCTCCAGCAAGAATGTACCCAGACGTCAAGCTTTCACAATGACGGTTGAGGAAACCGAAGCTACTGGCCAAGTAATCACTGGTAATTCTCAATCCTTTCATCTTTTCAATCCTTGTATACCTCTATATTTTTCCTGTATCTAAAACCAACCTCACACAACTTAGGTACTATACTAGTAGTCACCCTTCCTGCACTCGTACTTTTCTACACTGGAGCATCACACTGCTTCATATCCTAATGATTTATAAGAACGCATGTGATTCCCGTGAAACCATTTATTCAAGATAGAATGTCAGTTTCGGGAATGGGGTATTAAAAACAACTGTGGGATTTGATCAGTGTCCAGTTGTAGTTAGCGGACGAGAATCTACGCGAATTTCAAAGTACTAGACATCCCAAATTTCGATGTTGTGTTGGGAATGGACTGGCTGGGAGTTTTCTATGCTACGATTGACTGGCGTCAAAGGAGGGTAGTATTTGAGATACAAGATCACCCGGTCTTCTACTTCAAGAGTGGAGACAGAATGTTGGAGACAGGAATCTTCTGTGCTAAACCAAAGAATAAAGAAGTGTTTACTCTACCGGCAGAAGAAGAAAAGCCAGAAGTAGTTTGAGAGTTCGAAGATATGTTCCCTGAAGATATAACAGGTTTGCCTTCCGATCAAGCTCTTGAATTCAGCATTGACTTAATACCTGGTGCACAACCAGTAATCAAATCCCCGTATCGGTTAAATCATGAGGGATTGAAGGAGATCCGCACTCAGTTGGATGAACTCCTGAAGAAAGGTTGGATTCATCCCAGTACTTCAAGTTGGGGATCTCTAGTATTACTTGTGAAGAAGAAAGAAGGTTCATAGAGGATGTGTGTAGATTGTCAAGCTCTGAACGAAGTAACGATAAAGAACAAGTACCCACTACCACGCATCGATGATCTGTTCGATCAGCTAAGTGGGTCTTGTGTATTCTCAAAGCTAGACTTTCGTTTGGGCTATCATCAGGTGAAGGTCAAAGAGTCCGACATTCCGAAGACGGCGTTCAGGACCCGATATGGTCATTATGAGTATCTCGTAATGCCATTTGGAGTGACCAATGCACCTGCTATATTCATGAATCTGATGAACCAAGTTTTCCGAGAGTGCTTAGACAGGTTCGTTGTCATCTTCATCGACGACATCCTGGTGTATTCAAAGAATCGGAAAGAACACGCCGAGCATTTACGGATTGTCCTGGAGACATTGCGACAACATCAGCTCTATGCCAAGTACAACAAGTGTGAATTTTGGCTAGATCAAGTCGGATTTCTCGGACATATCGTTTCAGGCAAAGGAATCTCAGTAGATCCAGCTCAGGTGTCAGCTGTCAGCGAATGGCCGACACCAAAGACGGTGAAGGATATACGAAGTTTCTTGGGATTAGAAGGATACTATCGAAGATTCATTAAAGGTTTTTTGAAGATTGCAGCACTCCTGACCAAGCTCACACGTAAAGATGAAGCATTTGTGTGGTCAGAAGCATGTGAAAACGCTTTTGTAGAACTCAAGTCAAGATTAACTTCAGCTCCTATCCTTGTAATACTGGATCAATCTGGAGGATTTGTCGTACATTGTGATGCGTCCGGTAAGGGATTAGGATGTGTTCTACATCAGCATGGAAAAGTTGTGGCTTTCGCGTCGAGACAGCTGAAGGTTCATGAGCGCAACTATCCAACATATGATCTGGAGTTGGTAGCCGTTATCTTCGCACTTAAGATTTGGCATCACTATCTTCTGGGAGAAAGAGTGGATATATACACTTACCACAAGAATCTGAAGTATGTACTTACTCAGAAGAAATTGAACATGCGGCAGAGAAGATGGCTAGAACTCATGGCGGACTTCGACATCAACCTACAGTATCAACCAGGGAAGGTAAATGTAGTTCCTGATGCACTTAACCGCCAGCCATTAGCAATGAATCTTACCGCTCAGTGGAAGCTACAACAGGAATTGCACGGATTGGCGATCGAAGTAGTTATGCCAGGTAACACTTCGTATTTGATGAACTTACATGTCCAGTCCACTATTGTCAATTAAATCAAAGCAGCTCAAGAAAATGATGTCAAGCTACAAAAGATCCGAGAACAAGTAGAAAATGGACTTCGAACTGACTTCATCATCCATAAAGATGAATCCTTGCGATATGGAAGTCGATTATGTGTACCAAACGGCTCAGTTCGAGAAGAGTTGATGAAAGAAGCTCATAGCTCTCCTTATTCTGTACACCCCGTGGTACAAAAATGTACAAGGATCTACGGCAACACTACTGGTGGCATAGAATGAAGCGCGAAGTAACCAGAAGCGTAGCCAAGTGTTTGGTGTGTCAATAAGTAAAGGCTGAACATCACAGAACTGCTGGTCTACTTCAGCCGCTATCTATCCCAGAATGGAAATGGCAGCACATTACCATGGACTTTGTGACTGCCTTTTCTCGCAGCACGAAGGGTAACGACGCGGTATGTGTTATTGTGGATCGACTCACCAAGTCGGTTCACTTCATCCCATTTCGAATTGGCCAATCAACTGAGACGTTAGCAAAGAAGTACATGGAGGTAAGCATGAATCTAAAGTAAGATTTAACTCTTCAGAATGTACAATATTGATACCCATGAACTTATGCAGGAGATTGTGAGATTACATGGAGTATCAGTTTGCATCATCTCCGATCGTGATACAAGATTCCGATTACAGTTTTGGAAGAGTTTGCAAGCTATCCTGGGAACGAGTCTGAACTTCAGCACAGCTTACCATCCACAAACGGACGGACAGTCCGAGCGAACAATTCAGATTCTGGAGGACACGCTAAGAGCTTGTATGTTAGACTTCGGAGGTTCGTGGGAAGATCACCTACACCTTGTGGAGTTTTTATACAACAACAGCTATCAGGCGAGCATTAGAATGGCACCATTTGCAGCACTCTACAGAAGGAAGTGTCGTTCACCATTAAGTTGGGACGACGTCGGAGATCGTGAACTCCTTGGACCATAGATGATCGTGTCAACTGTGGACGTAGTTCGCATGATCAAGGAAAGAATGTGCATAGCTCAAGATCGACAGAAGCATTGGGCTGATGCAAAGCGTCGACATCTGGGGTTCCAACCTGGAGACTATGTTTTCTTAAAGATCTCTCCAAACAGAGAAGTGATCCGCTTTGGCAAGAGGGGTAAGCTCAGTCCAAGATACATAGGACCGTTCGACATTCTCGAAACGAGTTGGAGAAGTGGCATACCGTTTGGCACTACCACCCTCATTAGAAGGAGTGCACAACGTGTTCCACATATCTCAGCTACGAAGATATATGAGCGACCCCAGCCATATCCTTGATCATTCAGAGCTCACAGTCCAGACTGACCTGACTTGCGAGTAACAACCCGTTGAGATCCTGGACCGAAAGGTGAAGACACTGTGGAACAAGGAAGTAAACTTGGTCCGAGTGATTTTCACGCCCCGCTTCGCAGTATACGGGCAGAGGACGCGACGAGGCCGCTACGTATTTACTCAGAAGCAAACACGTTGAGCGTATCTAAGCAATATAAAATGTAATGTACACAAGAGACAAGATGAACAGCAATTTTATTTATTAACATTCTTTTTACAATATATCTGAAAAGTAAATACATGGAATGGAAAGCAATGCCTAAACAGTGGCATAACAGAAATGGAAAATACAGAATATAAATGTGTACAAGGAATCTAAAGCTCTGGATCGAAAGCTAGCCGGTCCAAATCCTCGCTGGTGGACTCGATCTACTGAAGGTCCGAAATACCTGACGACATTCCAAAGAAAAGAAAGAGAATGTCGTCGGCGAACAAATCGCTCGGTAAGTCCCGTTAATAGACAAGAATGGGATAGACAGAATAGAGAGTATATTGTTATAATATTCTATTTAGTGTTAAAGTTGTTGTTTGTAGCTTGGTACAGAAGAGGTCAGTGTATACGAGAGGAGACTCACTAGACCAGAGACTATGGTATACGGAGTACAAGAAACCGTTCAGCCACGGTACAACGGCAATTGAATTCAGGTTAGGTGTCTTTATGGTTGATGTCTCGTGCCACTTCTAACACCTTCCGTACCTATCTACCCCTTATAAACCCCGCGATGTCTTGATTGTATTGTTGTATTATTTGTATTGTATATTGATTATAGACGGATGACTTGCCAAAACCATGATATCATTAATGGATGTAACTGGAGAATCATGTAGATGGATGTATATCCATGGTTCGGTTCGGTCAATATAGATTGAACAGATTGAATATATGGATTCATATTGAATTGTAGTTTCATACTTGAATCATATTCAAGTCAGATTGATTATATTGAGACTCGGTCTGAGTCAGACAATTAGAAAATAAATTGAATCCTGAATTAGGTTTTGGTGTTATCGGTAACTGCTGCACATGGACGGTAGGATTTGTGTCTTTTTCAAAGACAATTACAGTATTGATAACACCGTTTGTTAAGTTATCTACCTTAAATAGGCAAGCACCCATATCTCCGACTCCCTGAGGCTTAAGAGACCGGTCCCGCTAAAACCTATGTTTACTAAGGTCCTTATTGTAATTTAACATAACTTGAGGGGTTTTACATAAAAATAATTTTGTATAATTTTCAAAATACACCTCAAGTACTTAATTATCATCTTTAGAGTTTTTATAGATGTTTTTTTTATTCAATGTGAAATTTCTAGTGAATATGACCTAGTTTAAAGTATAAGGTATTTATTTGAAATATTGGAATTGTATGGTATTTTCTTGTAAATGGAATGTTTTTCTTGAATTTTGGAAATGTGGAATATTATAAATATTAAAAATAGATATTTTGATATTAATTACATATATATTTATTTATAAAAAAATATAGGTTTTATTTATAATAGAAATCACATTTTTCTAAAGGAAAATATATTAAAATCTTTCGAGATCGTATGCTCCTTGCGGAGGTCTGCATCTCACTCTACTAAGCCCGAGAATGTGTGATAATCCGTACCATCCTGAATGGATTCCCCAAATGGGTTGTAGAGGCACACTTGCAAAGATTTTTTAAATACACTTCTTATAGAAAAAGGTTTTAATAGTTGAAGGTGGTTATATGTAAAGTCGTATTTTTCCGAATCTATGTTCCCAAATTCTATCGTGCTATGTTAGGTATATGTGTTGTGAGGAGGTAGGTCATTACCTCGTGAGTTTTCTAAAGGTATAAAGGTATTATAGAGTTTATGTCGAAAACTAAAGTTTGTGGTATTTCAATGTAAAATTACGATAAAAGGTGCATATAACAATCTTTTGTGATGAAACTTGTTAAAGATGGTTATTAATGTTTAATGAACAACATATGATGATATGAAGGTATCTTGTTTAAGAAAAATTATAGTTTTTAAAGAAAACCAAATCGGAAGTCGGACTAACTCCGCTTCCGTCGGGTTTTAGTTTTGAATGTTTTTAGAATAGAGAAAAGAAGGAGAAGTAGGGAATTACTGGATGATTGGCTAGAGAAGAGAAAGAGGAAGAGGTGGGAGTTGCCGGTACGTCATTTCATAGTCGGAAACTCCTTGAGTTGTCGCCGGAAGTTCGTCGGAGCTTCGCCCTTTTGCTAACTCCACTTGCACACAAAAGACTTGGGAATTTTCTTAAGAGTTTGGGCAGGGATTTGGGAGTGAGGAAGGGTGATTTGAGGGTGGTATTTATAGGAAAAATTAGGGTTTTAGGGTAGTGAAAGGGTGTATTAAAAATATGTATTAAAATGGATTAAATGTGTGTTTTAATGTGCTCTGTAAATGTGCAGGAAAAACAAATAATACAGGAGTTATGGAGGGAGTCCAAGATTCTCCAGGGTTGAAGAAATTTTGGGTTTGGACTAAGTTAGACCGGCGGTGTCGGCCGAGTCGAGGTTTTCGCCGGCCCGAGTCGAGCGAGTCAGGGCTCATCTTGGTGTCACGTGTCCTTGACACTTGGTCTAGTCTCGTGGACATATTTGTTTAGGCTGTGACTTTTGGTTTTACGGGTTGTGCACGTGTAGACCTTTGGGCTTCTAAAAGATTAAAAGAAAAATAATTAAAAAGATAATGTGGCTGATGGGATTTGAACTCTGGTGCTTTTGTAACAACAGTGCAAGGTCTTACCAGTGAGCTACAAGCTCTTTCTTGTTGTTTAAAAGTAAAACAAATTCTTATAGTACTCACAGGAATTTGTAAATACCCTATGTATACATTAACTTTTAATCAATTTTATGTACACAAGAATTGGAGTTGTTACAGTGATGTGGAGAAAAGATTCGTCAGGAGAATCAACGCGGGAACGAGAAGAAGACATGTGTGCAAGATACCCTTACTTATTTGTAAATTAGTCCCTATGTAAATGTAAATTTCGAGGATGAAATTTTTTAAGGAGGTAAGAATGTAACGACTCTGAATTTACTGTACGGAATTTTCCAGTTTAATGTACAAAAATGTGTTATACAGCCTGAGATTGAGTTATAAGTTAATTTTGTTAAATAACAGCAAGAAATAACTTGTAGCTCACTGGTAAAGCCCTTGCACTGCTGTGATATAGCCCCTGTGTTCGATCCTCTTCAGACACATTATTTTTTTCTGATTTTTCTTTTTAACTTTTTGGAAGCCCTAAAGTTTACACGTGCAATACACATAAAAATGAAAATTCAGAAAAATCAAACATGTGCAAAAGGGTTTAAACACTGAGTTGTACACATGGCATAAATCCAGAAGCACGAAGCCCTAGATCGGCCGGCGGAAATGGGGTATAGGCCGGCACCGATGGTTCAACCGTGGACAATGAGGCCCGGGCTTTGCACACTTGACTCTTGACCTACCCCTAACTCCCCTGCACTGTTTGATTTCCCTGCAATCAAACAGAGACCCTTCAATTCACAATTTATCACAAGTTTAATGCATTTTAATTCACCATTTTAATTCCAAAACCCTAATTCTACACTATAAATACCACCCCACCCTTTGGCTCGGCATCATTCTGAAATTTCTAACCAAAACTCTCAAAAATTCTCTAAGTACAAGTGGAGTAAAGAGGAGTTAGCAAGCGGTCAACTTTCGGCGAAGGATCGAAACTATTCCGGAGCTCCCGCGAAGCCACGACGACAACCCTATCTTCTTATATCTTTTCTTAATCTAACAACTTGTAAGCCCCTCCTAAACTTCTTTTCTCTTCATTGAATTTATCTTTTTATAAAAATCGGTAAAAGTGGAGTTAATACTGATATCACTTTTTCCAAATCCTAAAACTCCAATTCCTATTATCTTTTAGTCAAACAAATTTTTATACAATACTTGTAATCTTAAACCCTAAAATTTAGAATCAAATTTTCATTAAAATTCTCATGTGAAATAACAATAGTAACAACTTTTCATTTTTAAATACCATGAACTTTAAATATCGCCTCTTTTAGTTTTTCTTACAAACATGCCTTTAGGAAAACTTCATGAGGTAACGACCTACCTCTCACATACCCGCATGGCATCATAGCACGATACTCTTTGAATGTATTTTTCGTTGCGAAGATATTATTACAAGAAAATACCACTTACTATAAAAACCGAATTTTCTTAACTGTATTTTAAATTCCTTTGCGAATATGCCTCTACAACCCTTTTTAGGGGACCCACTATTGGATGGTGCAAATTATCGCATATCTTTAGGCTAGTAAGGCGAGATGCAGACCTCCTCACGGAGCATTCGGTCTCGAAAGGTTTTAAATATGGTTTTTAAGAAAAACGAATTTTTCTGATTAAATAAAATTAATTTTTTTTAATAATTATATAAAATTACAAAATCCATATATTTTCAAAATATAATAAACTTACATTTTTTTAAATGAAAGAATTACAGGTTTCACTAAAATGCCATCAAGATACCAACAAAAGACAAGTTTTACAATAAAATACCATGAACTTTCCAAGCCAAGCAATTATCACTAAAATACCTCAAATCCTTAAAATTCATATCCATGAAAATCCTAAATAATATAAATAAATACTCTAGATTTATTTTGAAATTTTATTAAAAATATTTTTCATAAAACCCTATCGAGTTATATAAAACAATATTTAAGGACTTTAGTAAATATAGGTTTAAGCGGGATCAATTCTCTTGAGCCCTAGGGAGTCGTAGAAAGTGAGTGCTTTCCTATTTAAGGTAGAAAACTTAACGAAGTTATCAATGGTAATTGTCTTGGAAAAAGACACAAATCCTGTCGTTCATGTGCGGCAGTTACCGATGACTCCCGAACCTAATTCAGGATGTAAATCAGTTATAAGTGTCTGACTCAGTCTGAGTCTAACTCAAACCTGAATCCAAATTCAAATCAGAGTCCAATTCAAACATGAATCCAAAGCCTAACATGAATACTTGAACTTGAACCTGAATATTTGAATTCAAACATCAATATCAAACATGAATACTTGACTTGACTTGACCGAACGATGGTTATAACTTGACATGACTACTTGAATACATGTTTACATCCTAAACCTGATTACTTGAACATTTTGTATCCATGGTTTCGGCAAGACTTGTAAATATAACTCTATACAATACATCACGCGGGGATAACGGGGTAGATTGGTACGGAACGTATAGCGTGGCACGAGATGGTCACTTAAATGACACCTACATGAACTCTCGTGCCATTGTCCCGTGGGTTTTGACGGGGCCTTGTACTATATGTTACCATAGTCCACGGGATAAGATGGAATTCTCTCGTATACATAAATACCTTCTTTACTAAGTTACAAACAACTACGTTAAAATAACAATCATATACCTGTATAATTTTACAGTTTCATTTAACATTACTTGTTCTATTCCATTCATTCTTTTGGGACTTACCGAGCGTTAGTTCGCTGACGACATTCCTGTCTTTTCTTTCTTTGGAATGTTCGTCAGGAGGACCGGACTCTCAGGAGATCGAGCCTAGCCAGAAAGACGTGGACCAGCTCACTGCCCAGCCGGACTTCTAACTCTCCTTGTATTTACTTTCAGTTTGTATACCACTGTTTAGGCATTGTTTATATTATTGTATCTTTTCATTTTCAAACAGTTGTATGTAAACTGAATGTAAATAAAAATTAATGTTTATTATTTTATATCACTTGTCATTCTTGTGTATTTTATATATATTGCTTAATTACGCTTAACGTATTTATTTCTTAGTAAATACGTTGCGGCCGCCACGTCACCGATTCTGTACACTGGGAAGAGGGGTGTGACATGATCCACCATAAATACAAAATACTTTCTACCATACATACATACCCGTATTCGTACCAAAATAGAAATACTCTAGAGATAGAATAATACTACTAGTATTAAATCAATATCTGATTTAACAATCCGGCTTAATCCTAAGCCCGCTAGTATTACAACCCGTCCGATTAAATTTCGAGCAACTCGTACACGAAATTATTCGGAACCCTGCACGTATAAACATACAGCCTTTACATTGTTTCGCCTGAACCAGAAAAACCCTATGTGTGGGACTCTAAAGACTCGACAATACGCTGGCAATGGGTTTAACCACAAGCGCGTCAGTGACACTAACTGTACGTAACGGCTACCCAGGTACCTGTCGAAAAGAAGGCCGACGAGCAAACTCATCTAAACCCCTACTGAGCCTAACCATGACAATATCCGCACAGTTCGGTCTGTTCGTATGAGAGTATCACATACCGGGTCTAGGGGGTGGTTAACGTCAGACCCCTACTAACCCGATAAGTCGTGCTGCTGTGGCTCAAGACCATCCGAGAAACTACTGATCTAACTATCAGTAATTCTCAACTGCCCTGGCCAGGAGCTTATGGTGTTGATCAATTAAACACAGCCCGGCATCGACTTTCTTTACCAGGGGAGACGAATCCCTAACAATCGCTCACTGTCTCCATGTGGCTCGGGACTGTACCCAACCAAAAGCTGTTTGCACGACTCAGTAGAGTCGTGGTTGGGTAGTAATCAAAGCACGGTGGAAACTCACACGAGACAAATGATGATCTCAGGTCGACAGATTATCTGTACACATACCACAAGAGAGCCGCTATCTGACGCTAGGTATATTGCCATCTAGCAGTTCTTGGCTAGTCCGTCCAGTGTACCCATCTCAGTGAGCACCTGTATACAATCTTAGGTGAAACACACCAATGGCTGTGAGACTAACCATCGCCCTTCGTCGGGATCTAGAAACGTATAGACCAGTCTACTCTGGAATATCGATGCCCTGTCTCGATATTATTACGACTAAGGACATTTTAAGAATGTGCTTATAGACTACTCAGCCCTCACAAGTATGATCGCCATCACAACGCTGGTAGTCAAGTAATAATCCTATGGGCTTTATCAACATGTATAAGCAATACATAATAACTAATAAAATATATGCACATGTTAAGATAAAGGCAAACCAGATAGCATATTATTATTTCGAGCAATATATATATATATATATATATATATATATATATAGCATTCATTACAAATAATAACCTTTGGGGCATACACATCCTACATATCATGAAGCCGAAAAAATTACGATCACACAAAACGTTCTCATTGTGCTCCTTCATTTCAACCATGCAACCAAGATCCTCTAACCTAAATATCTAAACTGATGACTTGGTGGTAGCTGGTGCTCATCCAATGTTATACCATAATGCTCTTGAATCTTTGTTTACTAAATTTGCATTGTTTACTGAATTTGCGTTGCATATATGCTAACTTAGACCTGCTCAATTTAAATTCTCAAGATTCCAACGTTTGCCCCTATTACTCCATTTTGGCATTAACTGCTTTCGTTTAATGTACCAAAATAATATCATCGACGAAAAATATACATTAGCAGATAACACAACACAAGTTTGCTAGATAATCCATTCTTCACATTTGCTTATAAGAGAAAATTTTATTCTTGCTTTAAAACCGATGCTTAAGTTTCATTATTTAAATATTATCAATGTTTAAATTTTATTAAGTACTTTCAAAAAAAATTAATCTTAATATAGATTTCTTAAAATATAGAATTACTATTACTTTTCTATTTTATTAAAAAATATACTAAATACTTATTAACAAAAACAAATGTATTTTGCTTTTCAATATCTTGTATCATGTTTGATCCTAAGATGTCGCTTCTTCTTGACAAACAGGTGGGGTCAATTTCTATATTTATAATTAAGCTTATTTACCAAAAACCATCCTAAAGTTTCCACCTTTTTCAAATAACTACCTTAAAGATTCAAAATCAAGGATAGCACACATTTGTGACACATCAGCGTCACGTCAACAAGCTTGTCACTTCAGCAAAAAAAACCAAAAATACCCCCATCTAACCCTAAAACAATTTCTTAAAAAATTAAAAATTATTTCTTTTTTTTAAAAAAAAAACCCATCAGTTACAACGGCACCTCATCCGGCACCACCACCTTTGACCTCTTCCCTCTGCCGGTGCCAACACACGCTTCTGGCAATGTCGCCTCCTCGATCCTCCTTGCCCCCTCCAACATCATCATCACTATCAAAATCACCACCACATCATCTTTTTCAACAACCCACACCCTCCCTCCATTACCATCACCCCATCCCACCCCATCATCCCTCCCCTCTTTTACATCATCAAGAGACGAGTTTTTTTTCAAAATACGATGGTTACATATTAAAATTAGTAAAATAGGGTAATTTAAAATATAATTATAAGAATATGACGGTTTGAGACTATGTAAACATGGCCACAAGACGCCTCAGTCCCGACATCAAGAGAGGGCAGGTTCCTGAAACCCGACATTACCACTAAAAAATGGAGGACGGGTTTTCAGAACCTGCCCTGCTCCAATCCCACCCCACCATAAGGACCCCCTAGCACTATCCTACCCAGGCACCCACCCCCTATCCTTCCCCATTGGAGGGCGGCTTCTAGGAACCCGCCCTCCCCATGGTAGGGCGGGTTCCTAGAACCCGTCCTACTTAAAAAATTTAAATTTAAAAATAAAAAAAAATTAAATTTAAAAAACAGTAATGTTAAATAAAAAAATCCTTCAAAAAAATAATTTCATGTATTCCCGGAATACGAATAAATCGGGTACCAAGAACCCGCCTTTCAGGGTATGGCAGAGAGGGCGGGTTCTAAAAACCTGCTCTCGGGCAAATACTGGATAATATTGACAGATAAGGGTTACTGTTTACTGACGTGGTGATAAGAGAGTTGTTACTGTTTATATAAAAGGAATCCAATACTTGGATCATACTATAAATATGAATGAGGAACACTTCAGTAACGAAAGCAAAAGCAAACAAGTTTGAATTTCAGGTTTTGTCTCATCATAAAGAATTAAAAAAGATACGAAGAATATAACTGCAGTTGCAATGGAGCAAAACTCGTATAATTCTCTTACTGGATTCATTTCCATTACTTCAACTTCAGTTATAAACAATGGAAATGAATCCATTAAGAGAATTGGACGTCTTTGATATCCAAATTAAAAGTATACAATTAACGCTTTCCCTTTCCCAAACCGAGAAGGCTTGATTTAAGTCTATGCCTCTTAGGCTGACTCGACGGCCCTCCCCCCACGTGTCCCGTGTATGTGCCGGTGGTGTCTGCTCTTCTGCTTGCTTTTTCGCTTCGTCTTCTACTTCGTCTTCAGCTTCGTCTTGGACAGGCTGTTGTTGCGCAAATTCTGTATGTGGGACAGGTTCCGGATATGTGTTGTCTCCCAACAATTGTATGTAGGACGCAAAACCCGTCTCCCAATTGGGCTGTTGTTGCAAAGAATCTGTCCCGGTTTTCTGCTGCTGTTGTTGCACAAAACCTGCCCCCCCCCCAATGTTGCGTAAAACTTGTCCCCCAAGACTGTTGTTGTTGCGCAAAACTTGCCCCCCAAGTCTGTTGTTATTGCTCAAAACTTGACTCCCAAGACTGCTGTTGTTGCGCAAAACCTGTTCCCCAAGACTGTCGTTGCTCCGATTGTTGCGCTTGTTCATTATCTCCCGACTGTTGTCGATACCACTGACTATGCCAGGGTTGCTGCTGACCGTATAGTGCTCCAAACTACTGATGGTGCGGCTCTAGATCCGGCTGATGCTGCGTCTCTGGTTCCAGCTCATACTGCGGCTCTAGCAATGGAGACAAATGTGGAAGTATATGATATAAACTGAATATACCACCAATATATGAGTCTACGGTAGAAAATAAAGCCTGACTATTTAGACCAACATCAGTCGGATATAGATCTTATATCAATGATTGTATATGATGCAACCCACGAACCTGTCGTTACATAAAAATAATATATAAATATAGACTCGTACCGCTGGATGTTAAAAACTAATTTAATTTTTTTTAAAATTTAACTTACTATTTCTCGTTCCACGTGGTCTCTAGGCTCGTACTGCTAGACGTTCAGAAAGTCGATAGGATGAGCAGAAAGATATCTTACAGTGACACGCTTATACCATTTTAGGTATGTTTCTGTAGCGCTGGTGGGTGTTTGGTCACCTATTTGCAGTAAGATAATATTACGAATCTTATCTTCCCATCTCAGCAAATATTGATGATGATACTCCCTCCAATCACGCTCCGCCTTTCCTCCTCGCATGTCCTCTATTATCATGGGTGCAGGCGGCGGACCAGGAATATGTTGCAATCTATCAAACTATCGCAACACCCGGTCCAATAAATGCTTGACCACGATATTAATGCACAGTAATGGGTATCGAGCCCGCCAAACTGGCTCTCCTTCGATACAGATACCGGGTAATCCTTGAAGACGATCTATTGTATAAGGCATCCACGTGAACTGCGCAAATAACATAATATAAAAATTGTAAATAATGTCAATTAAAAATTTTAAACAAATTTAATTACTTAATTAATGGTTACCTGAGTTGTCTTCATTCGATCCAACTCATCTCTATAATACTTAAATACTCGACGATGAGCCTTATATGATTTTTTGTCACTCCACCAACAGCCGATAGGCTTTCTAAGGACATTCTCGGCAGAAATACGAATATGGTGTGGTCTTCCAATATACATGTGCTCTCATGACCAAATCTATATATAAAATGTCATAATATCATAAAGAACCAATATTATAATTTTTCAAATATTTAGTTCAAAATTATTATGTACCTGAAGTAATGTAATACAACCATAAATTTTATTCTTCGTAAGAGCACATGCCTCATCTAGTTCCTTATAAAGATATGTCAGGACTTCTGCTCCGCAAGCATACTGGCCACTCATATCTAAATCCCTAAGAAACCCAAGGTATAAACGATGGACATGCGTTGCCGACTGGTCGGGCATCAATCTAGAACCGATCATGTACAGAATGTAGGCACATGCTTGTCTTTGAACCAGCTTAAACCGATCTTATACCCCTTAATATACCCTCATGGTATCTGAATTTTACAATTAATCGTTAATTAATATCACTGTAATATACTTCAACTTTTAATTTAAAGAAATTACGAATTATACCTGTACGAGAGCAGACTCAATATACGTATCCCAATATGAATGCTCAGTTTCCAGACCCACAATTGTACCTCCAACCAATTCAAGTCCATTCACCCGTAAACCAAGCAAAATGGTAATATCCTGGAGTGTGATAGTGGTCTTACCCCATCTAAAATGAAAAATGTGAGTCTCTCTTCTCCAACGCTCAACAAGAGAGGTAACGAGGCTATGGTTGAGTTGGATATGACGCAGTAATGAAGCTACATAAAAACCGGCTCTTCGAATCTGCTCGATAATACGATGATCAGTAACTTGCCATTTATCAGAACTATGACTCATAACTGTAAGATTATCTCCATCCTGCAAGATTTATTCATATTATTTTCAATTATATGAATTAAAATATATGATCCAATATTTGAAACAAATTTAATAAGTTTTGAATATTTCCTCCCCGTGTAATATACTGAAAGATCTATTCTCGTTTTGATTTACGAGGTGTGACTTGTCGAATGGTTTATTCTCCATTGTATTTATTTTCAAACTCAAATAATTGAAAGATTGGAAAAGTCGGTGGGTATAGAATGGAGTTCGGACAGAAAAGGAATAAGGGAGAGCAGAGAGAAGAAGGATGTTTTTAAAGAGGAAAAAGCGAGTTTACATTAATTGAGGGCGTGTTCCAAGTACCCGCTCTCACCTTTTTAAAGGAGATGGAATCTCCTTTAAAAAGGAGAAGGCCCCTGGATTTGTCACACCCCTGACTTCTTCTTTTTAAAGGAGAGGGAATCTCCTTTTTAAAGGAGATGGGCCCCTTTTTAAAGGGGATTTATCAATACGTGATATTTTCTTTTTAAAGGAGATTTCAATCTCCTTTAAAAAGGAGAGGGCCGAAGGATTTGTCAATACATGACAGATTGATGGCTTTTAAAACGGGATTGTGCGTTCCAAGCGTCTGCCCTCTCATTTGAAAAGGAGAGGGAGAGTTCTTGGAACACGCCGTCCTCATAATAAAAGACTACTAAAAATTAATTTCAATAATTTCTCTTATTGATGGGCTGCCCAATAATCGGTCACACCCTGACTTATGACCCCTTTTACTTAATCCAAGACAAGCCTGTGACCTCTTTCTCTCAAAACAAGGCAATCCCGTGACTCGTGACCCCTTTCTGCCTAATCTTTTTCTTAAATACAAGGCAATCCCGTGACTCTTTATCTCAAGATCCGTGAACACTTTTTCTGAAATCAAGCGTGGCCCCTTTTTTGACCAACGACGACCAAATACCTACAAAAACCCGTCCTTCTCCCATTTGCTCCCCATTATACTCCAATTTGCATCTGCAGCTCCTAAAAGATTTAAAGCTCTTATCTGCACTCCTTTAACGGAACTCGATCTCTCTATCCCTATAGATCTATTTATAAAAATTCCCGATTGACAAACGTATGTAAATTTTATTTACTGTTTATTTAATTTTCAGTGAATATAATCATTACTTCAGTTGTTAACGTTTTATATTTATTGTTGGGTTGATATTGTTTGATGTAGATAATATCAAGTTCAAGTTTATTTGTTCTATGTAAATATGATAGCCGGATTGTGACAGGTGCACAAGATCCCGAGTATATAGGCGGGTGTGCAAGGATCATGCGATTAGGATTATCAACGACTTACAATGAACTCGAGAATAAAATGTTTAAAATCACAAAATACGATCCCCGTGAAATTAAGGTTAAGTTAAGTTGTATATGGCCTATGTTTAGTGAAAATACATCGGTTGAAATTATAGACGATGTAACAACATTTTCGATGTTAGACTTCGGTTTGGCAAACAGCCAGAATTCTTTTGAACTTTTAGTTGAGAAGGAACAGTTGGAAGTATCAGATGTCGCTCCGACGAATTATTTTGATGATAATGCAAGAGGTAGTTCCTGGGGATACGGTCTCATGGTTAACGATGATACATTTAGTTTCAGTGGATACGACTATACACATGATTATTCACACCTTCAAAATCAAGGATAAATATTTATAATTATTTTTTTAAATACCATAATGCTAACATTTTATATATTAAATAAAAAATTTCTCAAGCGACTGTTGCAGTTGCATGCACACCTGAAGAACAACAAAGATTATCTTATACAACCTTCCAAGGGTAAATCATTCTGAAATAAGTGATGATTATATTTATTTTCTTTGTAATACGAAAATGTTAACAAAATTTTATATACTAAATGCAGATTTTTCGATACTTCTGCATTTCAATCTTTTCCTTGCGCATCATTCCGACACGATCCAAGTAGCGCATTCCAATCATATTCGTTTACATCATTCCAATCTTTTCAACCCGAACCATCCACATTATACCGACCCCAACCATCGTATATTGCACCTGAGCCTTATGTTGCTCTGAGTGATAATGATATGGATGAAAGTGATAATAATGAAGCTGATGAAGAGCATCCAGGGGAGGATAGAGTGGATTATGCCACTAGATTGAATGAAGTGCCATTGATTGATTACATGGCTGCGAATAATGATTTTGTCGAACTAGAAAATCCCGGCCTTGATCCGTTGGAAGATGATAGTTGGGTAGACTTAGCTGTGGCAGAAGTAAATGCTGAGCCTTATTTGGAAGCGAGTGTAGCAAACGAAAATTGCGTCACTGTTGGAGAAATGTTCCGGAAAAAAGAGATTTTATTTGTAAATTGAAGTCGTATGCTATTGAAAAAATGTTACATTTAAAACCGAAAAGTCAAATAAGACGTACTATACCGTGATATGTACGAAATCTCCTGAATGTAAGTGAAGACAACATGCATGTTGTTCCAAAAGAGCCAAAACTTAGAAAGTCACGAAATACAACCGGGACACACTTGTATAAATTCGATTATGTTAAAAGATTACAGGAATCACACTTCATCATACATTTGAACACTTATCATACCACTTATCCATACAGATGTGGCAACGGCTCCTCGAGAGATACGGCTCTACGTAAGTGGAGAGCATAAAATTCAGATTTCGTATTTGAAGGCATGGGATGCTTGTAGAAAAGTTTTATGCAAAATATTTGGGGATTGGGAAAGCTCATACAACTTGCTAGTCCCTTTTATGGAAGCCATGAAAGTATAAAATCCGGAGTCCGTATACCAATTAAAAACTTTAGAAACAGATGTCGATGGCTGCGTCAAGTTTCAAAGAATTTTCTAGTGGTTTGCTCCTTGCGCGGCTGGTTTCACACACTGTCGGCCGGTATTGTGCGTGGATAGAACGTATCTGTATGATAGGTACAGAGGTTGCATGTTAATTGCTGCAAGCGTTCATACTAATAGCGGTATATTTCCGTTGAGATTTTCTATTGTCGAGGGTGAAAATACATCATCTTGATCATAATTTTTTCGTCAACTCAAAAGTATTCCATCTGTTATTGATAAAACAGATTTATAAATCATATCTGATAGACATCTGGGAATACTAGCTGCTATGAGAGCTGTATTTCCGACAACACCCATTAGATTTTGCCTGCGGCACTTCAGACAGAATTTTGATAGAAAATTTAAAAATTCAGATCTATTTAAGCTTATATACAAAGCTGGTGAAGCGTCCGACCCTAATGTTCATGACATATACATGGCGAAAATTGGAGAGATATGTCTGAAAATTTCAACGGGGTCCTTAAAGGTGTTAGAGGCTACCAATACAGGGGTTGATTATTCGAACCTTTTTCAGAGTGATACTCAGTTTGTGCAAAGACTGGAAAAGTTTTTGGCGATAAGACTCCACATATCGCGTATTATGAAGATATATTTCGGAAAAGAGAACGCAGATCATAATACTACAGATCTGAAAGGTTTGACACAGCAGGGTTTCAAGTTACGGGGAGCAATGAGAATATATATACCGTAAATTTTAAAGATAAAGGACTCTCTTCGTGCACATGCAGTGTTTTCCAGCAACAATATTTACTGTGTGCCTACGCAATTGCTGCTGCGAGCAGTATTCATAATTCACATTACAATTTTACTTCACGTTACTATACGGTTTCCAGTTACCAAGACGCATACGATCCAAAATTTCATCCTATACCAGAAAATTGCTATTGGCACTATTAAATTAGGAACAGACAAACACCGACGGTATTACCAACGGAAAAAAACATAGGACCCGAAAGACCTAAGATGCGTCGAGATTGAATGACAATGGATGCTGATACTCAGTAATCGCACGGCAGATGTAGCTTATATAAACAACCAGATCATGATAAGACCAGATGTCCAGGAGAGTAATCAGGGGTGAGACCTTCGAGATCGAGATCGTGAAAAAAATTGACGGAAGAAAAATCAATTATCATTTATAAGAAAACTTGTATAATTTTAATTTTAGTACAATCTTTTTGCATTATTCATTGAAGGCTAATTTACTGTAAACTACCGTTAAAATTATAATATATAAATTGGGTAACGAATAATAACACTTGAATTTACTCGTTTTCAACTGAAATAGCTTCTGCGGCATACTGATTTTCTATTACAGTGCTACAAATTTGTGATACGACACATACATCAATTAAATAATACAATAATATTAAAGAAGTAGACACTACACAGTCCGTGAAGTTGGATTGAATGCAGTTCTAGGAGGAGTAAAAGATCGTGTCCCTACATAGGGACATTTCCTCTCTCAATTTTCCGCGGCATACTATATTGCCCTCTCCAACGAGTGTCATAGGTTTAGATTGGCAATGATATGGACTTCAAATATTAAGAAATTGCGTTAGTAACCGCTTAGAAATTTCGAGTCATTCTACCCCTATATATTTCACTATTCATTAATCACTTAGAAACTTCATTGCAATCGCGGTTATATTTTTCGTATCTTCACTAATCCTTCCATGGGAAGACAGAACTTGAAACTCAAACTTGTTTGCTTTGCTTTCGTTACTGAAGTGTTCCTCATTCATATTTATAGTTTGATCAAAGTATTGAATTCGTTCTATATAAACAGTAACCATTATCGGTCGATCTTATCCCTACGTCAGTAAACAGTAACAACTTTTATCTTTCAATCTTATCCAATATTTGCCCAAGGACGGATTTTTGGAACCCGCCATCTCTGTCATACACTGAAAGGCAAGTTCTTGAAATCCGATTTAGTCGATTTCTGGATACATATGAAATTATTTTTTTGAAGGATTTTTTAATTTACTAATACTATTTTTTTAATTTTAAACATTTTTTTATTTTTAAATTTTAAACATTTTTTGATTTTTAAATTTTAATTTTGTAAGTAGGACGGATTCTGGGAACCCGCCCTCTTTTGGGGGTAGGGACAGGTTCCTAGAACCCGCCCTCCAATGGAGACAAGAAGGATGGGTGGGGTGTATGCCTAGGTAAGGTGGGATAATGGGGTCCTTGGGATGGAGTGGGATGGAACCAATACGGGTTCTGAGAACCCATCCTCCACATTTTAGTGGTGATGGCAGGTTTCAGGAACCCATCCGCTTTTGATATTGGGACTAAGACGTCTTGAGGCCACGTCTACGTGGCTCCAAATCGTCTTATTTTTAAATTACCCTATTTTACTAATTTTAATTTCTAATCATCCTATTTTGAAAAAAAACTCTTAAGAGAATGATCCATCACAACCACCATCATCGTCAATTGTCTTCTTCTTCCTTCCCTCTCGGACCTCCCGGCCTCCCAGGTCCCCACCCCCACCTCATTCAGCAGCCTCCACACCGCCTCCCTCCGTCTCCTTCTAGCTCAACCCCTGGCACCCCTTATCCCATCCCTAAACTAATAGTCCTTTATTTAGTTAATATTTAATAATTATAAATTGTTAATAATATTTTATATAAGGGGCAAAATAGACTTTTGACATCGAATTTAACGGTGTTAAATTTGACCGCTAAAAATGGGAGTTATCATCGATTTTAAAACTTTAGGGTAATTATTTGAAAAGGTGAAAACATTATGGTAATTTTTGGTAAATAAACCTTATAATAATTCCAAATTAACTTGCTAAGCAAACTTAGGTACATGATTAATAAATTAAAATCATAGGCAAGAGTATATTTGCTGACCTTGCAACAATGTTGCTGACCTTGAGGTGGTGGTGGTACTGATTTGACATGGGCAGGTAAGAGAGCGAGTCAAGTGGTGGTGATAATGATGTAGCATGAAATTCACTATCTAGAGTTCTGCAATTCTATTGTATCTGCTATTACAGCAGCAACCAACAATTCTTAATTTTTTTACCTTAAAATCACATATCTCGATCGACTGCCAAACACTATAAAACAGAAGATTTTAATGTTAATGTATTTCACATGTTTTGCACGTAAGATATGCGGTGAGAATGCCCCAAGTGCACCAAAATAACAAGGAACCAAATAGCAAAGGTTCTAAAATCCGGAAATTCTAAGGTACTCTTGGCACATGTTGCTAAGGGGGCGGGTAATAGCTGAGTCCATGGTTCTGCAGCCACTATCATTGCTGCTGTTGTGTAACGACTAGGGGTGTAAACGAGCCGAGCTTGAGCGAGCCAAGCTCAGCTCGAGTTCGGCTCAGGGTTCTTGTTGTCGGCCCAAGTCCGGCTCGAATCCGAATCGAGCTAGAGATGCTCAGCTCAAGTCCAGTTCGATTAAACATGCCAGCTCGTGTTCGGTTCATTTGTGGCCCATTAACTAAACGAGCCGAGTTCACGAGCCGAGCTCAATTGAGCTCGTTTGTGAGCTCGGCTCGTTTTCAGCTCATTTACTCATATTAATAGTATCTTCAAAGAAAAAAAACATAATTAACAATAATTTATAAAAGTCACATACCCACAGAGATTTCAAAGAAAACCTTAAAGCTTAGTGCAAACTAAAATTGTCATAATTCATAATACAAACTTCAACACAAGCTTAAACTTAATACAAACTTCAACTATCTAATTTGAGATACAAACACAGATTTCAACTCTCTCAAAAGAAATTTTAAACACATTTCAACTTAAACAGAAATTAGAGAACACGTTCTTCAAGTAGTCGAGCACACAAAATGCAGCAATTCAAAATCCCAATTGAAAACATAACTCCACCATGACTTCGAACATCTTCTGCAGCAAAACCCTACATAAGAAAATCCACCATAAACAAATTAAGACAAGATTTTTTTCCTTGTTTAGTTTGTCGTAATTTACAAAGTTTTTGGTACCCTAGTGGAAAATAATAGTGAACATGAGCCTATAGGTTGTCGTTTTTGTTCAGAAACCTATAACTCTTATTTACATTTTTTTGTTGTTTCCACAGCAAAATGATGAAACAAACCCCAAAAGGGGAACTAGAGAGGTTAGAGCGGAACATTGCAGAGCTCATGGCTGAAGTCGAAAAGTTATGACAAGAAAACTTTGAGCTTAAAGGTAAGGCTGGAAGAATTCCAGAATCATCATTTCATGATGAATTGAGATCTTCTACAGAGTATAAACTCCGCAACCATGGAAAGAGGCAAAAACACTACTTTGAGTGACATTGTTCCTTGTAATGTTCATTGTATCGGTGTCATTCATCTGTGCCAATCATTTTGCACTCATCTGTGATGGAAACTGGTTCTTATATATCGATTGTGTCGCAATCCAACATTTAACTAGAGCTTTGAGAATGACTGCTTGTAGATTTGTTAGATATACTTGCTTCAACGGGCAAAATATAAAGCGGCTATTTAGTTAAGAAATATATTTTTCATGCAAGCTATAAGTTGTTTACAAAAAAATTGTATACTTCCATGCGAGCTTCTATTTCAAAAGTTCTTTTCGTTTATGTTTTCTCTAAATTTTATCTTAACCGTTTCTACTAAATCGGATAAATTGAAAACATTGCTTAATCCTTCAAAAAGCAACAACATGAATGGTACCTGTAACCAAGTCTTCTTGTCGACCGATGGAAAATCATCACGGATGTAAAGCAGTGCTCCCGAAATAACACCTGAAACCAAGGGTACAACATGTCAAGGACTCGATTGTAAGATAGCGAGAATTAGACTAATAAGGTCTTGAATAAATGAAAACTTTGATTGTAACAAATCAACTCAAGCCTTTTGTTTTCTTTTTTCCTTTCACACTTTCTGAACTATACTATACTTGAACCACATTATGGCTTAGATAACTATTAGAGGAAATTAGTTTGTTCTACTGAATTGAGCCAAAAAGGAATAAGTTTTGGCTCTAATTAGATTACTTCTAATCAATTAAAAAATTTCAGTAAAATGGCTTCAAATTATCTGGCATACTAAAAAAAAGTGTCATTCAGCTATAATTTTTATGTTTACAAAATGGAGATATATTAAGTCACTTTATAAACGAAGCTGAAAAGTTAAGACTATTATTTGTACAAATGATGTATGAAAGGCCAGTTTTCAGTATTTCTTTTAATAATTAGGAATATGATTGTGATTATTTTCATGTGTGTGCACTGTGCATATATCTATGATTAAAATACATCGCCTGAAAAGGGTCGAAACACAGTATATAAAGATGGATATTGATAAAGTACATCGCCTGAAATGATTAAAATGTAAAGGAGAAAGATACATGCAGTTGTGTAGCTATTTCTAACTAGAGGATGCAGTTCAATACAACAAGGTAACCTGAAAAAATGGAACAATTAGTTGCGGTATTGTAGAAATTATTAACTGTTGCGGCCTGTAGTTATCAACTAAATTGCAGAATTTTTACCTAATGCAGTTTTTCAATTAAGGTGCAGACTCCTCGTTTGGAATATCAACGTGAAGACGCTCCTCCTTACCGTCTTCAAGCTGCAATAGAAGATAAAAAGAAAGTTAATTGGCTTATTATATCTTGACATAAAAAAATGTATAGTGAAACTAATTTGCAAACAAGTAAATGACTTACAATTGGACTTTTGATTATATGTTGATTAGCCATAAGCCAATCAGCTGCGCAAACTAACACCTCCACTGCCTCTGTAGACAAATTACTTCGATAATCATTAAGAACTCTCCCACCTGAGCTAAAGGCCGACTCCGAAGCTACTGTTGATATAAGGATTGACAAAATGTCTCGTGCCATTTTTGAGAGAATCCTAAACTTTAGATTGTTCATTTTCCACCATTTCAATGCATCAAAATCTTTATCCTCAATGTCATTACAAATGACATTTGACTCCTCCAAATATATGTCCAATTCCGACTTTAAAGGTTGCACACTAAATGTGCTCCGCAAATAATCTTCAAATTCACACCTTGCTCTTGTCTTGCCTTTCGATGATCCTACAGAAATAGCTTGTCTCGCTACAGATTCTTCTTCACACCTAGATGAGGCTTCCTCGTCTACGTATATTTGATAAATATCATACAAAGCAGCACGAACCATTGTTATGTTATCATCTACTTCACAAGATTTATAAATTTTTGGAAAATAATAATCTACTAACTCTAATATAGCTGCAATCGACATCAACAAGATACATTCACCTCAATATTTCTCAAATTTTCTACTCGTCGCTTCTACCATCTTTTTAATATAAACATCATCTGATTTTGAATTTAGAAACAAAACTTCTTTCACTTTCCAAACTTCAGGAAAAAACTGATTAGCTGTAGGAGAAGAAATAGCAGAAAAAATATGAGTAGTTTCATAAAAGACTTTCAAAAAAGCCTCCAGTTTTTCCACTTTTTCGCAATCTTCTTCGAAGGGCAGCCATATGTAGTTATGATCTCTTAATTGATATTGTTGGAAAACGGATTTATAAAGAAGTGCCGATTTTAACATCAAATAAGTGGAATTCCAACGAGTAGGAACATTACATAAAGCGTTATTGGAGTTCAAGGAATTGGAAACATTAGCATTCAATTGTTTTGCAATTTTGCCAAATTCTTTCAAACGTAGAGTCTTCTTGATATACAAAACGCTTTCCCTTAAATTCTTTTATGCAATCTTTTATTTCATTGAGCTCATCTTGTACCATGATGTTAAGAATATGTGCACAACATTTCACATGAAATATAATGCCTTCGAAAAAAAAATGAGCCTTTCCTCTCAATGTTTTCTTTACAGTTCTAGCAGCAAGATTATTACTACTAGCATTATCAAGTGTGACACATGATATCTTGTTTTGAATTCCCCACTAAAGCAAACAATCCATTATAACACCTGAAATTACTATTCCGGTGTGTGGAGGTTCTAACTCAAAAAAATTAGTAATCCTCTTCTGTAATTTCCAATCCAAATCAACATAATGAATTGTTAAACACATATAACCAATAGTTTGGTTCGAGGTCCAAGTATCCGATGTAATACTAACACGATCAACACTCTTCAATAGTTCTTTAATTTACTCTTTTCAATTTCATAAGCTTTCATGCATTCATTCTTAATCATAGGTCTTGAAATTATTTCATAGCTGGGATTAAGAACTCTTGAGTATACATTAAACCAAAAGTGCTCTACTATATTAAAAAGGATACTCATGCACTATAATCATTTTCACCAAGACCTCTTTAACCTTGAAATGATCATATTTTCCTGAAGATAAAGAAAGCATCTCGATTGCTTGTTTAGGATCATCACTAATATTGAAAGACAATGTACTTTGATTTTTATCTTCTGGGTTTCCCCCCAAACATTCCTTTTTATGCCTTAATAAATGAGACGTTGTGTCATCCTTAGGAATTGAATATAATTTGTTGCAGCCAATACATTTATACTTTGGAACCTCTACCCTTTTGATAGTAATTTTCTTTTGTATAAATACAGAACAAACCGAAGATGTTTTCTTTCTACTTCTTTTTCCAACTACTTCATCAGTTTCACCAGTTTCTTCATTTTCACCATTTTCATCATTCTGATTAACTATCTTAACTATCTGAACATTTTCTTGCTCACTCATAGTATTATTTTGTTCTTGTGAAGGAGCATGAGACATGGACATCTAAAAATGTAAAAAATATTAAACAAATATTAGAGTGAAATTTAAACATGTTTCTAATACTACAACAAATTTGAGTTATTATCTCAAAGGCTTCCAAAGGTGGAACTTAAATGATAAGGAGAAGCAAAGATCTTCGAAAGATGGTTGAACGACGTAATGGACTTTGCCGCATAACAAACAAACCAACCTGAGTATAGTTTCAATCAATTACGACATCTACAGTATGAAAATTTAAAACAAAAATCAATAGCTAATATCTACGAAATTATATACATTCCACTAATAGTGTAGTCAACAGTATTAAGCATCCCAATTCCCACTACATATCAAACCAAACAAACATCTTTACCCGAAATCTTTACCTAAATTTTTTTAGGGCTACAAAAGAGAGAAAAAACAATAGCTTAATCTACACATAAACATGTTAATCCAAACCAGAAAAAGATCAACTCAAATTATGATCGATTATCCTTAACAATAATTTTGATTCAAGATCAGTTAGGACATAAGCAAACAAAAGCAATTATGATGAACGATTGAAACCCTACAAATAACCTGTAAAATATTTTCTCAATCCATTACAAGAACACAAATCAACAATGATGAACAAATCTACGATCGCCGATAGCTTGCTACAAAATGAGAAATGGAGGAAAGGAAACCCTGGATCTTTCAGTAAGAAAGGAGAAAGCGAAACATTTTTGGGTTTTTAGAGCGAAGTCTCTCACTCTTTTAGTTTCAATCAGGAGGGCGAAGGGGATGAGGCCATGAAGGGCGCCACGGCCACACACAGAATGAAAAGGAACGAAAGGGAAAAGACAAGTCTTTAGGACCGAGTGTTGTGAACTCTAGGGTTTTTTTCAATTTCTTTTTTATATAAGATTACATTAATGAGTATTGGATCTAATGGATAGCTCCTAACTATTAAGTTACTTATTGATCATTACTCACTAGACTTTTATTATAGATTTTGGAATAATGGATTATTGATGCAATTGTATTTGGGCATATAGAGATATACTCGAGCTGTTACCGAACTCGAGCTGGATGCCGAACGGATCAAGGCTGGCTCATGTCTGACTCGTTAAATAAACAAGCTAAGGTTTTAGCTCATGTCCGGTTCATTAATAAACGAGCCGAGCTTGAATAAGCTCTTAGCGAGCCAAACACGAGCTGGCTCGTTTGATTACCAGCCCTAGTAACGACTACAGCTACTACCCGCCGCATCAACAATGTTAAGGACTTCAATGCTTTTCTTCAACTATAATCCTTCTACTTTATTTGCATTCTTTGCAAATGGCCAGCCAAAAATAATTGAACTTTTAATGCGTAGATAATGAAAGAGTTGAACAAATTAGTAATTTACCTCCGCCAATTTTCTGAATCAGCACGAACTATAGCTCAATTATCTAACTAAAAAACATTTCCAACTTCCATGATCCCTTGCAACATGTTTTCATACCCTTACCACATTTTTTTCATACCCTTACCACATGTTTACATAAAATATTTTTTATTTTTCCGCTCTATTGAAATTTAATTGATGGGTTATAAATTTTTAGGTTAACAGAGCCATTAATTCAAAGTTTAAATCTATATTTCTTTTAATTGAAACGGTACTTTGTTTCCACTTAAATACCCTGCACCGCATTTCAAGTACTCTAGGAGCTGTTTGGTTGCAAGATTAGGATAGCATTTGACACTGTTTGGATTCTTAAATTCTTTGTTTGATTGTTGGATTTTGATTGTTGGATTTTGATTGTTTTGGATTTCCTTGTTTTTCATGAGCCCACCATTTTTTTATTCTTGAATCCAAAAAAAAAACAATACAATGGATTTGGCAATATTCAGATTCCACGTAAACCCCTTTCTATCTCTCACTGTGATAATCAAATCCAAATCTCACTTATTTTTTCCATCCAAACAATATTACATAATCTACAAATCCAATATTGGAAATTCAATATTAACCAAACACAAAATTAGTCGATAAAGATTTTTTCAATTGTACAGTCAAAAATACAAACTAAAAAATAATAGTAAAAAAATCATGATAGCTAAAGGTATTATAGTGTAATTTACACTATATAAATTACTAGTATTTATGAAGCCTAGACAATTATTTGTATATTTGTTTGTACCTGCACTGAGAATTTTATTTCCATTAAATTGAAATAAAGAATAATAAAGACAACGAAGACAAGTATTGAACACAATCACATAAAGTTAAGGCCATCAGATAGGAGCGAAAGACAAGAAAATTAATCAAAATCTCGACAGAGATTTTTCATTTGAACTATGCACTTCATTCATCACATGACCATCATAAATTTAAAAATAAATATCAAAAAACTAAACAAAAACAAAATAAACAAAAAAACGAAACACAAACCCTCAGAAGGAAGGCAGTAGTTTGGATCTAATCACAAAAATTCATCTCTGAAGTAAAAGATTCCACTTTCCTCATCACAGGATTCAGAAATAAACAGAAAAAATCAAAATAAAAATACAATTAATCCAAAGAAAGAGGCCTCATAGAGAAGATTAGAGATTGTCAACATTGAGATCTTCAGACATATGCTTGTCATTGATAATCAATTAATCATCGGCCTCACAAAACAATTAATTTTTTTAAAAACAAAGAAAATTTTGAAACCCTAATTTTGAGATTGGGGAAATTGGGGAGGCTCAGAATATGGGTGGTGATATATCAGGATGGTCGTCAAGGCGATCGATGAAGATCGCCATTACGACGAACGAGACCTTTCGATATACTTCGTCATCGCCCTCATAATTTAATTCACAAAATTAAAAAGATCAAAAAGTTAAAAAAGAAAAGAAAATTCTATATATAGAGAGAGAGGGGCGGCGATGGAAAGGAGAGAAGGTTGTGAGTTGTGAGGGCGGAGACTGCTGATATTTATAGGGCTTAGTTAGGGTTCAGGGTTAAATGATGGGTTGAGACGTGGAGAGATCTTGAGCGTCCATCCTCTATTTACAGGTTCTGATCCGTGGGCTGATTGCTCAATTTGACTGAGCCCAATTATTATTTGATGTGTGTTTTAATCCTTTTGATAGAAGATTTTGATTTATGCTAATTGGAAAATTATTTAATGGTGTGTGTGTGTTAGCGTTATGGAAAAAGATTTGTAATTTTTTTTTTAAATTATTTACAAAAAATGAGAGATGTTTAGATTAAGTAGAGAATTTTATATTTTAGAAGATTTAAACGGCTCTGCATGACAAAGAATCAAACTGACATTTGCATTGAGAGGCACTTCCCTCTTTAATTAGAATGGCAAGGATACTACAAACCCGATGTGAATCAAAGCGAAATCACACATTTTGCATTTTTGCAAATTATGTAGTCATATGTTCCGTTGTTATTTACCGATGAATGTGTAACGACCTTACTTCTACATGCGAATTAAATTTAGCCTCACAATTGCAAAGAAATAAGGCTAAACTGTATAAAAATACCTCCAACTATCACTATTTTTTTTAAAACTATCTTAATCTAATTTTATTAGAGATAACTATCTCGAACTATTACTCTGATTGCATATATATGCCCTAACGAAATTGGTCAATTGCAACAAGACATCATATAAGTACATAATCTTCCTATTTTATCCCTGCTAATGCTTTTGAAACCTTCTCTTCTTTGTTCTTTCTCCTTTTTCTTATAGACCTGGAGAAAAAATCATGTCCTCTTCTCCACCTTCAAACTACCGTCATCATGGAATAGTTTTGTAATTGTGGATTTTTTAAACTTTCTAAGCATATGAAATGGGATTTTTTAAACTTTCTAAGCATATGAAATGGGGTTGTACGCTTTCCAATTATGGGTTTGCCAATCTTCTTTTTCTTCTGCTTCAATTCGCAATTACACAAAATCCCTTGGCCCAAACCATATTGCAAACTATAAACAAAAACCCTAATTACATTGAAAGAATAAATAATCATAACTTCATGGTTAACGGCAAAATAAACCTAACCCTAATCCTAAAATATCGATTAAGTTACAAAATCGAAATCACGAACCTTTGATTTAGGCGGGATCATCAAAATTTTACAAGAAAAATATTCAATCCTCCGATTGAGGTCAAAAGAGCTCTGAACTGAGATAAAATTACTGTATAGAATTAATAGGCAGGGTAGTAAAATTAATAGGTAGGGTAATCAAGAGGTAAAACTGTCAATATGTAAATAATTATTTTTGACGCTGTTAGGTAGCAATCTGCCAAATGCAAAAGATGAGGGGATTTTCTTTAATTTAATTAGATTAAGGTATACATCACAAAAACGAGATGGCTGGAGGTATTTTTATGTAGTTTAGCAGAGAAATAAAACATAAACTCAATTTGTAACCTAATCACTCTGAAAAATATAAATCTACCAAAAAATTAATTCTTCAAAGAGAAAAATCAAATTATCATCATTATATAGACTAGCAAACAACAAAATATAATCAAATAGTAACAAAGGATGCATCAATGAATATATATCTCTGCAGGATCAGATTCATTACATACTCTTCTAACTTGACAAGACATCAATATAAAGTTTTTCATCTAAACACAGCCAAGGAAATGCGATCCATTTCACCTACGTTATAATTTATACAGGTCAGTGGAAACCCAAAATTCCGGTAGTTATGATACTTACACAATCAGTGTCTGCTGAAAATAATGCAAACAAGGAAAAAAGAAAAATAAGTAAGATATCCTAAAACCTCGAAGCCAAGTGGATCATTCATCTCAACCTAGTGAAATCGAAAGAGTGTGATGATGATGTTGTCAGCTTCTACTCGACATTGTTCTGCTCTGTAACGTAGGTGAGTCCAGTGCTGATAAGAGTTTGGGGCATCGACATGCCGACCGAGACAACAATTTCTGCATGCACAATATGGATTCGAGGAATAATTTAAATTATTGTAAATAAAACCTCCTAATATATACATTAATTGCTAACAAAATAACGATGATGAGGAGAAGAAGCTACATTACCAATTCCTTCGCGGACTGATAAGTTTGGTCTGATAACATCTTTGGAGTTGATCAGAAATATATCTCCGATGTACAGATGATTCGTTGGGACGTACACACAGTAGAGCTCCTCTTCACCAGAATAACTCTGTTTTGGTAGTAGAGAAACAATGATATAACCAAGATGCCCAAATGAGAAACAAGAACACTGATGTGGGGGAAATACTAATATAAATGAAAATGCACATCAGTGTCTTCGGTCACTGCAGTGTGAATTATGCATAGCCAAGATGACCATTTTGATTAATCTAACCCCCCAACATGCAGGGTATGCTATTACCAGAGATAAATATAGGAATTTTCTTAGGAGAAAGAGCAACGTATAACTAAGAACTAAAAAATTAACAGTGCTGTAGCTAAGAACTAAAATCATATTCAACAAATTGGTGAAAAATACTGTCAGCAAGATAAAAGAAAGCGTAAACTTTTTAGTTGCTTCAAATTAGCCTTCACAAGAACATATACCTATAGGAAAATAAAAGATGTCTATGCGACCAATGTAGATTTAAAACAAAATATATTATTTACAATTATTGTGTTGAATTCGTGGATCGTTCAACTTTGGCAAGTTTAAGCAGCACAAGGAAAAGACCAAGACAAAGATGAAGTTGTTTCTCCCTTCTCTCTCCTCTGAGACCAAAGATGAATATTAATTAAGGAACTATTTCTCAATATATCTCTCCAACTGTTGCCCAGTCCAAATGTGCAGTCAGTGGTGTGAGTTTAGAAAGCCTACCAGGACCTACTATGACCTTGTGGAACAATATCAAGTTAAAAGCTAAAATCTTAAAATGTCATTTATATCATGGTTAGAGACTAAGAATCATGATTCATAAGCTATTAAAAATTCAAGGATTTCAAACCAGCCATACAAAAGATATACGACCTTTTATATTTTTATTAGTGGGGCCTACAAGAGATGAAAATAATATTGTTTGGGAGGGACCAAAGTTATCTTCTTCAGTTCGTGTGGTATAAAAGAAATGTTACTCTCCTTACAAATATCATGTGGCTTAGCTAGTTTCCGAAAACGATATAAGATCTTAAGAATCATACTTCGCCTCCCAATATCATCCTCATTAGTCGGGCACGAATAATCCAAATAGAGGAGGTACTTTAGCTTAGCAGGACTGAGTGATTAGCTAACTGGAAAAATGTATCCCATGAGTTAAAAGAGTCTTTTGAATGACATTATAAAGCCAACTGCATGTGGTGTCAAAGCAAACACCAATTGTAAAAAAATCAACAGGAACTCCGTCGCTAAAGTTCAGGGCTCTGAGATGCCAAAAAATATATATGAATTATCACAGAATGCTCATATAAGTTAAGTCCTGAGGATGTGCAAAAGTACAGACTGCTATCTCTAATTTAACATAGATCTTGAAAAAGAAATGTACTTATCCTTAATCCTTCTCACACACGAGCCGACATCCTAAGACTTTTTTTTTATGGATTTAAGGTTATGAGATGAGATGAGATCAGTTCTATCAAATTGAAGTTCAACTAATTATGATTAGCCTTTTTTTTCTGGATGCTACACCTTGGGAAACGAAGCAGCGACCTCTTATTTTGGATTGGAAAGGAAAGTTTTGTGGCAAGAGCTATGCTCCTTTGGTACGATTAGCCTTATTTGACTGCCAAATAAAACCTACTTGAATTCTTACAGATTCCATTCAGTTTTATATATCCATCACGAAGTTATACTACTGAGATTTCTGGCCTCCAGTACGAAGCATGGAAGCTGGCAAGTTACTTGACATGCACATTTACATGCAGCTCGGACATTGTATAGATTCCAACTAGTTCTATAGGGTTCTCGTATAACTCATGGTGCCACAGATATAAGGTGTTTATATAGATGAAATGCACAAAGCCAAAAAAAACGAAATGAAATTCGAGACAAACAAGTATGGGAATTCTGGATTTGGAGATGCATGCAACATTTGTTGCAAAAAATCTCCATTTTCCTATGTTTGGTTAGCAACAAACTTGAGTTGGAAATGGAAATGGAGATGCAAAAGGCATCAAATTCTTGCAGCATTTGTTGCACTCATTTTGGTTGTAACAAGATTTGCAACTTTGGGAATGGTGAACATGGTAATTATTATGGGTGCCACATAAGCTTTGCATATGCCACATATGTAAATTTGCAACAAATGTTATATTTTCTTTAGTTTTTTGTTCAACCAAACACAAGAAATGGTTTGGATTTGGCAATCCAATTACAAAACTTGAAGATAACCAAACAATGGATTTGGGCTCCTTTTTTTGCAACAAATGCCACATGCATCATTTGTTGCATGAAAGCAAGATGCAATTTTTTTTGTTGCTAACCAAACATGCCCTAAATGCAGTATATAGATGAAATGTACAAAGCCACAAAAAAATTAAAATGAAATTCAACACAAACAAGCATGGGAATTCATTCACATAAAATGAGGTTAAATTTCAAGTGTTGTATATTTCTAGACCTGAAGAGCGACAGAAGACGTGATGAAACCAATTGCATATTCACCAATTCGTGGATGTCTTATAATTGCCACTTCCTTGAAGGCCTGCGTGTTCTGGTCTGCAAGTATAAAACCTAAGCAAAATGCTCACCTAAAAAGAAAACTAAAGAAAAAGGTGAAGAAGAAAAATGGAAAAAAAATTTACTAGGTGATATGGCTGAACTAATCTGCTTGGATGCATTGTAAATATGGCGAACGAATGGCATCCGCTTGATAAACCACTCTCCAAGGCTTAGGATGGATGCCCCAAGCCATGAAGACATGAACACTCCTACTAAGAATATGAAGGTAAGGGATGTTATGAAACCAAGCCCTGGCAAGTAAAAGAAACAAGTTAGGCAATGATACAAATATAAGAACCGGAAACCATATGAAGAATTAAACATATGCCGAAGAATGTACAAATCAAGATAAAGCATTGCTTTTTTCTTTTTTTACTGCAAGGCCTTGTCAGTGGACCATGTTCAGATGGGTTCGCGAAGACAACAAAAGAACCATATCGTAAACAAAATAAGGTCGTGATTATAAGAAATGGCACAAAGGAACCAAAAGAAACAGCTAAAGGTATATCAGCACTCAATAAGCAAAAACTGCTAAAGAGCCAATTAACACAACCACCACCACCACGCAAAAAAAAGGAAAAAAAGAAGACGCTGTGCCTTCCTTTTTATGTCATATGTCCTGTCACCATCATAGTACGAATGCAAGCATGCAGAAAAGAGGTCAATTTTCAGTGAAATGCTTAGTTGAATAAGCATACGGTACGCAGTGACATGTTCAGGAATTCGACAAGACCAGCTCAAGCCTCAAATGGATCCACCCCCTACCCCACCTTTTTCATCTTATTGCGCATGTATATTCTGAACTGATATGTCATCACATAAGACCATGGGCTAATGGTAATTCATGAGTCCAACAAATAAGCTAAAAAAAAGTTTCGAAACATACAAGCTTATCCCAAACTTTTAGTGTCAATAGACTCAATACATGAATCCTTTTCTTACATTCTACCCAGTTTAAAATAGATGTTAACCATGTTATAAAAAGACAGATTATTTACACAGAGAAGAAGGGTGAAGAAGGAAATGATATACTGAACATCACAATTTACCAAAAGAAGGTAGATAAAATCATTCACATACCAAATATGTTGATTCCAAGGTGAACGTAGATTGGAGAAAAGAATCCATCAACAAAACGAATAAACCACCAGGTGATATAGAAAGTAATTGCAAGCGGGAAGAGGATAACACTGCAAGATAGCAAAAACAAATATCAGAGATCTACTCTGCCCGAAGTTGGGCTTGTATTGTATAATCTACATAACTGAGAATATGACATTCTTTATACCAGTAATTAGCTCCACCGTTTCATTAAAAATAAAAGTAACCAACTCCATTGTTACCAAAAATCCATTTATGTATTATTTTTGCACACGGTGAACTATCAGTGAGATTTTCTGTACACCTGAAAACAAAGAGGGTCTGTGACATGGATTCGGTAAACCAGACAAGAATCTCATCATATGCTTATACCAACCATACACACATAAGAGGTTCTTACGCAAAAATTAAAACACATGATACCAACTCAAATTTTCTATATATGATATTATGATTACCAGCATTTTGAGTAGGTAATGAAGGGAAAGCTAAATTAGAATAAACACCGTTGACATATGAATCCCTTATGTTTTGATTATTTTACAAAACCGTATTTCAAATATACTATATGCCACTAACAATGCCAGACGAGTCAAAATGCTACACAACTGGAGTTATTCAAGCATAAAGACAATCAACATTGCAACTGACAACTCAAAAGTAATATTAGCAAAGATAGACAAGACTCGGAAGATTTCAATGCACATTCAAAGGATATAACGAAGAAGTCGTACATCGGAAAAATTCACGACTTTTCTAATTTATTTGAGTTTTGAGTCGAGTCGATCTCAAAAGATTAGAATCAAGTGTTCTATCATATTTCAATTCAAGTTATAAAACCAAAAATTCAATTTTCAAATTCTTTTTTCAAAACAGGGGCAGTTTGAAAATATCATACAAATAAACGTCTATGATACAGGTCCCTGGGACGTCTATGATAGACGTCTATAACAATTCATAAATTTTCAAAATTTGAATTTTGGTGAGATTTTTGAATTTCCAACGGCCAATAACTCTCCTATACTTTAGGAGCAGTTATTATAACTGTCCTAACTGATCTACATTGCCTCCTTATATATAGAACAAGTTTCCAAAAGTTTTCACTAATTTTTTAATCCGATTTTCATTTTCTTTACTTTCAAGTGTTTGTGAAAACTCTCTCTTTGCTCTTAAGTTCTTCACTACTCTTTTCAGAAAGAAGAGATCTTTCTAGCACTTTTCTATTCTTGTAGAAAAGAAAGATCTTTAAAACTTTCGAAAAGCGATTGTTTTTAAAACTTGGTTAATCTTGAAAAACATTTTCGATTTGTTTTTAACATTTTGTCAATCTCCAAAATACAATCATTCATCTCCTTGAATTGAAAATTTGATTTATCTTTTAAAATCATTAGGATTGTTGAAGTTGGTTTGTAAAGATTTGTAAAAATCTTACTTTGTACGACCTAATGAAAAAAGTTCTAAGATCTTCATATTGTAAAGGTTTCAGACTTACGCCTTGGAAAAAATCTAGGTGTTCACCATCTGGGCCCTTAGTAAAAAATCTAGGTGTTCACCGTCTGTAAGTGTAAAGATTCTAAGATCTGAGCCTGATAAAAGATGTCAGATCCTCCATCCGCAAGGAGTCACTAGATAGTGTTTGAATCCTGAGCAGGAGTTCTCAGGCGAGGATTAGCCACATGGTTGGTGAACCTTAATAACAATCCTCTATGTCCATTTACTTTTTATGTGATTCTGTGTTATTTCTGTGAATATGTGTTGTGATAGTATTTGTACTTTAGACTCTGATTTTAAATTCCGCTGCAAAATCTATTAATTCCGTAAAATAATTTTAGTTTGTCATAAATCCTTATTCAACCCCCTCTAAAATTGTTTTCATTTGTTATCAGCGTAGATTACTCTATTTGTAAGATTTACCTCTTGAGTTTCTGATCCTATGGCAAACATATGGAAGAACAATCCACTAACTGTCCTCCTCTTTTCAATGGTACTAACTACTAATTCTGGAAAATCGAGATTAGAGTTTTCCTTCAGTGTATAAATCTAGAAATCTTAGAAATCATATAAAAAAAAACTTCGTCCTCCCTACCACGAATCCTTTATCCGATGCTAACCAGAGATCGATGATATTAAATATCAAGACAATGAATGCACTTCAATGTTCTTTGAATTCAGCAGAATTCAATAGAATCTCTGTGTCAAACGGCAAACGAGATTTGGAATACTCTCAAGATTGCCCATGAAGTAATCAGTCAAGTCAGAGAGAGTAAAATCAACCGTCTCATGCACGAGTATGAGATATTCCAAATGAGAAACGATGAAACCATCGACTCTATGTATTCTAAATTCAACAATATCAATACAGAACTCTTCAGTCTAGAAAAGAAATTCGATGACAAAGAAAAGTGTTATAAGTTGGTGAGATCTCTTACAATATTATGGCAACCTAATATCACTGACATCAAAGAGGCTAATGACATGACAGCGTTGAAAGTTGACATCCTTATAGGAAAATTAAAAACTTACGAAATACAATTAGGGGATCTTAAGCAGAAGCAGAAGGACACTCGAAGGAAAAATACCGCGCTAAAGGCAACGACTGGCAAGTCAAACCCTAAAGAAACATCTAGCGACGATGAAAGCAAGGATGAAGAAATGACCGATATTGCAGGACACTTCAAGAAGTATCTGAAATCAAGAAATTTATATTCGAAAAAAGATACGTATAATTTACATAAATTTTTTAGTTCTCTACGTTGTTTTGAATGCAATAAGGAAGGCCATGTCAAGTCAAAGTGTGATACGCTTAATAAGAATACGTGGAAGTCTAAGAAGAAATCAGAAAAACATTCATTTCAAGTTATTTGAGACTATACGGATTCCAGCGACTCGGAAGACGAAAAAGTCGCCAACGTGTGGACGAAGAGGTAATTGACAATGACTTTGATATAGAATCTCTTAGTAAAGTAAATTTAATAAGTCTTTGTCATTATCTTAAGAACAATTATGATAAAATAAACTCTAAATATAAGATTTTAAAGTCAAAACTATCTGCTAAGAACAATCTAGAAAAATCAACTCAAGATGAACTAAAAGAAATTAAAATAGAAAATGAAAATTTAAACGATAAAATAAAATCCATAACATTAACTAAAGAAAAGTTAGTCAAAAATAATAATACATTAAATTTGAAATATTTGATCTTAAAAGAAAAGTAGAATTAAAAGATAAAATGCTTTTAAATTTTACCAAAAGTAATGATAACTTAGATATTATATTAGGACAATTTATAAAACATTGCAAGAAAGAAGGTATAGGTTACGATAAATATTCTGAGTTAGTCCCTAAAACCAAATCTTTTAAATATAAGTATTATTATAAATATGGTAATAAATATGCCCACTCCACGTGTGACTATTGCACTTTAGAGCATATTTCATAATATTGTAATATTAAAAACAAATCTACTTACAAATATTTCTTTACTCCTAAGACTGACATAAATGAATCAAAAATAGTATGGGTTCCTAAGGTTAACAATAATCAACCCAGACAAACTTAATTCAAGAAAGTATACATAACCAATTTAATGAAATTAACTCCATTAATCATAATAATTCAATAGACAATAATGATTCTAATCTGTTAAAAGGTTTAGATAATTTATTGATAGACAAAAATGTTGAAACCAATATTTTGGAACAAGAGAGTAGTTGATATTTCTTTTCCAAAGGATTGAAAATTCAACAAAAATCACCATAAGAATTTAATAATAGGAGAAATTAATAAAGGAGTAATTACTAGGTCAATAAAATTAAACTAATCAATTGGAAGAACAGTAAAAAGTAATTCAACAAAAATCATTCTAAGGACTTAATAATAGAAAATATAGATAAAGAAATTATTTGTTTAATTATTGTATTTGTATTATTTCTTTAGTATGAGTGTTTAATTATATATCTATTATTCACTTGCTACCTTATATTTTTTAAATTCCTCCTCCATGCTTTCAACTTTTTGATATTTCCAAAAAGGAGGAGAATTAATATGCATATATTCAGGAAGAGCATTTGAATGGAAATCTTTTTAAATTTATATATATATATATATATCTTTGAAATAATTATTATATATATATTAAATTATATTAATTAAGTTTTGTAAAATATCAAAAGGGGGAGATTGTTAACCTATAAATCTCTTTATGTTTTGATTATTTTACAAAACCGTATTTCAAATATACTATATGTTACTAAAAATGTCAGACGAGTCAAAATACTACACAACTGGAGTTATTCAATGATAAAAACAATCAACATTGCTACTGACAACCTAAAAGTAATATTAGCAAAGATCGGTAAGACTCGGAAGATTTCAATGCACATCCAAAGAATATAACGGAGAAGTCGCACATTGGAAATATTCAAGACTTTTCTAATTTATTTGAGTATAGAGTCGAGCCAATCTCAAAATATTAGAATCAAATGTTCTATCATATTTCAATTCAAGTTACAAAACCAAAAATTCAATTTTCAAATTCTTTTTTCAGAACAGGGGCTGTGTCTGAAAATATCAGATAAATAGCCGTCTATAACAGTTCATAAATTTTCAAAATTTAAATTTTGGTAGGATTTTTGAATTTCCAACGGCTAAAAAAGGCCAATAACTGTCATATACTTTAGGGGCAATTATTATAATTGTCCTAACTGATCCACATTGCCTCCCTATATATAGGACAAGTTTCCAAGGGTTTTCAATAACCTTTTTACATAATTTTCATTTTCTTTACTTTCAAGTGTTTGTGAAAACTCTCTCTTTACTCTTAAGTTCTTCACTACTTTTTTCAAAGAGGAGATCTTTCTAGCACCTCTACATTTTTCTATTCTTTAGAAAAGAAAGATTTTTAAAAGTTTCGAAGAAACAACTGTTTTTAAAACTTGGTTAATCTTGAAAAACTTCTTCAATTTGTTTTTAAACTTTTGTCAATCTCCAAAATACAATCACTCATCTCCTTAAATCGAAAATTTGATTTATCTTTTGAGATCGTTAGGATTTTTGATGTTTGTTTGTAAAAATTTGTAAAAATCTTACTTTATACGACCTAGTGAAGAAAGGTCTAAGATCTTCACATTGTAAAAGTTTCGGACTTGCGTCTTGGAAAAGATCTATGTGTTCACCACCTGCAAGTGTAAAAGGTTTCAGACTTGAGCCTTTGGTAAAAAGTCTAGATGTTTATCATCTGTAAGTGTAAAGGTTCTAAGATCTCAGCCTGATAAAAGATCTGGGTTTCTCCACCCACAAGAAGTCACTGGATAGCATTTGATTTCTGAGCAGTTCTCAGGCGAGGATTAGCCACAGGGTTGATGAACCTCGAGAACAATCATCTGTGTCCATTTACTTTTTCTATGATTCTGTATTATTTCTGTGAATCTGTGTTGTGATAGTATTAGTACTTTAGACTCTGATTTTATATTCCGCTGCAAAATCTATTAATTCTGCAAAATTATTCTATATTTGTCATAAAGCCTTATTCACCCCCCCTCCCAGGCTTTTTTCAAGCACGTGCTTCCAAATAAATTAATTGCAAGGACATTTTTCCTCCGGAATGATCTGCTTCTGTATGTCACATTGTGCCAAGTTAATGCAAAATAATAAGATCGGGTATGGAAAGTGCAGATAATGTTTCTTCCAGGACACCACCGCTCCAAAACAGGAATTCAAATGTCTATGCCAAGAGGCCCTGTCTACATCTGGCCACCCTAAGGCACTTCCAGAGAAATTAATTAGGAACAGAATAAACTGGTGAGAGTAGAAATGATGGTTTGACCATTGACAAGGGAAGAGAGGAAAACCAAATAAAAGAAAAAAAAGCTTAACGTGTTGCAACCATGAAATCTATATGATTTTTACAATTTTCAGTAGCTTATTAGACAATAGATACGTAGCCTGATCTGCAATTCTGATCAACTTCACACCTCTGTTATGTAGAGGATTATTTTCTATATTTTTCTTAAATTATTTTTGAATTCTATGTATAGGCCATATTCATCAACAATTTTTACCAAGATGCCTATTTGGCATATTTTGCAGCTTATATTGTAGCCGGATCTAGACTCCAAGGGCTAGGCACCTAATTTGACCCCTTGAGAACATTAAACAATGCTGTTTATGAACCAAAATTGCAGACGGTTCCTGTGCAACATGTCCACCTGTATATTGTTTAATTCATTCAATGACTAGCTTAGACATAAGTAAGAAATAGGGTAAACTAATTAGTTTTAACTCGAAATCGCAGCAATGATCAAATCAATCACAGTGCTGAATGATCCTTACACATGAAAGGGGTAATGACTCTATCCTTAAAGCCACTTGCCCGTATATCCAAATACCTCTATTATCTGAGTTGATATTCCAACAGTAAGCTATCTGCATAGCCAGGTTATGTAATATACAGCATCTTCGTTAGCATGTCAATGAGATAGGAGTCAGAGAAGAGATCGATGAATCATGGTTTTGTGGGTAGTAATGTGCAGTGGAGAATGCTAATAAAACAATTACCAGCACAGTGCAGAATGTGATTGCTAAGAATCCATCGATTCAACCGCCCACGGTTTATAATTTGAGACAAACAATATGAATCAAAAAGACCACCATAGTTGGGGAGTTTCAAATGGCACAGATGCTATTAGAGACGTCAGAAATAAACCATTAATAAGCAAAGGTGGTGACCAAAAGCCATCCTAATAACAACTGAGCTGACCTCAGGTTTTAATGCAATAATCCAGTTCTGGTTTGACGCAGGATGCTATGTGGACAGATTGCAAAACGCCTTCTCCCCCCTAATGTGTACAAGTATGCATGAATATGACAACAAAGGCACCTTAGGCCTACACTTCATTTATTGCATTGTGCCTACATGCAAATCAGAATGAATGGTATACACATGTATGTCCTTGAAAAATATAACATCAGAAGAATGTAAATTTTTCGTCACAGTTTTTATCCAACTTGTGATCGCCTCCTGCCATTTCAAAAGCTAAAGCAAAGCTGAATAACTTCCCAGAACAGCAGTAGTAACAAAATCAATTAGTTAATTTTACACATACCGAAATCAAAGTTGGCTTCATCAACCATGTTTCTATTTAAATCTAAATAGCAAGCATCATATATCTATCAATCCCATGCTTAGAACTTCCATTACAGAACCATATATAATTTTCAGGACTTTTAACACAATCTATGTTTTATCCCAAATATTTTACACCATCTGTACTCTCTCTATAGTCCAAGCATTACCACCTTTGAGTATAATCATATATGGAACGCCCTTAATAATTCACTACAAATTTAGTATCAACTGTAGCAGTGACAAAATTACATAACCTCTTTCTTCAGATTGATATGTGCCTTAATGTCAAAATGTCATTGGTAAGAGAAAGTTTGTGAAAGTACTATAAGGTCTACAATAACACATGCTTGGCAAGGTTTTACTACATGGATGAGATAGAGATCCTGTTTGTGGTCAGAAAACAATATAATTAATTAGTTGATTCAGTTTGATGAACTTGTGGTCGTTTTCACGGATAGTGTGAGTCATGATAGACAGTAGCGAGGGGAGAGGCATAAAATCCAGAAACAGCGAGAAAGAAAAGAGTTTAAACGGAGCAATGCACTCTGGCTAAGGACCATTTGTAATAGACCAAACTTTTGGCAGAAATGTAGAAATCATCAACGATACAATACGGACATATGTAAGAAATTAAGCACGGACCACATGGGAGGGATAAAAAAATATAGGATGAACAAGAAAATTTCACCATCCAGTCATGAACTTCTTTGATGCCCAACTTCGTATAACTTTATAAAATGCCTGCATGGTAAATTGTAGTTCAGTAATAAATAGAAGAATATCGTAAGCATGTGTTACAAGAACTGAGACTGGAATATATATAGGGGAGTGATCTTTTGCAAACCGGTCCGCGTTTTTTAAAAACGGGAACTCTCGATCCACGACATATTTGAACGATCCAAACAGTTCAAGTTGATCACCCTACACTCAAATGTATGTGTATGAAAATCAAAGAATTTAAGGACCTCTAACCCATGCATCGAATGAGTGCAAAATGAACATCTTTCGATATTGCAGCATAAACTCCATCTAATACATTGGTTAGAAGTCTTCAAATCCTTTGATTTTTCATACACATAGACTTGAAGGTAGGGCGATCAACTTGAACGGTCTGGATCGTTCAAATATGTTGTGGATCGAGAGTTCCCGTTTTTAAAAAACGCGGACCGGTTTGCAATAGAGCGCTCTCCAATATATATAAAGAACTGTGTATAAACTGATTGTAAAAGTTTTAAGTGCCAAATCAATTTTTTGTGTGGGTGGTCAGGACAAAGGAACTGCAACTGCATGATTTTGTTATAACCTAAGTTGTAATTTATGGAGTTTATGGTTTATAGCTTTGGCATGTGAAATTCATTCACCTAAATTTCAATGAGTCGAAGAGGATACACAACAATTGACAATGTGTGGGGTTCCTCTCTACAAATCATCCAAATCTAGTTTGTGAAGGTAGAATAATTGAGAGCGGATTATTGGTCTAAATATAAAATGGAAATTTCAATTTGATCAAGCATACTTGGTCTTCAAATTTCTTAAGGAGCTTATCTTGAAAATTTACAATATGACATGCGCGGGGGCTCACCAGACATCCAAATCGAATTTCCTTTTGATATCCTCCTTTTCAAGAATCAAGGAATCTTGTTTCCACGTTGCATATGGCTTTCCTTTTCATCTAATTCAACAACTTTACCACAAATGATCACCATAACCTATGTCTAAATTCCATGTGCTGCTTGGGTCACTTTTCCATGTTTCAAGCAGCATAAGAGAAGAATCCACTTCATCTTTTCCATGTAGCTTTCATTATTATCTTTATTATTTTTTATTTTTTTGCGCCATTTTGTCATAGTTTTCTCGTTTTGGTGATGAATTAGAGGTTTGATGCAAGCCATCATCATCAGTGGTAGAGCTCCTCACAACAATTCATCTAGGGTCACGGTTACAACTTTCCCACGGCATGATAACTTTTCTCTTTATCTTTGATTGCTCTTGTGTAACAACGCTATATGATTTTCTCAATTATGCTATATTAATGGTGGTAATCCTCCAATGAAATGATATTAGCAAGCATTTCTATGAGATGCTTATATCTGGAGATAAGATGAGACATGAAAAGCTTTAAACGATCAATACATAATCGCTTTCTATAAAGTTGGACAAAGTGTGATGGGCATGAAACCTTTATGTTTGGCAATTGGGAAGTGACAAGAAAGTAGGAAAGTAAGAAAGTAGTTGGAAAATAAAATGGAAAGAAAGTAAAAAGAAATTACGAATTCTTCTTTGTTTTGCTAAAAAGAACATGGAAAAGAAGCTGAGTTGACGCTTACGTGGCAATGAAAAGTGAACTTGGATTGTTTGGTTGGAACAATAGAAAGTGAGGAAGTGAGAAAGAAAAAAGAATAGAATTAAAATATAATAAAATAACTATATAATATTCTCTCTTTCTACTTTACTCAACTTTCTTAAGGGCATGTTTGGCAAATCGAAAGAGAGCGGAAAGTAAGAAAGTAGTAAGAAAGTGATATTATTAGAAAGTAACAAAACATGTTTGTTTGGTCTCTAGGAAAGTGAGAAAGATGATGAATTGTAGCCTATGTGACGATAAGATTAATGATGTAAAAAAACTATTTTACCTTTTTAGTTATTTGAACTTACAATTAATGCTTTAAAATAATATAAAATAATGCATGAACTCTGTCTTTCTCACTTGCTCTCCACTTTCTAGCTCAAATGCTAGAAAGTGAACTTGGGCAAAATTCCTAGGTGGCAAAGAAAGCAGCCATCTACTTTCTCACCACTTTCCTCTCCCCAAACACAAAAAAGTATTCATCTTCTCTACTTTCTCACTTTCTATATCTACTTCCCATCTCCCAAACATGCCTAAGATTTGGTAAGAAAGTGGATTGATCAAAATCACATGAGACAAAAATTATAGAAAGTACTTTCATTTTTTTTCAAGCACCCAAACAAGTAAAGCAAGAAAGTGAGAAACGCTCTCACTTTCTACTCTGCTTTCCATCTCCCAAACATGCCCAAGGCTTACAAGGGTTGGGGGCAACTCAGGATGAGAGCAATATAGATGGACATATAGGCTGACAAGATTTGTACGAAACCAAATAAGGATATGACGACATTACTAACATCGCCACCAATGATACCCAAGAAATATTACGAAAATAATGCAGAATCACTATCCAATCTAGGGGTCTTTTCAGAAGGCAGTTTTCGAGCAATCCTCACAGCAAATTTCTCGGTAATTGGTCTTCCTAGAACCTGGTCTTCACTCTGAGCAATTCGGTCTGCATAAAAGTTCCAAACCCCCCACACCCCACCCCACACCCCAACCCAAAATAAATAGATAAATAAATAAAACACCATTTCATGGAAAGGCCTTAATTTTCCATTCTATATATGCACCAATTTCCAATCATAAATAAAATCCTACACAAAATCAATGCTTTTCCTGAACAGAATTGGTTAAATTTCCAAAACATTCCTTACAGTTTACAATTGCAAGTCTGCAACCAAAATTATCCCACTTGAAACACATAGAACGATACTGAGATTTTCAATCAATAAATAACAAACCAAGAACCCTAAGCACATCGAATCAAGCAACAAGGGGACATCGAAGATCGATCAAATTACCCACCTCGCTTCCTGAGTGGTGGCGGTGGCGGAGCGCGGCGGCGGATGCGGAGGAGGACGCCGCCTTCGAATCCAAGTCTCCGGCGATGTCGGGCCCATCAGCGACGGGGATCAGCAGCTCCCGATCTCTCATCGGACTCGACAACTTCTCATCGTTCATCATCACCTCCCCTCTCTCTCTAGAAACTATGGAAATCCCCAACAGAGATGCAGTGATTTAATTAAGGCCTGTTTAACAGAAAACCCCCGTGGTTTGGGATATTGTCCAAAAATCCCCGGTAATTCTGTTGTTAGATTAAAAAAACCTTTTAGTTTACGATCGTTGCCAAGTATCCCTTCGGCCGTTAAAACCCACTTTTAAATGGGACGTGGCCTCACTCGATCTATTTAATTTTTTATAAATCCCTTTTACCCTTCTTCTTCATTATATCAGCTTCTTACAAAATTGATTCTCCTTCGTTTTCAGGATTTCATAATCATCGATTTGGACAGAAGTGGAGAAATATCGGCGAGCACCTCGAGAAGAAGATCTAGCGGCCCAGCGGAGAGTTCGAGCATCATCACTGAGGACGATATGTTCTACCGCATCTCCGGCTTGAGATCATCGTTCAGGGTTGCAACCACCGTAGAAAACTCACGCAGAAAATTCTTTGGCTGCTATTACTATCCTAAGTGGTGTCCATTCGTTAAGTGGGTAACTTCTGATACGAGGGGAAAAGACAATCGAGCACCGTCATGCTCCGCTTCCCGAAATATTTAAATACGGTACGCGATAAATCCAACCATGTACCTATGGCGAATAAAGATCCTTCCATAGTCACATCACGGCTGTCAAGGAGATATCAAGAACAATAAAATAAAATTTAACTATCACATGTTCAACTGCTACAATAGAATAATAACAAGAAAATAGCGGAAACAAATAAAGATCCAACAAGTAAATATTCTAACCACGTCCCTTATTGGATTACAACTTTAAACCATAACTAGAAAATAAAATAAACTAAACATCTCTAAACTAATCGGCAAAGCTTCTCACTGCTCAGCTTGCTTGCCAAAATATTCTCGATCTTCTTGCCACAAGGTTAAAGGAGCTGAGCCATGCAAAATCCAGACATCAGTGCGTCAAAATATCATAATAATAAACTGAGTAATGTATATATATGTTGTTATGTACAAAATGAAGTATAATTATAAACAAACAAGCGCAAGTGATATAACAGCAGGCTATAGGTATGTCATTTATATCCTAAAATCTGTGTTTCTAGGTTATCTATCCTGACGGTGTTTGAAACCAATTAATGTAATTCTTGATGTAACTCAATAGTACACATGCGTATCCGAGACCACGGTCATGACTCTCTGAGCTGAATCCGAGACGTGCCGCTTGGCAGTAAAACAAGGTCAAGTACAGACGAATGATGTCAGCATCATCATTCCGGGCCCCGGGCCCCATATCGACTGATCAGTCTCTGGAAAGTAGTGAACTATTGAATTACAAGTCGGGTTTCATTATTGATTTTCCCTTTCCCCTAGGTTTCATGTTCAAGTTAGGTATTAAAAATATCTACATAACGCCAACACAGGAACATGCAGGTACAGGTTATGTCTATTTAGACAACAAGTCACATCCATTGGGACAACAAGTCAGAATTGTCGGCATTGATAAATAATCCAAGTAACAGATATAGCAATGGCCAAATAACGTGTCATGCACATGTTAAGCAGTGTGTATTAAATAGGATAAATATTTGATTGGTAACCACTCATAATAAAAGCAATAATATAACTGTCATGGTTATCTAGTTATAACAGGATGGATATACTCCGTATTACTTGTTACAACATGAATATCTAACAGTATTTATTTCACAACTGTTAATTATTATAAACTAAACGATATCTACTAGAATAATTCGCGTCGGTAATTTTGTATAATTTCATCAGTTGCAACTACACATGTATCGGCATTACTAGATAATATAATATGGATTATTATATAAAATTGTATATCGATAATAGTTTGCAAATTATAAATATATGTATATTATAAATATATATGATTTGGTATACGTAAAATAGCATGTTACAAGTTAGAAAACTTGCCTCGATCGGTAAAATCACGACAACGAATACGGTTACCCGCACGACGACAACGTTCGCAAACACGACGTACGATCGAAACAAGTCTCGGCCAGGCAAGTGCGACGATGGGGTGTCTGCTCGTGCTCTGAACTTCAGAGCCTCGGGTCTGGGTTCAGATCGACGGGAAAGATGGCCGGAGTTGGGTTCCAAGAGATAGTGTTCGGTTCTTGAAGTGAGGGGGTCAAGTTGATGCTGTCGAGGAGAGAGGTCGTGTCGGGATTGAGGTATGGGATCGTGGTTGAAGGCGAGAGAAACAAGGTGGAGGCAACGGTCAGCTCCGGCGAAGGGACCAGAGAAGGAGGAGAGTGAGAAGAAGAAGAAGAAGTCGGTGATGGGGTGCTCTGTGCTGGAAGCGTAGGCGAAGATGATGAAGGCGCAGGTGAGGACAGAGAGGAATGCGACGGCAAGGGGAGGAGATGTCGGTGTTGAGAGGAGAGTTTGGCTCCGTTGAAGAGAAGCAAAGGACGAAGAAGAAGAAGAAGGTGTCGTTGCTGATGATGGTAGTGGGTGGTCAGGGTTCAGGCGAGGACGATGACAACAAGGAAGGAGATGGCGAGGAGAGGAAGAAGGAGTTGACGAAGAGTACTGGGGGATGACGACGGCAAGGTGGTGCAGGCAGTGGGTGAGGCTGCGATGGTGAGGTCGGAGAGATGGGGCGAGGCTGGAGGCGTCGGGGTGGAGTCAAGGATAGTTGTGGCGACGAGGTGACTGGATTTGGGGCTTGGCGATGACGAGGGCGAAGGTGCGTGGGTTAGGGCTTGGGGATGGAATCGGGGAAGACGAGGGAGAGAAAGAGAGAACCGAGGGGGAGAGAGAGAGAGAGTTTTTTTTATTATAAAAATTATATAAAATGTTTATTATTATATATAGTATAGTTAAAATATATAGATTATAGTTTTAGGGTTTATAGATAAAACCAAATTACAACCAAACTTCACCAGAATCTCATCAAAAATATATTTTGGAGAATAATAGATATACGTAAAATTTAAACCATAATGCAATAATATACTATTAAATATTTATACCCTCTAATAAGATTTAAAAAGGAATTTAAATAAATATATATAGATCTAATAAATATTTTATTATCTGATATCTTGAGATTTAAACGAGATGGATAAAAGTAAACTAAAATATAGTAGTTAGCACAATATAACTTATTCATAACTTGTAGCTATTAATAGATGTATAATAATTTAAATATATGTTGTATATCCGTTATACTAGATTCACATAGATTTAATTTACTGATAAATATCAGATATAATCTAACACCATACTGGGTTTCATACATGCGGGTCGGGTCGAATAACCGCTGCTGCTATTCGAATCACTTGCAACCCAAAATAATAAAATAGAAGAAATATAAAGCAAATGTTAAAATAACAACTAATATTGTATAAACGCACAAGGGTGTTACATTATACCCAGCTATAAAAGAATTTCGTTCTCGAAATTCATGAAACAAGAAAAGACAAGAAGATACGGATCTAAAGGAAGAGATGTGGAAACTTTTATCGAATCTCGTCTTCACGTTCCCAAGTAGATTCCCCATGCGAACGATTTCCCCACGAAACAAGCACCAGGGGGATTACTTTATTCTTGAGAACCTTTTCTCGTCGATCTACAATAGCCATTGGTTGTTCTTCGTAAGTCAAATCTTCTCTCACTGTCAATTCCGAATGATCAAGAACGTGCGTCTCATCTCGAACATACTTGCGGGGTTGAGATACATGAAACACGTCATGAACACCCGCCAAGAATGGTGGCAAAACCAATCGATAAGCTACTTCTCCAACATGCTCAATGATATCGAAAGGCCCCACAAATCGAGGACCAAGCTTATCTCGACTACCAAATCGGATTACTCTCCTTGTCGGTGATATCTTCACAAACACAAGATCACCAACAACAAATTCTAAAAGTCTTCTTCCGGTATCAGCCCAACTTATCTGTCGATCTTGTGCCACCCTCATATGATCACGAATCAAGTTAACTTTCTTCACAGTTTGCATAATGAGTTCCGGTCACAACAATTTTCTTTCTTCAATATTGTCCCAACATACTGGCGAGCGACACTTACGACAGTACAACGCTTCGTATGGAGCCATCTGTATAGTCGTCTGGAAACTGTTATTGTATGAAAACTCCACTAAATGTAACTGATCCTGTCACGAACCCTTGAAGTCTAACATGCAAGCTCTCAACATATCTTCAAGAGTTTAGATTGTTCTCTCAAACTGTCCATCTGTCTAAGGATGGTAGGCCATACTAAAGTTCAATCGAGTTTCTAAACTTTCCTATAGACTCCTCCAAAAGTGTGATAGGAACCGAGTGTCACGATCAGAAACGATACTCACCGGTACTCCACACAATCTCACAATCTCCTGCATGTACCACTCTGCCAAAGCCTCCGTCGACTGGCCAACTCGAAATGGTATGAAATGGGCTATCTTGGTTAGTCGATCGACAATCACCAAGGCTGCGTTATTGCCCTTTAGATTCCGTGGTAAGGCTATCACGAAATCCATGGTTATATATTCCCATTTCCATTGAGGAATCGAAAGTGGTTGCAACAAACCAGCTACCCTTTGATGTTCAGCCTTGACTTCCTGACACACAAAGTACCTCGATACGTAGCGAGCAATCTCTCTTTTCATGCCTTCCCACCAAAATTGTTGTTGCAAACTTTTATAAATCTTCGTGCCTACAGGATGTACTGAATATGCGGAACTATGAGCCTCCTTCATGACTTCTTTATGAACATCTCCTTTAGGTACACACAAACGACTTTCATATCTTAACGAACCATCTTCATGAATCAACAAATCTGTTCGAAGTCCTACTTCCATTTGTCCTCGAAATTTTTGCAATCTAGGATCATGCGACCGTGCTGCCTTAATGCTATCGATCAAATATGACTATACTTACAACTGCATCAATTGTCCGGAAGAATCTGGTAATACGATCTCCAACTCAAATATCTGAAAATCTGGTATAATCTCTTTCTGTACAGTTAACATCCGTATCGCTGTAAACTGACTTAGAGCATCCGGCACTACATTAACTTTTCCCGGATGGTACTTTAGATCAAGATCATAGTCAACCATCAGCTCCAACCATTTGCACTGCCTCATGTTGAGCTTTTTCTGTGTGAACACGTACTTTAGGCTCATGTGATAGTGAACACTTCTACTATTTCGCCCAATAAACAATGTCTCCAAATTTTTAGCGTAAAGATCACTGCTGCTAGCTCCAAGTCATGAGTTGGGTAGTTTTTCTCATGAGTTTTCAATTGCCTCGACGCATAAGCTATAATCTTGTAATGCTGCATCATAACACATCCCAAGCCTTTCCCAGATGCGTCGCTATGAATAACTAATCCTCCAGAACCATCTAGCACTGTTAAAATAGGAGCGGTTGTCAATTTTTGTTTTAGCGCTTCAAAAGCTGACGCACACTTCTCAGTCCATACGAACGGTACCTCTTTTCATGTTAGCTTGGTCAATGGTTCTGCTATCCGAGCAAAGTTTTCCACAAACTTTCTATAGTATCCAGCAAGCCCCAAAAAATTCTGATCTCCCCTACATTCTTTGGAATTGGTCAATCATGAACAGTTGCAATCTTTTCGGGGTCAACTGCAATTCCATCACCAGATACAACGTGACCCAAGAACTTCACTTCTTTAAGCCAAAACTCGCACTTGCTCAGCTTAGCAAACAACTTTTCTTGTCTCAACGTCTGCAATGAAATTTTCAAGTATTCTTCATGCTCTTCTTTGCTCCTTGAATAGACCAAAATATCATCAATGAATACTACCACGAACTGATCTAGAAATGGTGAAAAGACCCGGTTCATCAAGTCCATAAATATCGCCGGTGCATTAGTAACTCCAAATGGCATAACCAAATACTCGTAATGCCCATATCGAGTTCGGAATGTTGTCTTGCAAATGTCTCTTTCTTTCACCGAACTTGATGATACCCTGATCGCAAATCCAACTTCGAGAAAACTCTCACGTCACTGAGTTGATCGAATAATTCGCTTATGCGAGATGGGTACTTATTCTTAATAGTCACCCGATTTAACTACCGATAGTCGATGCACATCCTCCGCGTGCCATATTTCTTCTTGACAAGAAGAACTGGAGCTTCTCATGGTGAATCGCTGTTGCAAATCCAGCCCTTCACTAGTAATTCAAAAAGTTGTTTCTTTATCTCTTCCAGTTCCACCGATGCCATCAGATAATAAGCTTTGACACTGCTCCAGGAATAAGATCAATTGCGGATTCCACATCTCATTTTGGTGGTAAACCTGAGATGTCCTCGAACGCATCCATGAAATCCCGAACTACTACCGGTGCTTCCTCCTTGATTACTTCTATCGACGAAAAAGAGGCAGTTGTTGGCCTACCCTAAATTTGACTGGCCCGACAGATCTGTTACCTTCCAAAAATACGAACTACGGATCTCCGGAATCTGGAAAATCACTTTCCGTGCCCTACAATCAATGTGAGCGTGGAAAATACCAAGAAAATCCATTCCTAAGACAACATCATAACTGTCAGTATCAATCACCAAGAAATCCGCGAATAACTCTCGTCCGCAAATAACACTCGAGCAACCCTTGCACTCACTTCTAGATATAATTCTCCCATTCCCAGTATGTATGTCCCAACAGCTAGATATGGCCGTGTGTGGGATATAGTATGCACTAATAAACTTGGACGACATAAAGCAATGGTGTCACGCCCTGCTTCCCAAAATACGGAATACGAGGGGTGACAAGACCAGCCATGCTCCTACGGTCAAGGAAATATTCTGTCGTAGTCACACTTCGGCTTCTAGCTTTACGTGGTAATCAGTAATCAATGCACAGGTAATGAGAAATGCAGTCACTAAATCAAAACAGATATAAAACTAACCAGATAGAGTCAAAGGAAAGATAGCGCTGACGTCGCTGATCTAGATATCCGCAATATCCCCAAGGTACGACAGGTCCTGATCCGAGCTAAGTCCACTTTTCACTCTGAGCATGCATACTCAGGTCATCAGAGCGACACAATAGCAATAAATATAAATACATATGTAAACACGTGCAATAATGATGAATATGAAACAGTAAGCATGGAGTGATGACATGAGCATGGAGTAACCGGTACAGGTAAACAGTAAAGCAGGTATATCAAATCAGTAATTAATGCATGTCCATGTCACTAACCTATCAGTCTCTAAGTCTCACTGTCTAGGTCGCTAAACCTATCGTCATTCCAAGTGTGAGCGTCAACCACGCAGGAGTATCCCCAACCTAAGGGTAGGGCCCCAGGGGCAAGAGAACACGAGCCCGAATCACGCACGATAATAATCAGTAACATCATCCATACAACTCCCAAAATCACGGTATATGCCGGCAATGGGACTCCCGAGATTCCGTTGGACTCACACTCAAACTAACCCACACCCACGGTCTGCATCAAATACCGACCATAAACCTAAATACTAGTCGGTCCATGACAAGTTTACGCGAGAACTGAAGACCGGATCTCCATCAAGCATGTCTCGACCGGTACCCAAGATAAATAGATAGTGTTTGACATCTTACCTATGACACTAATATAAGTGCTCCATAACCGTTCCATTTCAGTTATAGTTACACTTATATATGTCCCATAGACATCGACAATGCAATAAATTAACTGGGTCTGCTGATTGTGTACAAGTACGTGTTACTTTCATTACTCAATCACGTCTTAACACTAACGTACTTGCCACAATCTAATCACTAATATTTATCACTGGGTAATATATACGATCACTAGGTTATCAATGCTTCATGACCACCATTCAATGAGGATATAACCGCTATATGATATGATGAGAATGCAATTAATTATAATGCGAATATAACATAGCAGCCGGTGTCATACCATTTGCAAAATTTACTATAAAAGGGGTAAGCAATATGTTTGATTATTTGTCCATCAAAATTGGTTTCGCGTCAATCAGGTTTCAGGTTTGCTAGTTATGGTCATTTCATTTTAAGTGTTCACTGCTGGAAGTCCAATTTCTGGACTGGAAGTCCGTTTCGTAACACGTTTTACTCCCAGTTGGGAGTATAATTAGGCAACGCTACAGTTCAACTAATTGTATATCTTTCAGTTATGTTTCCAACTCATCAAAAGGATTATCAATATCAGTTCTTTATTAAACGTTATGTCATGTCTAGTGTAGTTATGCAAGAGGAGTCACTGCAGGAACTGCAGAATACCTAGGTTGTTGAAATGCAAATTTAATATCAAATGATGGTGAAACAGCACGGGACAAGATTCAGGGGTTAGCTAACTAAATTATCTACGCGACCATATGGGGCTCCGCACATTTTCAGTTTAAAGAAAGAGTATACAGGTGTTTCAAATACAGGTATCCAAAACGAACGCTGCTCCGGACTGCAGTTCACGGCAGCTAATCACTCAGTATTCATCATTACAACTTATCAAAATGAAAAGATAAACTATGGGGTTCTGTAGGTTTATCTGTTGGATTCGATAAGAGCCATAGAAGATCGCATTTCGATTTGTATTTAATTTACGATTAATGTTACAACGTGATATGTACGGGGATTTCCAGATTTAGCGTCGGTTCTCGGGGATATCATTTCAATATAGAAACATTAACCTTTAGCTTCCAACATGTAGTTAATTATCAGTGCACGATTTATATATCACGAAACGGGAGTTTTAATTGACCGGAATATATATATATATATATATATATATATATATATATATATATATATATATATATATATATATATATATGTCACGCCCCGCTTCCCAGAGTACGCTAACATAGGCACGTGACAGAGCCAACCATGCTATCTGTGGATAAGAGAAATCCCTCCACAGTCATATTACGGCTGTAGAAATATCAAGAACAAGAATAAACTATCTAACACATGTCCATAAGCCAGAATAAACGAGTCAAAAATAAAATAATGCGGAAGCAAAAGATCCAATACAAGAATAAACTGGAATGTTCGTCCCATAATGCGGGCTCACATCAGGAATGAAAAGGCATAAATAAAACCAAATACTAACAAGTCCTCACTGCTCGGCCTGCTGACTGAAATACTCCTGCTCGGCCTGCAGCAAAGGTAAAGAATCTGGGCCATGCAAAATCCAGACGTCAGTGCGTCATAATATCAAGCAATAATATAAACAAGGGTAGCAAGATATGCAGGTATGAGTATGAAAGGTAAAACAGGTATAACAGTAACATAAAATAAGGACAGTGAAGGGTAAGGCATAAGTAATGTGCAGTGAGTAATCTAGACTGGTATACTGGGTTAACTACTCTCAAGTCTTGAAATCAATTTGATGAATTATCGATGTAACTCAATAGTATCCCGTGCGTGCCCGGGACCACGGTCAAGATTCTCGGGCTGAATCCAAGACGTGCCGCTAGGCAGTAAAAGGTAGTATGTAACGATGAATGATGTCAGCCGCATCATCCCGGGGCTGGCCTAGCCCGTAAGACTGATCAGTAGAGGCATCGAACTGTCGAGTTACAAGTCAGGTTTCATCATTGATTTCCCCATACCCCCAAGTTATGTGTTCAAGTCAGGTATTGATAAATCTGGAGTTAATGCCAACACAGGATCAAGCAGGTACAGGTTTGTCTGTATAGACAACATGATATGTCCGTAGGGACAACATGTCAAGATTGTCGGCATTAGTAACAAGATCAGGTAACATGTCAAGCTGTGGTATATCAGGTCATGTCAGGTAGTGTACATGTATCAATCATGTCAAGAAGTGCACGGTATCAAGTCGTGTCAAGTAGTAGTGTATCAAGTCATGTCAGGGGGTGCACAAATGCCACGTGGGTGCTCATAATCAAACTATAATAAGCATGGGTACACAAAACAAGTATGGGGTACCAATGTAACAATAAAATGGAATAATGTGATATGGTATGCAAAAAGATATAAATTCAAAGATATGGATGCCTAGTTATCGATTAGGGTTAAAGTTATAGTTCCAACACTAATTAGGATGCACTTTATTAAACATGGAATGTTAATATCACAGTATTATGTCTTAATATGATCTATGGATGCAATTATCTATATTCTAAATGAGATGGATGCACACGGGTATCCGAAACATTATAAAACTATAAAATGGTAGATGCGGGATATACAACTAAGCAATATGTGATATAAATATTGGTATGGATGCATTGTAATGTAATCTACTATGTAACAAGATTAGTTTTCATGATCTAAATCTAAAATGATGTAAACGGATGCAAACGGGTTATCGAAACGTTATAAAATGAAACATGGGGTACTAGATTTAAACTACAGGTATGATATATATTTAAATAGGTATAAAATGAATTATATAGCATGTAGCAAGATTAACTTGCCTCGACGGATTAAGAAACAGATGTGTACGGAACGTCTCACGTCGGCGAAATGTCGCGACGCGCGCACGGTACACGGAACGGTTCCAAACAACGCACAAAGGTGATCATGCAAGTCAGGTACGTTCGCTGGATCGTCGGCGTCACGCCCGGCTCCGGCGAACTACTGTAGACAGAGAACCATTTTCAAGAAATAAATAAAGAGAAGAAAGAAAGAAGAAAAGAAATGAAAGAAGAAGGATGAGAAGAAGAGGAATGCTCACTGGTTTGCAGAGAGGGGCCGTGAGGGTGTCGACGAGGTCGACGGAGCTCCGGCGAGGCGATCTACAGAGACAGAGAACTGCGATTTTTTTTAAAAACAGAATGAAAGGAAAGAAAAGAAAGAAGGAGGAAAGAAGAGGAGAGAGGAGGAAGGAGTGGCTCACTGAGGTTTACGGTTATCTGGGAACGAGGGAGCGACGACGAGATCGACGGCGGCGATCAACTCCGGCGGTGTAACGTGTGCAGGGGGTGCTCGGTTTGGGTTTCAGGGTGTGCAGGGCTCGGGGAAAAAGAAAGGATGTGGAGGTAATGATGAGGGTGATGTCACGACCTGAAAGTACGGAACATGACCGGCACTTAAACTACGAACGTCTCAAGGCGTACGTATTCTAAGCAAGCCGAAAACCCAGAAATCCAAACCAAGAAGAGTAGTAGAGAGTAGGAAAACCAATTTAAATCCAGAAGTTTTAATAGCATAAGCCGAATTATGCGGTTTTTAAAAACATCAAGTATTTTCTGAAAATTTCGGCAGAGTCTCCTTTGTAAATACTGGCTCCCAAACGGGATACAACATGAATAGTATACGAAATCAATAAAAGGCATCCCCAAGCGGGAGCTAGCTCTTCGTCAATCGACGGTCACAACCACACAAGCAATATAATATACAACGCCAACGGCGAGAATCAAAAACTCAAAGGAAACCCAAAACCACAAGAAATCTGCAGAAATAGACGCGCGACCCTAAGGTCGAAAGAATAACATCACTGGTCTCTATCTCAAAAATAAATACATGTTTGGTTGATTGAATTTACTAGATACAACGAAATAATATTATACAAGGTAATATGATAGGTACGATACAAGAAAAACCCACCTACTAGCAAGTCACCCGAATGAAACTGAGCCCGCAAAGCCGTAATGAAACCTGTACGGCAAACCTGCAAGAAACTGGGGCACAACGGGGGTGAGTTGCCAACTCGTGAATAGAAAAACATCTACGCACAGAAATCGCATAAATAACGCAACTTGGGTCAATGATCATAATATATCCTCAAATATATGAATAACAGGCAGCCTATAACAATGGCTAGGGTAATATCTAACCCGAGTGTAATCTCATGTGCCCGTGTCAGTGCCTCAGGTAGCAATATATCATATGAATGAGGTATGAATGCATGAAGACAGAATACATGCAAATGAAGAAACTGTTTTCATAAATTAGTGAGATTTCCTTTGTATATTTTCAAAATGAGGTATCATAATAATTCAGCATAAAACAGTGCCTAGCATCGGCACAAAACGTAATCCCAATATCTCGATATCTCGGTATCACAGTCTCTGTACCTCAATCACAATATCTAGGGTGCCGTCAGTCCAGACCGGCCCCTACCATTCATCTCAAGACCACGACGGTATCCTCCGGATATCCGACGCGTCGGGTAAAATCACCGGTAAGTAGTGCTCCCCTGCCAGGCTCACATCGTCATCATCACGCGCTTCTTGCCCCGGGGTACATTACCGGGTCCACCATGTACCCGAAACGGTTCATCCGTCTCCTCGAATCGGGTCTCGAAATCCATCAGCAAACTCATGGTGGACGACTCATACATCATGGGAAAACCGCACTTTTTATTTTAAAAGAGAGAAAAGGTTTATTTATGTTTTTGCGGTTTTCCTCCAAATCCAGAAAATCTCATGGAAATTCGAACCCAAAATCTCAATAACACGTAAAATAGTGAATATATGTATGAGAATCCATGAATGCGGCATAACAATGAATAACAGTATGCATGAAGTAGCAGGTAATAACTACAATGTCTAAACTATTAGCTAACAGGCTATGTCAAGCAATAATATTTTCTAAGTGTACGTGACATGGCAATTACCGATGAAGATGTGTGTGAGCCGGCAAGTAAGTGTACGTGGTACATACGCATCATCGGTAATGGTGCTGGTGTCCTAACAGCATGATATCAATAATGGAGTATGAAACATAATATAAGCATGCGATGCGAAGCGAACCACAAAAATGAGCGGGAGCTGAATACTAGACGTAACTATAACTAATCTGTATTAATATAATATAAGTCCTACAAATGGTGCCTTTTGAAATAACACGAATCATGGGGTTTTGAAAATAGAGGCTACGGTGTTTTTATGAAAAGATACGTCTTTTGAAATATCCGTAGGATCCCTTGGGCTGTCTTTTAAAATACCCACGATTCGTTAGTTTTTGAAATAGGTAAGAATCGAATCTAATCTAACAACTAAACTAATCTAAAGGTCTAAGCTAACCAGCTGGACTACAGGTAAGGAAACTGCCTAACATCTGAGTCGATTCATATACATACATGTATATATATTAGTCGGTGATCCCGCCTCAATAATATCATATCTGATACCATATCTATAATCAGACATCCCAAGTCACGAGTGCGGATCAATCATCAAAATATAGCTCGTACGTAAATCCGTCGTACGGCATCCCCAAATCTGGGTACGGGTTAATATCACATTCAATCACACTATTCATCTGGTATCTTCTTTATCAAATATCATGATCCGGGACAATGTCCTACGTCTAGTACAATACTGATACCGCCTAAGTATGCATACAGGTGTAAGAATTGCTACGTCAAAAGACCCGCTAAAACATCATGTCGTATCTCAATACGAACCAAATCACATCACCGATCTTCTGGCCTCAAGCCCAATATCATCGACTCATCTCAAATTCCAAATACTATCCTCAAATCCAGTATATGAACACATAGTCCCATACCCATGTGAACACATAAATATATACTCCCATATACGCACATATAAAAGAAAGAATGTATGCAAGTATGTGTGTGTGTGCGTGTGTGAGTGCGACCACTACTCTAGGGTTTCGCAACTACACTAAACCAATCCAAAAATACCAAATATCCATCTTATCATCAATAATCTCAACAACATATAATCAATATCTGTGTGTATACGTATTCGTATATATCACCACGAACTGCGGGGGTGCTATACGCCATCCACCCGACTTCTCCCCGTAGATATAAATCTACTCACCTGGTCCTCGTTCGCCGGTGCCGACGTCGCCACGCGCTTGCTTGTCGTCTCGAACTCCACATGGGGTACCTATATATCATAACGCACCGTATCGTATTAAAATCCGACTCATGACCAAAACGACGCACGAATCCCACATAGGTCAAAACCTATGGTTGCTTTCACAAATCAACCCAAAAACCCTCGACGTCGGCGTACAAATGCCAAATCATCGAGAAAAACCCAAATACACTCATTTTCACATTCACGAACACTAATTTTAATATAAAATAGGTTAAAATTCACAAAAACACCAATTTCACTTAAAAAGTCATTTTTCTGAAAATCTAGCAAGCACAATTCGCCGTTTTTGTACAAAACATGATGTTTAAACAAATCTAGTGGCCATAATACTTATTAAATATCTTAAATAAGTCATAAAAACAATTTCCATAATTTAATCTCATTAAATTCCATTAACCCCAAAATTCTAGTTTACAAAATACCCAATTTTTTTAACAATTTATAGCAAAAATACACAAACAACAATTTAGCTAGGATTTTCATGAACTAAAAGCATTAAACCACTCAATATATTATCTATAATGACATGAAACCATAATTATAATTTAATCTAAAGCATTTAATAATTTTCCAAAACTCTAGTTAGCAAAATAACTTAATTAGGGCATTTTATAAGTAATGGTTTGGAATTAACAACTAAATTAGCTTTCTATAAAACTTAAGATGTTAATCCACAACATAAAACCATGCACAATTTATCATAACCCATTTCCACAACAAAACCCTAACTTGAAATCTTTAATCATTCAATTAAACTCATCAAAACCTAATTAAGCACTTAGTTAACTTAGATTAAAGCAACTAGATAATAAATTTTAACAAAAGCATGAGATTATACCTCCCATGATGAGATCAAGCTCAAGATCTAGCCTCCTAAAATGCCATTTTGATCCCTAGATCCATGCTAGAATGGTTAATGAGAAATGGGTAGGAGTTGGATTTTGATTTTGAAATTTTGTGGATTTTAAAGCATTTTTTTGGATTTTTTTGAAGAGAAAGTGAGATGAAGAAGTGAGGGCTGTTCTAAATGGGAGGGGGCTCGGCCAAATGCAGGTGGGGAGAGGAGAGAGAGGGTGTGGGGAGTTGGGGAAAGTTTCACAAAGTCAAAAGACCACACAAACAACAACAACACATACTCCAATTACTATATTTTAATCCTTATCATATTGAACTTTTAAAATGAGATGAAAACAAAAATGAGGGGGGGGGGGAGTGGGCTGTTCCAGCAGTGGTGGGGCTGGCCATGATGGAGATGAATGAGTGAGAGAGATTTTACAAAGAAATTCTATGCAAAAAGACCCCCCACGAGCTCAAAATTGCAAGTTTTAGCTTAAATTAATTATTTTTTTGTTCTCCATAATAAAAACCCATTAAAACTTGAAATAAAATACTAAAAATTTATATTACAACTAGATTTTAATTGACATGATTTTAAAGATTAAAATTAGCCCATTTAAATTTGTATTTATCGCTAATTTAATGTATTTTCTTACCGGCTTAAAATAATATTAAAATAATATTTTTTTCAGAAAATTTGAAATTTCACCAGTGGCTCAATAAACACCAAATACCAGTAATTACATAGCTAGAATATGTATATTTAATTTTATAATAAATATATTTGCATTTTGACTTTTTACAAAAAACCCCCCTTATTTTACCGTTTTTTTCGAAATTTCACCGAAACGATTTTCAAAACGTTACAATCTTCCCCCCTTAAAGAAATTCGGTCCCCGAATTTAAATTAAAACTTCCCCCAGATACTAAAATATTTCAGCCAAAATCCTCAAATCGCCGGGGCTCCGAGATCATAAATACATAAAACAAATCGTAGCGCAACGCATGCACATGAAAAATGAGCATATAACTCAAATCAGAACTCCGTCAAGCATCCCGCAATCATCGGAGTCATGGGGAAGACATCAATACCAAATCCAAAGCAAAACCAATATGATACAACTCGAAACTATACATGTAAAATATATTCAGGTACTGTCCTCTGACTAGTCCTGCTCAGTACGAAAACACATAGCAATATCATAAAAACGTACTGCTCTATAAGAAAAATCACTCCCAAAATACGCGTATGAATACTACGCGCGTCTTGTGCGCACGGAAATCAAAATCCAAACATGTGCCATACATATGCACAGAAACAACATCTAAGTGCATCGGGTGTGCACGAAACATCTGTCGTAGGTAACATGTGTGCCTGACAGCAAAATCAGGTGCATCTGACATGCACGAAAAATCTCGATTTAGTGCATCTGGTGTGCACCAAAATCACACTTCAAAACATGCGCCCAACATGCGCGAAAATCCAAATCAGGTGCATCCATCGTGCACGAAATCATGAAATCCAATATCAAGTGCCGAACATACGCAAAATCAAATCAGGTGCACAAGGTGCACAAAACAAATATCGAACATCACCATCGAAATCAAAGTCCAATGCATCTAAGTGCACAAAAGGCGTATCACTGCACTACAAGCATATATAAACTATACAGAGTGCAGGAACCAAATTGTGTGCGTGCATACGCACAAAACCAACTCAAATGTCTAAAACCGTAACATCACAAACATGTGAAACCCAAACACGAAAACGATATCAAGTGCAACACTGTGCAAGGATCGTAAATCCTCAATCATCAAAATCAAATCATGCGAATAAATCACCCAAAACATCGAAATCAATAATGGCGGAATAGTACCGCTCAAGCGCATCCTCTAAGAATCTCGGCCAACTGTCACAGTCACTAGTGGGACGTCTCGTCGATGATCATGAACTCTGTCCTGCTGGTGTGCGTAACCATGACCACTCCTGGGTCAAGGTCTTCACTGTGAATTACCAATCTTTCGGTCCATCGGCTCATCGGCCCTGTCGGGTGTGCTAACGGGGATGATCTAGTTCTGGCACGTCTCTTGTCATCTCCCGGTCAATCATCATGACCACTCGTAAGACAGCATATCACTGGCGTCGGCCTCTGGCTCTCTGAATGTACATGACACATCTGATCCTGGGTGCAAATATCATTGCAGCATTGTCCTGAAAGGAATCCTACTCAAGGTCTCTTCCAGTTTCATCTCTGCCAACTGTCCGGGAGTCATCGTCCTTTACTATATCTGCTTCTTGTTCCGGAACGGCTGCATACTCATCGCGACTCCTTCTGGAAGGTATATCCAAGTACAATGCCTCGGCATGCGTATCACATCTCTGATGTCGGCGGAGTAGAACGTCATCTTATCAAGATCTCGTACGCACCGCTTACTCCACTTTTCTCTTAGGTCGACCGCTTCGGACTCGTCTCGTCGTGGCTGCATGGACTGAGCTCCAACGGCTATCCTCGTATCGGGAGTCTCCCAAGAAATGCATCTCACCACCTAGCATCCGAATTAAGTCGAGCCATCCAATCGAGTCGTCAAAACCTCATAATCCCCCAAGAGCTCAACATCTTGGGTACAGTATAATAGTATCGAGTACATACCACAGTATCGGTGGTCCAGCCGTAGAAGGGCAAACCCAAGCCTCACTAATGGCGCCGTGGAACTGCCGCAAACCCGAAGGTTCAAAGGCTTTCACACGGTCATTAAGTCGAGTTAGGGTTTCATTCTTCTAGAGGGACCATAGAATTGCCTGCATGTCTTTCCGACTACTTTAAACTTGGAATAATAGGTTTCTGACATTCGATCGTCTCTGTCGACTCCCAACGTCTCCGCGTGAAGTCGTCTCTAGCTGGAATCAATCTATCTGATGACCTCGCATCGGGGTAGGCGAACGATCCACATGTCCTAGTCATTCATCCTCGATGACTAGCGACCTTCTATCATCTCTTAGTACAACTCGTACTGTAATAGCTCCAACATCTGGGGCGATATCTCGTCGTTCGCAGCAATAACTAGCTCACTCGTCTGCACGCTGAACAGTGCCTCAAACATCATGAATAAGCAATACACCAACGGTCATCAAAATCTGGTTGGCCTCTATCATTGGCTCGATCCTCTGGTACTGATCGGCACGTCCGAGAAATCTCGTACAGCGATCTATCCAAACGCTCGTGGCGCGGAAACACAGTAAAAAGACACATCTCCACAATCGTGTGTCGCCGGAATTTCGCCCTAGTCAGTCCTCGTTCGTGACGAGCTCGTGCTGACCGCAACTCTAGCCGTAGCTCTCCCTGCCTGTAACCGTAGCAGCAAAACCAAACTGGTACCGACGAGGCTAGATCAGGAAGGAATATAATACTGAACAAGGAAATGTACATCCTAAGGCTTCATAAGTGGAGTGGCGTGTCGTAAATATGCCGCGGAACATACCAACGGTACGTCACTCTACTTTAGTCACCTATTCCATCAACCAAGGGTCATCCTACGCTCCGAAGGTTAAAACTTAACGCTCTGATACCAACTTTGTCACGACCCGAAAGTACGGAACATGACCGGCACTTAAACTACGAACGTCTCAAGGCGTACGTATTCTAAGCAAGCCGAAAACCCAGAAATCCAAACCAAGAAGAGTAGTAGAGAGTAGGAAAACCAATTTAAATCCAGAAGTTTTAATAGCATAAGCCGAATTATGCGGTTTTTAAAAACATCAAGTATTTTCTGAAAATTTCGGCAGAGTCTCCTTTGTAAATACTGGCTCCCAAACGGGATACAACATGAATAGTATACGAAATCAATAAAAGGCATCCCCAAGCGGGAGCTAGCTCTTCGTCAATCGACGGTCACAACCACACAAGCAATATAATATACAACGCCAACGGCGAGAATCAAAAACTCAAAGGAAACCCAAAACCACAAGAAATCTGCAGAAATAGACGCGCGACCCTAAGGTCGAAAGAATAACATCACTGGTCTCTATCTCAAAAATAAATACATGTTTGGTTGATTGAATTTACTAGATACAACGAAATAATATTATACAAGGTAATATGATGGGTACGATACAAGAAAAACCCACCTACTAGCAAGTCACCCGAATGAAACTGAGCCCGCAAAGCCGTAATGAAACCTGTACGGCAAACCTGCAAGAAACTGGGGCACAACGGGGGTGAGTTGCCAACTCGTGAATAGAAAAATATCTACGCACAGAAATCGCATAAATAACGCAACTTGGGTCAATAATCATAATATATCCTCAAAATATATGAATAACAGGCAGCCTATAATAATGGCTAGGGTAATATCTAACCCGAGTGTAATCTCATGTGCCCGTGTCAGTGCCTCAGGTAGCAATATATCATATGAATGAGGTATGAATGCATGAAGACAGAATACATGCAAATGAAGAAACTGTTTTCATAAATTAGTGAGATTTCCTTTGTATATTTTCAAAATGAGGTATCATAATAATTCAGCATAAAACAGTGCCTAGCATCGGCACAAAACGTAATCCCAATATCTCGATATCTCGGTATCACAGTCTCTGTACCTCAATCACAATATCTAGGGCGCCGTCAGTCCAGACCGGCCCCTACCATCCATCTCAAGACCACGACGGTATCCTCCGGATATCCGACGCGTCGGGTAAAATCACCGGTAAGTAGTGCTCCCCTGCCAGGCTCACATCGTCATCATCACGCGCTTCTTGCCCCGGGGTACATTACCGGGTCCACCATGTACCCGAAACGGTTCATCCGTCTCCTCGAATCGGGTCTCGAAATCCATCAGCAAACTCATGGTGGACGACTCATACATCATGGGAAAACCGCATTTTTTATTTTAAAAGAGAGAAAAGGTTTATTTATGTTTTTGCGGTTTTCCTCCAAATCCAGAAAATCTCATGGAAATTCGAACCCAAAATCTCAATAACACGTAAAATAGTGAATATATGTATGAGAATCCATGAATGCGGCATAACAATGAATAACAGTATGCATGAAGTAGCAGGTAATAACTGCAATGTCTAAACTATTAGCTAACAGGCTATGTCAAGCAATAATATTTTCTAAGTGTACGTGAAATGGCAATTATCGATGAAGATGTGTGTGAGCCGGCAAGTAAGTGTACGTGGTACATACGCATCATCGGTAATGGTGCTGGTGTCCTAACAGCATGATATCAATAATGGAGTATGAAACATAATATAAGCATGCGATGCGAAGAGAACCACAAAAATGAGCGGGAGCTGAATACTAGACGTAATTATAACTAATCTGCATTAATATAATATAAGTCCTACAAATGGTGCCTTTTGAAATAACACGAATCATGGGGTTTTGAAAATAGAGGCTACGGTGTTTTTATGAAAAGATACGTCTTTTGAAATATCCGTAGGATCCCTTGGGCTGTCTTTTAAAATACCCACGATTCGTTAGTTTTTGAAATAGGTAAGAATCGAATCTAATCTAACAACTAAACTAATCTAAAGGTCTAAGCTAACCAGCTGGACTACAGGTAAGGAAACTGCCTAACATCTGAGTCGATTCATATACATACATGTATATATATTAGTCGGTGATCCCGCCTCAATAATATCATATCTGATACCATATCTATAATCAGACATCCCAAGTCACGAGTGCGGATCAATCATCAAAATATAGCTCGTACGTAAATCCGTCGTACGGCATCCCCAAATCTGGGTACGGGTTAATATCACATTCAATCACACTATTCATCTGGTATCTTCTTTATCAAATATCATGATCCGGGATAATGTCCTACGTCTAGTACAATACTGATACCGCCTAAGTATGCATACAGGTGTAAGAATTGCTACGTCAAAAGACCCGCTAAAACATCATGTCGTATCTCAATACGAACCAAATCACATCACCGATCTTCTGGCCTCAAGCCCAATATCATCGACTCATCTCAAATTCCAAATACTATCCTCAAATCCAGTATATGAACACATAGTCCCATACCCATGTGAACACATAAATATATACTCCCATATACGCACATATAAAAGAAAGAATGTATGCAAGTATGTGTGTGTGTGCGTGTGTGAGTGCGACCACTACTCTAGGGTTTCGCAACTACACTAAACCAATCCAAAAATACCAAATATCCATCTTATCATCAATAATCTCAACAACATATAATCAATATCTGTGTGTATACGTATTTGTATATATCACCACGAACTGCGGGGGTGCTATACGCCATCCACCCGACTTCTCCCCGTAGATATAAATCTACTCATCTGGTCCTCGTTCGCCGGTGCCGACGTCGCCACGCGCTTGCTTGTCGTCTCGAAGTCCACATGGGGTACCTATATATCATAACGCACCGTATCGTATTAAAATCCGACTCATGACCAAAACGACGCACGAATCCCACATAGGTCAAAACCTATGGTTGCTTTCACAAATCAACCCAAAAACCCTCGACGTCGGCGTACAAATGCCAAATCATCGAGAAAAACCCAAATACACTCATTTGCACATTCACGAACACTAATTTTAATATAAAATAGGTTAAAATTCACAAAAACACCAATTTCACTTAAAAAGTCATTTTTCTGAAAATCTAGCAAGCACAATTCGCCGTTTTTGTACAAAACATGATGTTTAAACAAATCTAGTGGTCATAATACTTATTAAATATCTTAAATAAGTCATAAAAATAATTTCCATAATTTAATCTCATTAAATTCCATTAACCCCAAAATTCTAGTTTACAAAATACCCAATTTTTTAACAATTTATAGCAAAAATACATAAACAACAATTTAGCTAGGATTTTCATGAACTAAAAGCATTAAACCACTCAATATATTATCTATAATGACATGAAACCATAATTATAATTTAATCTAAAGCATTTAATAATTTTCCAAAACTCTAGTTAGCAAAATAACTTAATTAGGGCATTTTATAAGTAATGGTTTGGAATTAACAACTAAATTAGCTTTCTATAAAACTTAAGATGTTAATCCACAACACAAAACCATGCACAATTTATCATAACCCATTTCCACAACAAAACCCTAACTTGAAATCTTTAATCATTCAATTAAACTCATCAAAACCTAATTAAGCACTTAGTTAACTTAGATTAAAGCAACTAGATAACAAATTTTAACAAAAGCATGAGATTATACCTCCCATGATGAGATCAAGCTCAAGATCTAGCCTCCTAAAATGCCATTTTGATCCCTAGATCCATGCTAGAATGGTTAATGAGAAATGGGTAGGAGTTGGATTTTGATTTTGAAATTTTGTGGATTTTTAAGCATTTTTTTGGATTTTTTTGAAGAGAAAGTGAGATGAAGAAGTGAGGGCTGTTCTAAATGGGAGGGGGCTCGGCCAAATGCAGGTGGGGAGAGGAGAGAGAGGGTGTGGGGAGTTGGGGAAAGTTTCACAAAGTCAAAAGACCACACAAACAACAACAACACATACTCCAATTACTATATTTTAATCCTTATCATATTGAACTTTTAAAATGAGATGAAAACAAAAATGTGGGGGGGAGTGGGCTGTTCCAGCAGTGGTGGGGCCGGCCATGATGGAGATGAATGAGTGAGAGAAATTTTACAAAGAAATTCTATGCAAAAAGACCCCCCACAAGCTCAAAATTGCAAGTTTTAGCTTAAATTAATTATTTTTTTGTTCTCCATAATAAAAACCCATTAAAACTTGAAATAAAATACTAAAAATTTATATTACAACTAGATTTTAATTAACATGATTTTAAAGATTAAAATTAGCCCATTTAAATTTGTATTTATCGCTAATTTAATGTATTTTCTTACCGGCTTAAAATAATGTTAAAATAATATTTTTTTTCAGAAAATTTGAAATTTCACCAGTGGCTCAATAAACACCAAATACCAGTAATTACATAGCTAGAATATGTATATTTAATTTTATAATAAATATATTTGCATTTTGACTTTTTACAAAAAACCCCCCTTATTTTACCGTTTTTTTCGAAATTTCACCGAAACGATTTTCAAAATGTTACAGGTGAGGAGGCGGCGACGAGACGGCGACGGCGACGACGACGGCGATGAGGTAGGCGAGGGGGAGACGACTAGGGTTCACGGGTTAAAAGAAAATGAGGAGAGGAAGAAAGAAAGAATATATAATATAGGGAGAGAGAGATAATCTGGGGGAGACCGAGAGGAGAGAGAGAGTGGGATGAACAGTTAGGAGATATAAGGTTGTTTGTATATGGGGAGAGAGAGAAAGGAAGAGGGGAGGAGAGAGGCTGAGAGAAAGAGAGAAAGGAGTGGGGCCGGGGTCAGCGAGAGAGAGAGAAAGTTTGTTAAAAGATTTTAATATTTATTATAAAGAAAGAGAGAGAGAGAACAGGAACTGTTGGTTAGGATTTAAAAAAATATAAATATAAATATATACTGCACTGTGATTGATTAGTTAAAAGAATATATAATTTAGTTATAAAATTAATTATGTATAATAGTTTAATAGTTTAGTTAAGAAATATAATATTCGTCCGTTTTGAGATTTTGGTAAATACAAACTTACTTCAAAATACGCCCGGGCTGGGTCTAAAAATTCCGATTTAAAATATGAAAAATATATGCGGCTTTCAAAATTCAAAATGAATGCTCAGCTAACGAAAAAGCATACCCCCAAGAACGGATGCACGTACGTGCGCGTAGCCATCCAAACACGTCCGTTTCACTGAACGGGACGAAAACAAGATGCGTGGATGCTACCACGGGGTTAGGAGTATCATGCAAGCCATGTTATGTAATTTTAAAATATTTTACGTGAACGAAAATGTTATATGGTAAAAGATGCAATGCCAGATAAAATGCTAGTATGTACTAAACATGAAAATGCACAGTCTACATAACAAGTCAGGGTAATTCATAAATATGAATCAAACAGGTTCAAGCAAGCGGGTCGGGTCGAATGCAATATAAAATGTAAAATACCATTCGCACCCAAAACACGATAAATCAAGAAAATACCACAATTAAGGAAATACGAGAACTTGAATTGGTATAAATGAACTAGGTTGTTACAATATATCAAAAGATGATTATCGAGTTTTAATAATCATAGCTATGGGTTTTATATTGATTTATCACATACACATACATAAGTATAATTGAGTATATATAGCATGATAGCAAGTTCAGAAACTTGCCTGGCGACGGCACAACGAGGCAGCAGTAACAACACGACACCGGCGACGGCACAACGAGGCACCGGCAATGGCACGGCCGTGGCAACAGCAACGAGGTGAGCTCGGTGAGATGGGGTGCTTGGGCTTGAAGTGGAGCTTGGGCTCAGCAACTACGAGGCTTGGCTTGACGAGGCGACGACGGTGGTCGTAGCGGAGCTATCGACGGCGAGGGCAGCGGAAGTCGTCGGAGATGGGTGGCGAAGCTTGGCAGCTGAGAGAGGGCTCGGCTTGGAGAAGCGGAGGAGGATGGCTCTGGTGATATGGAGGTCTTCGTTGGTGGCGGCGGTGGATTACAGGCGACATGGCCGGCAAGGAGGAGGTGGGGGCTGAGCTGGGTGAGAGAAGAGGGTGGTGATGTTCACTGGAGCTTTCAGGGGCGATGGAGTCTGTTGGTGGCAGCGAGGTGATTACTGGGGTGTTGTGGGTTGCTGGCCGGGGTTCGCCGTCGACGGTGTTGATAGCTCGGGCATCAGTGGTGAGGCAGGGGTGGTGACGACGATGGTTTTCGGTGGTGATGGAGGTAGTAGGGTGATGGGTTAGGAGGAGACTCGTGTGAGGGTGATGGAGGCGCAGTAGTAAGCTGTTGGTAGTCAGGAGGAAGTCGACGGTGGTGAGAGAGACTCCGACGAGGTTGCTGATGGTGGTCGTCGGCGTGGGGCGACGGCGATGGGGGTGCGGGTTCTTGGGGTCGGTTTGAGTTGCAGCGGGTCTCGTCGTCGCGGAGGAAGGGAAGAGGAGGAAGGAGAGAAAGAGAATAGGAGAAGGAGGTGGAGATGAGGTCGAGCTCGGGGGTGGGATGAGGTGCTAGGGAAGATGGTGATGGCGAGGTGGAAGTGGGTGCTGTGGGATTGAGTTGTGAGGAGAGAGGGAGCGAGGCAGGCAAGGGGATCGCAGGTTGTTGAGGGGAGCGAGTTGTGGGGTAGTGCGAAGGAGATGGGGGGTCGGCGAGAGGGTCATGGGGTAGCTGTTGAGAGAGGAGCGGGTCATGGGGGTGTTTCCCCCAATCAAAGCAAATCTCTGTTTGAATTTCAAAATTCAGAATTCGAAGCAACGCTTCAGATTCTTTACGCTGCGCGTAACGCGCCACGTGTCAAAAGCTGATACATCAGCGCAGCGCCCAAGGCAGCGCGCCCAATCAGAGCAAAGCTCTATTTAAAACAAAATTAAAGGAAGCAACGCTTCAGTTACGCAAGCGCTGCGCTGCGCGACACGTGTCAGCGCAGATGCGCAAGCGCAGATGGGTTGCGCCGTGCGCTGCGCGACAGACGTAAGCGCAGTTGCGCTGCGCGGTGCGCTGCGGAACACGTGTCAGCGCAGATGCGCTAGCGCAGTTGCGCTGCGCGATACGTGTCAGTGCAGTTGCGCAAGCGCAGTCGCGCTGCGCTGTGTGCTGCGTGACACGTGTCACGCGCTGGGGCATTTGCGCTAAACAGAATTAAAATTTTAAAGAAATCTTTCTGTTCTTGTTAAAACAAGAAGATTTTCTTCTGTAAAACAGGAGCCTTTGGATCAAAGATCCAACGGTGGGGAAAATTCCCCAAATCACTCAGAGAAAGATCTCTTTAACAAATTTAACAAATTCATAGGCATTATATAAAGGCCTCTAGACCCCAAATCAAAGGCATCAAGATTGTGAGAAATCAAGAACTTCAAACAGAGAGAACTCTGAAGAAATTTCAAGAAGAAAAAGGTAAAAACCTTTAAGATAGAAGAATTTCTTCTAATAGATCATTGATCTAAGAACAAGATCAACGATCTTCAATAAAAAACAAAATAAAAATAGTGCTTTGCACTTATGAACCATTGGTTCTCTGAGATCAAGGAAAAACAAGAAATGCTTGTTTTCTTTGATCTAAATTAGATCAAGAAATCAAATAGTGCTTTGCACTTATGAACCATTGGTTCTGGAATGTAAAAGATTCTTAAGTTAATAGTGCCTTGCACTTGCAAAACTGCACTGTTGCGCTCTTGGGTTGGCGCAAGCCACCAGAGAGCGCCACGTGTCAGCATCTAAACCACTTGCGCTATGCGCTTTTGAAATAGAGCCTTGCTCTCTGAAACTGGCGCAACTCACCAGAGCGCGCCACGTGTCAGCAGCGCAACAGCGCAGCGCACTGCGCTGTTGCGCTTGCGCTCACCAGAGTATGACACGTGTCACCTCCACATGTGCTTGCGCTCAATGATTGGCGCAAAGCGCCTGACAAATGCATTGCATTATTTACTGAAGGGCCAAGCCCAATTAAAAAAGACCTAACAGGCCAAATAAAATGCTATGCATTAAAAGGGCAGAGCCCAAACAAAGCAGATGCTGTGCATCATTTAAAAGGGGCAGAGCCCAAATAAAGGTCCAACAGAGACCAAGATTAATGCTGTGCATTATCAAATAGGGGCAAAACCCTAGCACAGGTCTAATAGGCCAAAAATAAGAAATAAAGTTGAATATTCTCAACTGGACTTAGCCCAATCATGGCCGTAAGTCCTCAAATTAAATTGACTGAGCACAGCTGCTCTCTTAAATCAATTTACATCCGGTTCGAGGGTACATCTCCGAACTCCTTTGACTCCTATCGTTGTAATCCTTCAACGACGTCAGAGAGGTGATGGGTCCCGACAACCACACATCAATACGGACTGTGGGGTCCTTAAACCCACGGACTTAAGCGTCCTTAAACTAAAATACGGATCGTGGGATCCTTAAACCCACGGACTTAAGCATCCTTAAACTAAAACACGGACTGTGGGGTCCTTAAACCCACGGACTTAAGCGTCCTTAAACTACAAATGGACCACCATGTCCCTAAACTGGAATATGGACCACCATGTCCTTAAACTGGAATATGGACCGCAATGTCCCTAAACTGGAATATGGACCCCTACGTCCCTAAACTGGAACAACAGAGCCAATTGCTCTCTTGTCGGATCCAAATGATCCCGTTAAGTTGATCTTAGTCCCAAATCAGACTAACGTATCCTTAACGAACATTTAAGTTGATCTTAGCCTCAATATGGCTAACGCATCCTTAAACTAAAACACCAAACCCAAATCTAAGTAAATACGGATTTAGACTAATCCACGTCCTACGGGTGACGGCATCACTTAGTCTCCGTATACAATCCACGGGCAACCACAAACAAAACAAACACCCACGACACGAAGTGAAATTCTGGAGAAGGAGAAAGTGGCTACCGCGATGCGGTAGCGTAATTAACTGCAGGGGCTTGCGCCTGCAGGGAAGAGCGTCCCCACAATCAAAAAACCCCTCAAACAAGGGGGAATCTGATGAAGTCTGCTACATCGGCTGCATCCGTCTAAACCTCCGATACACTGTGCTATAAATCAACTTGGCATCTTCGGAGAGGTAGACGGATAAAACCAAATAGCATATGCCCCGAATCTCAGTGCAAAGACTTCGCAGTCTTGTGCGCCGTCTTTCGGAGGGGAACAGATTCTGGCACGCCCGGTGGGACCTTTTCCTCTTTCCACTCCACACTTCGTGTGTCGTCTTCGCGAACGAATCGCGGTTTGTTATTGGGTGCCTTTGGATTTCAAGTTACTAAGATTTGGTCTCTTGCTTAGCGCAGCAATCTAACAGCAATGGCATTCACCTGTTCGAAGTGCTCCAACTGCAGCTGCAACTCACGTCCTGCCTCAACTGGAGACATAACCTACGGGCCCCAGGCGGCCTCTTTGTTCACCATGCCCGTGGAGCAGATTACTCAAGTCACCACGGGGTTGTTTTTCGGAACTATGCTTCCGCCAACAAGCTTCAGCACCCCCGTGCCCATACAAGAAGCTCCTAAGAAGTCGGTCTTCGATCGACTTACAGTTACTGCGGCCCCTCTCAACGGGTCGCCCAACACCAGTGCCTCGGTCTTCTCCAGACTGGGCCAAAACTCCTGCGGGCCCACAATGAATCTTGCAGTCCCAGAAAAGGTTATTCCAAAAAGAGTAGCCAAACCTGCTTTTGAGGTCGTCAAGGCGGCTTCTCCTGCTAAGAGACCGGTCTTTACAAGACTGACCGTCCCAACACCCACTCCTGCTCCTGCTGCTCAAAAGACATCAGTCTTCAATAGGCTGACTCCGGCAACAGCCCCACACCTGAACAGGGGGCAAGAAGAAGCTGTTTCTGTCTCTGAACCAATACCAATAACTCGTCGCGCCCGACGACGCCACTGGCGCCGGGTAAGGAAGACCGGGGGCAACTCCTCTTCTGGGATGACTCCGCCAGCTCCAACGGTGGAAGTTAACGCTGCTGTTCCAACTGGGAACAGCTTCGAGCTACTGAACAGAGTACGCAGAAACTCACCAACTGCGGTGCTCAAAAGATCTCCTCCACCAGTAGAGACTACACTGGAAGCAGAAAAGCCGGAGCAACCTCCTCAATCGCTGTCCTCCAGGATTTACAAGACCTGGCGACGAGTCCGAGAATCTGTGATTGACCCTAAGTTCTCTCACCAACATCGTCCCAGTGATGAAGAAAAATGGGATAGTGCGCATATGCGTAGACTTCCGGGATCTCAATAAAGCCTGCCCAAAGGACGATTTCCCAGTGCCGGTAACCGAGCTGATGATAGATAACACGTCCACGCACGAGGTTTTCTCCTTCATGGACGGCTTGTCAGGGTATAATCAGATAAAGATGCATCCCGAAGACCAGAAGCACACTGCCTTTAGGACTCCTTTGGGTATATTCTGCTACAAGGTGATGCCCTTCGGTTTAAAGAACGCCGGTGCCACCTATCAGAGGGCCATGACGAAAATCTTTGATGACCTTATACACGAAATCGTCGAATGCTATATCGACGATCTCGTGGTTAAAAGCAAATCATACGAGGAACATCTCGAGCATCTGAAGACCGTATTTCAACACCTTCGACAATACAACTTGAAGATGAACCTGCTCAAGTGTGCATTCGGAGTTTCCTCAGGCAAATTCCTGGGATTCATCGTCCGACACCGAGGTATCGAAATAGATCCGTCAAAGATCAAGGCGATCATGGAAATGCCTCCGCCAAGGACTCTCAAACAGCTGCGGTCTCTCCAAGGAAAACTCGCGTATATACGGCGATTTATAGCCAACTTTTCAGGCAAGTGTCGTCCTTACAGCCACCTGATGAAGAAGGGAACTCCGTTCGTCTGGGACCAAAAATGCCAAAGCGCGCTAGACGAGATCAAGTAATACCTGCAGAACCCGCCGGTATTGGTTGCTCCGGTCAAGGGAAAACCTCTCATTCTCTATCCAACCGCCCTCGAAGGTTCCTTAGGCGCATTATGGGCACAAGAGAACGATCAAGGGAAGGAGAGAGCTCTCTTTTACTTAAGTCGAGTTCTACTGGGGGCAGAAAGCAACTACTCCCCCATTGAAAAATACTGCCTAACGTTGATCTTTGCGATAACAAAGCTCAGACACTATGCGTTGGCGCATGAGGTCCGTCTCATTTTGAAGGTGGACCCTCTTAAATATTTAATGTCAAAGGCCATATTGACGGGACGGCTTGCTAAATGGGCCCTGCACTTGATAGAGTTCTCGATAACATATCAACCTCTCAAGGCAGTGAAAGGTCAGGCCATCGCCGATTTCCTCGCTGAGCATCCGATATCCGCCGATTCTCCTTTGAATTGCGATCTTCCAGACGAACATGCGTTTGATGCGATCGATAGGGGTGATACCCGATGGGAGCTTTATTTCGACGGAGCATCCTCCGTGAAGAAGCGCAAACAAAGTACCCCTATAATCAAATCGGGGGTATGACTCATCTTTGTAACTCCACAAGGAGGGATAATGCGTTTTGCTTTCTCCCTAACAGAGCCGAGGACAAACAATGAAGCCGAATACGAGGCTCTGATAGCAGGTCTCGAGATCGCCATCGACATGGGAATTGAAAACCTTCTCATATATGGAGACTCCCAGCTGGTCGTTAGTCAAGTAAACGACGACTATCAAACGTGCAAACCAGAGCTGGTGAAGTAAGGAGAGAAGGTGCAGCAACTGTTGACCCAAATTCCCTCCTATACTTTGGAAAACATACTGCGCGCGGAAAACAGCAAAGCGGACGCATTGGCCAAACTCACTAAGGAACTGGCTGATGAAAACCTCGATGATGTAAGAATCATGGTACAAAGCTGTCGCATGATTGCCCCAGCAGAAATATCTCCGGAATCATCCGAAGAAAAAGGAGCGAGTGAGCAGACGACCCTGCAAATAAAAGATCGGGAAAATACCGAGGATTGGAGAGAAGTCTTTATAGACTACTTCAAATTCCGTCGAACGCCCGAAGATGCGTCCTCGAGACATCAGCTTATGAAACGAGCTCTGTCTTTCGCCTTCGTCAATGATACGTTGTACAAGAGGTCATTTGATTCTCTGTGGTTGAGATGTTTGGGACCTGACGAAGCAAAAAGAGTCGTTCAGGAAGTTCATGACGGAATCTACGGTTCTCACCAAGCAGGCCCGAAGATGAAGTTGAAGATCAAACGGATGGGCTACTATTGGCCCACGATGATTCAAGACTGCCTTGAGTATGCGAAGCAGTGCCACCCATGCCAAATTCATGGGGACTTCATCCACCAACATCCAAATCCACTCCATCCAACGGTGGCTAGCTGGCCATTCGAAATGTGGGGAACTGATATAGTCGGCCCCATCGAACCAGTATCGTCCAGGGGACATCGTTTCATCCTGGCGACAACTGACTACTTCTCCAAATGGGCAGAAGCAGTACCGCTGAGGGAAGTGAAGACGGAGAATATCCTCCATTTCTTCAAGACGCACGTCATATATCGGTTTGGAACTCCGCGACGGATCATCTCCGATAACGGGCCAGCTTATCAAAGCCATAAAATCAGTCGCTTCACGCAACAGCATAATATAGATTGGAGATATTCCTCGGTTTATAATCCGCGAGCCAACGGTCTAGCTGAAGCTTTCAACAAGACCTTGACAAAGATCATGAAGAAAACGGTGTCCCGAAATAAGAAGGACTGGCATGAGAGGCTACAAGAAGCTCTTTGGGCGTATCGAACTACGTTCAAGACAGCCACAAACACAACGCCATATGCGTTGGTGTTCGGTACAGAAGCGGTACTCCCCCTCAAGATAGAGTTACCCTCTCTACGAGTAGCAGTCCACTACGAGCTGACAGACGAGGAAAATGCTCACCTTCGGCTTGAGGAACTTAATGCCCTTGATGAAACCCAGCTCATAGCGCAACAAAATCTGGAAGCCTATAAAGCAAAGATGACGCGCTCATATGAAAGATTGACCCGGCCGAGGACATTCCGCTAAGGCGAACTCATGCTAGTGGTCAAAAGACCTATGATCACCAATCGAGCCAAGCGAGGAAAATTTGAGCCGAACTATGAAAGCCCGTACATCATAGACAAGGTCTACCAAGGTGGAGCCTATCTACTTATGGATATGCACGGTGAAAGGCCTTACAGGCCAATAAATGGCCGCTTTCTAAAGAAATACTATGCTTAGCGAGTTACTGCCTAGGTCAATGATAGATGATGACGACTATGTCCGCTCGCTATCTTCTTAAGCTCAAACCTTATAAGCAGTAGCCGGCCTTCTCCTGGACGGACCGAAACGTCCTTAAACTAACGACGGACCGAAACGTCCTTAAACTAATGACGGACCGAAACGTCCATAAACTACTACCGCAGCATCTTCAGGCTGACGAGATGAATAATATATATATATATATATATTTATATATATAAAACGGTATGTCCATAAGCAAAAAGGGCACGGATGAAAACCTGAAAGGGCTCCATGAGTAAAAACAGCAGGGCTACCGGCGAGTGTTCGTGATAACCGAAAGGGCACGACCTCGTAAAAAATATATAAAAATAAAAAGAATAAAAAAAAAACAAAAACGGTATGTCCATAAGCAAAATGGGCATGTATGAAAACCCGAAAAGGGCTCCGTGAGTAAAAACAGCAGGACTACCGGCGAGTGTTTGTGAAAACCCGAAAGGACGCAATCTCGTTAAAGAACACTTGCAGGGTCCTCACGACCTTGTAGGGAGAAACCACCCGCGTGAGATCCTTACGACTCATAAAGGAGCAACACACTTAGGAGTCCTTACGACTCCTAAGGAGAAATTACACTTGCGAGATCCTCACGACTCGTAAGGAGAACGCTTTTATGGGACCCTCACGGCTCATAAGATTTGAAAGTCTTAAGTCACAGAGACCTAAACCTGTGCTTAAGCAACCCCCACAACCTTCAATTTATGCTCTACAAGTGGCTCAATACTGACCCTTATATACAATCCACGGGCGCGAATAAACATTTCCCTAACCAAGTCCCATCCGCGACTGGGGATATGTACGCATGATGAACAACCCTTGTAAGTCCTCTCGACTTACAAGGAGAAAACCCTCATGTAGGATCCTTACGACTTACAGAGGAACATACACTTAAGAATCCTCACGATTCCTAAGGAGAAAATACACCTACAAGATCCTCACGACTTGTAGGGAGAAATACCTTTGTGAGACCCTTACGGCTCATGAAGTTAAAAGCCTTAGTCGGCAAGACCTTAACCCTGTTCGCTAAGCCACCTTTGTTCGACATCGACAGAGGCAAATGATGATTCGCTCCTGGCAATATCCTAGTTGCAGCGGTGTGTTCAGACCATAATATTGCATTTTTCATTCCCCTTTTCTTATCCTTTTTATAAATAAACAGGTACTCTTGACGCACGTTTGTTGCATATTACAGGATACAGGTTTTTGGAGCAAATACAGTGAAAAAGACACAAAACAATATAAAAAGGGACTTTTTGACCAACAATTAGACGGATCCTAGCCAAGCCTAGACGAAGAACAGTGCAAGGTCCAAAATGTCAAAGTGAACGGTCAAAAGATACGAACAAGTTTTCACTGAAGATCTGGAGAAGACCCAGGAGCCAAACAGAGAAAAGTTATGAAGAACTAAGAAGCCCTAACAACCAAGATGCAGCACAGAAAATATGGCGGCCCAAGACCACCAAAGGGCCGTGGATCCGCGGCCCAAGCCAACATTTGCCGCGGATCCGCGGCCGTTTATTGCACGTGTCGGCACCGACTTCTTGTGTCGGTGCGACGGTTCGGGTGTTGGGATTTTTAGAGGTCAAATCAGTAATTGCGCATGTGCGAGACTCTGAAACCCTAATTCTCCTGTTTACTTATAAATTGTAATCTCAAATCTGTAAAACCCTATGCCTCTTTTCAATCAATAAAATTCAGAAGTTCTGGGAATTATATTCAGATCTGTTCTTCTTGCTTGGAGGGAGCCATCGAACTAGTAAGTATTTTTATTCCTTTAATTAAAATGTTTTATCATCCCCTAATGAGCGAGTAGTCTCCTCGCTTGTTAGGGTTAGCCTTAGGGAAAGGGTTGAGAGATGAGATCTCTCACCCCTTTCAATGCCCCATGTACCTAATGAATTAGAACTCTATGCATACGCGCACAACCGCTCCCTACGGCATCCTACCCCTCGAGGTAACGGTGAACCGTAGTATAAAGGGCCGGTTGCGCGTGTTTTCCATAGGGGTTAGGGTAATTATCAACAAAGGAAGGATGCGAATCTAGAGGAAGAAACATCTTCCCAAAAGATTCGGATTCACTTTATTGACAATTACCGTAACATCTAATAGCTCCAAAAAAGAAGGTATTGAAAGCGGTGAAGAAAACGTTAATCTCCAAAACTTCCCCTAAAGCTAACCCTAGCAAGACTCTTAATTAGATTAATTAGATCCAGTTTTTATAGATTTTTATAAACCAACCAAAACGACATTTTGAATCAACTCGTTAAAACACATTAAAGAAATTTACCCGTCTCTGTGGATCGACCCGTACTCACCGGCTAGCTGCGAAGCGACGCAGTTTCTGATTGCGGTAAACTCATAGTTTTGACACTAATCAAATGGCGCCGTTGCCGGGGACGGCGTAATATTTCTTTTTGTGAATTTTCGGGTTGATATAAATTTTAAAAATTATAAAAATCTGAAAATATAAAAAAAATACAAAAATTATCAACTTTGATCTGTTTGAAGGGTGTATCTTTTGAATCTTGCAGGAACAGCGAAGAATTGAGGATCTGGAAATTTACAGAGGGCAAAACAAAAATTGGTACATAAGAACAGAGAGGAACTATCAGTACAGAGCAGCATAAATTTTTCCAGAGCGTGATCCCTTCAGAAGACCGCGTTTCCGCCGCAAAAGAGGGCCCCACGCCGCGGTTCCGCCGCTGTTCTGCCACGTCAGCGCATAAAAATTACATGGTTTGCTTTCTCTCTCTCCCCTCTGCAACCTCCATATTTCCACTGTAAAAATTTTTCTGCAGGAATTCTTTGCGTAAAGAGTCTTTCTCCCCCTTCTAAATATCAGATTTTCTGCAGGTTTCTTTGCGCCGCGCTAAAAATTGATTGCAAGTGAAATTTTATTGTTTTGCATAATTTAATCGGACTCTAAGGGGCTAATTGACCAAACTCAGATTGGGTGGGGATTTCATCACCCTTCCCAGGACCCCAGAAAACACCTAAAGCATTTTGCATCGACCACAATTAAATAAAAAAGACTAGACTCAGACCTAAGGACATCGAGCTCAATAGGAAAAGGACTAGTATAGGCATCGGCCGTTTATCCTAACCGACATTGCGGTGTCTAGGCTAGTGGTTATTAATTAGGCCCACTGTAGTGGTGGTTCCTTCCCACTTACCTGGCCGTATTTGTCCGTGAAGAGGCGGTTTGAGGTCCTATTTCTAGCCCTAGTTAGGAGCTGTCTAGCAGACCTAGGCGACCCTAGATCTAGGCCTGATTGTGCATGTGTGGTTGATACATTTGTGTCACGAGTCCCATTTCAAAAACCTCTTTGCAAAACTCACACAAAAATAAAAAATATAATTCTTTTCAAAAACTTGCAACTTGCCGCTAAAAAAAACTTGCAACTCGCTTTCTCTCACTTCTTCTCATTGACGTTATCTTACCCCCACATTCTGTTTTTCTATTTTTTCTGACTACACTACTCCTTTAGTGTATGTCACTTTGGACTAGGGATACTAACGCCCGATTAGTCCGTGTTTCGTTGGTACCGACCGACGAACCCTTCGACGAACCCTTCGTCGACATTCCGTCCATTTCCTTACCTCCACCTTCAAATTCTTCTTTCGAAGGTATGTCGGGATTTAACCCCAACGATACCTTACCGACGGGAATGATTCCACCTCCGCCGGGTGCGAATAACCCGAATCTTCCGCCTGTTGTAGCGCCCGCACGAATTGCGCTCCAGGATCTCTTCTACCCCGTCCGCACTTCTTTACCCACATGTCTTTCACCCCCACCGGCAAATGGGGATAATTTTGAAATAAAACCACATTTCATCAATATGCTGCCGAAATTTCATGGTTTGGAATCTGAAGATGCGTATATTTTTATTAATAAATTCCAAAATGTGTGCGCTATGATGAAAACGACCCAATTAAGTGATGACGCTATAAGGCTAAGGGTCATTCCTTTCACCTTATGTGACCTAGCCGAGAAGTGGCTATATAGCACCGCATCACATTCCATTAGAAATTGAGACGAGTTTGTGAGAGCTTTTCTGAAAAAGTTCTATCCTCATCACAAAACTGCTAGAATCCGCAACGAGATAATACAATTTTCACAGCTTCCTTCCGAACCATTCTGGAAGTGCTTCGAGAGATTTAAGGACCTACTCGTTTAATGCCCTCATCATGGGATCGAAAGTTGGCAACTTTGCCAAACATTATACGAGGGATTGAACGCAGCAACGAAGCAGTTGCTAGAAACAATATGTCAAGGTCATTTTCTCTCCAAGTCTAGCGACGAAGCTTGGCAGTTTCTTGAGGATCTTAGTGAGCAAACAATTCAGTGGGAGAGTACCAAGACCACATCATCTTCTTCTGTTGGTCAATCTAGGGCGGGCATACATCAAATAGATATGTCGATTGCTATGAAGGCCGAGATGGCCTCACTTATGAAAAAGCTAGAAGCCATTGAGACCAAAATCTCATCGTCTTCTCCTGCCCCTACTCTACCCACACGAACTGTTTGTGCTTGTTGTGCGAATCCATCGCATCTAACCGAAGAGTGTCCTTATAATGCACCTATTCAAGGACAGGATCAAGTCAATGCTGCATTTCAGCAACGACAAAGAAACGATCCATACTCTTCGACATACAATCAGGGGTGGAGGAGTCACCCGAATTTCGCTTGGAACCAAAATCAACAAGTCCAAGGGAACAATAATCTTCAAAGACCTCCTCCACAACAACAACAAGCACCCTTACAAACTCAAAACCAGCAACCTTTCCAACAACAACCTTATACAAATCAAACGAACAATTTAGTTCAACCAAATGATGATAAGGTTAGCTCGCTCGAGAAAAGTCTAGATGCTTTTCTCAAGCAATCTACAGAATCAGCAGCAAGATTTGAAAGTTATGTTCAATCTTTAATGCATAACAATGCCTCACACGATCAAAGTATCAAATCTATTGAGGCACAAATTGCACAATTAACTGCTGCGTTGAGCGAGAGAGAAAAGGGAAAGCTTCCATCTCAACCATTGCCTAATCCCGGTCACCCACAAAACGCATATCACAATCACAATGTAAATGCGGTGACCACGTTGAGATCCGGAAGAGAGTTGCAAAATAATGTGGGAACTCATGATGACATCCCCGCCGGTGGTTCTTCTTCTTCTTCTTTTTCTTCTCCATCGTCACCTTCCCCTTCTTCACTTTCTTCTTCACCTTTTTCTTTAGAGCCTATTCTCCACCCTTCAAACGGTTCTACTTCTTCTGACTCGAACGGACCCATTTCTCACAACACGAACACATCCACACTGGGATCCGTTCCTACTCCACATTCTACTCCACAGACTTTTGACTCAACAAATTTTCAGAATGCTCCATTCCCAAACAGGTTGAGTCCTAATAAACCAAATGCACAAGTGGAGAAGATTGTGGAGATATTTAAGCAGGTTAGCATAAATATATCTCTCTTGGATGCTATCCAACAAGTCCCTTCATACGCGAAAATCTTAAAGGGCTTATGCACCTCGAAGAGAAAGGCATCTCAAGTACCTAAGAAAGTGCTAGTGGCTAGTGCAGTGAGCAATGCTATTAACCACCATCAAACCTTACCCCAAAAACGAAAGGACCCCGGCTGTCCTACGATTTCAATCACAATAGGGGATAAGAAAATTAATCGAGCACTTTTAGATCTTGGGTCTAGTGTTAACCTGATTCCCTACTCCGTGTACGAACAATTAGGGGTTGGAGAGTTGAAACCCACTCGTTGCACTCTCCAAATGGCTGATCGATCAATCACCCATCCAAGGGGTCAGCTAGAGGATGTGTTGATCAAAGTTGGGGAGTTCATATTCCCCGTTGATTTTATCGTTATGGATACACAACCTGTTGCTAAACCAAGAAACCAAATTCCGGTGATCCTCGGTCGACCATTTTTGGCCACTTCCAATGCTGTAATAAACTGTCGCAATGGCTCCATGACTCTATCCTTTGGGAAGATGTCTAGTGAGTTCAATATCTATAAGATGGGAAGTCTGCCCCCTATACCAAAAACTAGTACACGAGAAGTTTGCTCTATTCACGAAATCACGCAGGAGGACTGCGAGCTTGAAAGATTCTTGTTTAATGAAAACAGTTTTGACGCCACTAGTGCGTCCCTCCTTGAGCCTACCACCGTTGACACAACCGATGTTGATTATGAATGTTTTACTTTTTCAGATGATAACGACTCACAGCCCGAATATGAGTCGTTTGAATTTTTGGATGAGTCAGTCGAGCCATCCGAATCGGTTGTTTGCAGTGATTTCGAACCTGTGTTGGAGTCCTTTGAGTTCGAGGTAGATTCCGCAATGATTCTTTCGCCTCTGAAACTCGAACTCACGCCCTTGCCGTCTCACCTTAGATATGCTTACATAGGTGAGAATGAGACCCTTCCCATTATCATATCGGCTTCTCTAGCCCTCGAGCAAGAGAACGCCCTCTTAATGGTCTTACAAGATAGGTGGCAAGCTTTCGGTTGGACCATGGCGGACATCGAGGAGATAAGTTCCCTCATAATTGAATATCATACAAAATTGATGGATGATGCCAAGTCACTAGAGGACACACAGGAACATCTTGGGGGTATTGTGGTGAGTCAACCTCCTCCTTTAGAAGTTGAAATACCCCCATTTCTTTTAATAAGTTACGAGAATGCCAATACTCCACTGATTGCTGATCAATTACATTCTCGTTTTGATACATCACCATCGCCTGTATATTTACCTCCACACATCCCTTACCACTACTTCTATCTTTCCTAATTCTTTGTGGACCGCTACAATTTATTCTTCCACCAACCAATACTCTTTACCGATAAAATTTTCAACTGGTTAGTGTTGACTGTTGGTCTATGCAAAGTTTGGCGGTAATGTCTAACATAGTTTAAATGAAGTTTGGGGGAGGGCCTTTTTGTATATATTTTTGTTTTTCTTAACAATAAAAAAATTATAAATAAATAAACAGGGAAGTGCCGGTATTTTGACCCTCTTGGTTTAGTATGACAGTGAGGACACTGTCAAGTTCAAGTTTGGGGGTATTTATGCTCGGTACGTCTTCTTCCTTCGCATTCATTTGTACATATTTTTTGCATTTGCATACCTATTTGAAAACCTATAAAAATTGAAAAATTTCAAAAATTATAAAAATTATTGTATTCAATTTTAGCTAATTGACTAGAGTTTGACAGATAGGTTAACTAGTTAGGAACAACTAGATCTTAGACTTAGTGAATTAAAAACCCTAAAAATAACATTCCTTAAAGTTTAGCGGTAGAAAATATATGTTTTTGTAGTTTATTTAGAAATAGGCAAATTTTGGGCTCACTTCTTGGGCTAAGTCGAAATGAGGGAAGAGTATTGATGTTCTTATTAGAGTATAAGTTTGAAAAATAGTTCCTAACTTAAGTCTAGATTCTGAAAATGTATACCCTACAATTTGCACAATCACGCACCTTGAAACTTGGAATAGTAGAAGAGACCTTGAAATACTCTTGTCTAAAGTCCTTAGTACAATGAAAAAAAAATGTGAATAAAGAATAAAAAAATGGACACTGGTTTTTGTGATTACTTAAGGCTGCAAAAATAGAAAAATATTTAGCGAGGGTGCTTCATCACCTAGTGCCTTAGACCAACTGGTTTGGGAGTCACTGCTAAAGCCTTGGGTGTTGCAAAACTAGGAAGTACGCTTTAAAGTGCTAACGCATCTTGTAATCGGTTGTTGGTACCTCAAGAAGTATTAACGGTCGCATGAAGGATGTGTAAGCAAAATTCAATTAAAAATTCACCAACTAATTAGTACTTTGGACAACGGACAAGGGTATGATTGCTTGATTTGAATCTCTAAGTGTAGGGGTGATCTATACACACACGTAGGGGTATGTGATTGGAATTTAGATAAGAGAGAGGAATGAAAGATAGAACTTGTATCTTTAATAGAGTGATAGAAATTCCTAAGTGGAGATGGAACCCTAGAAGGAAAACTTAAGAGATGCCGAAAGCTAAGTAGGTCTACATAACATATATGATCTTAAGTTAAATAATGAGGAAGTGTGAAGAATATGGGTGGATAATTTACGGGTCGACGATAATAGAATTCCTTGTTAGAAAACCTAATTGGAGAACAATAGTAAATGGGCCGAGTTGATAGGATTTTGTGGGTGTAATCCGCTGAAAACCCTCAGGAGACAACACTCCTCCTACTAGGGACACCTAGAGGTTTAACGGCTTGTTGCACGTGCTCAGTGCAATCGCGTTTCCCTGCGAAAGTGTGGTTAGGATTTTAGTGAATAAAAAAATAATAAGTTTGCTTGAGGACGAGCAAGAGGTAAGTTTGGGGGTATTTGTTCAGACCATAATATTGCATTTTTCATTCCCCTTTTCTTATCCTTTTTATAAATAAACAGGTACTCTTGACGCACGTTTGTTGCATATTACAGGATACAGGTTTCTGGAGCAAATACAGTGAAAAAGACACAAAACAACATAAAAAGGGACTTTTTGACCAACAATTAGACGGATCCTAGCCAAGCCTAGACGAAGAACAGTGCAAGGTCCAAAATGTCAAAGTGAACGGTCAAAATATACGAACAAGTTTTCACTGAAGATCTGGAGAAGACCCAGGAGCCAAACAGAGAAAAGTTATGAAGAACTAAGAAGCCCTAACAACCAAGATGCAGCATAGAAAATATGGCGGCCCAAGACCACCAAAGGGCCGCGGATCCGCGGCCCAAGCCAACATTTGCCGCGGATCCGCGGCCGTTTATTGCACGTGTCGGCACCGACTTCTTGTGTCGGTGCGACGGTTCGGGTGTTGGGATTTTTAGAGGTCAAATCAGTAATTGCGCATGTGCGAGACTCTGAAACCCTAATTCTCCTGTTTACTTATAAATTGTAATCTCAAATCTGTAAAACCCTATGCCTCTTTTCAATCAATAAAATTCAGAAGTTCTGGGAATTATATTCAGATCTGTTCTTCTTGCTTGGAGGGAGCCATCGAACTAGTAAGTATTTTTATTCCTTTAATTAAAATGTTTTATCATCCCCTAATGAGCGAGTAGTCTCCTCGCTTGTTAGGGTTAGCCTTAGGGAAAGGGTTGAGAGATGAGATCTCTCACCCTTTCAATGCCCCATGTACCTAATGAATTAGAACTCTATGCATACGCACACAACCGCTTCCTACGGCATCCTACCCCTCGAGGTAACGGTGAACCGTAGTATAAAGGGCCGGTTGCGCGTGTTTTCCATAAGGGTTAGGCTAATTATCAACAAAGGAAGGATGCGAATCTAGAGGAAGAAACATCTTCCCAAAAGATTCGGATTCACTTTATTGACAATTACCGTAACATCTAATAGCTCCAAAAAAGAAGGCATTGAAAGCGGTGAAGAAAACGTTAATCTCCAAAACTTCCCCTAAACCTAACCCTAGCAAGACTCTTAATTAGATTAATTAGATCCAGTTTTTATAGATTTTTATAAACCAACCAAAACGACATTTTGAATCAACTCGTTAAAACACATTAAAGAAATTTACCCGTCTCTGTGGATCGACCCGTACTCACCGGCTAGCTGCGAAGCGACGCCGTTTCTGATTGTGGTAAACTCATAGTTTTGACACTAATCACGGTGCTGATGCCGAAATCGGTGTCTAATTTCAGGTTTACGGTGAAAAGCCGGTAGGCTGCACATGCATACGAAATAGCCGAAATGATGGGGCAACTTGCAATAAAAAGCAGCAAGTAAAAATGTATGCATGCAAAATAGCCGAAATGATTGGGCAACTCGCAATAAAAAACAGCGAGTAAAAATAAAATAAATAGCCGAAATGATTGGGCACCGCGAAAAATAGCCGAAATGATTGGGCAATCGCGACCTTCGCGATATAAAAGCTGAAATGATAGAGCATCGCGGAAATAAAACAAAAAAGAAATGATAAAACTTTGGCCCTACAGTTGAGATCACATCGATCCCTGTATACAATCCAAGGGCGCAAACAAGGAGGGAACCATACTTCCCCAACAGGCTCCGCCAGAAAACGAAGCCAAATCTCGACGGTTCATCCCAACCCCGAAGAAACCAGTGTCTTCAGCAAATCCTTCGACTCGAGGAAACAAGCGTCCTTGACGAAGAAAATCCTGATTCGCGTCGACTCGCAGAGAAACCAATGTCTCCGCGAGAAATTCTCGATTCGTTTCAACACCAGGGAAACAAATATCCTTGGCAAATACCTCAACTCAGGGAAGCTAGCGTTTTTGATGAGAGCCTCCTGATTCGCATCGGCTCGCAGAGAAACCAGTGTCTCTGCGAGAAATTCCCGATCTGTCTCAACCCCAAAGAAACTAGTGTCTTCGGCAAATCCTTCGACTAGAGGAAACAAGTGTCCTTGACGAAGAAAATCCTGATTCGCGTCGACTCGCAGAGAAACCAATGTCTTCGCGGGAAATTCTCGATTCGTTTCAACACCAGGGAAACAAATATCCTTGGCAAATACCTCAACTCAGGGAAACTAGCGTCCTTGATGAGAGCCTTCTGATTCGCGTCGGCTCGCAGAGAAACCAGTGTCTCCGCGGGAAATTCCCAATCCGTTTCAACCCCGAAGAAACTAGTGTCTTCGGCAAATCCTTCGACTAGAGGAAACAAGTGTCCTTGACGAAGAAAATCCTGATTCGCGTCGACTCGCAGAGAAACCAATGTCTCCGCGGGAAATTCTCGATTCGTTTCAACACCAGGGAAACAAACATCCTTGGCAAATACCTCAACTCAGGGAAACCAGCGTCCTTGATGAGAGCCTTCTGATTCGCGTCGGCTCGCAGAGAAACCAGTGTCTCCGCGGGAAATTCCCGATCCGTCTCAACCCCGAAGAAACTAGTGTCTTCGGCAAATCCTTCGACTAGAGGAAACAAGTGTCCTTGACGAAGAAAATCCTGATTCGCGTCGACTCGCAGAGAAACCAATGTCTCCGCGGGAAATTCTCGATTCGTTTCAACACCAGGGAAACAAATATCCTTGGCAAATACCTCAACTCAGGGAAACTAGCGTCCTTGATGAGAGCCTCCTGACTCGCGTCGGCTCGCAGAGAAATCAGTGTCTCCGCGGGAAATTCCCGATTCGTCTCAAATTGCAAGAGGAAGCCTCAGGCAGCAGGGATAAAAAAACTTGTTTCCTAAGGAATGAGACCCTGCAAGTCAGTCTAAAACGGTTTCTTGCATACTATTCACAGGTCTCACTCTCCAAAGTCGAATTTCGATAAGGAGGGAAACAACCGTTTACGGGTCCTCTCGACTTGTAAGAGGGGAAAATTCTCTTATAAGATTCTTACGACTTATAAGAGAAAACGTGCTTAGGAATCCTCACGATTCCTAAGGAGAAAATACATCTACGAGATCCTCTCGATCCGTAGGGAGAAAAGTCTCTACGAGACCCTCACGGCTCGTAGAGTTGAAAAGTTTTAGGCGGCAGAACTGAACCTGCGGCCTAAGCCATCGCTATCTCTTGGAAAAACTAAGTTATCTGCCAATTATATTTATTAAGTCAACATGCTGATAATAAGAGAAAGGGAGAAAGCGAAAGAGCATACAAGATATTGCAAAGAAAAATGTGTATCTTTATTGAATGTAATCAAGTACAAGGTGAAGCGTACAAAAGAACAAAGAATGGATACATATTATTTAAAAAGAAAAATTTTACAAGCATGTAGATACAAGGGGAATCACTGGGAAGGAAGCGTCTTGCATAACTCTAGCAATTGTTCGCGCACCTCCTTCCACATTTTCTCCTGATCGGCCATCACCGCCAGATCTGCCTCTACTTGAGCCTGCTGCTGCAAGACAGATGCAAGCTGCTCCCTAACGGCCTGATGAGCAGCTTCGCGGCCTGGGGTATTGATTGATTCGTATTTTCCGGATTGTGTAATGTAGAAAATTGTAAAGAAATCACAACCAAAAATTATATTTGACCGCAATCAACTACGGTGTCGGATGTAGATTGTAAGTGAGTGCGGATCGTCCACAGGGATTGTGCGATTCGTTTCTATGTTTAATTTGTTTGAATCGAAAAGTTAATTGAAAAGAAAAGAAAAGAAAACATGATTCAAGAATTTATCAATTGATTCAGGTGTCACGATGTTTAATCAAGAATCAAGAAACTGATAAACAATCAAGAATTGGGTTTCGATAATATTTCCAACCAAAATGTCAAGAATCTAAATGAGGCTCGTAGGAATCGATCGGATCGATAGACGTGATGTAATCTAAAGATTTCGTGTTCTTGTCCTTCGAAGGATTGATACTAGATCGATGATGATCGACGAGAGTTAGGGCTTTCTCGTGAAACTAGGGTTTCATCTTATCCCTTGTTCTTTTGTCGATATCATTCACATTCTAGCCTCTAGCAATTTCAAGAAACGATCGTAACTCCCCAATTTCGAGCGATATCATTCAAGAAAGCATCGTAACGAAATGGGTTGTCGGTTCTTGAACTTGCTAGGGTTTACAAAACTTGTAGGAATCAAGAATCGTTTTCAGATACATTACATCATCATTCTATTGATCGTCTCGGCTCCTTCACGAGCGGAGTATTACTCAAACATCACAACAAGAATTACAACTAGAAATTGAGATTGAATCATGATGCAAGAATTTAAAGAAAACAAGATAAAAGAAAATCACCTTTTATTTATATCGACAATTTGATTACAATCGCTCAAGAACTACAAGAGGAAGAACGAAATTGTCGATTTGGCGTCGCTCGGCTCCGTGAGTCGCGGATCGTTTGGACCACTTGCTCTGTTGAAGATCGGCTCGGCTCATAAAAGGTTGCAAGGCTTCTTGCTTGATGGGTACTCGGGATCTTGGCTTTTGGAGTTGGAATTAGGGTTAGGGTTTCACACAAATCCTCTCACTAGATTTGTGGAAGAAGAAGATGAGATAAGAGATGAAATGGCTCTAGTTTGATACTAGATTGGGGATCCCCTTTACCCTAGGTTTAGGCTTCTATTCATAGACTTCCTAAACCCTAGGTCTAGGTTTGAAATTACAATTCCCTCCAAAAGTTTGTTGAGGAGTTTCTAGAAAGAGTTTGTTAGGAGCTAGCTTAGGTTTTAAGCTAGGATTAATTAAGCATTAGAAACCCTAGTTTGCTGATCTGGCAGAAACCTCTGGAGTCTTCTGGAAGTTGACATGTCTTTATGAGGTCTGGACCCTGAGATAAGAGTTTTGCACCAAAAATGAAGAGCTAATTCCTTGAACCCGCCGCGGATCCGCGGCGCAAGCAGGCTCCTGCCGCGGATCCGCGGCTGTATGTGGGGCTTAGGCCTTGGGCTTCCTGGTATGGTCTTGGAACCGCGGCTGTATATGGGGCTTGGGCCTTGGGCTTCCTGGTATGGTCTTGGAACAACATTTGTAGCTTAATCTGATGTGTTGATTTGTATTTTCCCTTTTGGATTTATACCAGATCTGAAATCATTGAGTTGACGTAACGTTTTAGCTGTACCCTGTAAGTTTTGGCCTTTCTGCTGGATTTTCTTGCACAGATCTCAAAACAAGTGTTGCGCAAATGTAGGGATGATGCGATGCCATGAAATGTGGTCAATTTCCTTTATAGTGTCGGTTTTAAGAGTCTAATACATGTAATCTGATATTTTGCGACAGTTTTGCTAATATGTGAAATATGAATGCCGAACACTTCTATATGAATGCAAATGATGAGGAAATTGCCGGCTAAAATATGCAATATTTTCGACTAATCAAATTCCCCCAAACTTAATTTCGATCGTCTCGAGCGAACTGTTTTTTTTTTTTAAAAAAGAAGGAGAAAATAAAGAAAGAGAAAAACTATCTAGCACACTTTCGTAGGCAACACGATTGCACTGAGCACGTGCAACAAGCCTTTAAACCTCTAGGTGTCCCTAGTAGGAGGAGTGTTGTCTCCTGAGGGTTTTCAGCGGATTGCACCCACAAAATCCAATAATAAAAGAAAGATCATGAATATTACATTTAAAGACAAGAATTGTAAAAGAAAATCCTTGAAAATTAGGGTTTCCAACTAAGCTAACTTTTTGGTTGTCATGAGCCCTATCTTAATGGTCATGAAAAGATGTTAGAAATCACGTCCTCCCTCAATAAAACATCGTCTTATTTTTCATTCCTATCTTTATTCCAAACATCGATCATATAACCCTGCGTGTGTGTAAAGACATCCCTAGACCCGGAGAATTCAATTCATGCTATCATACTCTTGCCCATCAGCCTCAGTACTTTTTAATTAATGAATATTTAGATGAGATTGCTCACACACTTTCATGCGAACGTTAATACTTCTTGAGGTACTAACCGACCGATTACTCCTGTGCTTGCTTACTTGGTGTATTTTCCTCGTCTTGCACCACCTCAGGCATAGCAGTGACTCCCAGACCAGTTGGCCTTAGGGCACTAGGTGAAGAAGCACCCTCGCTATATATTTTTTATTGCCCTTGGTGATAACAAAACCAGTGTTCATTTTTCTCACCACTTATATTTTCTTTATTCATTTTTTTTTATTTCCTTCATACATCGGCTTAAAGACAAGAGCATTTCAAGGTATCCTCTACTATCCCAGGCTTTAAGACGTGTGTAAGTGCGAATAGCAGGGTATCAACGTTCAAAATGTTTGGCTTCCAGAATAGAAACTATTTTTCAGACTTAGTTTTATCCTCAGATTAGTGACGTCCTTCATCTTACTAACCCTTGGGACAACAGCTCATAACTACTTATTACTAGTTCGTATCAGAAAACTTCTAATTTTCTTAGTTTTCTCAAATTTTTCTAATCTCATGGATGTAATTTTTCACTATCTAAACTTTTATTATCTTATTTATGTACAAAAATATTTTTATCTTTTGAAAATTTTAAATTTTTATCGGTTTTCAAAAATGTTTTGTGCTTATGCAAATGATATGCAAATGATGCAAAAATAAGCACAAACCTCCCCCAAACTTGTTTTCAACAGTGTCCTCACTGTTGCCATCTGCTAAATCTTGAAAAACCTATAAGCTTGGGAGGAATTTATTAGTGGGGGCAAAATATTTAAGTGAAGAACCTCCCCCAAACTTATTTTTGGCTCAAAATTTTGTAAAATTTTCTTTTCGAGAGCCAGAAAAATATACCCCCCCAAACTTAAGCAATGTTAATCTTTGAAAATCACATGAGGGGGTCAAAAATCAGTGGTCGATGCCAAGCTTTGCAAAGACCGAATGTTAACACCAACTATTCAAAAATTTTATCAATGCAGTGCTCTGGTTGGTGGAAGAAGAAGTGGGGAAAGGTTAAGTGGTGGAATAGAAAGTGTGTGCGTCTCATATTGGAGAGACGATGCAGTGAATGTGATGGATTACTCGCATTCTTTTTACAGTTCAGAGGAAGGGGTGGAGGTTCAATTTCATTGAGTGGGACATGATTCATCTCAACACCCGTGTTATTCAGAAATGCGAGTTCATCAGCGAAGATCTCCTCAAAAGTTTCATCAATACCCCGAAGAATAATGTCATCACACAGTGCGGGGTGATCTTCAGACTCTAAGAATGGTTCATAATCAGTGTTAATTGTTGACCCGGACATCTCAGTGGAAGAGTCCGTATGTGTATTATACATAGTTGGGTCAAACAACATAAGAAAAGAGTCAAGATCAGTATTATGAGGGTCATTAAATTCGCTGCTGTCGACATCCATTAAGTCGACAGAACAGACCTGAGCAGTAGGTTCGGAGGGTACACTTCCCAATTTGTAAATGTTCATCTCAATTGTCCTCTTCCCGAAGGATAGGGTTATAGAACCATTACGACAGTTGATGATAGCGTTGGAAGTGGCCAAAAAGGGGCGACCTAAAATCACCGGAATTTGATTCCGTGAGTTCGCTACAGGCTGTGTATCAATTACAATAAAGTCTACAGGGAATATAAATTCCCCGATTTTTATTAACACATCCTCTAGTTCACCCCTAGGTCTGGTGATTGATCGGTCAGCCATCTGGAGAGTGCAAGGAGATGGTTTCAACTCTCTGATCCCTAACCGCTCATAAACTGAGAAAGGAAGCAGGTTAACACTTGCCCCAAGATCTAGTAGAGCACGGTTAATGTGTTTCTCCCTAATAGAGATGGAAATCGTAGGATATCCAGGATCCTTACGTTTTCTCGGTAATTGTTGGGGGAAAGCCGTATCTACAGTCTTTGCCATGAATATCTTCTTGGGCATTTGTTTCTTCCTCTTCCTAGTGCACAAGTCTTTAAGAACTTTTGCATATGCAGGGACTTGTTGGATAGCATCTAGAAGAGGGATATTGATGTTAACCTGTTTAAACATCTCAGTGATCTTCTCCATATGTGGACTTGGTGTGTTAGCCCTTAACCGATTAGGATAAGGTGCTTTAGCAATAAGTGCTGGGTCTATCATAGGAGAAGGAAGTGTGTGTGGAACCGATCCCAGTATAGAAGTGGGGATCGTCCGTGGAGGAGTAAAAGAGGTGGGCTGTAGTGGCGAGCCTTTTGGGAAACGAAGAATAGGCTCGTGAGAAGGTGGTGGGGTAGAAGAACTGGGGTCAGAACTAGAAGTAGAGGTGTGTGTGTGAGGAAAGGTCTCAGCCGGGGTGTTGATAGGATTGTCAATATCATCAACTTCTTCCCCAACATGATTGTCAAGCACTCTTCCAGATCTCAACGTGGTGATTGCATTCACATGATGTGAATAGCCAGGATTGGGTAAGGGTTGAGCTGGAAGTTTCCCTTTCTCTCTTGCACTAATTTCAGCTTTTAATCGTGCAATTTCTTCTTCCATCGATTTAATACTCTCATTTTGGGACGCAGAGTTTTTCTCAATTTTATCGACAGAAGATTTCATTTCAGCCGAAACTTGCATGATATTTGTTAAGACCAAATTCATGTATTGTGCAAAAGAAGAGGATTCATCAGTTCCGGTCAACTGTAAAGGACTAGACAGTGCAGGTGTGTTGACCGGATTTTGAAAATTATGTGCTTGAAAGGGGTGCTGACTCAATTGAAGTGGTGGTTGCTGTTGTGGTGGAGGGACCCTTTGGAAATTGTTTTGGTTTGGAACCGTGTTTTGAGATTGTGATTGGTTCCAAGCAAAATTAGGGTGATTCCTCCAACCCTGATTATATGTGGAAGAAAATGGATCGTTTCTAGGTCTTTGAAATGTGGCATTGGCATGCTCACGACCTTGAAACGGACATTCTTCCGTCAAGTGAGACGGATTAGAACAGCAGCCACATACAGTTTTGGAAAGTGACATTTGATTAAGGGAGGCGGCTAAAAATTTATTTTCCATAGTCTCGAGTTTTTTGTGTATAGCTGAAATGTCAGCTCTAACTCCTATGGAAACATCCGATTGGTTGTTGCCACTCCTAAATGATGGACTTTCCCACTGTAAAGACTTTTCAGCGAACTCTTCTAAATATCGCCAAGCTTCCGCATCATCCTTAGACATAAAAGTACCTTGACACATGTTTTCAAGGCTCTGTTTAGTATTAGGGTTACTGCCCTCATATATGATTCGGCACAATTCCCATCTCGGGATGCCGTGATGAGGACACTGAACCAATAGATCTTTGAAACGTTCAAAGCATTTTGAAAATGGTTCAGCAGGGAGCTGGGCAAATTGATTCAGTTCGCTACGGATTCGAGCTGTCTTTTGTATTGGGTAAAATTTCTTAAGGAATGCCGCGACGAATTCTCCTCAATTCGTAATAGAATGTGCGGTGGTGTTATATAGCCACTTCTCGGCTATATCGCACAATGTAAATGGAAGAAGTCGTAGACGCATAGCATCCACTGAAAGTTGTGACGTACCCATCATTGCGCATACGTTTTCAAATTTGGTGATGAAAACGTAAGCGTCCTCAGTCTCAAGTCCGTGGAATTTGGGTAAAAGATTGATGTACTGGGGCTTAATCTCAAAGTTATCCCCATTGGCTGGTGGTATGGATAAGCAGGTCGAAAGAGGACCTCGAATAGGGTAGCACCTCTCCTAGAGAGAGATGCGGGGTGGATTCTGCGCACCAACGGACGGCGGCAGATTAGGGTTAAAGAAGTTTGATGGATTCGGATCCATCGGTGTGGGTGTGGTAGTAGGTAAAGAAAAGGTAAATGGAGAAATATCGACTTCGGAGTCGATAAAGGGTACGCGGACTAAACGGGCACTAGAATCCCGTGTCCAGCCTATCTTGCACTAAAAAGGGTTAGTACAAGTGGCAGCGTTGACTTATAATTAGGGGTAAATGAATGAATGTGGTGTTTGCTTTTGAAAAAGGGACGGATTTTTTTAAAAAATGATGCGACAAAACAAATGCAGCACACAACCCTAGAATCTAGTGGTCACCTAGGTCCGGCTCTAGACCGCTCCTAACTGCCAAAAGACAAGTCGCAGGATAGAATCCTCCACTGCCTCTTTGTCCCCCTGTGGCCGGATAAGTGCCAGGTAAGTGGGAAGGTACTCCACTACGTAAGTAGTGGGCCTAATTAAAAACCACTAGCCTTAGACACACTCGCCTTAGGCACCATAAGAAAACGCGGATAAGCAATGAATTACCCACGACCCTCTCTTGTCCTAATTGAGCGCGACAGTCCTTAGAGTCTTCTCTAGATTTCTTTTAGTTAATGTTGGTCAATGCGGATGCAAGTTTTGCGATTTTCGGGGCCTAGGAAGGGTAATGAAATCCCCACCTAATTTGGATTTGGCCGTGCCCCTTAATATCCTTATTTAGAATGCAAACAACCAAGAAATCAAAATCACGCACAAATTTAATTTTGCTTTTTGCGGCGCTGCGATTATTTGCAAAGAATCCTGCAGCAAAGTGTTAGTTGGAGCTAAAAGAGGAGAGAGAAGGAGGTAAGAAATCACCTGAAGCAAAAATTTCACAGAGAACCCTCAACCAAGCCGCGGTTCCGCCGCATATACTTGCTCGTGCCGCCCTTCCGCGGTCAAAGTATGGGAACACTGCACCAAAAATTTCAGGGAGCTTCTGTAGACTCCCACTGCTCTCTGGTATTTTCCAAAAATTTTCTTCAATTTCCAAACAGCTCCAGATTTCCTTGCAATGAACAACAGCAAATCGTTTAGGGTTTGCACGAATTTTGATCTCAAAAACAACAATGGAATAATTCTTTCAATTCAAACTATAATATGAAACGAATTAGCGCGCGATCCCCGGCAACGGCGCCATTTGATTGATTCGTATTTTCCGGATTGTGTAATGTAGAAAATTGTAAAGAAATCACAACCAAAAATTATATTTGACCGTAATCAACTACGGTGTCGGATGTAGATTGTAAGTGAGTGCGGATCGTCCACAGGGATTGTGCGATTCGTTTCTATGTTTAATTTGTTTGAATCGAAAAGTTAATTGAAAAGAAAAGAAAAGAAAACATGATTCAAGAATTTATCAATTGATTCAGGTGTCACGATCTTTAATCAAGAATCAAGAAACTGATAAACAATCAAGAATTGGGTTTCGATAATATTTCCAACCAAAATGTCAAGAATCTAAATGAGGCTCGTAGGAATCGATCGGATCGATAGACGTGATGTAATCTAAAGATTTCGTGTTCTTGTCCTTCGAAGGATTGATACTAGATCGATGATGATCGACGAGAGTTAGGGCTTTCTCGTGAAACTAGGGTTTCATCTTATCCCTTGTTCTTTTGTCGATATCATTCACATTCTAGCCTCTAGCAATTTCAAGAAACGATCGTAACTCCCCAATTTCGAGCGATATCATTCAAGAAAGCATCGTAACGAAATGGGTTGTCGGTTCTTGAACTTGCTAGGGTTTACAAAACTTGTAGGAATCAAGAATCGTTTTCAGATACATTACATCATCATTCTATTGATCGTCTCGGCTCCTTCACGAGCGGAGTATTACTCAAACATCACAACAAGAATTACAACTAGAAATTGAGATTGAATCATGATGCAAGAATTTAAAGAAAACAAGATAAAAGAAAATCACCTTTTATTTATATCGACAATTTGATTACAATCGCTCAAGAACTACAAGAGGAAGAACGAAATTGTCGATTTGGCGTCGCTCGGCTCCGTGAGTCGTGGATCGTTTGGACCACTTGCTCTGTTGAAGATCGGCTCGGCTCATAAAAGGTTGCAAGGCTTCTTGCTTGATGGGTACTCGGGATCTTGGCTTTTAGAGTTGGAATTAGGGTTAGGGTTTCACACAAATCCTCTCACTAGATTTGTGGAAGAAGAAGATGAGATAAGAGATGAAATGGCTCTAGTTTGATACTAGATTGGGGATCCCCTTTACCCTAGGTTTAGGCTTCTATTTATAGACTTCCCAAACCCTAGGTCTAGGTTTGAAATTACAATTCCCTCCAAAAGTTTGTTGAGGAGTTTCTAGAAAGAGTTTGTTAGGAGCTAGCTTAGGTTTTAAGCTAGGATTAATTAAGCATTAGAAACCCTAGTTTGCTGATCTGGCAGAAACCTCTGGAGTCTTCTGGAAGTTGACATGTCTTTATGAGGTCTGGACCCTGAGATAAGAGTTTTGCACCAAAAATGAGGAGCTAATTCCTTGAACCCGCCGCGGATCCGCGGCGCAAGCAGGCTCCTGCCGCGGATCCGCGGCTGTATGTGGGGCTTGGGCCTTGGACTTCCTGGTATGGTCTTGGAACAACATTTGTAGCTTAATCTGATGTGTTGATTTGTATTTTCCCTTTTGGATTTATACCAGATCTGAAATCATTGAGTTGACGTAACGTTTTAGCTGTACCCTGTAAGTTTTGGCCTTTCTGCTGGATTTTCCTGCACAGATCTCAAAACAAGTGTTGCGCAAATGTAGGGATGATGCGATGCCATGAAATGTGGTCAATTTCCTTTATAGTGTCGGTTTTAAGAGTCTAATACATGTAATCTGATATTTTGCGACAGTTTTGCTAATATGTGAAATATGAATGCCGAACACTTCTATATGAATGCAAATGATGAGGAAATTGCCGGCTAAAATATGCAATATTTTTGACTAATCAGGTATCATGCTCGGCGACATCAAGCTTTCGCTTCAAGTTTAGCCCATGAGAGATGCCTTCCAGGAGGCCCTCAAAGATAGCCTTCACTTGAGCAGCATTCGCCTCGACCTCAGCACGCAGACGAGCCGTCTCGCTCGAGGTCTCTTGGCATTCCCTCAGCCTTAAAGCCGCTTCTTGTTCCAAGTGGTGGATGTATTTGCTCGATCCACGCTGCTCTTTCATTGCTCGCGGCTAAAGTCTCGGGAGTAGGGCGCATTAACTCCAGTTGATGTAGACGAGCCTTGATCTCTCTACAGTGGTTAACCCAAGATGTGATGATGCCCTCGTCATGGAAGTTTACGAGTATCACCAGCATCGGGTTAACCGCCGTAGCGAAGTCTGCAGCAGATGTAGGAGTCTCGACGTCGAGTTCCTCGACGTAGTCGCTCAACATGCGCAGACTATTCGCGGCGCCTTTCAAGGATGGACGTCTCAGGAAAGGTCCCGCCGGCATTATGATCCGAGGCTCGAAGGGCGCCGAGACCGGAACGACAGCTAAAAAACAGGATATGATCAGATAACAGTTCAAGAGATAAAAAAAAGGGGGAGTTATCAATGCGATAGTTGCTGTACCAGCTGTAGCAGATGGCAAGGCCGGAAGGGCCGGTGGCGTGGATGATCTTTCATCCCCTCCTTCAATTTGTAGCACTGCAGTCGGGACGAGAAAAAAGTTAGAAGTAATTCCATTAATGAAAAAGAAAGATATCAAGGGGAAACCATACTCACCAGCGCCACCAGAGGAAGAAGCGAATTCAGATGGGAAGGAGAAGTGTGGGAGCAACACTTGATAGAGATGATCAAAAAACACTCCTGAAAAGACACAGCAGTACGACTTTAGTACATAAATTAGGCGGCTGAAAGACGAAACTAATAGGTTGCAAATCCATACCTTCCAGCATCTTCGATGGTATAAGAGAGGGCTGAGAAGTGACCACCACCAAGGCAGTAGTTGACGGCGCTCCCTCGAGCAGTGGAGCATCGGCGCTGGCCGCACCTGTGTTAAAAAACAAGGGTAAAACCTATCAAAAGCAATTGCAAGATAAAGAAAAGGGGGATGGTAATCCGAAATTTACCTGATAAGCCTCCAGCCGAGACGGAGGCGTCTCCCTCCTCCATCGACATAAGACCACCACCTGTGGCCTCATCCCCAGACTCCACGGGGGCCGTCGTCATGCTCGCAAGGCCAGGAGACGCCGGAGGGCCATAGGTGGGGAGAGCTATGACCGGAGCATTGCCGGACTCCTGAGAAAGAGCGGCTGGCTTTTCCCCAAGAGTCGTACCCGTCTCACCTGCTACTTCTTCAGGCTCGGCGGTCGCTATTGTCTCATCCACCGTCACCATGAGGTCGCTGGTCTCAGGCACCTCGTCCGCCGCTGCCTCGGGCTCAATTATAGCGGTCGTCTCATTTGCCGCCATCTCAGGCTCGGCATCGACGACCTTTTCAGGTACAGCTCCCTCTGCCCCCAGCTCAGGTTCGGTAACCCCAGCGACGTCGTCCGCCATCGGCTTGGGCTCGACCAATGCCTCTCTCCCTGGCTCCTCAGGTTCGACAGTCCCCGCCTCCCCTTCGGTTGGGCTTGGCCCTGCAGGGTAGAATATATAAGAACCAACAGCTTTATAATTCTTACAACAAGATTCTGAAAGAAATATTACCTGAGGTGGACTTGTCGTTAGCCTCCCTATTGGCGCGAATCGCCTGTCTATGAGCTGTAGACAAGACGACCGGGGGCTCTTCTGACGGAGTATCGGCACGAGGGACAGTGCTTGGGCCCGCTCCAATGGCCAAGGCAGCCCTACGTGCCTTTGCTTCGCGCCTCGACCGCTTCCTTTCCTCTCGGGCCGTCGCAATGGACCTCTTCGACGCTTCCTTCATCAAGGCGTCGTCGTCTTCGTTCAGAGATGCCTCCAGAGCCTTTAAGGCATCTCTCATCGGCTCTTTAAGACGGACCTCCCGCGGTAGCCCTGAGGAGGCAGGAACATCGGCAGCTGGAGGAATATCCGCGTCACTTTGCGGGAACGGCATTGAGGTTTCTGCGATAAAAAGGGAGAGGTTAGATCGACCATAACACAAGGAAAATGAAAACTTGATGAATTGAAACTTACTAAGGCCTGAAGACACTCTAAGGCGTTCCTCCTCTTGGAAAGTCTTAAGGGAAGAGGCAATGGCTTCTTCAGTGGTGATGCCTGTTGGAAGAAAAGAAGGAAAAATGTTAGTCAAAGGCAATAATAAAGATATGATGCAATAGAAAATGCGACTAGTGATTACCTGATTCCGCAAGCTTAGCCAGCCATGCGTCACGTCTCGCCAACCGCTCCGAAGCTTCGAGGGCGGCCTCCAAATCCGTGTCATCCGGCGGCATGACTAATCCCTCATTAGTCCCATATTCACTCACGCCCTTACCATAGGGAGCGTGGGGTTCCTGACCGAACGCGACGTCAGCGGCGAAGAGCGATTTCTTTTTCTTCTTCTGCCCACCAACCCTGGGTGCACCCGGGATCGACTTACGCTTGGCAGCCACCTTAGGGCGGCGGGTCCCGATGTCCGCACCCACGCCAGACTCCGGCGAAGCTACAACCACTGTCTCCACTGGAGAACAGAGCGCTGGTGGTGCATCCGCAATATCAGGGAGCGGCAATCCGCGTGGGGGACTCTGCGCACGCGGTGGTCCGGCTCTAGCATCTTTTAGAGGGGGAACTACCGGGGTCCTTGGCACCAAAGGAGCGTTGCGGTCGCTACCTGGAGGCGCACCCTTACGGTCGACCAGCAATCGCCTTTCCTCCTTTATGACGGCTCCCGCCGAATGACTGTACCATTCTGTATATACCTTGAGGAGTCGCGGGGCGCAAGCCGGTTCACTGATAAAGAAGTGGGAGCCCGTGTTCAGATGCATGAAATGATGCAGTGCGCTCTCCATCCCTTCTTCGGTCGCAGCAGGTTCCGAAAGGAAGGCCTCCAATGGTACCCCTTGATTGTAGCTCAGTTGTTGGGCGAAGCGATGCGGGTTGTAGCTCATGAAAATCGCCGCACCGTTCTGCCTGAACACCAGGAAGCCCGGTCTGATAGAATATAAGTGGAGGGTCTCCCTGGCCGTCAAAACTGAGGCCCCATCTTTGAAGGTGTCTTGCAATGGCCGCACTGCAGTGGTAGACGCCTTTCCAATAGTCAACACCTTGTCAACGAAAGACACCCCGTCTCCAACGGTGTGGGGATGAAGGAGTAAACTACTGGCGTTCCGTGGCGATGGAGTCACAATTGATGCGCCAATCAACTGTATAATGCGGGGGAAGCTGCACCTGTCGTAGAACGAGGGCCTTCTGTGCATGCCGAAGACACCCGATGTGTGTAGCTCGAGCCATGATATGAAATATTGCATCGGGAAGATCACGTGCAGCACCCCAGGCTCATTAGCATCCGCCGCTCGACTGAGGCCGTGATACAAGTGTGCCAAGCCGACTATCCCAACGGCTACTTTTACTCCGATGGTCATCCGGTGAGCAGGGTAAAAGACAGAGGGCCGCATATGGCGAGAATGCATTGGGAGCGCAAACCAACTCAGCCATAGCCCAAGAAATCCTAAGAAAAAGGCCTCCTCGTCCATCCCGGGGGCCGCAATTTCCGCAAAAGACACAGTCGGGGAGTTAGGAAGGAAAAAACCCTTTTGGTCTATTTCCTTCGCCGGTAGGTTATCCAAACCTAGACCGAAATGGTCCTCGAGGGTGGCAAACTTGGCAGCTTCTGCCGAGAGGACGCTTGGGTGAAGGAACCGGGCGATGAAATCCTCAAAACTAACTCCGAGACTCCTACGCTCAATGAAAAGGGCTTCGTAGATGTTCAACACCTTGATCAAACTTGGGAATTGGTGTTGAACAGCATTCTCTGGCGTGAGGCCCCTTACCGCCGGCTTGGCACCGAAGACATACTCGTCTGTCGGAAGCAACTCCTCATAGTGCTCCCCTATAACCGGTAAACCGGAGACTTCTGTGAACTCCTCCAGAGAAATTGACACTTCCCGATCCATTGCAAGGAAAGTGTGAGTGGGGATGTTCCACTGCTCCAAGAAAGCCTTGAACCACCAGGTGGGAAGCGTGGGATACTGGAAGAGGGAGACATAAACCGCAGTGTACAATCCTAATCTTATCAACTGCGACTTCTTCGCCGACAGGATATACCGAGCCCACGGCAGGTAGCCGATCGGGTGGCGGGGGATCAGACCTATGTTATATGATTGCCCCCAAGGTCGCGCCTCGCCTTGACAGATACGGCATCCCAGGATATCTAAAACCATGGGACGCTGAACCGGAATCGCATCTATGAAGGGATGGAGAAAGCCCTTCGAGGTCCAATCGACCATCTCCACGGCATACTGCACCGGGGGTGGGCTGGCGTAGTGGATCGCCGTAATAGGTTCTGACGGCACTGCGCACGTGAAGCTCCGTTGACCCATGATAATTTGATTATACCACGACCCCCAAAGGTGGAGACTCTTATATTCCGGGTCGTGGTCCTTGATCATTGGTAAGACTTCACGGTCCAAGGGCGCTTCAGGGAACCCTTCCTCCGAGCGAGCGAACGGGAATGAAGTATCGAGAGACATGATCGCTGCAAGTGAACAGAAATTAGCCGTTAGTGTTGTAATTCCGACGCTTGGCGTTTGAAAAAAAATTCATTCATTAATTAATTAAATTAAAGATTAATTAAATTAAAATTAATTAATTACACCATACAGCAGTGCAGTGGGTAGGAGACTGAAGGGGGACCCACAAAATCTGGATGACAATACGTCAGTTAATAAGACAACCCCATCATTGGATGAGATTGTCAGTTGGGCCCCAAGAAAATATTCCCATTAATAAAAAAAATCCCTAGAGACAAGGAGAAAATCTCCTCTTTCAGAGCAAAGCTCTGTCACAGAGTGACACTTGTCAAACTCTGGTCTCAGGGGAATAAAATTCTTTAAAAAGAGCTTAGCTCTGTAATAATAAAAAAAATTCATCAAAGAGAAATTTTTATTAATTAATTCCTAAAAAATTGAAGTTCCGGGATCTTAAAGATCCATATGAAAAAGCTCTTAAGAGTTCATCATCAGAAGATCAAAAGATCTATATTCTGTCAATGAGCAAAGCTCTGTTCATGGGTTAAGAAACCCTGAAACAAATTTTTTGAGAGCAAAGCTCTGTTTATGAAACCCCAAAGGGAATTTCTTTAGATCAAAAGATCTATGAGAGCAAAGCTCTGTTGGTTAAAATTGATTTAAATTAATTTAACTTAATTTTAAATTAATTTTACCTAAAGTTTTCTAACTTGGAAAATGAGAGCAAAGCTCTAAAGTTCTGGAAACAAGAGCAAAGCTCTGAAGTTCTTAAGCAAGAGCAAAGCTCTAGAAATCGAAATCTAGAAAATGGTGAAGATTTTCTAAGGGCCAGGGGTCCTATTTATAAGGCGCTTGCGCTCCTTCATCTCACCCGTTGATCCAACGGTCAGGATCTTGCTACCGCTGCACTCACGTGCGCGCCACGTGAGCGCAACGGTGGGGGGGCATTTGTTTCCCCCAATCAGAGCAAAGCTCTGTTTGAATTTCAAAATTCAAAATTCGAAGCAACGCTTCAGATTCTTTGCGCTGCGCGCAACGCGCCACATGTCAAAAGCTGATATATCAGCGCAACGCCCAAGGCAGCGCGCCCAATCAGAGCAAAGCTCTATTTAAAACAAAATTAAAGGAAGCAACGCTTCAGTTGCGCAAGCGATGCGCTGCGCGACACGTGTCAGCGCAGATGCGCAAGCGCAGTCGTGCTGCGCCGTGCGCTGCGTGATACGTGTCAGCGCAGTTGCGCACGCGTAGTCGCGCTGCGCCGTGCGCTGCGTGACACGTGTCACGCGCTGGGGCATTTACGCCAAACAGAATTAAATTTTTAAAGAAATCTTTCTGTTCATGTTAAAACAAGAAGATTTTCTTCTGTAAAACAGGAGCCTTTGGATCAAAGATCCAACGGTGGGGAAAATTCCCCAAATCACTCAGAGAAAGATCTCTTTAACAAATTTAATAAATTCATGGGCACTATATAAAGGCCCCTAGACCCCAAATCAAAGGCATCAAGATAGTGAGAAATCAAGAACTTCAAACAGAGAGAACTCTGAAGAAATTTCAAGAAGAAAAAAGGTAAAAACCTTTAAGATAGAAGAATTTCTTCTAATAGATCATTGATCTAAGAACAAGATCAATGATCTTCAATAAAAAACAAAATAAAAATAGTGCTTTGCACTTATGAACTATTGGTTCTCTGAGATCAAGAAAAAACAAGAAATGCTTGTTTTCTTTGATCTAAATTAGATCAAGAAATCAAATAGTGCTTTGCACTTATGAACCATTGGTTCTGGAATGTAAAAGATTCTTAAGTTAATAGTGCCTTGCACTTGCAAAACTGCACTGTTGCGCTCTTGGGTTGGCGCAAGCCACCAGAGGCGCCACGTGTCAGTATCTAAACCACTTGCGCTATGCGCTTTTGAAATAGAGCCTTGCTCTCTGAAACTGGCGCAACTCACCAGAGCGCGCCACGTGTCAGCAGCGCAACAGCGCAGCGCACTAGCACAGCGCACTGCGCTGTTGCGCTTGCGCTCACCAGAGCATGGCACGTGTCACCTCCACATGCGCTTGCGCTCAATGATTGGCGCAAAGCGCCTGACAAATGCATTGCATTATTTACTGAAGGGCCAAGCCCAATTAAAAAAGGCCTAACAGGCCAAATAAAATGCTATGCATTAAAAGGACAGAGCCCAAACAAAGCAGATGCTGTGCATCATTTAAAAGGGGCAGAGCCCAAATAAAGGTCCAACAGAGACCAAGATTAATGCTGTGCATTATCAAATAGGGGCAAAGCCCTAGCACAGGTCTAATAGACCAAAAATAAGAAATAACATTGAATATTCTCAACTGGACTTAGCCCAATCATGGCCGTAAGTCCTCAAATTAAATTGACTGAGCACAGCTGCTCTCTTAAATCAATTTACATCCGGTTCGAGGGTACATCTCCAAACTCCTTTGACTCCTATCGTTGTAATCCTTCAACGACGTCAGAGAGGTGACGGGTCCCGACAACCACACATCAATACGGACTGTGGGGTCCTTAAACCCATGGACTTAAGCGTCCTTAAACTAAAATACGGATCGTGGGATCCTTAAACCTACGGACTTAAGCGTCCTTAAAATAAAACACGGACTATGGGGTCCTTAAACCCACGGACTTAAGCGTCCTTAAACTACAAATGGACCACCATGTCCCTAAACTGGAATATGGACCGCAATGTCCCTAAACTGGAATATGGACCCCTACGTCCCTAAACTGGAACAACAGAGTCAATTGCTCTCTTGTCGGATCCAAACGATCCCGTTAAGTTGATCTTAGTCCCAAATCAGACTAACGTATCCTTAACGAACGTTTAAGTTGATCTTAGCCTCAATATGGCTAACGCATCCTTAAACTAAAACACCAAACCCAAATCTAAGTAAATACGGATTTGGACTAATCCACGTCCTACGGGTGACGGCATCACTTAGTCTCTATATACAATCCACGGGCAATCACAAACAAAACAAACACCCATGACACGAAGTGAAATTCTGGAGAAGGAGAAAGTGGCTACCGCGATGCGGTAGCGTAATTAACTGCAGGGGCTTGCGCCTGCAGGGAAGAGCGTCCCCACAATCAAAAAACCCCTCAAACGAGGGGGAATCTGACGAAGTCTGCTACATCGGCTGCATCCGTCTAAACCTCCGATACACGGTGCCATAAATCAACTTGGCATCTTCGGAGAGGTAGACGGATAAAACCAAATACATCTGCCCCGAATCTCAGTGCAAAGACTTCGCAGTCTTGTGCGCCGTCTTTCGGAGGGGAACATGGGGGTCAGTTCGAGGGAGGCGGGAAAGAAAGGGAGCGGGGGAAGAAGAAGAAACGGGGGGTTTGGGTTCGGGTAGGGTGTCGTGTCGGGTGTTAGGGAGTGGGCCTGGGCTAGGGAGAAGGAGAAAGAGAAAAGGAGAGTTGGGGTTTGGGCTTTGGCCCGAGAGAAAAGAAATAGGATTAGGGTTTGTAGAAAAATAATTGGATTAAATATATTTGGAAAAATTAAATAGAAAAATATAGGGAAAATTATTATTAGGAAAATATAGATAATTGGATACAAAAGAAACTGGGTATTATATCATACCTCACTTATATAAAATTTCTTCCTCGAAATTTAAAATACGATATTCTATAAAATATCATGCGAAAGTAACAAAAATCAATTAATGCTACATAGCGATTTATGCAAAACTAACTAGATGAAAACCAATATTTATATATATAAGAAGAGGCGCAGTTAAAAGGATAGTCGTAAGTAAACACAAGGCATAACCGTTTATAATGATAAACTATATACACAATACAAGAAAAAATAGAATAACAATAATAAACAATAGTGAAGGATTGACTGATAAGGAAAAAATATTTTAGCAAAATATCAATCAAGCAATTTAAAATAACTTGAGAAGACCCATATGGCAAACCAAGAGAAAATAAAACAAAATAATATGTGCGACATATATTTGCGCTATTGAAAATGTGAAGAATAGTAAAGTATTCAGAATAAGTAAAACGGAAGTAGTTAATAACACGCAAAATTTTTTTTTGATAAACATAAAATAACAAAAACTAAATTTCGAATAGCAACGTCACTGAATGTAATTATAGTAATAAGAGATAACACTAATAATGTATAAGGGGCTAGCTAGGGTATGGATTACAGTGGAGTATGACCCCATTCAAAAAGGTCGGAATGCGGTACTTTAATCTGAATGTTGAAGAGACTGGGATCAGGTCACTACAAGGTGCAAGGAAGAAGAGTAATGAATCTCAGGAGGGAAAGAAATTTATTGGGGATGGGAAACAGTCAATGCATCATGCAAATCAATACTCAAAAGATTTGCGCACTCAGGAACTTTATTATTATTTATTTTCCCAGAAAAATTTTAAACAAGGCATACTCGAAAGATAAAAGTGGCCCTGAGCTATTCATAGATTTATTTTGGCCAGAAGAAACAATGATAAGTCGCGTCAGTCGCGATTATAGAAGTTCAACAGGTTACGGTAAGCTCTCGCGCTAAGATAGGGACGTCCATTTCCATAACGCCTCGCAGGGATTGCCACTGGAGGTTCTTCTGCCTCGAATTTCTCCTCACTCGAGATTTCATCCTCCGACTCTTCCTCGGCTGGGGCCTCGTTTTCGGGTTATTCCCCTACGGGGTTTTCTTCTTCTGGTCTTTCTTCCTCGGCTGGAGCTTCTTCATCGTGGTCTGCTTCCACGTGATTCACCTCTTCTGGATCTTCTTCCACTGGATTCTCTTCTACTGGGTTTTCTTCTACCGGGGCTTCCTCAGGATCTTCCTCTTCTGGATTTTCTTCTACCGGGTCTTCCTTAGGATCTTCCTCCATCGGGTCCTCTTCGGGATTCTCTTCTTCGTCGTCAGAGTCGCTGATCATGTCGACTTCTGGGGCTGCGACTCCCTCGTCCTCGGAATCGCTGTTACCGAAAATAACCTGTTGGCCATCGACCTCGTCATCTGAACTCACCAGCATGCAGTCCAAGGAAATGCAGGACCGAGTGTCCTCATCGAGAGGCGGCACTGCTCCAGGATTGGCCATGGCCTGAAAAAAGAGAGTCATGATCAGATAGTGGAACACACGAAGGAAATAACTAAAGATGTGGAGCATATGGAAAATATACGGCAGGTAAGGACTGAAAAATCAAAATTTTGAATAATGACGCAGTAAGCAGTTTATGGAAAATGAGTGGCAAGGGAACGATATATAGATCACAACTCAATTTTTTTCATTTAAACTAAAGGGTTTAACAAAATACAAGGTTCGGATGAAAAGAATAAATGCTAAATGGAATAACAAGGATTTTATTGAAAGCAGGAAAGGTGATAATTCTGCGTTGATATCTAAACCGCTGCGCTCTCGTCAAGCGAGTTGAATCCCACGCTGGGTCCGTACTATCCTCAAAGCTCGAACCACGAAACAACCAAGTAACTTAGCAGAAGTAGAGAGCGTGGACGAATCTCCTCATTGTAGCTCTTTCCTTCGAGGGCAACCATTGATAAGATGCTCGTTGGATCCACAAATCAGGCACTGCCCTTTAACCTTGCGACAGTCCTTCTGAAGGTGTCCTGGTCTCTTGCAATAACCACAACTTTGGGTTCTCCGCTGCTTCTGTTGCCGAGGAACAAATGAGCGCTTCATCTGCACGCCACCTTTTCGTTTAACAGGGATTCCCCTACGATTGGGGACTTCCACGGGTGTCTGAGTCATTTGCCTTCTTAGTTCTTCAGCCGAGAGATCGTTTGTTCGCTCATGGGCTTCCATCAAACCTTGCAGTGCACCCAAAATATCGACGGTCTGACTCTGGGGAGTGGAGGAGGACGGAGAGTTGTTGGAAGTCATGGTCCTGAAACAACAAGTTTTTTAGGACGACATAAGGTACAAGATGTAAGAATCAGAATAAGATATAGAACAAAACAAGAATAGGTGGTGAGTGAAACTCAATCGAGCGGGAATCAAGTGTAGAATTCCAAGTCACTCAAACAGAGCACGGTATTGTAACTATGCTGCAGTTCATAATTACAATCACATAACTCTACTAAGTCACCCAAAACTCTAGCGAGTGGATCAAAATATGCAGCAGAACACACTATATGAATCAAGATCAAGGATAACAAGTTTACAATTTAGACCGAAAGAGCGACTTAAATTGTCAAGCCCTACTCGGAAACTGCAATCCCAATCATAGCAAACCTGGCTCTGGTACCAACAAAACCATGTCACGTCCCGCTTCCTAAAATACGGAATACGAGGGGTGATAAGGCCAGCCAAGCTTCTACGGTCAAGGAAATATCCTGCCGTAGTCACACTTCGGCTTCTAATTTTATGTGGTAATCAGTAATCAATGCACAGGTAATGAGAAATGCAGTCACTAAATCAAAACATATATAAAACTAACTGGATAGAGTTTAAGGAAAGATAACGCTGACGTTGCTGATCTAGATGTCCGCAATATCCTCAAGGTACAACAGGTCCTGATCCAAGCTAAGTCCACTTCTCATTCTAAGCATGCATACTCAGGTCGTCAGAGCGACACAATAGCAATAAATATAAATACATATGTAAACACGTGCAATAATGATGAATATGAAACGGTAACCATGGAGTGATGACATGAGCATGAAGTAATCGGTACAGGTAAACAGTAAAGCAAGTATATCAAATCCGTAATTAATGCATATCCATGTCACTAACCTATCAGTCTCTAAGTCTCACTGTCTAGATCGCTAAACCTATCGTCAGTCCAAGTATGAGCGTCAACCACGTAGGAGTATCCCCAACCCAAGGGTAGGGCCCCAAGGGCAAGGGAACACGGGCCCCAATCACGCACGATAATAATCAGTAACACCATCCATACAACTTCCCAAATCACGGTATATGCCGGCAATAGGACTCCCGAGATTCCGCTGGACTCACCGAGATTCCGCTGGACTCACACTCAAACTACCCCATACCCACGGTTTGCATCAAATACCGACCATAAACCTAAATACTAGTCGGTCCATGATAAGTCTACGCGAGAACTGGAGACCGGATCTCCATCAAGCATATCTCGACTGGTATCCAAGATAAATGGACAGTGTTTGACGCCTTACCTATGACACTAATATAAGTTCTCCATAACCGTCCCATTTCAGTTATAGTTACACTTATATATGTCCCATAGACGTCGACAATGCAATAAATTAACCGGGTCCGCTGATTGTGTACAAGTACGTGTCACTTTCACTACTCAATCACGCTTTAACACTAACGTAATTGCCACAATCTAATCACTAATATTTATCACTGGGTAATATACACGATGACTAGGTTATCAATGCTTCATGACCACTATTCAATAAGGATATAACCGCTACATGATATGATGAGAATGCAATTAATTATAATGCAAATATAACATAGCAGCCGGTGTCATACCATTTGAAAAATTTATTATAAATCATACATACAGAATTAAGCAAAACAATATAAAAGGGGTAAGCAGTATGTTTGATTATCTGTCCATCAAAATTAGTTTCGTGTCAATCGGGTTTTAGGTTTGCTAGTTATGGTCATTTCAAGTGTTCACTGCTGGAAGTCCAATTTCTGGACTGGAAGTCCGTTTCGTAACACGTTTTACTCCCAGTTGAGAGCATAATTAGGTGATACTGCAGTTCAACTAATTGTAGATTTTCAGTTATGTTTCCAACGCATCAAACGGATTATCAATATCAGTTCTTTATTAAAAGTTATGTCCTGTCTAGTGTAGTTATGCAAGAGGAGTCACTGCAGGAATTGCAGAACACCTAGGTACGTTGAAATGCAAATTTAAAATCAAATGATGGAGAAACAGCGCGGGATAAGATTCATGGGTTAGCTAACTAAATTATCTACGCGTCCATATAGGGCTCCATGCATTTTTAGTTTAAAGAAGGGGTATACAGGTGTTCCAAAGCCATGTATCCAAAACGAACGCTGCCCCGGACTGCAGTTCAGGGCCGCGAATCGCCTCAATATTCATCGTTACAGCTTATCAAAATGAAAAGATAAACTATGGGGTGCTGTATTTTTATTTGTTGGCTTCGATACGAGCCATAGAAGATCGCATTTCAATTTGTATTTAATTTACGATTAATTTTACAACGTGATATGTACGGGGATTTCCAGATTTAGCGTCGGTTCTCGGGGATATCATTTCAATATAGAAACATTAACTTTTAGCTCCCAACATGTAGTTAATTATCAGTGCACGATCTATATATCACGAAACGGGAGTTTTAATTGACCGGAACATATATATATATATATATATATATATATATATATATATCAAAAGATGATTATCGAGTTTTAATAATCATAACTATGGGTTTTATATTGATTTATCACATACACATGCCTAAGTATAATTGAGTATATGTAGCATGATAGCAAGTTCAGAAACTTGCCTGGCGACGGCGCAACGAGGCAGCAGTAACAACACGACACCGGCAACGGCAACGGCACGGCCGTGGCAACAGCAACGAGGTGAGCTCGGTGAGATGGGGTGCTTTGGCTTGAAGTAGAGCTTGGGCTCAGCAACTATGAGGATTTTCTTGACGAGGCGACGACGGTGGTCGCAGCGGAGCTGTCGGCGGCGAGGGCAGCTGAAGTCGTCGGAGATGGGTGGCGAAGCTTGGCAGCTGAGAGAGGGTTCGGCTTGGAGAAGCGGAGGAGGATGGCTCTGGTGATATGGAGGTCTTCGTTGGTGGCGGCGGTGGATTACAGGCGACGTGGCCGGCAAGGAGGAGGTGAGGGCTGAGCTAGGTGAGAGAAGAGGGTGGTGATGTTCACTGGAGCTTTCAAGGGCGATGGAGTCTGTTGGTGGCAGCGGGGTGATTACTGAGGTGTTGTGGGTTGCTGGTCGGGGTTCACGGTCAACGGTGTTGATAGATCGGGCGGTGACGACGATGGTTCTCGGTGGTGATGGAGGTAGTGGGGTGATGGGTTAGGAGGAGACTCGTGTGAGGGTGATGGAGGCGCAGTAGTGAGCTGTTGGCAATCAGGGGGAAGTCGACGATGGTGAGAGAGACTCCGACGAAGTTGCTGATGGTGGTCGTCGGCGTGGGGCGACGGCAAGGGGGTGCGGGTTCTTGGGGTCAGTTTGAGTTGCAGCGGGTCTCGTCGTCGCGGAGGAAGGGAAGAGGAGGAAGGAGAGAAGGAGAATAGGAGAAGGGGGTAGAGATGAGGTCGAGCTCGGGGGTGGGATGAGGTGCTGGGGAAGATGATGATGGCGAGGTGGCAGTGGGTGCTGTAGGGTTGAGTTGTGAGGAGAGAGGGAGCGAGGAAGGCGAGGGGATCGCAGGTTGTTGAGGGGAGCGAGTCATGGGGTAGTGCGAAGGAGATGAGGGGATCGGCGAGAGGGTCATGGGGTAGCTGTTGAGAGAGGAGCGGGTCGTGGGGGGAGGGGTCAGTGCGAGGGAGGCAGGAAAGAAAGGGAGCGGGGGAAGAAGAAGAAACGGGTCGGGTTTGGGTTCGGGTAGGGTGTCGGGTCGGGTGTTAGGGAGTGGGCCTGGGCTAGGGAGAAGGAGAAAGAGAAAAAGAGAGTTAGGGTTTGGGCTTTGGCTCGAGAGAAAAGAAATAGGATTAGGGTTTGTGATAGGATATTAGGGTTTGTAAAAAAATAATTGGATTAAATATATTTGGAAAAATTAAATAGAAAAATATAGGGAAAATTATTATTAGGAAAATATGGATAATTGGATACAAAAGAAACTGGGTATTACAAATGGGATGCATTAGAATCGAATAATACCAATGCGGAAAAATCATAAACAAGTAGGATATCTAAAACAATATCGTCTGAAGCTTTGGCCTCCTCGACCGTCAAGGTGAAGGCCTGTCCCTGATTAGGTCTCTGAGTAATCTGCTTATGCCCATAAGTTTGCTTTTGCGGTGGTTTTTGTATATCATCTCTCAATCGTAGTTTCGAAGGACACGTACCAATGGTATAGTCAGTTGATCTACAGACTAAACAAAGTCCAAGCCTCCTTCGGTATTCTTGCTGTGTGTGGCTGGGTAGACAGCAGAAGTAACAAATCACAGTCTTTTTCTGATCTGATACAAAAGGACTTTTCATGGGTATTGCCCTCGTTTGTTTCGGAATGCCTCTATGTCTAGGAACTCTGGTTGGCGCATATGGAGTCTTCTGTAGTACAATTGCTTACTGTTAAGTACCCTATACTCTTACTGATAAACTCTGATGTTCCCTAGCCGTTTTGAGAACTTGGGAGAAGGTGGTCAATTCCAACGATATGATGTGTCTCTGAATCTCCACATCTAAACTATGCATAAACCGCTTTGCCCTATATGCCTCGTTAGCAACCAAGGGCCCCGCAAATCGACCGAGTCAGGTCCATTCAGCCGTATGAGTATCGACGGATCCGCCATTCTACTTCAAGATAATGAACTTCTCTTTCATTTCCTCCCTAGCATATTGCGGAAAGAACTTCTCCAAGAAACTTCGCGAAAAAGTCGTCCAGCTGATCGGCTTGGTCAGACGGGTCTTCTCAACAAGCCACCGCTCGCGAGCGTAATCTACCAATTGGATGCGTACTACATCCACCCTTTTCTCATCTGGAATCTGTGCGGCAACAAGCAGTTTCTCTGTAGCTGCTAGTCACTGCTCTGCTGGCAATGGCTTCTTTAATCCTGTAAATGTGGACGGACTGAGCTTCCTGAAATCTTCCACGGGCCCTCACGCTATGTTAGTCTAGGAGCTGCCGCCCTCTCAGCTGCTGTGATAGCAGTCTGTTGGACCGTCCTCAGGCCCTCTTAGAAAGCATCGGCCTGTCGCTGGTTCAGCTCAGTTTGATACTTCTGGTTTTCTAGCATACCACGTATGACCCTAAGTAATGCGGCATCGTCTACACGCCTTTGGTATGCCCGCAAATCTTTATCTGCCATGATTCTGAAGCTAAGAACACAGAAGATGATTAGCAACGGTAAACATGATTCAATAAACAAGAAGTATATAAACTATAGATTCAAGATTGGCAAGGTAGTAATGTGGCAGGACATATTCCTAATTTCGGGTTTTTTGGTCAAAGTATTGGGCTCAATACCCAACTACAAATTGAACCAAACCCAACTAATCCTAAAACCTATGTCTCTGATACCAGCAAAACCTTATCACGCCACGCTTCCCGAAATACTTAAATACTGTACGTGACAAAGCCAACCATGCTACCTATGGCGATAAAAGATCCTTCCATAATCACATTACGACTGTCAAGGAGATATCAAGAACAGTAAAATAAAATTTAACTATTACATGTCCAACTGCCACAATAGAATAATAACAAGAAAGTAGCAGAAACGAATAAAGATCCAACAAGTAAATAATATTCTAACCACGTCCCTTATGGGATTACAACTTTAAATCATAACTAGAAAATAAAATAAACTAAACATCTCTAAACTAATCAGTAAAGCTCCTCACTGCTCAGCTTGCCTGCCAAAATATTCTCGATCTTCCTGCGACAAGGTTAAAAGAACTGGGACATGCAAAACCCAGACGCTAGGGTATCAAAATATCATAATAATAAACTGAGCAATGTATATATATGGTTTTATGTGAAAAATGAAGTATAATTATAAACAAACAAGTGCAAGTGATATAACAGTAGGCTATAGGTATGTTACGTGTATCCTAAAGTCCGTGTTTCTAGATTATCTATCCTAATGGTATTTGAAACTAATTAATGTAATTCTCGATGTAACTCAATAGTATCCCGTGCGTGTCCAGGACCACGGTCATGACTCTCGGGGCTGAATCCGAGACGTGCCACTAGGCAGTAAAACAAGGTCAAGTACAGACGGATGATGTTAGCATCATTATTCCGGGGCCTGAAGCCCGTATCGACTAATTAGTCTCTGGAAAGTAGTGAACTGTTGAGTTACAAGTTGGGTTTCATTATTGATTTTCTCTTTCCCCCAGGTTTCATGTTCAAGTCTGGTATTAAAGATATCTACCTAATGCTAACACAGGAACAGGCATGTACATGTTATATCTATCTAGGCAACAAGTCACGTCCATCGGGACAACAAGTCAGGATTGTCGGCATTAGTAAATAATCCAAGTAACAGGTATAGTAATGGCCAGATAACGTGTCATGCACATGTCAGGCAGTGTATATTAAATAGGATAAATATTTGATTGTGTAACCACTCACAATAAAAACAGTAATATAACTGTCATGGTTACCTAGCTATGACAGGATGGATATACTCCGTATTACTTGTTAAAACATGAATATCTAACCGTATTTATTTCAAAACTGTTAATTATTATAAACTAAACGATATCTACTAGAATAATTCGCGTCAGTAATTTTGTATAATTTCATCAGTTGCAACTACACATTGTTTACCGCCGGAAACCGGGAAGACGGACTGTCTTGCCTGAATCTGGGGGCAGATGCTATTTGGTGCTATCCGTCCACCTCTCCGAAGATGCCAAGTTGATTTATGGCACCATGTATCGAGGGTTTAAACGGATGCGGCCGATGCAGCAGACTTCGTCAGATTCCCCCTCGTTTGAGGGGTTTTTGATTGTGGGGACGCTCTTCCCTGCAGGCGCAAGCCCCTGCAGTTAATTACGCTACCGCATCGCGGTAACAACTTTCTCCTTCTCCAGATGGTCACTTCGTGTCGTGGGTGTTTTTTTTGTGTTTGGTTGCCCGTTGATTGTATACGGAGACTAATTTGTGTTGTCGCCCGTAGGACGTGAATTAGTTCAAATCCGTATCTTTCTTAGATTTGGGTTTGGGGGGGGTTGTGTTTAAGGATACGTTAGCCTTATTTGAGGCTAAGATCAACTTAAACGTTTGTTAAGAACACGTTAATCTAATTTCAGACTAAGATCAACTTAACCGTTTGTTAAGGATACGTTAGTCTCATTTCAGACTAAGATCAACTTAACGGGATTGTTTAGATCCAACAAAAGAGCATTTGGGCTCTATTGTTTAGTTTAGGGACATTGCGGTCGATTACCAGTTTAAGGACATGGTGGTCCATTGTTAGTTTAAAGATATCCCGGTCAACGTTAAGGACATCATAGTCCGTGAGTTTAAAGACCTCACAGTCAAGGTTAAGGACATCATAGTCCATGAGTTTAAAGACCTCACAGTCAAGGTTAAGGACATCATAGCCCGTGAGTTTAAAGACCTCACAGTCAAGGTTAAGGACATCATAGTCCATGAGTTTAAGGACCCCACAGTCCGTGAAATGTGTGGTTATCGGGACCCGTCACCTCTTTGAAGACGCTGAGGAATTACAACGACAAATATCAAAGGAGTGAAGAGATGTACCCTTGAACCAAGGTGGATTAAGTGATCTGTAGTCCAATTTGGAACTAAGATCAGTTAATTATATTGTGAGCACGTTGGCTCAGTTGAGTCTGAGTTGAGGACTTATGGCCAACTTGGGTTAAGTCCAATTGGATTTGAAGTGTTGGCCCTTTGTTGGACCATTAGACATTTGTATGGGTTCAAGCCCACATTATTTAGCAATGCTAAATCAGGGTGTAGGGTTCCTAGGCACCCTAATGAGGTCTCACAAGGCATCAACCATGCCAATTTCAAACTTAAACGGTGCCGAGAAACCCTAGAACGGATCGTTGGCTAGATTTCTAGGCGAAAAAACAAACTAGTTAACACTTAACTAAGAGATACGGAAATACAACCTTTGTAGATCCGGTTCTCCACCTCCATAGCTCCGCAATGAAGTCTCCTCGCTGTCCATAACAAGTCCCGGGCTCTAGCGTCGGCTTCATCGGAGAATGGACGGGCTAGGTCATCGATGTCCATGCCGAAGATGATCTACGTCGAGGCATCGCTAAATCAAGCTCCGACTTCACCAAGTCAAGAAACTTGTGAAGAAAACACACTCTACTACTTGGCAAGAGGTAGAGGATGAAGAAATAGGAAGTGGGTAGACTTTAGATTTGGATTTCACACTCTTTTTCATCACTTGCCATTGATGGAGGCAAGCTTTCTTCACTTGAAGAAATGAAGAAGAAGAAGGTAAAATGTTATGATAAGTTATTAGAAAATATAAAATAAAAGAATACTTATCATAATCTTTAACCATGGTAATGTGTAGAGAATCAATCATGGTTAAAGGAATGGTTAGGGTCAAGCTAGAGACAAAATGGTCACTTAGTCAAAGTGTTCATGAAGCTTCATGAAAACAACAAATGAAAGCCACCATTTCATTTCATTTTCTTTTATTCATTTATCATAAATAAATGGATAATTAAATAAGATAAATGAATAACAAATAATAAACCCTAACCATTTCATTAACCAAGGTTTAATACTTTACACTTAACCAAAAAGCATGTATCATCAAACATGATACAAGCAAGTGCACAAAATCATATCACATATATAATGCGCACATCCGAGTGAGAAAATCCATTCAAAGTGAACCGATACTAGTTAATGCAAAGTAATATATCAAATATATAATTATACATTAAATCATTAAATCAACACTTGATTCAATGATCCGGTCATGTCGCACATAACCGACTGGTATCAATAATAACAACTTATCGAATCAACACTTGATCCGATAACCCGGCTATATCGCATATAACCGATCAATGTCACATCGCGAGAATCGAATACAGTATCACATACTGGTATTATTCTCGGTCCCGCACATATCTCATATGCGCTCCTATTTCGTTTCGCTTGAGCCAGGAAACCTCTGTGTAGGACTCTAAAGACTCGTCAATACGTCGGCAGCAGATGATGATCATATCAAACATCCACAAGCCGCAAGCGGTCTGCTAAACGTAACGGCCACCCGGGTATTGAGCGATCAGAAGATCGACGAGCAAGCCCGCTCACACTCCAGTGAATCCAACCAGTAACACTACCGTACAGTCCGGTCTGATCGTCTGATATGTCGCATATCTCGCCTAGGGGTGGTAAACGTCAGACCCCAATAGCTCGATAAGTCGTGTCGATATGAGGTCTATAACAATTCAAGAAACTACTGGTAACACTTACCAGTAAATCTCAGCAACCCTGGCCAGGGATTTCCTGTTATAGCCAATCGAACACAGCGCAACATCAACCCCCTATACCGGGAGAGACGAACCCCTCCTATCGCTCATTGCCTCCATGTGACTCGGGACTGTACCCAAAAACCACCGTTTTGCACGCCCTCTTGGACGTAGTAAGATGGAAATCAAAGCACAGTGGGAACCACACAAGACTCTATGACGATCTCGGGTCAACAGACTACTCTGTACCAGTGTCACCAGAGAACTGCCATCTGACGTGAGGTATAATACCATCTGGGAGTTCTCGGCGAGTCCGTCCAGTGTACCCAGTCTCTACTGAGCACCCGTATATCATCTCTGATGTCAAACACCAATGGATATGGGATCATCCATCGCCCATCTGTATGGGTCGAGAAGGTACACGCTAGTCTACTCTGGTATATCGATGCCCCGTCTCGATACACCCTCGACTAGGGACTTTGAAGGATGTACTTATGGACTACCATGTCCCCACTAGTATGATCCGCATCATAGTCCAGGTAGTTAAGCACACATCCTAAGGGCTTTACCAACATGTAACAGAGAGACAATCAGTATACACGTTAAGGTAAAGTTCAACCAGATAGCATACTATCATGTCGAGCAAGAAAGTCCTCCCTATATATGTCCCAGCATCCACTACAATATACATCCTATGTACAGTAATGGCCTCTAGGGCATACATATAACTAACAATCTCCCACTTGCAGTAGGGCCATCTGTAGCAGTGGTTGTAGTATCTCATACTCAACCATCCCATAAAAGTCTCTCTCTGGGAACAGGCCTTTGTGAGTGGATCCGCTGTGTTGTCCTCTGAGTCTACTCTCCTAACCTCGATCTCCCTGGAGATCAACCATCTCCATGATCAAGTGATACTGCCTTAGAATATGTCTGGATCACAGATGGGACCGGCGTTCCTTGGCATAAGCCACAACTCCATTGTCACACAATGGGAGGAACATAGTTCATCTCATGAACCAATATACACCCAAACAGCCTCTTTGGTAGCATCTTAAGTAGCGATGTATGCTGCCTTTATCGTCTAGTATGTCACGGTATCTAGCTTGGAACTCTTCCAACATACCGTCCCTTTACTGAGGGTAAAGACAATGCCTGTGACTGACACTTAGTCGTCTTTATCACCCTGGAACACTTCCAGTGATTCTCCCTAGGATCGAATGATACCATCTCACTACAGCTAGTGAGTAGCCTAACATCCATTTAGATCTATCTCATAGATCCAAAGTCCAGGATTTAGTAGGTATCATTTTGATCCTATTGGAGAATCCTTGTGATAAGCGGAGATTGACCGAGCATAGCATAGGAAACTCCTTCCCTATCAAGAGTATGTCATCCACGTACTCTACGAGGATCGTCACCATACTCCCTACTACCTTTTTGTTTATACAAGGTTCATCTACCATTTTGATGATATCAAACTGTTTGACTAATCCATCAAAACAGATGTTCCAACTCCGCGATGCCTGCTTTATCCTATAAAGCATCTTGCACACGTTTCCGCTGCTCCCACTGTCTACGAAGCCCTCTGGCTGTGTACTTATAGACGCTCTCTTCCAAAATATCATTTAGAAAAGCAGTCATGACACCCAACCACCAGATATCGTAGTCATGGTATGTAGCCGTGGTAAGTAGGATCTGGATGGACTTAAGCATAGATACTTGAAAAGGTTTCATCATTATCCACGCCTGGTTGATGACGAAAACCTTTAACAAGTCTAGCTTTGAAAGTCTCAACTTTTCCATGTACACCAAGTAATCTTCTCAAGATATACTTGCTCCTGATGGGGATTTAACCCTTCAGATATAGCAACTAAAGTCTATACTTTGTTGGTGTATAAGGATTCCATCTCAGATCGATAAACATCCAGCCATTCTCACAGAGTCTCACTCCTGATGGCCAGCTCGAAACTAGTTGGGTCATCATCTCATGATGTAATCCTCGCTCCCACTGTCATAGAGAAACCGAAGTATCTCTCAGGTGGGTGAGGAACCCTACTAGATCGGCGGAGAGGCTGAGGTTCGTTGGTATCTATTGAATCCTTTGGTTCTACCAAATCATCTGCTATAGTTTGCATAGCTGGAACCTTTCCAGTTGTACATAACAGATCTTGCCTCGAGTTTGTCCGGATTTTGCTTTTAGACATAGGCCGGACAACCCCAAATCTTAACTAGCTTAAGACATGGGCTCTTCCCATACCATATCATATATGAGGTGGTAGGCAACTGATTTGATTCGAACCCTATTCAATAGGTATGCAGCTTCTCAAGCGCATAACTCCCAAATGGAAATAGGTAACTCAGTAGTACTCATCATAGAGCACACCATATCAGATAGGGTGTATCTGCTCCGCCCCGACATACCATCGTGCAATGGTGTATACGGAGGAGTAATGCTGAGAGAGAATCTCATTCTCCTTTAGAAAATTCCAAGAATTTCGTGCCCAAGTATTGTCCTCCTTGATCTCATCAAAGGACATAATACATATACCCGTGTTTTGGTTCTCTACTTCTAGCTTATATTCTGTGAATATCTCAAAAGGTTCGGACTCATGTTTCAACAGGAACATATGACTGAATCTTGAGAGATTATCAGAGAATATAATGAAGTATAAAGAACCGGTCTTGGCATGTGTAGACAGGGGACCTACATACATCAACATGTATCATCCCAAGAGTTCATTAACTCTTTCTCTGTTTCCAGTAAATGGAGCTATGGTCATCTTATCTTTGTGACATGACTAGCGAGTTTCACAAGATGTAAATTCAAACTGATTTAAATATGCATCTACATGTAACTACAGCCAGTCGGGTCGCATAGATATGACCTAGTCTATAATGCCTCAAGAAGGATTTGTTCATTTCTGAACTCTTCCTCTTGTGTGTGTTCCATATACTAAGAACTGTAGTTTGATTTAGAACATCAATGCTTTTAGATAACGTGCCTGAACCGATCAACTTTTGATATAGGAAATGTTCAAAAAATTATCCAACAATACAAAATTTTATCATTTCTTTACTGATAAAGAGACTGATATGATTTTGTATATCAGGTTCGGTATCTAATAGCATTCGTTCAGAATCAATGTATTGGTAATACAGGGTGACAGTGACCAACAGACTTGGCTGCAACACTTGCCCCGTTTTCTGCCTCATGAAACTTATCACCCGTTCTCAGTTCTCTACCTTTCTGTAGCCTTATGTAACTGATTACATATCTAGGATCTTGATCCGGTATCACATACCCAGGACGTAAAGGATACTGAGAAACAGTTCTCTGTAATGAACACACCCGAAGATGATGCATCAGCATGCACTCTCTTTGTTTGGGCGGCATAGGAATTCTGGTATTCCCCAATTTCCTGCTCTGTCTTATAACAATTATAAGTTGGAGCGGGACCAACGTTCCCCAGCTCAGTATAACAAGCGGGTTCGGTCAATTTTCCGTATTATTATCTTGATTAAGGCGTGATATGGTCGCTACCTGGAGAGAGAGAGAAGAAAACACTCAGCGTGCGCTCTTTGCAAGAATAGATTGGTTTTTATTTTATCTAATCAGGATGGCTCCCACTGCTTTTTATCAAATCTTCCTTCAAACCCTAAAAGGAAAGATTAGCCGGGATTAATTACACACTACAAGTTCGCCAATCTTTCAGCCAGGCCAGTGTCGGTACTTTGAGAGAGGTCCCCCGTGCTTTCGCACGAACCTAATTAATGTAAACCTCGTTTTTCCAGAGGCGTAACCCCGTTGACACCTTTCTAGACACCTACTTGATCGGCTAATTGTAATGTATAAAACTCTCCCAGGAGTAACTCTTACTCGCAGCGGGTATCGGGATCCAACTATCTCATAGAAGGTATGCAATCTCATTGCAAATTTTAACACTTGAAATTCCCGATAATATTTTGCCCCTAACGTGCTATGACCTTGACGAAAGCCAACAAACCATAGCCCGCTAGTCAAGTTCAACCCGTACATTTCTTGATTGAATTAAACCCACCCGCACGACCCTTGACGAAAGCCAACAAAGCCGCACGACTACCCTAATCCAATCGCATCGTATGCTAGCAGATAAGCAGCATATAGCTACCGCACACTGCACCTTGACGAAAGCCAACAAATGCAGCACGAATACTATATACAACTTATCTGAAATGACGGAGGGCTACGACAGGTTTTTCTGAAAACCTATTGCGTAATGAACTTGATATCGCTGTAGAATCAAATGATTTTAAAATGGAGTGCTTTTGAGGCTTTTCTAGTTTTGCTAAAGGAGTCACTCCCGGTGAAGGGATCGTCGGTCCTTTCCTCGTCGAATGAGGTGCGGGATATATCACATATATCACTGTGCCAAGCAAAAACACTTAAAAGCAATCAAAAGACAAACCGAGTGTGTAGCATCTGCCAGTTATTGCTAAAGGAGTCACTCCCGGTGAAGGGATCTCGGTCCTTTCCTCATCGAATAAGGTGCAGGATATATCGTATATACCTCTGTGCAAAGCAAGAACTGTAGTTACCTGTTTTATTTTGAAATTCGATTCTACAACATCTTAGGTTTCTTTTATTTCATTAATCACATTAATGAAGTCCCATCATTTAAGTACCTAAACATTACAGATAAATACGACGTACACTTATGCCATCCGCATTCGCCTCGATGTCCCCTCGTGCACCGTTAGGTTAGGTAACTAACGGCAGAGCGGGGCAGGGCTAGCGCGGGTGTAAAACATAAGTAACGTCTATATAATATATCATATATACTATATACTGTATCTATCACAGAACATCACATGATCACATCACATATATCGCAGCAGAAGAAATATATGAAATATTGGATATACTAGGATGTCCGTGTTTTCAATACGAGCCAGTATAAAACACGGATTCCACGGTCGCGATGAATAGCCAAACCCACACCCCTAGACCCCTACGAGAGCGGCAAGCAACCCTACCAATTCTAGAGTTAGGAGACCCGGACTCGACTCCTCGAGTTGGTCTCCCACTGGACTCCAGAACCCGGTTACTTGTGCCCTCCTCCTTGGGTCTATCCTAGTGCGGAAAAGTAAATAATATACAAAGGGTGACATCTTCCGCAACCTGGAAGTGCCCCAATAAAAGAATATTACATACAAGATTTTTTACATGAATGAAAATGAAAAACACTCATCTCACATAAAAACCCCCGGCTATTCAAACACGACGATCCAATATAACATATCCAGCAACACATAACATCACATGTCATCAACGTAAGTAAATATGCGCATCCCAATTGTCGTTGACATATAGCAACGAAACCGGCGATATCACATATTACACTTACGGTCACAGAAAAGAAAGTGTAAAACTACAACAGTTGGAATCCGCAACCACCTCAGACATCGCATGCCTGACCAAATGAATTACTTAGACATCGCATGCCTAACAATTATAAACCCCGCATTTTAGTCTCAAAATCGAAAACTCTTTTCAATATCAAGTCGGGCAATTCAACAGGATTCCCGACATCCTGATCGAATGCTCGTCGCAAACTTCAGTAGGCGGCCGCACCCCCGATACCGTCGACGAAGTGCACCAAGGCGGAACACCGCTACCGCGAGCACCCGAACGGATGCTTTCGGCGACGGGGTTCTCCTACAGTCACTTGGTCGGGGCTATGGAGTGAGGCTGTCTATTAAGTTTACCCGGCGAGTATCCGCGTACGCTACGTGATTGCGACGGACTTTTGATCGCATCAAAATTCCGTGGCAACCGATCAAGTGAGACTAAATTGCTATATTTATAACATTCATTCAGTTATCACATAACTACTTGTGAATTCCAATTATTGTATCCCATTCCGGATAAATAGAAAATGTCAAACTTTCCGATCGAACAATCGAACACCCAAGTTTTCCCGATACAGATCAACACATGAAATAAGTCTAACAACATTCAGTTCGTGCCTCAGTACCAACGGTCCAGCCGTAGAAGGGTCAAGCCAACGCCTCACATGTGGCACGCCGTACTGCCCCAAACCCGAAGGTTCAAAGGGTAGTTCAAGACGGTCACATAATCGAGTTAAGGTTTGTTGTCTTCTAGAGGGTCCATCGCGTTACTTGCACTACTTAGAACGCCGTTAAACTTCGGAAAAATCCAACACTTGGAAATTTCCCGACAGGGGAAAAATTGGGTATTTATATCCGGTCGAACTTTTTAACATATTCTAAAATTTATCCGGAAAGCCACATAGACAAAATTTGATAATCCGATCGAACTTTGAATCTCCAAAACAACCCAGAAAATTCAACTCTTGAATAAAATTTAAAAAATACCCAGAGAACTCAGCACAGTTAAATAGGAATTACTGTGAAAATAGGAGTCAAAGAGTCAACAGTGTTAACGCGGAACCGCCACGCCACGTGGGCTTAGGCCGCGGTTCCGCGGCGTTATGACGGAGTTAGGTCTCCGTTTTTCACAGTATTTCATAAAACACCCTGCTTGATTTTCTGGATATTTTTAATATGGAAAAATGCACTGTTTTGAAAAAAGTACAGAGAGCATGGGAAAAATGGGGTTTCGGGTTCGATCGGGATTCAAACGTCGTCTAGACTTCGCCTAAGGCTCTAGCTAGGCTCTGATACCACTGTAGGGTTCCTAGGCACCCTAATGAAGTCTCACAAGGCATCAACCATGCCAATTTCAAACTTAAACGGTGCCGAGAAACCCTAGAACGGATCGTTGGCTAGATTTCTAGGCGAAAAAACAAACTAGTTAACACTTAACTAAGAGATACGGAAATACAACCTTTGTAGATCCGGTTCTCCACCTCCATAGCTCCGCAATGAAGTCTCCTCACTGTCCATAACAAGTCCCGGGCTCTAGCGTCGGCTTCATCGGAGAATGGACGGGCTAGGTCATCGATGTCCATGCCGAAGATGATCTACGTCGAGGCATCGCTAAATCAAGCTCCGACTTCACCAAGTCAAGAAACTTGTGAAGAAAACACACTCTACTACTTGGCAAGAGGTAGAGGATGAAGAAATAGGAAGTGGGTAGACTTTAGATTTGGATTTCACACTCTTTTTCATCACTTGCCATTGATGGAGGCAAGCTTTCTTCACTTGAAGAAATGAAGAAGAAGAAGGTAAAATGTTATGATAAGTTATTAGAAAATATAAAATAAAAGAATACTTATCATAATCTTTAACCATGGTAATGTGTAGAGAATCAATCATGGTTAAAGGAATGGTTAGGGTCAAGCTAGAGACAAAATGGTCACTTAGTCAAAGTGTTCATGAAGCTTCATGAAAACAACAAATGAAAGCCACCATTTCATTTCATTTTCTTTTATTCATTTATCATAAATAAATGGATAATTAAATAAGATAAATGAATAACAAATAATAAACCCTAACCATTTCATTAACCAAGGTTTAATACTTTACACTTAACCAAAAAGCATGTATCATCAAACATGATACAAGCAAGTGCACAAAATCATATCACATATATAATGCGCATATCCGAGTGAGAAAATCCATTCAAAGTGAACCGATACTAGTTAATGCAAAGTAATATATCAAATATATAATTATACATTAAATCATTAAATCAGCACTTGATTCAATGATCCAGTCATGTCGCACATAACCGACTGGTATCAATAATAACAACTTATCGAATCAACACTTGATCCGATAACCCGGCTATATCGCATATAACCGATCAATGTCACATCGCGAGAATCGAATACAGTATCATATACTGGTATTATTCTCGGTCCCGCACATATCTCATATGCGCTCCTATTTCGTTTCGCTTGAGCCAGGAAACCTCTGTGTAGGACTCTAAAGACTCGTCAATACGCTGGCAGCAGATGATGATCATATCAAACATCCACAAGCCGCAAGCGGTCTGCTAAACGTAACGGCCACCCGGGTATTGAGCGATCAGAAGATCGACGAGCAAGCCCGCTCACACTCCAGTGAATCCAACCAGTAACACTACCGTACAGTCCGGTCTGATCGTCTGATATGTCGCATATCTCGCCTAGGGGTGGTAAACGTCAGACCCCAATAGCTCGATAAGTCGTGTCGATATGAGGTCTATAATAATTCGAGAAACTACTGGTAACACTTACCAGTAAATCTCAGCAACCCTGGCCAGGGATTTCCTGTTATAGCCAATCGAACACAGCGCAACATCAACCCCCTATACCGGGAGAGACGAATCCCCTCCTATCGCTCATTGCCTCCATGTGACTCGGGACTGTACCCAAAAACCACCGTTTTGCACGCCCTCTTGGACGTGGTAAGATGGAAATCAAAGCACAATGGGAACCACACAAGACTCTATGACGATCTCGGGTCAACAGACTACTCTGTACCAGTGTCACCAGAGAACTGCCATCTGACGTGAGGTATAATACCATCTGGGAGTTCTCGGCGAGTCCGTCCAGTGTACCCAGTCTCTACTGAGCACCCGTATATCATCTCTGATGTCAAACACCAATGGATATGGGATCATCCATCGCCCATCTGTATGGGTCGAGAAGGTACACGCTAGTCTACTCTGGTATATCGATGCCCCGTCTCGATACACCCTCGACTAGGGACTTTGAAGGATGTACTTATGGACTACCATGTCCCCACTAGTATGATCCGCATCATAGTCCAGGTAGTCAAGCACACATCCTAAGGGCTTTACCAACATGTAACAGAGAGACAATCAGTATACACGTTAAGGTAAAGTTCAACCAGATAGCATACTATCATGTCGAGCAAGAAAGTCCTCCCTATATATGTCCCAGCATCCACTACAATATACATCCTATGTACAGTAATGGCTTCTAGGGCATACATATAACTAACACAGGGTTTGAGGGCTCTGAGAACATTTTTTCCTTTATTAGGCACTGACCATTCATCATGGCTCTGGAGTTTACTTTGAATGTCATGTGAAATGATCAAGTTTGGAGAACAAGGGTATATTTGAAGTTCAGTCACAGGGGAATCCTGCCTCTGGAAAAACTAAGCCATTTTGGGCTAGGTTGGTTTTGAAATAGTGTTAACACTAGAAGGTATTCGACGATCACGTGTTCCCACGTGATGCGCTTTAAAAATAGTGTTAAACACTAAGAATGGGGTGGTCACATAGGGTCACGTGAGGCGCCTGAGAATTGGGCCGAAACTCCTTTATTTTACCCTCAAAGCTGCAAATAAGTGTTAAACACTTAGCTTTCAGGCCATCACGTGTGAGCACGTGAGGCATCTGAAGATGGGGCCAGATTTCCTTTTATTTTGTTCTGCAAATAAGTGTTAAACACTTTTTGACTTTCTGGCCATCACGTGCGGGCATGTGATAAGCATTCATGCACTGATTTGTTAAGGCATTTATTACGGGTCACGTGGTAACACGTGAGAGCGCCCAGAGCCAACATTTCCTTTGCTTTTATTCTCTTTGTTTTAGAGGTCACGTGGGAGCACGTGAGGCATTGCCTCAAAGCTTTTTCCTTCTCATTTTGGAGGTCACGTAGGGACACGTGAGGCATTGCCTCAAAGTTGTTTCCTTATCATTTTTGGGGATCTCTTCAGAGGTCAACATGGGATCACGTGACCTTAGTTCTTTGTAGGCATGAAGATCTGTCAATTCTTTTTATCTTTAAGAATTAAATTCTCTGTAGAGTTAAACCCTGATCATGATTTGGAGGAATTAAATTCCTATTATGAAAGGATTAAATTCTTATGTAGGGTTAAACCCTAATTTCATTTTTTTAAGAGGAATTAAATTCCTGTGAATCTGAGAGAATTAAATTCTCAATTAGGGTTAAACCCTAGTTCTGTCCATCTTGAAGGAATTAAATTCCCGTAGTTTTTGGAGAATTGAATTCTCATATAGGGTTGAACCCTAGTTTTTATCTTGGAGGAATTAAATTCCTATAATTTTGGGAGAATTAAATTCTCATATAGGGTTAAACCCTAGTTCTGTTTTGGGAGAATTAAATTCTCCAAATTCAATTCCCCCTCTAAGTTTTGGATCTGCATGGCAGGATCTCAACCCGATGAGAATTAAATTCTCAACTTATGGGGCGATGTGCTTTGTGCAGATGTTCAACCAGAGGAAAAACTAAGTTCTTTTGTGCAGAAGAGTTAAACTCTTAGATTTGAGAATTAAATTCTCTGTTTGAAGTTTGATCCCCTTTCTTTTCTCACCTAGGGTTTTCTTTCTTGAGAATTAAATTCTCCTCTCTTTTTTCTCTCTGTTGTTGTTATCTCCCAAAAAAAGTAGATCCCTTCTCTTCTCTTCTTGGCTCCTATTTATAGGAGAAAGAAAAGAATCAATTTGTTTAGTAAATCTTTCATTGAAAGATTTGATTTGTTTTTATCATTAATCTGAGCCTTTAGATTATTAGGTGAATTTTATCCACCGTTGGACTTTTAATCAAAAGATATTCTATTTGTTATTTCTGGTGAGATTTAGGGGAAATCTTTCCTTGTCCAAGATTTTTCCATAAATTGGTGATATTTAATCACCCTTGGATTTTTAATCCAACGGTCCCCATAATCCTTTTCCATTTGGAAAGATTTAGAGAAATTTAGAATTTTAATCCTATTTGGAAAGATTTAGAGAAATTTAGAATTTTAATTCTATTAAACTGTAAGGCTTTTAAAGCCAGTCACGTGCTGACACGTGACCCTTGGTCACGTGTGAGCACGTGACCCCCAATTGAGTCCTTTTCTCAGCGTTTATTTACGCTTCAGTTTTAACCATCACGTGTCAACACGTGGCCATTGGTCACGTGTGAGCACGCGATACCTCATTGAGGTATTTCTTTCAGCCATTATTTTTATTTCTGTTTTAACTATCACGTGTCAACATGTGACTATTGATCACGTGTGAGCACATGATACCTCATTGAGGTAATTCCTGATTTTTAATCAGGGAACAATGCATAGCATATTTGCTCATAACTTTTGATCTCGGATGAATTATGAAGCCCATAATATATCAAATCGAAGGATTTTTCGAAATGCTTTCGATACCATCAGAATTTAACAGTTCCTCCTCCGGGAGTTTATCAAAATATAGGCCGGAAGATACTGGTTCGCATTTCCTTAAGCGTATCGCTGTCATTTGATACCTTGGGCTCTTTTGCGCAGAAATTTTTGACGGGAACAAATGCCCCCACCACTTTGCCCACGTAAGTATGTACATGGGTGAAGTAGTGCAGAGTTATGCATGGCGTATGACCAGTTTCGGGTTGGTATATAACTTTCAGAATCTTGATCTGAGAAGATAACGAGTGGACACAAGCGTCGTCATTTATCATTGACTCAAATCTCAACTCTTAGGGGATATAGTTCCAAACCCTCATCCCCATGAGCCGCACCTTTCTATTTTTTTATGTCTTACTTTGGCGTGAAGTAGTTTATATGCTCATGAGTAACTTCTCCATTTCAGTGGCATGTAGCTTTGGCAAGTGTGGCTCATAGATGGTCCATCTTGAGCTCTTTGCAGGGCAGTGATGGCTTAGGAGACAGGGGTAGGATCTGCCACCTAAGACTTTTCAACTTTATGAGCCGTGAGGGTCTCATAAAGACTTTTCTCCCTACGAGTCGTGAGGATCTCGTAGTTGTCTTTTCTCCCTAAGAGTCGTGAGGACTCCTAAGTGTGTTTTCTCTTGAGAGTCGTTAAGATCTCACAAGAGAATTTTCTCCCTTACAAGTCGAGAGGACTCATAAGTGATTGTTTCCCTCCTTGTCGATGTTCGACTTTGGAGAGTGTGGCCTGTAGATAGTCTATCTTGACCTCCTTGTAGGGCACCGATGGCTTAGGAAACAGGGTTAGGATCTGCCACCTAAGGCTTTTCAAATTTATGAGCCGTGAGGGTCTCATAAATACTTTTCTCCCTACGAGTCGTGAGGATCTCGTAGGTGTATTTTCTCCTTAGGAATCATGAGGATTCCTAAGTGCGTTTTCCCTTATAAGTCGTAAGGATCTTATAAGAGAATTTTCCCTCTTACGAGTCGAGAGGATCCGTAAGCGGTTGTTTCCCTCTTTGTCGAGATTCGACTTTGGAGAGTGTGACCCGTGAATAGTATGCAAGAGTCCATTTTGGACCGACTTGCAGGGCCCCAGTGCTTAGGAAACAGTTTTTTTTATCCCCGCTGCCTAAGGGTTTTCCTCACGAGTCGAGACAAATCGAGCATTTCTCGTAAGGATGTCCTAACGTCACAGTTAACCTCTGCTCTTTACGACAGAGGTCCGTTAGGGTCTGTGGTACTAGGGTTTTGCCCGTCGTACCGTCGTGTTGGCTGATGTATCTCTCGACAGGCAATATTGCTGTTCGAGTACCCTTGCGACTGTCGTGTCTCTGATCCTTTCGGGGGCTGGACAAGACGTCTTCAAGCCATCTTCTTAGGCAGTTTGACCATCAAAAGAGCAAGCGTTAGGAATTTTGCCATGCCGCTTTTTTACTTGAGGTTATACTCATTTTGGAGAGCCCCGATGAGTCATAACCACTCCGCGCTGGTGTGGGATGATCTTCGATAGTCTTTCAGGTTTTATATGAGTTGCCGTCAAGACCTTGAAGCTAGGAATTTGGCCTTCGCTTCGTTTGCTGGCATTGCATCTGCTGTATCGAGACGAATGTCATGGTTGTCTCTAGGTTGTTGATGAACCATCGAGGTTTGGAACTAGGGATTTTGCCGTGGCTCCGTTGTTTGATTGTCGCGTCTGAATCCTGCTGGAGGGAGAACGCTGTGGTGACATCTCATCTGCTGTATCGAGACTAACGTCGAGGTGGTGACCACTCCATGTGGGATGATCTCCGGTAGTCTTTCAGGTTTTATATGAGTTACCGTCAAGACCCTGAAGCTAGGAATTTGGCCTTCGCTTCGTTTGCTGGCATTGCGTCTGCTGTATCAAGACGAATGTCGCGGTTATCTCTAGGTTGTTGATGAACCGTGATTGTCTCGTCTGAATCCTGCTGGAGGGAGAACGCTGTGGTGACATCTCATCTGCTGTATCGAGATGAACGTCGAGGTGGTGACCACTCCATGTGGGATGATCTCTGGTAGTCTTTCAGGTTTTATATGAGTTACCGTCAAGACCTTGAAGCTAGGAATTTGGCCTTCGCTTCGTTTGGTGGCATTGCGTCTGCTGTATCAAGATGAATGTCGCGGTTGTCTCTAAGTTGTTGATGAACCGTCGAGGTTTGGAACTAGGGATTTTGCCGTCACTCCGCTTTGTTTCGACCATGGGGTCTTTCGTTGACATTGCATCTGCATCCTGTTGGACTGTGAAGGAACGCCATTGTTGACATCTCGTCTGCTGTAACAAGACGAATGCTGAGGTGGAGCCGGGATTTTGCCGTCACTCCGCATTATTTCGACCATGGAGTCTTTTGTGGACGTTGCATCTGCATCCTGCTGGACTGCGAAGGAACGCCATTGTTGACATCTCGTTTGCTGTATCGAGACGAATGCTGAGGTGGGGCTTGGATTTGCCGTCACTCCGCATTATTCCGACCATGGGGTCTTTTGTTGACGTTGCATCTGCATCCTGCTGGACTGCGAAAGAACGCCATTGTTGACATCTCGTCTGCTGTATCGAGACGAATGCTGAGGTGGAGCTGGGATTTTGCTGTCGCTCCGCTTTGTTTCGACCGTGAGGTCTTTTATTGACGTTGCATCTACATCCTGCTGGGCTGCGAAGGAACGCCGTTGTTGACATTGCGTCTGCTGTAATGAGACGAATGCTGAGGTGGAGTCAGGATTTTGCCATCACTCCGCTTTGCTGACCATGGGGTCTTTCGTTGACGTTGCATCTACATCCTGCTGGACTGCGAAAGAACGCCATTGTTGACATTGCTTCTGCTGTGACGAGACGAATGCTGAGGTGGAGCTTGGGTTTTGCCGTCACTCCGCTTTGTTTCGACCGTGAGGTCTTTTGTTGACGTTGTATCTGCATCCTGCTGGACTGCAAAGGAACGCCGTTGTTGACATCTTGTCCGCTGTATCGAGACGAATGCTGAGGTGAAGCTGGGATTTTGCCGTCGCTCCATTTTGTTTCGATCATGAGGTCTTTTGTTGACGTTGTATCTGCATCCTGCTGGACTGCGGAGGAACGCCGTCGTTGACATTTCGTCTGCTGTAACGAGACAAATGCTGAGGTGGAGCTGGGATTTTGCCGTCGCTCCGCTTTGTTTCGACCGTGAGGTCTTTTATTGACGTTGTATCTGCATCCTGCTGGACTGCGGAGGAATGCCGTCGTTGACATCTCATATGCTGTAACGAGACGAATGCTGAGATGGTCTCTAAGTTGTCTGTGAACCGTCAAGATTTGGAACTAAGGACTATACCGTGGCACCGTTTGGTGGTGTAGTATCTATGTCCTACTGGAATGAGGAGGCACACCGTTGTTGGTCTCCAGGCTGTAGATGTGGCCATTGAGATTTGGAACTAGGGACTTTGCTATGGCTCCGTTTCGTTGCGACTCCGAGGTCGGTTGTTGACGTCACGTCTGCGTCTGGTTGGAGTGAGGAGAAACGCCGTTGGTGATCTCTAAGTTGTTGATATCGATGTCGAGACCCTGAAGTTAGGGATCTTCCTTTGCTTCGTTTGTTGACATTGTGTCTGCAATATTGCGACAAATGTCAAGGTTGTCTCTAGGTTGTCTATGAACCGTCGAGATTTGGCTTCGCTTTCTGATGGAGCCTGTTGGGAAGGTATGGTTCCCTCTTTGTTTGTACCCCTGGATTGTATACAGGGATCGATGTGATCTCACCTGTAGGGCAAAAAGTTTCATTCTTTCATCATTCATTTTCATTTTTTTTATTCTTTCCGCGACGCTCTATCATTTCAGCTTTTTATATCGCGAAGATCGCAATTGCCTAATCATTTCGGCTATTTTTCGCGGTGCCCAATCATTTCGGCTATTTTTCTTTTTACTCGCTGCTTTTTATTGCGAGTTGCCCAATCATTTCGGCTGTTTTTTTTTATTTTACTCACTGCTTTTTATTGCGAGTTGCCCAATCATTTCGGCTGTTTTTGTATGCGTACATTTTTACTTGCTGATTTTGTTGCAAGTTGCCCCATCATTTCAGCTATTTCATATGCATTTTTAGCTCGCTGATTTTTTTTTATCGTGAGTGTGGAACTTAGAATTTGATGCCAATCTTAGCATCAGCATCGCTACGACTGGAATATTGCCAGGAGCGAATCATCATTTGCCATGAAAGGACTTAGAATTTGATACCGATTTAGGCATCAGCATCGCTACAACTGGGATATTGCCAGGAGTGAATCATCATTTGCCTCTGTCGATGTCGAACAAAGGTGGCTTAGCAAACAGGGTTAGGATCCCGTCGACTAAGGCTTTTGACTTTATGAACCGTAAGGGTCTCATAAAGGTGTTTCTCCCTACGAGTCGTGAGGATCTCGCATGTGCGTTTTCTCCTTAGGAATCGTGAGGACTCCTAAGTGTATGTTCTCTTATAAGTCGTAAGGATCTTACAAGAGTGTTTTCTCCTTATGAGTCGAGAGGACTCACAAGGGTTGTTCACCGTGCGAACATATCCCTAGTCACGGATGAGACTTTGTTAGGGAAATGCTTATTCGCGCCCCTGGATTGTATACAAGGGTCAGCATTAAGCCGCTTATAGGGAAAAATCGAGGGGTATGACTGCTTAAGAACAAGTTCAAATCCCTGTAGCTTAAGACTTTTGAATCTTATGAGCCGTGAGGGTCTCATAAGAGGGTTCTCCTTACGAGTCGTGAGGATCTCGTAAGCGTAATTTCTCCTTAGGAATCGTGAGGATTCCTAAGTGTATTTCTCCTTTGTGAGTCGTAAGGATCTCACGCAGGTGGTTTCTCCTTACAGGGTCGAGAGGACCTTGCAAGTGTCTTTTAACGAGATTGCGCCCTTTCGGGTTTTCACAAAACTCGTCGGTAGTCCTGCTGTTTTTACTCTCGGCGCCCTTTCGGGTTTTCATCCGTGCCCATTTTGCTTATGGACATACCGTTTTTTTTTTGAACGAGGTTGCGCCCTTTCGGGTTTTCACAAGACTCGCCGGTAGTCCTGCTGTTTTTACTCACGGCGCCCTTTTGGGTTTTCATCCGTGCCCATTTTGCTTATGGACATACCGTTTTTTTTACGTCAGCCTGAAAATGCCGCGGGTTGGGAGTAGTTTAACGACGTTTTGGTCATTTGCAAGTTTTAGGACATTGCGGTCCGCCGTTGCCGTATTTGAGGCAAATTTCTAGTTTACGGACTTTTCGGTCCATGTTTCTTCCTTCCCTTTATCCTTTTTGTTCGATCCCTTGTTTGCGGGTCCGAGATTCTTTCCGGGTAGCGTGCGATTGCACGGCTGAATGTTCTCAAAACTCCTCAATTCTTTCATTTCAGAGATGGATTCCTTGAAGAGAGGGCCGAGGGCTACTTTTTTGTCAGAGTCGCTCCCGAAGGTGAGAACTCGCGATCCCCCGGGATCAACCCTATGACAATTGCCGGCAATTCTTTTACGTCCATCTGCCGCATTTTTCCGCTGTCTATGAGCTTCACGCTTTGTCCTGTTGAAGTGTTGCCTGTGAGCGACATGCCCTTGCCACCAACACTTAAAGGAGTTGCAGTCTTCAGTAGGATGTGCGATCTTCTGATGATATAAGCAAAAGTTAGGATGCACGCCCGCTTCATCAAGATGTACACCACCAGGAGAATTTACTTTGAAAGAGGGCAGCTTCATCCCTATTGATATGGCTTTGGCGAATCGTTTCCTTGTCCTGATCCTGCTTTCATTTGCGGCGGATGTATTTTGATCTGGTGGGAGTGTTTCGACTCTTTTGTCCAGTCGCCGGCGTTTAGCCTTTTCAAATAAGGCCATCTCGCGCTCCCGATCGGCTTTACTTTTCAGATGAATTTCACTCAGGAAGGCGTCGATCATTTCGTCTGACGGCCATAGAAGTTCCGGTTCAGGACCTGCCCCCCGTCGGTGCAAGGAGCTTCTTTATCATCTATCGACGAGTGAGAGATCACATGACAACTTGCTACGTAATCCTCAGATCCATCTGATGAGTCTTCTCCATCATCTCCGTCTTCAAGGACGTGGCCGAGGAATTCTTGGAGCGTGATTGGAGTCCGCGCCTTCTGGTTATACTCTTCCAGCACGTCGATTTGTTTCTGCAGATCCGTGCGCTTGTCATCTAACTTCGCGGGCTTTTGGGTCTTCTCCTTCTTCTTCGAAGACTTTAACGGCCGCGTCTGGGTATTTTGCCCGCCGCTATCAATTCTCGGTGTTGGGCGTGGTTTCAGCATCCCATCAATGACCTCGGGCTCTGGCGGACATTTCCACCTGACGGCTGGGCATGTGTGGAGATTCTTCAGCATTCTTTTAGTCTTGGCTGAAAGAGCGACCTCCCATGGAGCTTCTTCTGTGAAAGAGCACGATGCCCCCAGCATGTCCACCTTTTTAGGGGCGTGAGGTTGTAGTGGGTTCACCTTCCAGTTTTCGGATAATACGAACTTGCCTTGTTGGTATTGATCCTCCATCCAGCCTTTGAAGACAAAACAATCTTCGATTGGATGGCTTACTGCTTGGTGGTAAGGGCAGTAATTAGGATTGTTGAGATCGCATGGCTGCAACGAACGTTTTGGATCCGGCAGATTGATGAGTCTGTTGCGCATCGCCAGCTCGAACAGTCTCCTCGTTTTATCCTGGTGAAACGAGTAAGGACGTCCCAGTCTCTCTTCGAGGGATGGGCATGGACGCACGTTGTTTTGGCGAATAACCGGCTTTAAGTTGCTCGGCCGTTGTTGAGTATTGGCAACGAAGGTTGCTTTCTCTTTGCCCTTTTCATTCCAAGGCTCCGACTTTGAAGAGGAAGGCCTATGGCCCATCTGGTCCATTTGGGCCAGCTTGTCAATCAAGGCCTGGAAGGTGGTCGGCTTGAAGAATATCATAAATTGTGAGATGGTCGCTTGAGGGTCGAGAGTACCCACGAACATGCCCACTGCAGGAGCTTCTTCTATGCGTTGTTCGCATCTTGACCATAGGTTCCGCCACCGGATTGCATACTGCACCCATGTTTCTCCCGGCTTCACTCTGGCGTTCATCAATGTTGTGATCGGGGTGCGTTCGCTGGCGCTCGCGAAACGCTGGGTGAATAGCAGTTCCATCTCTGCAAATGTCTTGACAGAGTCATTTGGGAGTTCGGAATACCATTCGAAGGCCGTCTCCGACAAGCTACCAACAAACTGGCGGAGCAGGAGTTTATCATCACCTCCAGTGTTGCCGCACAAGGATACGTTAGCCTTATTTGAGGCTAAGATCAACTTAAACGTTTGTTAAGGACACGTTAGTCTAATTTCAGAATAAGATCAACTTAACCATTTGTTAAGGATACGTTAGTCTCATTTCAGACTAAGATCAATTTAACGGGATTGTTTAGATCCAACAAAAGAGCATTTGGGCTCTATTGTTTAGTTTAGGGACATTGCGGTCGATTACCAGTTTAAGGACATGGTGGTCCATTGTTAGTTTAAAGACATCCAGGTCAAGGTTAAGGACATCATAGTCCGTGAGTTTAAAGACCTCACAGTCAAGGTTAAGGACATCATAGTCCGTGAGTTTAAAGACCTCACAGTCAAGGTTAAGGACATCATAGTCCATGAGTTTAAGGACCCTACAGTCCGTGAAATGTGTGGTTATCGGGACACGTCACCTCTTTGAAGACGCTGAGGAATTACAACGACAAATATCAAAGGAGTGAAGAGATGTACCCTTGAACCAAGGTGGATTAAGTGATCTGTAGTCCAATTTGGAACTAAGATCAGTTAATTATATTGTGAGCACGTTAGCTCGGTTGAGTCTGAGTTGAGGACTTATGGCCAACTTGGGCTAAGTCCAATTGGATTTGAAGTGTTGGCCCTTTGTTGGACCATTAGACATTTGTATGGGTTCAAGCCCACATTATTTAGCAATGCTAAATCAGGATTTGAGGGCTCTGAGAACATTTTTTCCTTTATTAGGCACTGACCATTCATCATGGCTCTGGAGTTTACTTTGAATGTCATGTGACATGATCAAGTTTGGAGAACAAGGGTATATTTGAAGTTCAGTCAAAGGGGAATCTTGCCTCTGGAAAAACTTAGCCATTTTGGGCTAGATTGGTTTTGAAATAGTGTTAACACTAGAAGTTATTCGACGATCACGTGTTCCCACGTGATGCGCTTTAAAAATAGTGTTAAACACTAAGAATGGGGTGGTCACATAGGGTCACGTGAGGCGCCTGAGAATTGGGCCGAAACTCCTTTATTTTACCCTCAAAGCTGCAAATAAGTGTTAAACACTTAGCTTTCAGGCCATCACGTGTGAGCACGTGAGGCATCTGAAGATGGGGCCAGATTTCCTTTTATTTTGTTCTGCAAATAAGTGTTAAACACTTTTTGACTTTCTGGCCATCATGTGCGGGCACGTGATAAGCATTCATGCACTGATTTGTTAAGGCATTTATTAGGGGTCACGTGGTAACACGTGAGAGCGCCCAGAGCCAATATTTCCTTTGCTTTTATTCTCTTTGTTTTAGAGGTCACGTGGGAGCACGTGAGGCATTGCCTCAAAGCTTTTTCCTTCTTATTTTGGAGGTCACGCAGGGACACGTGAGGCATTGCCTCAAAGCTGTTTCCTTCTCATTTTGGGGATCTCTTCAGGGGTCAACGTGGGATCACGTGACCTTAGTTCTTTGTAGGCATGAAGATCTGTTAATTCTTTTTATCTTTAAGAATTAAATTCTCTGTAGGGTTAAATCCTGATCATGATTTGGAGGAATTAAATTCCTATTATGAAAGGATTAAATTCTTATGTAGGGTTAAACCCTAATTTCATTTTTTTAAGAGGAATTAAATTCCTGTGAATCTGAGGGAATTAAATTCTCAATTAGGGTTAAACCCTAGTTCTGTCCATCTTGAAGGAATTAAATTTCCGTAGTTTTTGGAGAATTGAATTCTCATATAGGGTTGAACCCTAGTTTTTATCTTGGAGGAATTAAATTCCTATAATTTTGGGAGAATTAAATTCTCATATAGGGTTAAACCCTAGTTCTGTTTTGGGAGAATTAAATTCTCCAAACTCAATTCCCCCTCTAAGTTTTGGATCTGCATGGCAGGATCTCAACCCGATGAGAATTAAATTCTCAACTTATGGGGCGATGTGCTTTGTGCAGATGTTCAACCAGAGGAAAAACTAAGTTCTTTTGTGCAGAAGAGTTAAACTCTTAGATTTGAGAATTAAATTCTCTGTTTGAAATTTTGATCCCCTTTCTTTTCTCATCTAGGGTTTTCTTTCTTGAGAATTAAATTCTCCTTTCTTTTTTCTCTCTGTTGTTGTTATCTCCCAAAAAAGTAGATCCCTTCTCTTCTCTTCTTGGCTCCTATTTATAGGAGAAAGAAAAGAATCAATTTTTTTAGTAAATCTTTCATTGAAAGATTTGATTTGTTTTCATCATTAATCTGAGCCTTTAGATTATTAGGTGAATTTTATTCACCGTTGGACTTTTAATCCAAAGATATTCTATTTGTTATTTCTGGTGAGATTTAGGGGAAATCTTTCCTTGTCCAAGATTTTTCCATAAATTGGTGATATTTAATCACCCTTGGATTTTTAATCCAACGGTCCCCATAATCCTTTTCCATTTGGAAAGATTTAGAGAAATTTAGAATTTTAATCCTATTTGGAAAGATTTAGAGAAATTTAGAATTTTAATTCTATTAAACTGTAAGGCTTTCAAAGCCAGTCACGTGCTGACACGTGATCCTTGGTCACGTGTGAGCACGTGACCCCCAATTGAGTCCTTTTCTCAGCGTTTATTTACGCTTCAGTTTTAACCATCACGTGTCAACACGTGACCATTGGTCACGTGTGACCATGTGATACCTCATTGAGGTATTTCTTTCAGCCATTATTTTTATTTCTGTTTTAACTATCACGTGTCAACATGTGACCATTGATCACGTGTGAGCACGTGATACCTTATTGAGGTAATTCCTGATTTTTAATCAGGGAACAGTGCATAGCATATTTGCTCATAACTTTTGATCCTGGATGAATTATGAAGTACATAATATATCAAATCGAAAGATTTTTCGAGATGCTTTTGATACCACCAGAATTTAACAGTTCGTTCTTCGGGAGTTTATCAAAATACAGGCCGGAAGATACCGGTTCACATTTCCTTAAGCGTATCGCTGTCATTTGATACCTTGGGCTCTTTTGCGCAGAAATTTTTGACGGGAACACACATGTATCAGCATTACTAAATAATATATTATGGACTATTATATAAAATTGCATATCGATAATAGTTTGCAAATCATAAATATATGTATACTATAAATATATATTGTTTGGTATACATAAAATAGCATTGCAAGTTAGAAAACTTGCCTCTATCGGTAAAATCATGACAACGAATACGGTTACCCACACGATGGCGACGTTCGCAAACACGACGTACTCCCGACATACAATTAAAACAAGTCTTGGCCAAGCAAGTGCGATGATGGGGTGTCTGCTCGTGCTCTGAACTTCAGAGCCTCGGGTCTGGGTTTAGATCGACGGGAAAGATGGCCGGAGATGGGTTCTAAGAGATGGTGTTCGGTTCTTGAAGTGAGGGGGTTAAGTCGATGCTATCGAGGAGAGAGTTGGTGTCGGGATTGAGGTCTGGGATCGTGGTTGAAGGCGAGGGAAACAAGGTGGAGGCGACAGTCGGCTCCGGCGAAGGGACCAGAGAAGGAAGAGAGCGAGAAGAAGAAGAAAAAGAAGAAGAAGTCGGTGACGGGGTGCTCTGTGCTGGAAGCGTAGGCGAAGATGATGGAGACATAGGCGAGGACAGAGAGGATGTGACGGCAAGGGGAGGAGATGTCGGCGTTGAGAGGGGAGTTCGGCTCTGGTGAAGAGAAGAGAAGGAAAAAGAAGAAAGTGTCGCTGCTGATGATGGTAGTGGGTGGTCGGGGTTCAGGCGAGGATGAGGAAGAAGTTGGCGAGGAGAGGAAGGAGGAGTTGATGAAGAGCATGAAGGGATGACGACGGTAAGGTGGTGCATGCAGTGGGTGAGGCTGAGATGGTGAGGTCAGAGAGATAGGGCGAGGCTGGAGACGTTGGGGTGGAGTCAAGGATGGTTCCGGCGACGAGGTGGCTGGATTTGGGGATTGGCGACGACGAGGGCGGAGGTGCATGGATTAAGGCTCAGGGATGGAATCGGGGAAGACGAAGGACAGAAAGAGAGAACTAAAGGGGAGGGGGGAGAGAGAAAGAGAGAGTTTTTTTACTATAAAAATTATATAAACTGTTTATTATTATATATAATATAGTTAAAATATATAGGTTATAGTTTTAGGGTTTATAGATAAAATCAAATTACAACCAAATTTCACCGGAATCTCGTCAAAAATATATTTTGGAGAGTAATAGATATACGTAAAATTTAAGCCATAATACAATAGTATAATTTTAAATACTTATACCCCCTAATAAGATTTAAAAAAAATTTAAATAAATATATATAGATCTAATAAATATTTGATTATCTGATATCTTGAGATTTAAACGAGATGGATAAAAATAAACTAAGATATGGCAGTTAGCACAAGATAACTTATTCATAACTTGTAGCTATTAATAGATGTATAATGATTTAAATATATGTTGTATATCTATTATAATAGATTCATATAGATTTAATTTATTGATAAATATCAGATATAATCTAGCACCATACTGGGTTTTACACATGCAGGTCGGGTCGGATAACCACTACTGCTATTCGAATCACTCGCAATCCAAAAGAATAAAATAGAAGAAATATAAATTAAGTGTTAATATTGTATAAACGTACTAGGGTGTTAAAAAACCCTCGTGGTTTGGGGTATTATCCAGAAATCCTCAGTGATTCTGCCGTTAGATAAAAAAAAACCCTTTAGTTTACAATCGTTACCCAGTACCCCTTCGACCGTTAAAACCCACTTTTAAGTAGGCATATGACCTCACGTGATCTATTTAATTTTTTTAAAATCTCCCTTTTACCTTTCTTCTTTATTATATCAGCTTCTTCCCAAATTGATTCTCCTTCATTTCCAGGGTTTCATGATCATCGATTTGGAAAACAGCGGAGAAATGTCGGCGAGCTCCTCGAGAAGAAGATCCAGCGACCCAACGGAGAGTTCGAGCATCATTATTGAGGACGATATGTTCTACTGCATCTACGGCTTGAGATCACGGCTTAGGGTTGCAACCACCATAGAAAAATCAAGTAGAAAATTCTTTGGCTGCTACTGCTATCCTAAGAGGTGTCCATTCTTTAAATGGATAACTTCGGATACGAGGGGAAGAGAAAGTCGAGCACTTCATGATCATGTCTTGGAGTTGGAGAGACAATTGATGATGGCTACAACATACATTAAAGCGCATAGCGATGCCGCAGAAGCTCCAGATGTTCCAATTAACAGACTGATTCCAACCACTTCAAGTATAGCTGATCATGATTGGTTGGTTAGGGTATTGCTTGTAATAGTTGTGATCATGTTATTGATTCATCTACTTGAGATAAATTGAAGCAAATTACATACATTGAAAAAATTACATACCAAAACCCACTTTTAAGTTAATTTCTAATTTGGAATAAATGAGTGTTGTAGCAAATTTTTGTCAATTGATGATATGTTTTGGTATGTAATTTGTTTTGGAAAGAAATGCAGATTTTCTTGTGCTAAATGTATGTAAATGGGGGGCTGTGTTTATACTGTGGTTGTGTGAATACATAAAAGGGATGATGGGATTTTCTTGTGATGTTTATAATGTGTTTGTGTGAATACTTACAAGAGATTATTAGCGGTTGGTTTCTTTTTTTATGTAAATATATAAAAGAGAGGGTGGGATTTCCTTCGACGAATATATGGCTTTGTTAATGTGACATTTGCATCAGCAACAACAGCATAGCAACATTAAACTTGAAATCTGGTGCAAATATATGGCATTATTGATAAAAGGAGGGCATCGGCAGCAACAATGGGAAGCAACAGCAATGGCAAGCAACAACATACAAAGTAGTAAACACACATATTTGCTTATCTCAAAGTAGCAGCAACAACTACAATGGCAAGCAACAACATACAAAGTAGCAAATACATATATTTGCTTATCTCAAAGTAGCAGCAGCAGCAGCAGCATACAAAGCGGCACATATGTGAAGCATACAATGTAATAAACACAGATACAAGCTTAAAGTAGAGGAACACATATGAGAATATAACTTTAGCTTGACTCAAAGTAGTATATATGCATACACCAATTTAAAAGAATACAAAAATTAGATTACTAATGAATAAAGAACATACAACAATTCCAAAACTGACACATAATTGTTTAACAACCCAAAACAAAAAAGATAGTCTAATTGTTTAACCTCTGACAACTCAACATCATTGTCTAACAACTCCAATCACAACATTGGTTAAGAACTCACAAAAACACATTGTCTAATTAACACACACAACCATTAATCTCCTGCTCATCTCAGTAGAAAAAATTTCATCTCCAAGAAAATGGAACACGGCATATGTTCATATCATAATTTTGCATTATTATATTCCCCATTCTTATTCATTTTACAAATAAATAGCTGCTTTTGATCCATATCTGCTACATAGTTGCAGGTTACGGCTTCTCGGAACAAAAACAGTGAAATTGATGAAAAGATGATACAAAAGTGAGACTACGACCGATAAATGGTGGAATCTTGATCATGCCTACATTTTGAGGGACAATGAAGATCAATGAACAAGTTCACAAAGTACAAAGGCATAGCAAGATTCAAGACTTCAACACGAAGCAAACGGTAAAAGTCCACAACCTTCTACATTGTGGAAATCTGGAAGAAACTAGAAAACATTCTGAAGAACCAAGTAAAGAAAAATCAAGTAAAATACAACAGGAAGCAAACCAGAAAAACCCATCTAGAGACCCCACAAGATGGCCGCGGATCCGCGGCCAAACATGGGTTTTGGCCGCGGTTCCACGGCCATGGTGCGCATGTGTCGGTGCGTCGTTTGACGACGTGTCGGTGCGTTGACTAGGCTTCTTTAGGGTATTTTTGTAAATGCGGATGTGAATCGAATGTAACCCTAAGGTTTCTATGATCTATAAATAGAAACCCTAAACCTCTTTTTGAGATATGCCTCTTCTTGTGCCTCATTTCATTTATCAAAATTCAGAATTCAATTCCTATAATGTTTGAAGAGAGTATCAAATAAAAATTAGAGTAAGTTTTCTTTTTATTGCCCTAGTTAACTTTCTTTCTGCCCTAGTATAGATTTTATTATCTGCCCTAGTTAATTAGTTTAGAACATGTTTATCAATTCTCTAATGAGTGAGTAATTCCTTACTTGTTAGGGTTAGGAATAAGAAAGGTTTGAAAGATGAAAATCTCTTACCCTTTTTTTGCCCATCACATATTTTTATAGGACTCCATGCATACATACACACACCGCTCCCTACGGCACCCTATCCCACGAGATAGCGGTGATACCGTAGTTTAAAAGATCGGTTGTGCATGTTTCCATGTAGGTTAGGGTAAGAATTAAGAAAGGAAGGACAAGAACCTAGAGGAAGAACCCTAGTTCCTTCCCGATGGTACTAATCCACTTTATTAATTATTACCATAACACCTCATAGATCTTAATTAGGGCATAGAAAGCGGTGAGAAATATTGACTTTCCAAACTTAATCTAAACCTAACCCTAGCAAGATTTTAATCCTAGTCTAGATTGACTTAGTTTTTAGTGATAATCAATCCAACACCGTTTGGAATTAACTCATTAGAACAAATTGAGAATACACAAAACCTCTGTGGACCGACCCGTACTCACCGGCTAGCTACCAAGTGACGCCGTTCTTGATTGCAGTAACTAATTCTTTGATCAATCAATCTCACATTCAATCAAATGGCGCCGTTGCCGGGGATGTCGTAGTATTTTCTTTTTGCAATTTCGGGTTAATATAAAATTGAAAAATCATAAAAACTGAAGAAAAAAAATATAAATTTTTTTATCATCTTGTAATTTTGTGAAGGGTATTTTCGTTTGAATTTTGTGCAGGATCGACAAACGGATTCAGATCTGGAAAAATCCAGAGAGCAAAACAAAAAACAGCAGATCTGAACAGGCAGAGGAAGATATAAACAACAAACAGAAAAATCTCGGAGGCTTGAAACACCTAAGAAACCGCGGAACCGCCGCAGATGTGTGTCGTTGACCGCGCTTCCGCCGCGATCTGCTGATGTCAGCAGACCAATCTCCTCTGTAAGCCTTATGTTCTTCTTCTGAACCCCCTGATATCCTCTGAAAAATTTTCTTGCAGGGTTCTTTGCGCAAAAAAAAAACAAACTTCTCCCCCTTCTCAATAACTTGATCTTGTGCAGGATTCTTTGCGCCGCGCTAAATTTTTTTTTTTTTTTTGCAAGTGATTGTGTTTACTGCTTTGCATATTTAAATTGACTTTATGGGGTTTGAACACTAGATTAGGTGGGGATTTCATTACCCTTCCTAGGACCCCAAAAATCACAAAAAGCATATTGCATTGACCATCGATTTAATTAAAAAAGATTAGACTCAGCCTATAAGGACTTCGTGCTCAATAGGACAAAGGAATAGTTGTAGGCATCGATCGTTTATCTAAACCAGAGTTTGTGGTGCCTAGGCTAGACAGGTAGAGAAAGATAACTTTAAAAGGCCCGTCTCACGGTGATTCGTGAGCGGATCCCTCCTTTCTCTATTCATGCTTACCTGACCACAATTGGCGGTGAAGAGGCGGTTTGAGGTCCTCACATCTTGCCCTTTGGAACAGTTAGAAGCAGTCTAGCTGACCTAGGTGACCCTAGATCTAGGCTTGATTATGCATGTGTGATTGATTGAACGTGTGTCTAAGCCTTTTATTGAAAATCTTTTTGCAAAAAGCTCCCTATAAAAAAAAACACAAAAAGGAAAATTTTTTTTTACAAAAACTTGTCACTTGTCGCTAAGAAATCCGTGCACCCCACTTACAACCACATTCTTTTTCTTCTCCTTTCTTACATCATGGGTACCCCACCTCACAAAACTCTTGCCGAACTTTGGTACCCTCATCCAAACATTGCTTCATACGCGAATTGTTTTGGTCGAATTACGGACGACCCCTCCATGCTCAAAATTTCTTTGAAAGATCGAATAGAAGCGCCTAGGAGAAACAGTTCGACTCCGCAATCCACTTTGTATCAACCATTTCAACCTTCACCACCTTCTTACGTTGATACTCCTTTTTCGAGCTCTGTTGTAACTCCGAAACCCATGTCTATTGCTGAACATATTGAACAATCTCGTAACCGATCTTTCATTCCTTTCAACACTTCCAGTTCTTGGGATCAACAAGTTCGTTCATCTTTTTATCCAAATGTTGATCTTACTCCTGTCCAACCATTCAATTCCTACCAGTCTTACCCGACTTTCACACCTTCCCTAGACATTGCTTCTACACAGCCATTTGGGAGTTTCCAGCATCCAAGAAATTTTGAATCTTTTACTGAAACCCCTTCACAACCCATGTCTAGTCTGGAACAGTCGTTGGAAGCTTATATTGTAGCGACAAACAAACAGATGAGGAATTTGGATGCGTCTATTGCCGCCCTTATGCAACCTAGTGACCCGGTAGCTAGTTTCCAACTAGCTCCAAAAATTCCAATGTATAATGAGGCGGTTAGACATATTAAGAATTTAAGTGGAGAGAGTGAGCTGTGCACCCTTCCAAATCAAACCTACCCATCACCAATTGAATCCCATAACTCCAGTTTTGAATGTCTATCAAGTGTCCCAAATGATTCACCAGTTGAAAATAAAACTTTTAATGAGTTGTGCGACTTTGTAGTGCTTGATTTGCCAGATTGTGAAGGGTCCATTTCGAGTGAAACCATCACCAATCCTTTCGACCTCTACACCTCCAATCTAGAACCTGAATTGATAAATATCCATGCTTTTGATGAGGTATCTGAAAAAATTGATTTTCACTTGATTGAGGATATTGACGCAGGGAATATTTTGGATGATGAACCTGCAGATTTGACTGAATTTTTCTCTCCAATTCATCATCCCGAGTCATTAAATATTTCTCCCGAACTTCATATGCGTCTTGATTTTGATGATAATTGTATGGATGGGATAACTTTTGAGGAGAATTATGAGGATAGTATTGAGGATAGTATTGAGGATGAACCAGTTTTGTTTGATGAGTCGGATTTTCCAATTCATCCTCCTGAACCTTTAACTGTTATACTTCCTAAATCACCCCCTTCATTCGTTCCATCGTTCTGACCACGCAAGAAATCACGCAGTAGGACTGTGAGCTTGAAAAATTTCTGATCGATCACAGCAGTTTTGACGCCACTAGTGCGTTCCTCCTTGAATCTGACACAGTTTGCACAACCGATAATGATTACGAGTGTTTCACTTTTTCGAACGATTTTGAAAACTCGTTACCCGAGTTTGAGTCCTTTGAATTTTTGGATGAGTCAGTTAAACCATCCGAATCGGTTGCTTAGAGTGATTTCGAACCATTGATGGAATCCTTCGAGTTCGAGACAGTTTCACCAATTTCACCTTCAATTGTTTCATCTCTGAAATACGAACTCAAGCTGTTGCCGTCTCACTTTACATACGCTTACTTAGGTGAGAATGAGACTCTTTCTAAATCACTCTCCTTTGTCCTTTCCATCGTTTCGACCGCGCAAGAATCCGTCATGCTTCCAATGGATGGTTTACCAAGTTCAACGTACCCATGTTTTCTCGCGAATCTTGAGGGATTTGACCTCATTTCTCGACGGGTTGATAGATTAGCACAATCTCTTATAACACATCGGTCATCACGATTTGTGCTAATTTATTCACTCAATTTACACCTTCAAGTTCGTACTACACTTCTTTCTCTTTTCCGCCATTCTTCTTCTATACCGAGACCATATTCCACTTTTTTTCCCATACGGTCTCGTGTGTTTCTCATTTCTTTTCTCAACACTCCATTCTTTCACCAACCACACCATTATAATGATAAATTTTTTGAATGGTTGGTGCTAACCTTTGGCCTGTGTAAGGCCTTGTATAGCTTGATACTGTGTTTTTCTCCCTCCTAACTCTAAACGTTAATGTTTAAACAGTGGAAACACTGTCTCACTTAAGTTTGGGGGGACCTTTTTCTATATATATATATATATATTTTTTTCTGTTAACAATAAAAAAAATATAAAAAAATAAACAGGGGAATACTGGCCATTTTGACCCTCTTGGTATGGCATGACAGTGAGGACACTGTCAAGTTTAAGTTTGGGGGTGTGCTCGGTAAGCTTTCTTCCTTCGCATTCATATGTATATTTTTGCATTTGCATACTTATTTTAAAACTCATAAAAATTGAAAAATTTTAAATTATAAAAATTGAAAAATTCAATTTTGGCCATAATTGACTTAAGTTTAACAAGACGGTTAACTAGCTAGAAAAAACTAGATCCTAGACTTAGTAAATTTAAAACCCTAAAAATAACCCTTCTTAAAATTTAACAGTAGAAAAATATATGTCTTTATAGTTTATTTAGAAATAGGCAAATTTCGAGTTGACTTCTTGGGCTAAGTTAAAACAAGGGAAAAGTATTGATATTTTTTTTATTAAAGTATAAGTTTGAAAAATAATTCCTAAGCTTAAGTCTAAATTCTAAAAATATATACCTTACAAATTGCACAAACACGCACTCTGAAACTTGGAATAATAGAGGAGACATTGAAATGCTCTTGTCTAAAGTCCTTAGTATGAAGGAAAATAAAATAAAAAATACAAGTGTGAATAAAGATATAAAAAAAATGAACACTGGATTTTGTAATAGGCTGCATAAATAGAAAAAATATTTAGCGAGGGTGCTTTATCACCTAGTGCTTTAGACCAACTGGTTTGGAAGTCACTGCTAAAGCCTTAGGTGTTACAAGACTAGGAATTACGCTTTAATATGCAAACACATTTTGTAATCGGTCGTTGGTACCTCAAGAAGTATTAACGGTCGCATGAAGAATGTGTGAGCAATTTCATCTAAAAATTCACCAATTAAAAAGTACTTTGGACGATGGACAAGAGTATAATAGCTTGATTTGAATTTCCAAGTGTAGGGGTGATATATACACATACGTGGGGGTGTGTGATTGGGGTTTGGATAAGAGATAGGAATGAAAAATAAGACTTGTATCTTTAGTAGAGATGATAAAAATTCCTAAGTTGAGATAGAACCCTAGAAGGAAAACTTAATAGATGCTAAAAGCTAAGTAAATTTACAAGAACATATATAATCTTAAGTTAAATGATAAGGAGGCGTGAAAAATACGGGTGGATAATTTCTGAGTAAAAAATAATAGAATTTCTTGTTAGAAAACCTAATTGGAGAATAAATGTCAATAGACCGAATTGATAGGATTTTGTGGGTAGTATCCGCTGAAAACCCTTAGGAGATAACACTCCTCCTACTAGGGACACCTAGAGGTTTAACGGCTTGTTGCACGAGCTCGGTGCAATCGCGTTTCCCTGCGAAAGTGAGGCTAGGTCTTTTTCGAGAATAAAACTAGTTTTGCTCGATGACGAGCAAAAGATAAGTTTGGGGGTACTTGTTCATATCATAATTTTGCATTATTATATTCCCCATTCTTATTCATTTTATAAATAAACAGGTGCTTTTGATCCATGTCTGCTACATAGTTGCAGGTTACAGGTTCTCGGAACAAAAACAGTGAAATTGATGAAAAGATGATACAAAAGTGAGACTACGACCGATAAATGGTGGAATCTTGATCATACCTACATTTTGAGGGACAATGAAGATCAATGAACAAGTTCACAAAGTACAAAGGCAGAGCAAGATTCAAGACTTCAACAGGAAGCAAACGGTAAAAGTCCACAACCTTCTACATTGTTGAAATCTGGAAGAAACTAGAAAACATTCTAAAGAACCAAGTAAAGAAAAATCAAGTAAAATGCAACAGGAAGCAAACCAAAAAAACCCAGCCAGAGACCCTACAAGATGGCCGCGGATCCGCGGCCATGGTGCGCACGTGTCGGTGCGTCGTTTAACGACGTGTCGGTGCGTTGACTAGGCTTCTTTAGGGTATTTTTGTAAATACGGATGTGAATCGAATGTAACTGTAACAACTCCATTTTTAATGTACAAAGAATTGATTTAAATTCAATGTATACTTGGAGTATTTATTGCGGTTGATATCTCTTTAAGTATTTATTTCACTCCATAATTACAAGAAGGAGCTTGTAGCTCATTGGTAATACCTTGCACTGCTGAACCAAGCCACCAGAGTTCAAATCCCATGCCTTACATTATTTTTGTATTTATTTTGTTTTAATTTCTTTTGGAAGTCAACAGTCAAAAGGCCATAACTCCCAAAATATGTACTGGACAACAAAAAGTAAATATACCAAATTGTACCCCCGAAGTTTCCCCGGCCTCTGGTGGCCTGACTCGGCCCGACTCGGCGCCGCCGGCCAGCGAACCGGCCAACTCGGTCCGGCGCCGCCGGCCGGACTTGGCCGGACGGCCGAGTCACCAACAGAGAAAAGTTGGGTCTTGAAGTGGTCAACCCTCCTGCACACTCTAAATGCTTGGATCGGTTATCATTTGGCCAATAAATCCCTTTTAATCCTAGGTTTAATGAGTTTTAATGAATTTTTATATATTTTTATATTTTTTATTAAAAACCCTAACCCTAGCCTAACCCTATATAAACCCCCCATACCCTCTACCCTCTCATCACTTTTTCTAAGTCCACTCTCCCAAAATTCCAAGAGAACTTGGTACGTGAGAAAACGAGCGAAAGGCGAAGCGCTGACGAAATCGACGGCGAAATCCCGGCGATCGTACTAGGACCTCTTCACGACGTTTCGACGCACCGGCAAACCCACTACCTTCTTCTCACTCTCTAGCGTTGTCCAAACCCATAAGTCCCTCTTTTCTACCTTTCTTTTCTTCCATTAAAAGACGACTTTTCAAACCCGATGGAAATCGAAACAAACCGATTTCCGATTCGGTTTTCTATCAAATCTCACTTATCACCAATTCCATAATACTTAACCATCTTCATGTTGACTACTAATCACTTAAAAATTAATTTGAACAAGTTTTCACACATGAAATGATAGATTTTGCAATATACCGTATTTTTGCACTTAAATACCACCATGTTTAGTTTATCACATTTAACCCTTTAACATTGCTATACCTTAAAGTAGATCACGAGGTAATGACCTACCTCCACACACATGCAAATACAACCCTAATTGATATCATCAAAACTTAGAATACGATAATACAAGATTTTACATTTAAATACCCTTTTCTTAATAAAACCTTTTCTAAAAGTTCTAAGTTTTAAACAATTTTAAAACAATATCTTTTAATAGGAAAATACGATATGTCATGGATATCGATGGTTTATCTAAACCTGACTTTGTGGTGTCTAGACAAGTGTGTCTTAGGCGAATGGTTACTTAATTATGACCACTACTTGTAGTGGAGAGCCTCCCATTCACCTGGCACTTACCTGGCAGCAATTTGCGGTGAAGAGGTGATTTGAGGCTTCTAATGACTTATTGTTTAGACCATTTAGAAATATGTTAGTTGGCTTAGGAAACCTTAGAATCTAAAATACGGAAATTTACACCCTTCTACAAATAAATACCTTATCTTTATAAAACCGTTTTCTAAATGATTAGTATTTATTAAATCTTTGCAAAACGCCACTACAACCCACCTTTGGGGAACTCGTTAGGGATAGTACGGTTTATCGTGCACCCTCCGGCTTAATAGTGTGAGATTCAGACCTCCACAAGGAGCATTCGGTCTCAAAAGGTTTAAATTACGACATTTAAGAAAAATGAGATTTTTGGAAAATAAAATATTTATTAAAAATTATTCTTGTATAAACATATGTATATTTATCATTTAAACACCTATTTTATTATAAGATAAAGTTTCCACCTTTTTCTAAAAATTACAAGATTAAAAGTTACATTAAAATACCATAAATTTCAAATAAATCAATATTACAAATTAATACCTTTATTTATGTAATTAGGATATTTTTACTAGAAATAAGACAAAATAAAATCACACTCATTATAACTATAAACACGAATAATAAATACTTGAGGTGTATCTTGAAAACTATACAAAAGTATTTTTACATAAAACCCCCTCAAGTTTTATAAATTACAATAATGACCCTAACAATTATAGAACTTCGACTTACATTTCTTTTAGTCTGACTCGGGTTTGAGTCTGATTATTTCTGATTTGAATATGATTCAAGTCAATTTATATTCTTTAATATTCCAACTCAATATGAATACATGAATCCCAGAATCCAGTTAACAATCTATACAACTTGACTGAATCAAACCATGGATATACATCCATTATTCCGTTATTCCATTTACCTGATTATGCAGTTATGATCTGTTCATCGATATCATGGTTTTGGTCAGTCATCCAACTTACACAATACAATACAACAATACAATCAAAACACTACGGGGTTTAAGGGGTAGATTGGTACGGAAAGTGTTAAAGGTGGCACGAGGTGGTCAGATTAAGACACCTAACCTATATTCCGTTGCTGTTGTACCGTGGCTTAACAGTTCCTTGTACATTCCGTTTGCCCTGGTCTCTAGCATATAGAGACCCCTCTCGTATATACTGGCATCCTTCTGTACCAAGCTACAAACAACAGCGTTAACACAATATTCTACAATATTTTACAATCTTTTTAGAAAATACCTCTTATTCTGTCTTTTCTAATTCTTTATTTTCTTTGGGACTTACCGAGCGATCTGTTCGCTGACGACATTCTATTTCTTTTTTCTTTGAATGTCGTCAGGTGCTTTGGACCCAGCAGAGATCGAGCCCACCGGTGAAGACTTGGAGCAGTTTCACGAAGACCCCGAGCTCTACACATTGTACCTTGTTCTATTCAGTATTTTCATTTCCTGTTATGCCATTGTTTAGGCATCGCTTTTTTATTTCAGTTGTATTTACTTTTCATGCATTGTACAAAAGAATGTTATTAATAAAGTTGCTGTTATTTCTATATCTCTTGTCTCTTGTGATTTACTTTTATATTGCTTAGATACGCTTAGCGTATGTACTTCTAAGTATATACGTAGCGGACCTCGTCGCGTCCCCTTCGCCGTACACCGGGAAGCGGGTCGTGACAGTAACCCTAGGGTTTTTATGATCTATAAATAGAAACCCTAAACCTCTTTTTGAGGTATGCCTCTTCTTGTGCCTCATTTCATTTATCAAAATTCAGAATTCAATTCCTGTAATGTTTGAAGAGAGTATCAAATAAAAATTAGAGTAAGTTTTCTTTTTATTGCCCTAGTTAATTTTCTTTTTGCTCTAGTATAGATTTTATTATCTGCCCTAGTTAATTAGTTTAGAACTTGTTTATCAATTTCCTAATGAGTGAGTAATTCCTCACTTGTTAGGGTTAGGAATAGGAAATGTTTGAGAGATGAAAATCTCTCACCCCTTTTTTGCCCATCACATATTTTTATAGGACTCCATGCATACATACACACACTGCTCCCTACGGCACCCTATCCCACGAGGTAGCGGTGATACCGTAGTTTAAAAGACCGGTTGTGCATGTTTTCCATGTAGGTTAGGGTAAGAATTAAGAAAGGAAGGACAAGAATCTAGAGGAAGAACCCTAGTTTCTTCCCGATGGTACTAATCCACTTTATTAATTATTACCATAACACCTCATAGATATTAATTAGGGCATAGAAAGCGGTGAGGAATATTGACTTTCCAAACTTAATCTAAACCTAACTCTAGCAAGATTTTAATCCTAGTCTAGATCAACTTAGTTTTTAGTGATAATCAATCCAACATCGTTTGGAATTAACTCGTTAGAACAAATTGAGAATACATAAAATCCCTATGGACCGACCCATACTCACCGGCTTGCTACCAAGCGACGTCGTTCTTGATTGCGGTAATTAATTCTTTGATCAATCAATCTCACATTCAATCAGCATACACCCTCTACAATCAGCAGCTTTTGCCAAATATATCTCTTGCATTCCCATCCTTTCAAATCATCTCCTGCATTCTTCACTATTTTCCTTCTAGGTGTCAGCTACAAAACAGAACATATAGATGAACATTGAATCAGATTTGAAGCAATGAATGTATTATAGCACTTAAATTGGTGAAATGTAATAATATAGTTAGCCAAATATATCAAACTGAAAATGATATAATACAACACAAATGTAAGGATACATACCTTTGGTTGTCTTGTTAGTGATGGCACTCCACTTCCATCAACACCCAAGCTTCCCATCATTCTGCTGCTACTTTGGCTGCCAATGTCTTGAACATTAGGAGTAGACCGCCCCACCGAAGGTACAGTTGCCTGACTTGGTGCCTGAGAGCTTGACTCTCTAAATTCACTGAAATTCCTCTTTATCTTCTTTGATCTCCCTGGCTTCTTGGGTACATTCATAGGTGCTGAAGCTTTTTGATTGGTACAACTTCTTTTATTATGACCCCAATTCTTACACTTGGAGCACATTAGTGAACCAGTAACTGCCCTAACTGATTTAGGTTGGGTTGGCCCATCCATTCCTCTCTTTCTCTTCTTCTTTGACCTTCCTGCCTTAATCTTGTGGCTTGGAGCTGCAAGGGCAAACATTCCAGTTCTTTCCCACTGACTGCAATGGAGAATTGGATTTATGCTGAACTCATATCCTTTCAAGTGCATTTCTTTGGAGTAGTAAGGATGGATAAAATCTTCAGAGTTCTTTCTTGTTTTGATACAAGCTGCAATGGCATGGCGGCATGATATTCCGGTCAAATCAAACATCCTACATTCACAACTGCCCCTGTTTAAGTTACAAATATATGACCTGCATTTATCTAGTACCTCCAAATCATCTCCTCTACCTTCTAGCACCCTACAAAATATGGAATTTTTTTTCACCTTGAACAATTTTCTGCAGTTTTAGGAGACCAAGTTTCCTAGGATGACCCTGCATCGACAATTTCTTTTTATAAATCCTTGTTATCAATTGCCTTTTGATCATCTCCAACATAGTCAAGATCGGTCTATCTCTTGCCTCTATGATGATTTTATTCCAAGACTCATAAATATTGTTTATCACTGAATCATATTTCACCCTAGTGGTAAAATATGCCCTACACCAATACGATAGTTGATGTTGCTTCATGAGCCACTCATTGGCTTTAGGATTTTTGGTTTTCAATTTTTCTATCTGTGTCTTGAAGCTAGAATCTGTATAGGCCTTTGCACACTTATGAAACTGTTTTTTGATGGCACCTGATCCTCTACAAGCCAACAACATGTTAGCATACATGCGCCTTACACAAAATCTATATTAAGCTCCTGGGATAACTTCTTTAATTACCTTGATAAGGTCCTACAATAGAAAAAAATCAACCATGCTATGTACAGTTGATTTCCAGGGAAAAAAATATAGGCACAAAACATACATTTTTTTTAATCTTAAGTACTCAACTAGACTACTTACCTTCTACCTGTCTGATATAAAAACCCACAAATTCTTTTCTTGTGGACCAAGTGATGCTAAAATGCATTCAATAAAAAATTTCCAAGCATCCTTTATCTCAGACTCCACTACAGCAATTGCTGTTGGGAACATCTTATTAGCTGCATCCCTATATTGTGATGAATGAATTGATTACAATGTGTATTAAGATTTGATAATTAAGATTTATAATTATAGTTTAGTAATTAAGAATTATAACTTACCTTCCAACTGGACTTAATAGAAGGCCTTCCTGCACATTAAGATGACAGCCATCAAGACCTATGAATGGTCTGCAGCCAGCCTTGAAGTCTTTTATTTGAGTTGCATACGAGATATATATCATCTTAAAGACAGGAGGAGAATTAGGCAAAGGGTACCCAACCTGAACCTTCACATAGCTTTCTGGATTCTTAACAATGATCATACTTTCATAATCCCCAATCTTCCAGTATTGCTCTTGATGACAACCTTTAAATCTTCTCTTCACAGCTTGCTTAACCTTATATAGCTGTCCAAGACTCACATCCAACATGTAATCTCTCTTCATTCTTCTTTGCATTTCCTTTACAGCCCAATTTAGGTTCTTCCTCAATTCATCCTCATACTCCTTTGATATCCACTCAATTGATGCATGCTTATTCTTTCAAGTTCTTGCACATGTGTGCTCTTTGATCAGCTTCTTCACTTGAAAGGATTTTTTCTCTGGAACCTATGAAGCATGTATTCTCCATATAAATTTCTCTTCTAGTCTCTTTTGATAAACACCTGTTACCCTATCACCTTCATTCTTTACATAACTCACTGCATAACTTCTGACAAATGCATCTTTCTGAAATGCCAATCTAAACTCAGCTGCATTTGCAAACCGATCCCCCTCTGTCAATTCTATGTGATCAGTATGCTCCTCCATATCAAACTCTCTGAACCTAGCCTTAGAATTAGAATTATTGTCATCACTATCCAATAACATTAGATCATCACTATCCTCATAATCTGACTCCACCTTAACTTTAGAAAAGCCACCAATATCCAAATCAATATTTGCATCTAGAATTTCTTCATCACTATCTTCTGATTGAACTGGGGAAGGGGCTTTGCCATGTCTTCTAGTGTGTGTTTGATGCTGTTGTGTAGCCTCTGGTCCAGCCGATGTCTCAGGCATCTATCTTGACTCATCATTATCAAGGTTTACAAAGACCGGATCAATAGTTGGAGTTGTTTTCTTTAATTTCTGAATCCTAGATGATCTCCTCATGATAGTTGTGACTGATTTACTAACATAAGATCAAAAATTAATGTTACAGATTAGAAAAGAATGACAACTTCAAAATTAAAATTGAAGAGAAAAAATGTACTACATTTCCTATTAACACAAAATAATGAATGCTTACTTTCTTTCTGGAGTTGGAGTTGGTGTAGAAGCAGTGACATGGGTATCTTTTTTTGTAGACTTTGTTGCATTAGAAGAAACCTTCGCCCATCCACCATGCTATGCGAAAGATGAACTTCAATCTTAATAAGTAACCTTTAGTAGCCCATTTCTCTCTTGAAGGGCTTTGGCCCCGAGCCACAAGTTGAATTACTTTATTTCACCCAGAAAGGAAAGGACATGTATACGGAACTTGAATGCTACCAACTCCCAAACAAACCCGTGAAGTGAAGGTTGTTGGAAAAGTCAAGGATTGTGTAGTCCAGTCCCCGGAAAAGAAAATCCTTACCCAGCAAAGGTATGAGGCTCCCCTTCTTGCATCTGAGTCCACAATCGAACTTGCGAGAGACCTTCATCAGGATGTGATGACACCGGGACATTTCTGATTGACTAGCAAACTCTTAAGCAAACCGCTCATCAAAGGATGAAGAATCAGTCATGACTTGCTCTCTACTGACGATCGAGCAAGATGACGCTCCCTATGGAGTTCCCTCTCTTTCTTTGGTGTAGAAGCATCAGTTTGATAATCCAGTTCTGCACTTCTTGCTGGTTTCGAGGTCCTCGATGAACTGAGCCGGGTTAGCAGTTCTCGTTCCACCTTTCGGCTTAGTCACTCTCTCATCGTTCTTGAGAGCGGATTAAAGGATTGAAGAAAGGCTCCTCAGAGGAGGAGAAAAAGAAATGGTTGTTCTTCTGAGCTTTATCCGGGATATGGTCAATGTCAGATAGAGGAATTGCTTCTAGTAAGGTGGTCCGGACGACCCAAGAGCCTGCCACTAGAACCCAACCCTTAAGGGGATAAGGTCCAAGGGGCGTACCGCTAATTTGACTTTCCTAAGGCTCCGCTTTCACACAAGCATAACTGCTTTCAATAACGAGAGAAACCGTGCACATAATGGAAAAGTATACCTAAAGTTGTTTCTTTAGGACAGGGTTTCCTACAATTCGTCGACTTTTTTTTATGTCATTTTGATCCGGCGAAAATTCCATTTTTAGTGATTTCATTTCACCCTAGGCTGGCTAAAACTTGATTGAATGATCTCACATGGTCTCACTTTCTTTGTTCAGTAGGAATGCTTATCCTTCCACCTTTTCCAGCTAGATAGCGAGCGATCACTCAGCAATGATACCGCCGGCTGAGAATAATACCTATACCTTACGGGAATCGAACCCGTGTCTTCGACGACGATGACTTAACCAATGGACGAAAGGGACCAAAAAGCAATTCTTCATATACCTCAGCATACAATTTCTCCTTACTGGATGGACTATTTAGTAATACCACTAAAGAAGCTGGATCCTTCTTTTCATAGTAAGAACACATGGAAAGAGCGGGGGTCCCGCTCTTTATATATATTAAAGTAGTTTCGTACGAAACTTGGGGAAAAGAGCAACCAAGAGCTCATTGAAAAAGGTCAAGGCTCTTTACGAGCGCCTACCTCACAGGCTTCTTTACTACTCAAAGTGAACATGACCCACTAGTGCCTATTGCCTTAATGCCTATAAACTGTGACCCTTGAAATCACAGTTAACCAACTTCAGATCAATAAGCACAAGAAGGCAAGTAAACCCTACCACCGATACTAGACTAACAGGTCGACTCACTGCTTCTTCTTCGCCAACAAATACGTGCGCCAAGGCTTGAGGCAACAAAAACCCAGCCCACCCTCCTCTTTCCGTTTGCAGATCTTCTCCCATGAGACTAGGTGCAGTCTCCTATGCTCAGCAGTGTCACCCCAAAGGAAATCCCTATACAACTTTTTAATGGAGTCAAGCACCTCAGTTCTCAGTTTTGGTGGGTTAGAGATGCCTTTAGATAATCTAACACAAGTTCAAAATACATAATTGGTAACCGATATTTTATTTCAATTAAGACACACTAATTAAACACTAAACACACACTAATTAAACACACAACATAAACACTTACTTCTGTTTTTCCTTAGAGGAGGGTCAGAGCAGCAGATTTCCTAGGAGAAGTTTCAGCTTGTCTAGCATAACTTTCAGATTGTCTTCCACAAGTTTCAGATCATCAATAGTTAATTTCAAATTTCAATTACCACATACTATATAATCACACAACATGAATACTTACTTTTGTTTTTCTGTATAGGGTCTTGTCATAGCAGCATCTTTCTTAGTACCTATTTCAGATATCCTAGCACCAGTTTAAGATTTCCTAGCACAAGTATAGAATTAACAATTTTCAGATTTCCTAGGATAAGTTTCAAATTTCAATTAACACATGCTGTTACTAACGCACAAAATGAACACTTACTTTTGGTTTTCTGTATAGGGTGTTCTCACTGGAAGTTCCTGGTGCCCTCATCGCTAGAACCGCGGCCAATGCGGAACCGAAAAACAAAAAATTTCAAGAGAGCATGAGAAACTAATCTCTAACGATCTTTTCAAACACTAAACTAGAATACAAGCATGCAAGGTTTCGAGATTACAACTTTTGATGCGTGTCTACCTGTTCACACCAGAATATTGCATTTAATACCATCCATTCTTCTGCTCGTTTATATATAGGTAGGTGTTTTTGATCCGTGTTTGCTACATGATTACAGTTTACAGGTTCCCAGTCCAGAATAAACGCAAATCACTTAAAATCTCTAAAGTTATGATAAAATCCAGAACATCTGCCAAAAACAGATAAAATCCGAGTTTCGGTCATCCATATCCGTCAAGTGCCGCTTACCAGTATAAGGGACAAGATCCAACAATTTTCATTCGTGTCTTGGACAAGCACGGAGCACGAGGAAGGCCGCACAAAAATCAAGGGGTGTGCGGAGCTCGAGAGAGATAAAGGCCAAAAGTCAAAATGAGTAGCCATTTTGGACCGTCGAAAATCTGAAGATATTTTGGAACCATTTTGCAATTTTGAACCTGTCAAACAAAAGAACAAAATAACATGATAAAGCATAGAAAAAACGAGGCGCCAACTCCTCCAAACGACCGCGGAAGCGCGGCTAAAAGAGGGTTTGGGCAGTGGAACCGCGGCCTTTACATGGCGTCTCGCGGCCATTTTTCAGGGGTAGTTTTGTAATTGTATATGGGCTCAGAATATGGCCCTAGGGTTTCACTCCTCTGCCTATATATACTCCAGTTTTGAACCAAACTAAGGATGCTTTTTCTTTACTTAGATTTAGTGTAGTTTCTTTTTCTTCTTCATCTATTCTCCATGAAATTGTAGTGAGAGCTTTTGAGTGGAAGTTAATGAAGATGAGTGTTTTTCTTATCTTATATCTTTATTTAATTGTATTGTATTTTAAATTTCTAGTATAACTTTTATTTGTTGTTATTAAGTAGTTGTTTTCTTTTATTGTTTCTTTTTTTTTCTCTTCTAAATTTATTTTCAAGCCATGATACTCAATGAAATCCCTTACTTAGGTGAGGGCCTAAGTAGTTAGCTTGTTATCTTTGTAAAACCGTATTTTTCCATTCTTTTTTCTCACCTTTCTTGTTTTATTTTTCTTTTAATGTGTGAATAATTTACACGCTTGTTAGGGCTGAGGAAGGTTAGTATGAGGGATGGAAAAATCCATTGTACTTCTCTTCGCCAAATATCTTAAAATGAATCTAGACTAAACAAACACAACCCCTTCACTTAGGCGCGCTATAAGTGACATATAGCCACGACCTAAGTCGTGAATTCCTTTAGGCGCACTACAACGTGGCATGTAGTTGTGACCTAATTGAAGACTTGGTTGTGTATGTTTGGCCTGAGGTTGAAATTAGAGCATGTAGCGGACGGACAAGGGACACTAGGAATGGATTTAGCGTTGGAAAGCTTGCTTAAACTCACAAATCCCATTCCTATATCCTCCTAATCCCCGCTACTTCCGATTATTCCAACATCATTTCAAGAATGGCAAAAGATAAGTACAAGACTAATCCTTGTTTCCCCCCAATAATAAAAGAGCAAGGCTCTGTTCAAAATTTGAAAAGAGGCAGCGCCTCACGTGCCTTGCATGAGGACGCTAGCGCCAAGAGTTAAAAAAACTCTGAGGCAACGCATCACGTGCCTTGCATGAGGACGCTAGCGCCAAGAGTTAAAAAAACTCTGAGGCAGCGCCTCACGTGCCTTGCAGGAAGGCGCCAGCGCCTCAAGTGCCTTGCATGAGGGCGCCGACACCGAGAGTTAAAAACTCTGAGGCAGCGCCTCACGTGCCTCGCACGAGGGCGCCAGCGCCCAAGAGTTAAAAACTCTGAGGCAGCGCCTCACGTTCCTCGCACAAGAGCCCGGAGCCAGAACTAAAAGTTCCCTGCCATTGGATCAAAGATCCAACGGGGATGACAAATCATCGAAATACAGAATTGAATTCTGTTGAGGAAATATTTCTTCAAAATCTTTCTAAACGAGAATGATTACTCTCTGTAAAACAGAGCATCGTTGGATTAAAAAATCCAATGGTGATTAAAAAATCACCAAGCTACAGAATAAGCTCTGTATAGGAAAATATTTTCCAATCTTGTTAAAAACAAGAGAAATATTTTCTGTAAAACAGAAGTTCTTGGATCAAAGATCCAACGGTGGATAAAATCTCCAAATCAATTAAGGATATCTCAATGAGAGATTTCTTTAACTAAATCAACAAATCGGCCTCTACTATATAAAGGATCCAAGACTTCAAGTCTTTCATAGAGGAACCCCCCTTAAACTTCGAGTTCAAAAAAAAAGAGCAAGTAAAAAGAAAGCTTTAAGAAAGAAGAAAGAAAAAGAAACTTTCTTCAAGGTAAATAAAGATAATAGAGATCATAGTATCTCATCTGCATATCTAAGGGTTTAACCCTCATAAAGAACATAGTTCTTTCCCCTGGTTCTGAGATCCATGAGACAAGTCTCCCATAAATGAGAATTTAATTCTCGTAGGGATGAATTTGTTCTTAGAGATCGAAGATCTAGGGGAGAACAAAGAATTGAACTCTTCAGAAAAATACACAAAGAAAGAGACAGCGCCAAGCGCCTCACGTGCCCCTCAAATGAGCGCTGCTCAAATAAAGAGAGCTTAGCACTCATTGGTTGGCGCTCAGCGTCAAGCGCCCCGCGTGCCACTCACGTGAGCGCTGCTAAAATAAAGAGTGCTTAGCACTCAATGGTTGGCGCTCAGCGCCTAGCGCCTAGCGCCTCACGTGCCCCTCACGTGGGCGCTGTTTAACATAAAGTGCTCTGCATTCATCAAATAGAGCCCAGCGCCATAAAGAGTGCTCTGCACCTCATAAAAAAACAAAGATAAAAGGGGAAAAGTAAAGTAAAGTGTGAGTATCAGAACCCACATAAATGCTCAGCATTATTTGCACAGAAAAAGGACGGGGCCCAAGCAAGTGTTTAACACTTTATTTAAAAAAGAAATGACAAAGATTAAGTGGGTTGAGCCCAAGTTGGCCAAACTCCTAAGTAACCAAGCCCATGTGCTTTTTATTTTCCAAATTGATCTTAGTCCCAAACAAGATTACCGATATTCTGACGAACATTCTTTGGTTCAAGGGTACATCTCTCCACACCTCTGATACATGTCGTTGTAATTCTTTAACGTCTTCAGAGAGATGGAGGGTCCTGATAACCAACAACTCTTGGTGCACTCCCAAACCGATGAGCACATCCCAACGGACCGCAACGTCCTTAAACTAGCTATGGACCGCAACGTCCTTAAACTACAATGGACCGCAATGTTCTTAAACTAGCTATGGACCGCAACGTCCTTAAACTAAGCTATGGACCGTAACGTCCTTAAACTAAACCCTCACCCCAAAAAAACTGGTGATCTACGGACCGCAACGTTCTTAAACTAAGACAATAGAGCCCAAATGCTTTTCTGTTGGGTCTGAATGATCCCAAAAATCCTGTTGAGTAGATCTTAGTCTAAAATTAGACTAACGTAACCTCAACAAACATTTAAGTCAATCCTAATCTCAAACAAGGTTAACGATCCTTAAATCAAACTAAACCCAAATCTAAGATATACGGATTTGGACTAATCTAAGCCCTACGGGCGATAACACAAATTAGTCTCCGTATACAATCCACGGGCAACCAAAAATAAAACAAACACATACGACACAAAGTGAACTTCTGGAGCAGGAGAAAGTGGTTACCATGATGCGGTAACGTAATTAACTGTAGGGGCTTGCGCCTGTAGGGAAGAGCGTCCCCACAATCAAAACCCCTCGCAAACGAGGGGGAATCTGACGAAGTCTGCTATAACGGCCACATCCGTCCAGACCTCCGATACACGGTGCTATAAATCAACTTGGCGTATTTGGAGAAGTGGACGGATAAATCCAAATAGCATCTGCCCCCAAATTCAGGCAAGACGACCTACGCGGTTCGTCTCTATTTTCGGCGGTAAACAGATTCTGGCACGCCTGGTGGGACCTTTTCCTCTTTCCACTCCACACTTCATGTGTCGTGTTCGCGAAAGAATCACGGTTTAATTTCGTTGCCCCCGGATTCAAGGTACTAAGATTTGGTGTCTTGCTCCATGCAGAAAAGGAGATATCGATGGCCTCCAGCTGCGCTAACTGCAACGGTAACTCCCACTCTGTCCCCACCGGAGGAGTGACCTATGGGCCCCAAGTGGCCTCCATCTTTGCAATGCCAGTGGAACAGGTGACTCAGGCCACTACTGGATTATTCTTTGGGACCATGCTCCCGCCAATGAGCTTCAATGCTTCAGTGACATCACACGAGGCTCCGAAGAAGTCGGTTTTCGATCGGCTTGCAACCACCGCGACCCCTCTCAATGGGTCGTCCAATTCCAACGCCTCGATCTTTAACAGGCTGAACCTAAGCTCAAGTGGGCCTGCAAAGAGGCTCGTGATACCTGAAGGGGTTATCCTTAAGCAGATAGCCATTCCTGTTCCGACAGACGAAGCCGTCAAAGGGGCTTCTCCTGCTAGAGGATCGGTTTTCGCAAGACTGGCCGTTCCAACTCCTGCTGCGGGTGAGGTCGTTACTTCCCCTACTCGAAAGTTAGTCTTTGACAGGTTAGACGTTCCCTCTCAACGGACATCAGTCTTCAACAGGCTGGCACCAACAGCATCTTCTCATCAAAGCAAGGGGCATAACGAGGTCGCTTTACAACTGAGGTGATCCCATCCGCAAGACATGCTTGATGTCGCCATTGGCGCCGGGTGAGGAAAGCTGGGGGTAACTCTCCTTCTGGACTTACCCCACCAGCTCCAATGGTAGAAATTGACGCCGTTGTTCCAACTAGGAACATCTTTGAGCTGCTCAGGAGAGTGCGCAAGAACTCTCCAACCGCCATATTGAAGAAGTCTCCTCCGCCTGTTGTAAGCATGACACAGGTGAAGCAGAACAGCCTCCTCAGCGGCTGTCCTCCAAGATCCACAGAGTTTGGCGGAAAGTCCAAGACTCTGTAATTGACAAAGATTACTCTCGCCGGCTAAAGAAGACGAAGGCTCGGCAAAATGAGGACCATCCTTCCGTCATACCACGGAAGGTATCATCTGCATGGGTTCCTGCTGCAACGGCCCCCTTAACTTCGACCTCCTATAAGAGGAGAAGGCCGGAGAAGATCCCCATGCCTGCGGTAAATTTCAAAGGCAGTGGACCCAAACGTCCCAAGTCTGGGGGCATGGTAGTACACACGGTGTACATGGCTTCCGGGAAAGAGGAAAGCCGTACTTCCACAGGTCATCGACCACTTACACGGTCTGTGACAAAGGCTCAGGAGCAACAACAAAAGCTCCAGGAGATGCTAACAAACATGGCTGCACTCACTGGGTAGAAACAAAACCCGGAAATATCGTCGGAACAATGCCAGGAGCAGGAGACCGACACCGAATTTCTACGGAGGGTGCTTGAAAAGAAAGATAAAGAGGCTGCGGAACAGTCGGCTAATATAAAACAAATGGCGCTGCTATTCCAAGACATGGTGGGGATGATGATTCAGCCGGAACCTCCAGCCGAAGACCCTCCGATAATTATCGAAGACGACAGAGGGGAAACGTCAAACCCTCTTCCGGCTCTATCAGCAGCCTGGGAAGAGATGATCTCCAAAGATGCCCTTGACGGCTACATAGCTCAACAAATACGAGCTCATCAGGCAAGTGAAGCGGCTGGTCAAGTCGTCAGAACTGGGCGACCTTATCCAGGCTGGTATGATCAAATTAAGTACCCGCCGGGATATATGATCCCCAAGTTCCAAGTGTATAAGGGGACGGGCAATCCACACCAGCACGTTACTCAATTCAAAGCTTTGTGTGGTAATACCGGGGGCGATGACAAACTATTGCTCCGCCAATTTGTTGGCAGCTTAGTGGAGATAGCATTTGAATGGTACTCAGAGCTTCCGAATGACTCTATCAAAACATTTACAGAAATGGAGCTACTGTTTACACAACGGTTCGCAAGCGCTAGCAAGCGCACCCCGATCACGGAGTTAATCAATTCCAGAGTGAAGCCAGGAGAGACCTGGGTTCAATACGCAATTCGATGGCGTAACCTATGGTCAAAATGCAAACAACGCATAGAAGAAGCGCTTGCCGTGGGCATGTTTGTCGGAACCCTTGATGCCCAGGCAACTATATCCCAGTTTATGATGTTCTTCAAGCCGACCACCTTCCAGGCCTTGATTGACAAACTGGCCCAAATGGACTAGATGGGTCATAGGCCGTCCTCTTCAAAGACAGATCTTCAGAATGAAAAGGGCAAAGGGAAAGCGACATTCATCGCCAACGCTCAACAACAACCGAGTGACCCGAAACCGGTAGCTCCCCAAAACAACAAACCAAGATCACTCGAAGAAAAGTTGAGACGTCCTTACTCGTTCCCTTAGGATAAAACAAGGAGACTATTCGAACTGGCGGTACGCAACAGGCTCATCACTCTGCCGGATTCGAGATGTCCACTGCAACCGGGCGACGTCAACAATCTCAATTACTGCCCCTACCACTGAATAGTGGGCCACCCAATCGAAGATTGCTACGTCTTCAAAAACTGGGTTGATGACCAGTACCAACAGGGCAAGTTCGCACTGTCCGAAAACTAGAAGGTAAACCCACCACAGCAGCATGCTCCTAAAAAGGTGGATACGCCGGGGGCATCATGCTCATTGTAGAGGAAGCTCCGTGGGAAGTTATCATTTCGGCTAAAACTAAAAGAATACTGAAGGATCTTCAAGCATGTCCGGCGATTAGGTGGAAAAGCCCGCTGGAGCCTGAGATTATTGACGAAATGCTGAAACCACGTCCAATGCCGAAAGTTGGTAACAATGGGCAAAACCTCCAAGACAAGTCTCTGAAGTCTTCAAAGAAAAAGAAGAAGGCCAAGAAGCCCATGCGGTTCGACGGCAATCGTATAGGTCTGCAAAAATACATCGATGCACTGGAGGAATACAAATAAAAGGCATGGACCCCAGTCACACTGGAAGAATTCTTCAAGCATGTTCTTGAGAACGGAAATAGTGACATTGATGAAGGAGACGATTCTTCAGAAGAACCCGAGGATTATTTAGCGAGTTGCCACATGATTTCTCACCTGTCGTTAAAAGATGAAGAAGCTCCCTCGGCGTCGGAAAGCAACGCAGAGGAACTGGGGGCAGGACCGACGTCAAAATCCCTGGAGCCGTCAAACGACCTGATCGATAAACTGCCAGACGAAGCCATTCAAAAGAGCAAAGCTGACCGAGAGCGTGAAACAACCATATACGAAAAGGCCAATCGTCGGTGTCAGGATGAAGAAGTTGCGGCGAGGAAGAGTCACAAAGCACTCCAACTGGATCGAAGCACACCCGCAACAGACAAAAGCAAGTTTAAGACAGGGAAACAGTTCGCCAAAGATTTGTCAATGGGAATGAAATTGCCACCTTTCGAAGGAAATACTCCCGGAAGTACATGCCTCGACGAAGCGAATGTACATCCGAACTACTGCTTGTACCATCGGAAGGTCACGCACCCTATCGAAGTGTGCAATGCCTTCAAGAAGTGGTGGCAGGGATATGTTGCCCATCGACAACACTTCAAGCGAATGAAGCGCAAAACCCATCGGGAACAGAGAAGTGCGACAAACGTGCGTGAAGGAATGGCTGGCAACTGTCATATGGTTGATACCAGTTCGACAAGAGTAAAATCTCAAGTTCTTACCTTCGGGAGTGATTCTGACGAAGAAATAGCCCTCGGCCCTGTTCATATCATAATTTTGCATTATTATATTCCCCATTCTTATTCATTTTACAAATAAACAGGTGCTTTTGATCCATGTCTGCTATATAGTTGCAGGTTACAGGTTCTCGGAACAAAAACAGTGAAAATGATGAAAAGACGGCACAAAAGTGAGACTACGACCAACAAAAGGAAGAATCTTGAACATGCCTACAGTTCGAAGAATAAACGAAGATCAATGGACAATTTCACAGAGCACAAAGGTAGCGCAAGGTTCAAGACTTCGACACGAAGCAAAGGGTAAAAGTCCACGACATTATACGCTGTGGAAATCTGGAAGAAAACTAGATGACAATCTGAGAAACCAAGTGAAGAAACAAGAAGAAAAAATGCTGTAGGGTTACTAGGCACACTAACAAGGCTCTACAAGGCATCGACCATGCCAAAATTAAATTTTTAGGTGCCGAACAACCCTGAGCAAGATCGTATACTAGAGTTTAGGCGAAACTAAAAGCAAGTAAACAACTTTACTTTAAAGGGAATACGAAATACAACCTTTGTAGATCGGTCCTTCACTTCATTTGCTCCTTGTTGAAGTCCCTTCACTGCGATCAAGGTTCTTCCGGGCTCTTGCATGGCTTCACGACGCGAAGGATGCGACCTTGCTTGAAGTCTCCGAGGCCGAAGATGATCTACGTCGAGAGAATTCCGACTCAAGCTCCTACGTCACTAACTAGAGAATTAGTGAAGTAAACACCCTAAACTAAAGTGCTAGTCTAGTAGAGGATGGAGAAATAGGAAGTGGGTTCTCTTTAGAATTTTGTTTCTCACAATCTTTCTCACTTTGGATCAAACCCTAGTTTTCTTTTTCTTTTTGAAGCAAGAAGAAGAAGATGAAGAAAATAAAAATGAGAAAAGATAATGATCAAGTGTGAGCTAACCATGGTGAGTGAGTATCATATACTAACTCTTGTAGAGCCATAACCATAGCTAAGTGTTAAGGTTAGGTTAAAACCCAAAGTAAAAACAAATTTAGTGGATTTTAGTCAATGCATCCACAAGCTTCCACAAGCTTCATGCATTTTCTAATTTACTACTAATTTTGTAATTACTTTTAAATGTTAAAACCCAACATAACAAATAGCATGGTGTATGTCTTGTACACCCATGTCAAGTGTATCATCAACCATGATACAATAAAAGAAAACACAACTTGAATATATATCACATATACATTAAAGTTGTGCTCATGTGAGAAAAACCCTGAAGTGAACAAGTGTTAGTAAATGTAAACTAGTATACCTAATATACAATTATACACTTAATTATTAAATCAACACCTGACTTAATAATCCGGTCATATCTCATATAACCGACTAACATTCATCGTATCGACTTATCGAATCAACACTTGATTCGATAACCCGGTCATATCATATATAACCGACCGATACTAAAAGTCGCGAGAATAGAATACGGTATCACATACACGCATTATTCTCGGTCCCGCACATATCACATATGCGCTCCTATTTCGTTTTGCCTGAGCCAATAAAACCTCTGTGTAGGACTCTAAAGACTCGTCAATACGCCGGCAGTAGGTGATGATCACATCACGCACCCACAAGCCGTCAGCGGTACTAGCTGGACGTAACGGCTACCCGGGTATTGAGCGATCAGAAGATCAGCAAGCAAGCCCGCTCCAACTCCTATAAAAGCCTGCCGGTAACACTTCCCGTACAGTCCGGTCTCCTCGTCTGATATGTCGCATATCAAGTCTAGGGGTGGTAAACGTCAGACCCCAATAACCGATAAGTCGTGCCGATATGAGGCTCATAACGGGTCGAGAAACTACTGGTAACACTTACCAGTAAATCTCTGAATCAGCCCTGGCCAGGGACTTTCCTGTTACGGCCAATCGAGCACATCGCAACATCAACCCCTAATACCGGGAGAGACAAAACCCCTCCTATCGCTCATTGCCTCCATGTGACTCGGGACTGTACCCAAAAACCACCATTTTGCACGCCCTCATGGACGTGGTAAGGTGGAAATCAAAGCACAGTGGGAATCACACAAGACTCTATGACGATCTCGGGTCTACAGACTAACCTGCACAAGTGTCACCAGAGAACTGCCATTTGACGTGAGGTATAATACCATCTGGGAGTTCTCGGCGAGTCCGTCGAGTGTACCCAGTCTCCACTGAGCACCCGTATACCATCTCTGATGTTAAACACCAATGGATATGGGATCATCCATCGCCCATCTCATCGGTCGAGAAGCGTATACGCTAGTCTACTCTGGTATATCGATGCCCCGTCTCGATACACCCACGACAAGGGACCTTGAAGGATGTACTTATGGACTACCATGTCCACACTAGTATGATCCGCATCATAGTCTAGGTAGTCAAGTACACATCCTAAGGGCTTTACCAACATGTAACTATAAGACAGTATAAAGTGACTAGTATAAATGTTAAGATAAAGAGCAACCGGATAGCATACTATCATATCGAGCAAGAAAGTCCTCTCTATATATGTCCAAGCATCCAATATAATATACATCATCTGTACACTACTGGCCTCTAGGGCATACATACAACTAACAATCTCCCACTAGCACTAGGGCCAGCTGCTGTAGTATCGCATACCGAGCATCCCGAAGAGTTTCTCAAACTGTATCTGGGGAATGGCCTTCGTGAGTGGATCCGCTGTGTTATTCTTCGTGTCAACCCTCCTGACCTCGATCTCCCGGCGATCAACTATTTCCCGGATCAGGTGATACCGTCTCAGAATATACCTAGATCGCTGATGGGACCTAGGTTCCTTGGCCAAAACCACTGCTCCATTGTTATCGCAATACAAAGGTAATGGATGCTCAATGGATTGAACCACTCCAAGTTCAGTAATAAACTTCTTGATCCAGACAGCCTCTTTGGCAGCATCGTTGGCAGCGATGTATTCAGCCTCCATCGTCGAGTCTGCCACGGTTTCCTGCTTGGAACTCTTCCAGCTAACCGCCCCTCCGTAAAGGGTAAAGACAAATCCCGACTGCGACTTAGAGTCGTCCTTATCACTTTGGAAGCTCGAATCGGTAAAGGACTCCACTTGGAGTTCTCCGTTACCATACACTAAGAGCATCTCCTTAGTCCTTCGCAAGTACTTGAGAATGCTCTTCACAGCTGTCCAGTGACTCTCTTCAGGATCAGCTTGATACCTACTCACTACACTTAGTGAGTATGCTACATCGGGTCTGGTACATAGCATCGCGTACATGATAGAGCCTACAGCCGAAGCATAGGGTATCCCTTGCATGCGAGCTCTCTCTAAATCAGTCTTGGGAGACATCTCTTTGGAGAGAGTGAGTCCTGAGATCGTGAGTAAAAACCCACGTTTGGACTCTTCCATACTAAGCCTCTTTAGTATGGTGTCAATGTACCTAGATTGGGACAATCCCAATATCCTTTTAGATCCATCTCTATAGATCCTAATTCCCAATATGCAGGAGGCATCACCAAGATCTTTCATTGAGAATCATTTATGATAAGAAGAGCTTGACCGATTGCAGCATAGGAATGCCATTTCCTATCAAGAGTATGTCATCCACGTACAATACGAGGAAGACAACCTTACTCTCTGCCACCTTCTTGTAGATACAAAGTTCATCTACGTTTTTGACGAAATCAAACTCTTTGATAATGACGTCCAAGAAGATGTTCCAACTCCGCGATGCTTGCTTTAATCCATAAATGGATTTAAGCAGCTTGCACACCTTCCCGCTGCTCCCACTATCTACGAAGCCCTCTGGCTGAGTCATGTACACGCACTCTTCTAAATCACCGTTTAGAAAGGCGGTCTTAATATCCATTTGCCAGATTTCGTAGTCATGATATGCAGCAATGGCAAGCATGATCCGGATGGATTTAAGCATAGCTACTGGGGAAAAGGTTTCGTCATAGTCCGCACCTGGTCTTTGACGAAAACCCTTTGCAACAAGTCTGGCCTTGAAAGTCTCCACTTTCCCATCTACACCAAGTTTTTTCTTGAAGATCCACTTGCTCCCAATGGGTTTTACCCCTTCCGGAGCATCTTCCAAAGTCCATACTTTGTTGGTGTACATGGATTCCATCTCGGACCGCATTGCATCCAGACATTTCACTGAGTCCCAACTCGTGATGGCTTGCTTGAAGCTAGTTGGGTCATCATCAACCATGATGCAATCCTCGCTCCCACCATCCGTGAGAAAACCGTAGTATCTCTCAGGTGGGTGAGGAACCCTACTAGATCGGCGGAGAGGCTGAGGTTCGTTGGGAACTACTGAATCCTCCGGTTCCACTAAATCTTCAGTTTGAGTTTGTGTAGCTGGAATTTCTTCCAGTTCTACCTTTTCGCCACTAATTTCTTTTGCAAGAAATTCCTTTTCTAAAAAGGTGGCATGTCGAGAAACAAACACCTTTTGTTCCTCGCTATGGTAGAAAAGATATCCATGTGAATGTTTGGGATATCCCACAAACTTGCATAAAACTGACCGTGCCTCGAGTTTGTCCGGATTTTGCCTTTTGACATAGGCCGGACAACCCTATATCTTAACTCGTTTAAGACATGGTCTCTTCCCACTCCATATCTCATATGGTGTGGTAGGTACAGATTTAGATGGAACTTGATTCAATAGGTATGCTGCTGTCTCCAGCGCATACCCCCAGAAGGAAATAGGTAACTCCACTGTGCTCATCATAGAGCGCACCATATCTAATATGGTGCGGTTCCTCCGTTCCGATACACCGTTGTGCTGTGGTGTATATGGAGGAGTCAGCTGAGAGAGAATCCCATTCTCTTTTAGGAAGTCCAGGAATTCATTGCTTAAGTATTCACCTCCTCGATCAGATTGAAGGATTTTAATACTTTTCCCGGTTTGGTTCTCGACTTCTTGTTTATATTCTCTAAATTTCTCAAAAGCTTCTGATTTGTGTTTCATCAGGAACACATATCCGAATCTAGAGAGATCGTCAGTGAATGTAATGAAGTACGAAGAACCATCCCTGGCATGTGTAGACATGGGGCCACATACATCACTATGTACCAGTCCCAAGAGTTCAGTAACTCTTTCTCTGTGTCCCGTAAACGGAGTTTTGGTCATCTTGCCTTTGAGACATGACTGGCAAGTGTCATAAGATGAAAATTCAAACAGATTCAAATATCCATTCTTATGCAACTTAGCTAGTCGTGTTGCATTGATGTGACCCAGTCTACAATGCCACAAGAAGAATTCGTTTATTTCTGAACTCTTCCTCTTGTGTGTGTTTGTTATGCTCAGAACTATTGATTGATTTAGAACATAAATGCCATTGCACATCGTGCCTGATCCAACCAACTTTTGGTTTAGAAAAATGTTCATAACATTATCCTGTAATACAAAATTATATCCCTCTTTACTCAACAAAGAAACCGATATAATGTTGCATATCAGGTTCGGCATGTAATAGCATTCGTTCAGAATCAATGTATTACCAGTTGGCAATACAAGGTGATATTCCCCGACGGTTTTAGCTGCAACAATTGCACCATTTCCAACCCTTATGTCTTTATCACCTTCTCCAAGTTCTCTACCTTTCCTAAGCCCATGTAACTGATTACATATATGGGATCCTGACCCGGTATCTAATACCCAGGACGTAGAGGAAATGGAGAAACAGTTCTCAGTAACGAACACACCCGAAGAAAATGCATCAACATGTACTTTCTTCATTCGGATGGCATGGGAATCCTGGTATTCCTCTATATCCTGTTTAGTCTTATAACTCTTATAAGAAAGAATGGAACTAACGTTCCCCAGCACAGTATAACATGCTGGTTCGGTCAATACATCCATATTATTATCTTGATTAAGGCATGATATGGTCGCTACCTGGAGGGAGAGAGAAGAAAACACTTTAGCGTATACTCTTGCAAGATCAGATTGGTTATTATTTTATCTAATCAGGATGGCTCCCACTATTTTTATCAAATCTTCCTTCAAACCCTAAAAGGAAAGACTAGCCGGGATTAATTACACCCTACAATTTCGCCAATCTTTCAGCCAGACCAGTGTCGGTACTTTGAGGGAGGTTCCCCGTGCTTTCGCACGGACCTAATTAAAGTAAACCTCGTTTTCACAGAGGCGTAACCCCGTTGACACCTTTCTAGACACCTACTTGATCGGCTAATTGTCCCGTGTAAAACTCTCCCGGGAGTAACAATTACTCGTAGTAGGTATCGGGATCCAACTATCTCATAGAAGGTATGCAATCTCATTGCAAATTTCAACACTTGAAATTCCCGATAATATTTTGCCCCTAACCCCTATGACCTTGACAAAGGCCAACAAATCATAGGATGCTAGTCAAGTTCAACCCGTCATTTCTTAATTGAATCAAACCCACCCGCACGACCCTTGATAAAGGCCAACAAGGTCGTACGACTATCCTAAAACAATCTGCATCATATGCATAAGCAGATAAGCACCATTTAGCTACCGCACACTACGCCTTGACAAAGGCCAACAAACGTAGCACGAATACTAAATAGTTCTTATCTGAAATGACGGAGGGCTACGACAGGTTTTTCTGAAAACCTATTGCGTAATGAACTTGATATCGTCGTAGAATCGAGTGAATTTTGAAATGGAGTGATTTTGAGGCTTTTATTAGTTTTTCTAAAGAGGTCACTCCTGGTGAAGGGATCTCGGCTCTTTCCTTATGCAATAAGGTGCAGGATATATCATATACATCACTATGCAAAGCAAAACTCCAAAAACAATCAAAAGCAAACCGAGTGTTGTAGCATCTGCCAGTTTTGCTAAAGAGGTCACTCCCGGTGAAGGGATCTCGGCTCTTTCCCCATCGAATAAGGTGCAGGGTATAACATATATACCACTATGCAAAGCAAAACTGTAGCTACCCTTTTTAAAAAATTTGATTCTACAACATCTTTTAGATTTCTTTTCTTTCATTAATCACATTAATGAAGTCCCATCATTTAAGTCACCTAAACATCACAGATAAATACGACGTACACTTATGCCATCCGCATTCGCCTCGATGTCCCCTCATTCACCGTTAAGTTAGGTAACTAACGGCAGAGCAGGGCAGGGCTAGCGCGGGTGTAAAACATAAGTAACGTCTATATAATATATCATATATACTATATACAATATTTATCACAGAACATCAAATGATCACATCACAGATATCGCAGCAGAAAAAATATATGAAACATTGGATATACTAGGACGTCCGTGTTTTATTTTGAGCCTCTATAAAACACAGATTCCACGGTCGCGACGAATAGCCAAACCCACACCCCTAGACCCCTATGAGAGCGGCAAGCAACCCCACCAATTCTAGAGTTAGGAGACCCGGACTCGACTCCTCGAGTTGGTCTCCCACTGGACTCCAGAACCCGGTTACTTGTGCTCTCCTCCTTGGGTCTATCCAAGTGCGGAAAAGTAAATAATATACAAATGGTGACATTGACCTCATCCCGGAAGTGCCCCAATATAAGAATATTACATACATTTAAATTTTACATGAATGAAAATAAAAACTCTCATCTCACAAAAAAAAACCCGGCTATTCAAAACGCGACGATCCAATATAACATATCCAGTAACACATAACATCACATGTCATCAACGTAAGTAAATATGCGCATCCCAATTGTCGTTGACATATAGCAACGAAACCGGCGATATCACATATTACACTTACGGTCACAGAAAATAAAATGTAAAACTACAACATTTGGAATCCACAATCTCTTTAGACATCGTAAATCCGAAATATCACATATTTCGCATTTCATGCTTAACTATATGAATTCCATATATTGTATCACATTCCAGATAAATAGACAGTATTAAACTTTCCGATCGAATAATCAAATACCCAAGATTTCCATAATAGCTCAACACTTGAGCGGAGTTCAAAAATTCCAGAATACGTCACAGTAGCAACGGTCCAGCCGTAGAAGGGTCAAGCCAACGCCTCACATGTGGCACGCCGTACTGCCCCAAACCCTAAGGTTCAAAGGGCAGTTCAAGACGGTCATATAATCGAGTTAAGGTTTGTTGTCTTCTAGAGGGTCCATCGCATCACATGCACATTTTTCCGAAAGATTTAAACCCGAGAAAAATTCAACACTTGAATGTTTTTCGTGCCGGGAAATAATGAGTTAATGATATCCGTTCGAACATTTTAGTACTTTCTAAATTATCCGGAAAAGACACGAAATCAAAATTCCGATCGAATCACCGACTCCAAAACAATCTCCAGAACATTCAGCACTATATTCAGATTAAAAATACCCAAAAAAGTATACAAGCAGACTACATCATTACTGTACAAAAAGGAGACAATGAACCATCTGTACGGCCGTGGAGCCGCGGCCTAAGCAAGCTTTGGCAGCGGTTCCACAGTGGAAATCACTGTTCATGGCCTCGTTTTCTACAGTTGTGCTTAGATTTCCCTGCTGAATTTTTTAAAGTATTTTTAATATGGAAAAATAACAATTTTGAAAAAATGTCCAGAGAGTGTTCAAAAGTTCGTATTTTTGGTTCGATTGGAGTTTTAACTTCGTCAAAGCGACGCCTAAAACTCTAACCTGGCTCTGATACCACTGTAGGGTTACTAGGCACACTAACAAAGCTCTACAAGGCATCGACCATGCCAAAATTAAATTTTTAGGTGCCGAACAACCCTAAGCAAGATCGTATACTAGAGTTTAGGCGAAACTAAAAGCAAGTAAACAACTTTACTCTAAAGGGAATACGAAATACAACCTTAGTAGATCGGTCCTTCACTTCATTTGCTCCTTGTTGAAGTCCCTTCGCTGCGATCAAGGTTTTCCCGGGCTCTTGCATGGCTTCACGACGCGAAGGATGCGACCTTGCTTGAAGTCTCCGAGGCCGAAGATGATCTACGTCGAGGGAATTCCGACTCAAGCTCCTACTTCACTAACTAGAGAATTAGTGAAGTAAACACCCTAAACTAAAGTGTTAGTCTAGTAGAGGATGGAGAAATAGGAAGTGGGTTCTCTTTAGAATTTTGTTTCTCACAATCTTTCTCACTTTGGATCAAACCCTAGTTTTCTTTTTCTTTTTGAAGCAATAAGAAGAAGATGAAGAAAATAAAAATGAGAAAAGATAATGATCAAGTGTGAGCTAACCATGGTGAGTGAGTATCATATACTAACTCTTGTAGAGCCATAACCATAGCTAAGTGTTAAGGTTAGGTTAAAACCCAAAGTAAAAACAAATTTAGTGGACTTTAGTCAATGCATCCACAAGCTTCCACAAGCTTCATGCATTTTCTAATTTACCACTAATTTTGTAATTACTTTTAAATATTAAAACCCAACATAACAAATAGCATGGTGTATGTCTTGTACACCCATGTCAAGTGTATCATCAACCATGATACAATAAAAGAAAACACAATTTTAATATATATCACATATACATTAAAGTTGTGCTCATGTGAGAAAAACCCTGAAGTGAACAAGTGTTAGTAAATGTAAACTAGTATATCTAATATACAATTATACACTTAATTATTAAATCAACACCTGACTTAATAATCTGGTCATATCTCATATAACCGACTAACATTCATCGTATCGACTTATCGAATCAACACTTGATTCGAAAACCCGGTCATATCATATATAACCGACCGATACTAAAAGTCGCGAGAATAGAATACGGTATCACATACACGCATTATTCTCGGTCCCGCACATATCACATATACGCTTCTATTTCGTTTTGCCTGAGCCCGTAAAACCTCTGTGTAGGACTCTAAAGACTCGTCAATACGCCGGCAGTAGGTGATGATCACATCACGCACCCATAAGCCGTCAGCGGTACTAGCTGGACGTAACGGCTACCCGGGTATTGAGCGATCAGAAGATCAGCAAGCAAGCCCACTCCAACTCCTATAAAAGCCTGCCGGTAACACTTCCCGTACAGTCCGGTCTCCTCGTCTGATATGTCGCATATCAAGTCTAGGGGTGGTAAACGTCAGACCCCAATAACCGATAAGTCGTGCCGATATGAGGCTCATAACGGGTCGAGAAACTACTGGTAACACTTACCAGTAAATCTCTGAATCAGCCCTGGCAAGGGACTTCCCTGTTACGGCCAATCGAGTACAGCGCAACATCAACCCCCAATGCCGGGAGAGACGAAACCCCTCCTATCGCTCATTGCCTCCATGTGACTCGGGACTGTACCCAAAAACCACCGTTTTGCACGCCCTCATGGACTTGGTAAGGTGGAAATCAAAGCACAGTGGGAATCACACAAGACTCTATGACGATCTCAGGTCTGCAGACTAACCTGCACAAGTGTCACCAGAGAACTGCCATCTGACGTGAGGTATAATACCATCTGGGAGTTCTCGGCGAGTCCGTCCAGTGTACCCAGTCTCCACTGAGCACCCGTATACCATCTCTGATGTCAAACACCAATGGATATGGGATCATCCATCGCCCATCTCATCGGTCGAGAAGCGTATACGCTAGTCTACTCTGGTATATCGATGCTCCGTCTCGATACACCCACGACAAGGGACCTTGAAGGATGTACTTATGGACTACCATGCCCACACTAGTATGATCCGCATCATAGTCCAGGTAGTCAAGTACACATCCTAAGGGCTTTACCAACATGTAACTATAAGACAGTATAAAGTGACTAGTATAAATGTTAAGATAAAGAGCAACCGGATAGCATACTATCATATCGAGCAAGAAAGTCCTCTCTATATATGTCCAAGCATCCAATATAATATACATCATCTGTACAATACTGGCCTCTAGGGCATACATACAACTAACAAATGCAACCAGAAGCAGCCCAGAGAAATTCAGTCAACAAGATCACTATATGGCCGTGGATCCGCGGCCAAACATGGCTTTTGACCGCGGTTCTGCGGCCATGATAAGCCCGTGTCGGTGCGTCGTTTGACGGTGTGGCGGTGCGTTGACTAGGCTTCTTAGGGGTAAATTTGTAAATGCAGATAGGGATCGAATGTAACCCTAGGGTTTTGTCACGACTTGAAGGTACGGAACGTGAACGACACTTAAATTACGAAGCGTTTAGAGGCGCAACGTAATCTAAGTAAGCCGAAGCCCAGAAATCTAAACCATATAAAAGAAGAAGTAAAGGAAAACATGTAGGAAAACAAGTTTAAAAGCAACATCAAATTTTCTCAAAAATTTCGGCAGAGTCTCCTTTGTAAAAACTGGCCCCAAACGGGTACAAATACAAATATGTATATATAAGCAATAACAAGAAGGCATCCCCAAGCGAGAGCTAGCTCTACGCCCACAGGCGGAAACAGCCACACAATGCACAATAATAAACAACGCCAAAGGGCGAGGCTCAAAACTCAAAGAAAACCAAATCCACTAGAAACCATAATAATACAAGCGCGACTCTAAGGTCGAAATGAAAACAACTGGTCTTCTAAGCTAACAAGGATACAAGTCTAGTTGATGGAGCTTACTAGATACAATTGAAATAATAAAGTACAACGGCGGTTCTGATGCAAGTGAACCAACCTACCAAGCAAATCGCCCTGAATGAAATGGTGTGCCAGCAAGCTGCCAAGAAAATCTGTACATCGAAAATTGTAAGAAAAATTTGGCACAACGGGGGTGATTTGCCAACTTGTGAGTAGAAGACATCTGCGAGAAGAAATTGAATGCATGACGCTGTCCTAGGTCATAATAATATACTTAATATATATCACCAGTCATCAAGTAGTAGCAGGGTAATAAACTACGCGTAAGTGCAAATGCTCAGTGCTCGTGTCAGTGCCTCAAATAGTAACATGTCATGTGTATGAGTATGCATGCACCATGAATGTAAAATAATCAACCATGAAATCTGGATATATCTGTACAAGAAATCTTTAACTTTTATCATAGTAAAATTTGTATAGAAATCTGAAATATCATCGATGAAATCCATGGAAATCCGTGTCAAATATCGACACAAAACATGTAAATATCAAGTCTTAATACCTCATAGTCTCAATATCTCGGGGTCCGTCAGTCCGGATCGGCCCATATCATCAAATCTCATAACAACGGTCGGTATCCTCCGGATATCCGCCGCGCCAGACATCACTGGTAGGTAGTCTTCCCCTGCCAGGTTCATCGTCTATAACTCGATCTTCTTGCCCCGGGGTACCATACCGGGCCCACCATGTACCCGAGACGGTTCATCCACTCCTCGAATTGGGTCTCGAAATCCAAAAGAAAACATGAAATCTCATGGTGGACGACACATACATCACGAGAAAACCACATCTTATATTTTAAAAAGAGAGGGGGGGAGAGAGAAGTTTTTATATATATTCTTGCGGTTTTCCCCAAAACCTAGAAATCTCATAGAAATCCAAAATCCCAAAATCATGAGCAAGTAAATAATAAGTATCGGCATAAGCCCCACAATACTGCATGATAACATGAAAATGTGAATGTATGAAATGTATAAGCAATAAATGCAATGTCTAGACTAACACCTGAGAGTAATCACAATATTATATTGATCTAGCCTTTAGCTGATTCTATCAATAAAAGATAATATGTTCTAAAGTGTACATGACATGGCAATTACCGATGATGATGTGTGTGAGCCGGCAAATACGTGTACGTGGAACTTGCGCATCATCGGTAATGGTGCTGGTGTCCTAACAGGCAGAGTTTCATATTAACTAAAGAAACATATGTATGAACATGGAACGTGATGATTACAATCTGAATATAAAGATGAATGTGTCCTAACCACTCATTTGGAATATACATATCTAACTACAAACTATATGACTCGAGCCTAAACTAGTATCTATCTAACCCACCAAGGAACTAAACTAAAGAAACTGGTCGATAGGAAAAAGGATCCACCTAAAGTCTGAGTCGATAGCTGTAATAGTCGGCGATCCAGCCTCAATAGCGTCATGTACATAGTACGAATTTCTCGAGTCAAGAGTGCGGATCAATCATCACATCTATGCCTCGTACGGTAAAATCCATCGTACGACATCCCAAAATCGGGGTATCGGTCAACTATCACCTATGTACATCCTCATTCGTATAATATCATCATCAAATATTATCATGATCAAGCGTACTGTGCTATAATCGCATACATCCCAATATCATCAAACATATATCATTGTCTGTGTAAATATACATAGTCAAATGGTCCTCAGAAATATCATGTCACATATATCATATCGTGATTAAGTCACATATATCATATCGTGATTAAGTCACATATTACAGTCCGGGTTCTATTCTAGAGTCTCGTATATCTCAATGTCATCATCACTTATTATCGTTTATGTACACATATCCATTTTCTTATTTTCCAACGATCTGCTAACATCATAATACGATTATATAGCCAAGAGATCACGGCATCAAGCCCAGTTATATCGTCTCATCCCCATGTATCATATAACATCCTTATATCACATATACATGTTGTGTGTGTGTGTGTGTGTGTATATATATACCTACACACATTCTTATATATATATAGACACACACGCACACATACACATATACACCAAGTCAAGTCTCTGTGTGTGCGTGTGTGTGTGTCTACCTGAAACCTACGAATTCCCTCCAAGACATTCATCCTCAGGTAAAGTCTTTCTAAATCAGTCTAGTCCAACCTAAAGTCTTTAATAGGGTCTTACTCATCAGAATCTAAGGTCACGTCCAACTTCCTAATGACAATAAGTAATATTCCTATTCTACGTTTGCGGGGGTGCTAACCACCATCCACCCGACTTCCCCCGTAGATATACATCTACTCACCTGGCCCTTTTCTGCCGAAGTCGATGCCGCCATCCTCTTCTTCATCGTCCGAAGTCCACGTAAGGGTACCTATACGCAAACATATATAATATCGTAAACCAAATCACGGACAAAACCAAAACAGCGCACGAACGTGCATAGGTTAAAACCTATGACCCGCTCATGCAAAAGAACCAAATATCGCTCGATATCGGCGTACAAACGCCGATTGATCGAGATAAAACACCAACAAACAACTCGTAGTTTCAAAACTCATTATTTATAATATAAACATGGTTTAAATCATCGAAACCTTAAAATCGATCAAATCGTCCTATTTCGCAAAACCTAGAAAATGTCAATTTACCGTTTTACGTCAAAACTTGATGTTTAAATGAAACTAATGGTCATAATATTCATTAATTAACATAACTAGATTATATAAAACCATTACTATATTTTTATCACACTAATTTGTCTTAAATTGAAAATTCTAGTTTGAAATTTTATCCGATTTCAACACCTTGTAAGCATAACTTCCCAATTCCACAACTAAACTTGATTTTGCATGAAATAAATTATTCAACTACAATTTATGATGTTAATAATGTCATGAAACCATAATTAGATTTTAAATCTCAATTATTTAAGAAATTTCTAAAACCTAGTTAGCAAAAATAGCATATTTATCACAATTTTCCATTATCAATTTGAAACTAGTAACTAAACTAGGTTTTTCATTCATTTAACATGTTAATATTCTCATTAACACCATAATCTAATAATAAAAACCCTAATTAGAATTTTTTCTCACCAATATATGTATTTTATAAAAACCTAGTTATTAAAATTGTTTAATTTAAACAATTTTGAAACAACAATTTACTATACATCAACCATACTAGATTTTTCATTTCAAAAAATGTTAAACTATTTATTATAACCCCACTCAATTAATAAAAACCCTAACTTCATTTTAAAACCCTCTCTTGAATTTTTCATTTAGCAATAGAACCAATTTAAAAACTAATTAAATACTTAATTAAGCTAAATTAAGTAATATACTAACATTCAAACCAAGGGCTTAGAATTATACCTCACATATGAGATCCAACATGAAAATATGCCTCCAAAAGAATGGTTTCCTACTCCAAGATCCATGCTAGATGAACAAAGAATAATGGGTAGGATTTAAATTAGGAATTTGTGGGTTTTTATTTGAATTTTTTTGATGAAATTTGGAGGATTTTTGAAGTAAAATCAAGTGGAGAAATAGGGGGGCTACCATGGGGGAGAGGCCGGCCACAACTAGGGAGAAAAAGGAAGAGGGAAAAGAATATGGAATGGTGTAGAAAGTTCCTTAAGTTAACATCTCATTTAAGTCTTTTCACATTTTTCTTTATTTGTTAATTTTTCTTTTCAACAAAATGATCCTAGAATAATCTAGAACCATGAAGAGATTTGAGAAAGAATTTTGCATAAACACACTTGATTCTAAGATGTCATGGTTCACTTTGTAAAATTAACCCATTTCAAATTTGTAATTTACACTAGTTTAATGTTTAATTAAAGCTTATGTTAATATTTGAATTTAATTAATTACGGAAAATATTTTAATAAACTAATAATTTATAAGTCACTAAATAAACCCTAAAGACTAGTAATTATATAGTTAAAATAGGTCGTTTTAAATTTATGAGGAAAAATAATTATGCTTAAGTTTTACGAAAAAATACGGTTTATTTTACCGAAAATCAGAAAATTCGCCTAAAGGATTTTTATTTATTTAATTATTTAATTATTTATTTTTAAAACGTTACAATCTTCCCCCCTTTAAGAAATTCGGTCCCCGAATTTAAATTAAAACTCCCCCTCCAATTACTAAAACATTTATCAAAACACTCAAATCGTCGGGGCTCCGAAATCATCAATACATAAAACACATTTTTAGCGCAATGCATGCGCATGAAAAACAAGTACATAACTCAAAATCAAAACTCCGTCAAGCATAACACAATCATCGGAGTTATGGTGAAAATACAATGTCAAAGTCCAATACGAAAACCAACATGATATACATTAAAACTATAACTTGTACATATAGTACGCATCGTAGTACAATCGTCCAAACATCTGAATAAAGAAGCATGCAAAAAGCCCTTTTTAAAATCGCCGTGCGATGCGCGTGTCACGGCATAAGTAGCGGACGTTTATTTTAAAAAAAATAGCTATACATATATATCTTTTATTTAACATACACGTCCCGTCTGGTTACTAAATCAAATAGTAATAATTATAAAAACATACTGCTCAAAATGAAATCAATCCCAATCACAGTATACGAGGTACTACGTGCGTCCGGTGCGCACGAAAATCGAAGTCAATTACAGATGCCATGAATACGCACAGAAACAAAACTGAGTGCAACGGGTGTGCACCTAAAACATCTGTCAAGTGCAATGGGCGTGCACGACAATAATATCAGGTGCATCTTGTTAGTTGTATGTATGCCCTAGAGGCCAGTATTATACAGATTATGTATATTATATTGGATGCTTGGACATATATAGAGATGACTTTCTTGCTCGACATGATAGTATGCTATCTGGTTGATCTTTATCTTAACATGTACACTTGTCTCTTTATACTGTCTTATAGTTACATGTTGGTAAAGCCCTTAGGATGTGTACTTGACTACCTGGACTATGATGCAGATCATACTAGTGGGGACATGGTAGTCCATAAGTACATCCTTCAAGGTCCCTAGTCGTGGGTGTATCGAGACGGGGCATCGATATACCAGAGTAGACTAGCGAATACGCTTCTCGACCCATGTGATGGGCGATGGATGATCCCATATCCATTGGTGTTTGACATCAGAGATGGTATACGGGTGCTCAGTGGAGACTGGGTACACTGGACGGACTCGCCGAGAACTCCCAGATGGTATTATACCTCACGTCAGATGGCAGTTCTCAGGTGACACTTGTACAGGTTAGTCTGTAGACCCGAGATCGTCATAGAGTCTTGTGTGATTCCCACTGTGCTTTGATCTCCACCTTACCACGTCCATGAGGGCGTGCAAAACGGTGGTCTTTGGGTACAGTCCCGAGTCACATGGAGGCAATGAGCGATAGGAGGGGTTTCGTCTCTCCCGGTATTGGGGGTTGATGTTGCGCTGTGCTTGATTGGCCGTAACAGGGAAGTCCCTGGCCAGGGCTGATCAGAGATTTGCTGGTAAGTGTTACCAGTAGTTTCTCGACCCGTTATGAGCCTCACATCGGCACGACTTATCGAGTATTGGGGTCTGACGTTTACCACCCCTAGACTTGATATACGACGTATCAGACGAACAGACCGGACTGTACGGTAAGTGTTACTGGTTGGATTCACAGGAGTGTGAGCGGGCTAGCTCGTCGATCTTCTGATCGCTCAATACCCGGATGGCCGTTACATTTAGCAGACCGCTTGCGGCTTGTGGGTGCTTGATATGATCATCATCTGCTACCGGCGTATTGACGAGTCTTTAGAGTCCTACACAGAGGTTTCCTGGCTCAAGCGAAACGAAATAGGAGCGCATATGAGATATGTGCAGGACCGAGAATAATGCGTGTATGTGATACCGCATTTCATTCTCGTGATATATGTTTCGATTGGTTATATTCGATATGACCTAGTTATCGAATCATTGATTCGATAAATCGATACATTGAATACTAGTCGGTTATGTGCGACATGACCGGATCATTGAATCAAATGTTGATTTAATGATTTGATGTATAATTATATATTTGATATATTACTTTGCATTAACTAGTATTGGTTCACTTTATATGGATTTTCTCACTTGATGTGCAAATTGTATATGTGATATACTTTTGTGCACATAGATGTGTCATGTTTGATGATACTTGATTATTTAGTTAAGTATATAGAATTAAACCATGGTTAATTTGATAATTAGGGTTTTGCATATTTATTTATTTATTTCTTCATTTATTTATTTGAAAAAGGTTGAGATAAGAATGGTGGAGAAGTTTGTCTTTAGTTGAAGCTTCATGAAGCTTTGACTTCTTAACCATCCTTGTCTTCATGCTTAACCCTAACCTATCCAACTAACCATGGTCTATTCTCTACACTAAACTATGGTTTGTAAATGATAAGTATTGATTTATTTTATCATTTACAATAAGACTTATCATATATTCTTTCTTCATCTTCATCTTCTTCTTCAAGAAAAGCTCAAGGTCCATCAATGGCAACTTGAGCTAAAGTGAGATAAATCCAATTCTAAAGTGAACCCACCTCCTATTTCTTCACCCTCTACCTCTTGCCAAGTTGTTTTGGGTGTTTACTTCACAAGTTTCACAACTTTGTGAAGTCGGAGCTTGAACTTGTGATGCCTCGACGTAGATCGTCTTTGACACGAAGCCGACGACCAATTCCGCTCGTTTCTCCGATGAAGCCGTCGCAAGAGTCCAAGATTCACGATGGACAGCGAGAGGACGCCCAAGTGGAGCTTAGGAAGTGGATATCCGGATCTACAAAGGTTGTAGAATCTAACTTTTAGTTAAGTAGTTAACTAGATTATCATTTCGCCTAAACATCTAGTCTAAGATCCGTAGTCTAGGGTTTCTCGGCACCATTTTTTTAAATTGGCATGTTCGATGCCTTGTGAGACCTCACTAGAGTGCCTAGGAACCTTTCACTGGTATCAGAGCCTAGCTAGAGCCTTAGGTGAAGTCTAGACGCGATTTGGAGCCCGAACGAACCCGAAACCCTAAATCAAACTTGCTCTCTGTACATTTTCTAAAATCTGGGATTTTTCAATATTAAAAATGCTTAAAAAATTCAGCAGGGAATTCTAAGAATTACGATGCAAATTTCATCTAATGAACAGTAATAAGCGCGGCGGAACCGCGGCCTAAGCCAGCTTAGGCGGCGGTTCCGCGGCGGCTTGATGACGTCATCCCTCCTCCAATGCACAGTAATTCATAGTTTCTGCAGCTGAGCTTTATGAGTATTTTTAATAATTATTCCAGAGTTTAATTTTCTGGGCTGTTTTAGAGCTTCGGTGTTTCGACCGGATTATCAAATTTCGTCTTTTGTGTATTTCCGGATAATTTTTAGAATATGTTAAAAAGTTCGACCGGATATAAATACCCAATTTTTCCCCTGTCGGGAAATTTCCAAGTGTTGGATTTTTCCGTAGTTTAACGACGTTCTAAGTAGTGCAAGTAACGCGATGGACCCTTTAGAAGACAACAAACCTTAACTCGATTATGTGACCGTCTTGAACTGCCCTTTGAACCTTCGGGTTTGGGGCAGTACGGCGTGCCACATGTGAGGCGTTGGCTTGACCCTTCTACGGCTGGACCGTTGGTACTGAGGCACGAACTGAATGTTGCTAGACTTATTTCATGTGTTGGACTGTATCGGGAAAACTTGGGTATTCGACTGTTCGATCGGAAAGTTTAACATTTTCTGTTTATCTGGAATGTGATACAATAATTGGAATTCACAAACAGTTATGAGATAACTGAATGAATGTTATAAATTTAGCAGTTTAGTCCCATATGATATTGAAAAGAGTTTTCGATAATGAGACTAAAATGTGGGATTTATATCTGTTAGGCATGTGATGTCTAAGTATTTCATTTGATTAGGCATGCGATGTCTAAAGAAGTTGCGGATTCCAATTGTTGTAGTTTTACACTTTCTTTTCTGTGACCGTAAGTGTAGTATGTTCATATCGCCGGTTTCATTGCTATATGTCAAAGACAATTGGGGTATACATACTTACTTACGTTGATGACATGTGATGTTATGTGTTGCTGGATATGTTATATTGGATCGTCGTGTTCGAATAGCCGGGGTTTTTTATGTGAGATGAGTGTTTTTCATTTTCATTCATGTAAAAACTTGTATGTAATATTCTTTTATTTGGGGCACTTCCAGGTAGCGGAAGTTGTCACCCTTTGTATATTATTTACTTTTCCGCATTAGGATAGACCCAAGGAGGGGAGCACAAGTAACCGGGTTCTGGGGTCCAGTGGGAGACCAACTCGAGGAGTCGAGTCCGGGTCTCCTAACCCTAGAATTGGCAGGGTTGCTTGCCGCTCTCGTAGGGGTCTAGGGGTGTGGGATTGGCTATTCATCACGACCGTGGAATCCGTGTTTTATACCGGCTCGTATTGAAAACACGGACGTCTTAGTATATCCAATATTTCATATGTTTATTCTGCTGCGATATCTGTGTTGTAACTCTGTGATGGATATAGTATATAGTATATATGATATATTATATAGACGTTACTTATGTTTTACACCCGCGCTAGCCCTGCCCTGCTCTGTCGTTAGTTACCTAACCTAACGGTGCACGAGGGGACATCGAGGCGAATGCGGATGGCATAAGTGTACGTCATATCTATCTGTGATGTTTAGGTATTTAAATGATGGGACTTCATTAATGTGATTAATGAAAGATAAGAAACCTAAGATGTTGTGGAATCGAATTTTAAAATAAAACAGGTAGCTACAGTTCTTGCTTTGCACAGCGGTATATATGATATACCCTGCACCTTATTCGATGAGGAAAGGACCGAGATCCCTTCACCGGGAGTGACTCCTTTAGCAATAATTGGCAGATACTACACACTCGGTTTGCTTTTGACTGCTTTTGGGTTTTTGCTTTGCACAGCGATATATATGATATATCCCGCACTTCATTCGACGAGGAAAGGACCGAGATCCCTTCGCCGGGAGTGACTCCTTTAGCAAAACTAGAAAAGCCTCAAAATCACTCCATTTCAAAACATCTTTTGATTCTACAACGATATCAAGTTCATTACGCTCATGGTTTTCTGAAAAACCTGGCGTAGCCCTCCGTCATTTCAGATGAGTAGTAGTTAGTATTCGTGCTACGTTTGTTGGCCTGCGTCAAGGCGTAGTGTGCGGTAGCTAACTAGTATTTATCTGCTTATGCATATGATGCAGATTGGATTAGGGTAGTCGTGCGACTTTGTTGGCCTGCGTCAAGGGTCGTACGGGTGGGTTTAATTCAATCAGGAAATGACGGGTTGAACTTGACTAGCGCACTATGGTTTGTTGGCCTGCATCAAGGTCATAGGACGCTAGGGGCAAAATATTATCGGGAATTTCAAGTGTTGAAATTTGCAATGAGATTGCATACTTTCTATGAGATAGTTGGATCCCGATACCCGCTGCGAGTAAGAGTTACTCCTGGGAGAGTTTTACACATTGCAATTAGCCGATCAAGTAGGTGTCTAGAAAGGTGTCAACGGGGTTACGCCTCTGGGAAAAAGAGGTTTACATTAATTAGGTTCGTGCGAAAGCACGGGGGACCTCCCTCAAAGTACCGACACTGGCCTGGCTGAAAGATTGGCGAACCTGTAGTGTGTAATTAATCCCGGCCAGTCTTTCCTTTTAGGGTTTGAAGGAAGATTTGATAAAAAGCAGTGGGAGCCATCCTGATTAGATAAGATAATAACCAATCTGATCTTGCACGAGCTTACGCTAAAGTGTTTTCTTCTCTCTCTCTCCAGGTAGCGACCATTTCATGCCCTAATGAAGATAATAATATGGATGTATTGACCGAACCCGTATGTTATACTGTGCTGGGGAACGTTGGTTCCGTTCTTTCCTATAAGAGTTATAGGAATGAACAGGAAATAGGGGAATACCAGGATTCCCATGCCACCCGATTGAAGAAAGTACATGTTGATGCATTTTCTTCGGGTGTGTTCGTTACTGAGAACTGTTTCTCCATTTGCTCTACGTCCTGGGTATTGGATACCGGGTCAGGATCCCATATATGTAATCAGTTACATGGGCTTAGGAAAGGTAGAGAACTTGGAGAAGGTGATAAAGACATAAGAGTAGGAAATGGTGCAATTGTTGCAGCCAAGACTGTCGGGGAATATCACCTTGTATTACCAACTGGTAATACATTGGTTCTGAACGAATGCTATTACATGCCGAACCTGATATGCAACATTATATCGGTTTCTTTATTAAGTAAAGAGGGATATAATTTTGTATTACAGGACAATGTTATGAACATTTTCCGTAACCAAAAGTTGGTTGGATCAGGCACGTTATGCAATGGTATTTATGTTCTAAATCAATCAACAGTTCTGAGCATAACAAACGCACACAAGAGGAAGAGTTCTGAACTCAACGAATCCTTCTTGTGGCATTGTAGACTGGGCCACATCAATGCGACACGACTAGTTAAGTTGCATAAAGATGGATATTTAAATCCGTTTGAATTTTCATCTTATGACACTTGCCAGTCATGTCTCAAAGGCAAGATGACCAAAACTCCGTTTACGGGACACGGAGAAAGAGTTACCGAACTCTTGGGACTGATACATAGTGATGTATGCGGTCCCATGTCTACACATGCCAGGGATGGTTCTTCGTACTTCATTACATTCACTGACGATCTCTCTAGATTCGGATATGTGTTCCTGATGAAACACAAATCAGAAGCTTTTGAGAAATTTAGAGAATATAAACAAGAAGTCGAGAACCAAACCAGAAAAAGTATTAAAATCCTTCGATCTGATCGAGGAGGTGAATACTTGAGCAATGAATTCTTGGACTTCCTAAAAGAGAATGGGATTCTCTCTCAGCTGACTCCTCCATATACACCACAGCACAACGGTGTATCAGAACGGAGGAACCGCACCCTATTAGATATGGTGCGCTCTATGACGAGCACAGCTGAGTTACCTATTTCCTTCTGGGGATATGCACTGGAAACAGCTGCAGACCTATTGAATATGGTTCCCACCAAAACCGTGCCGACCACTCCATATGAGATATGGAAAGGAAAGAGACCATGTCTTAATTATGTTAAGATATGGGGTTGTCCGGCCTATGTAAAAATGCAAAATCCGGACAAACTCGCGGCAAGGTCTATTCTGTGTAAGTTTATTGGATATCCCAAACATTCGCGAGGGTATATCTTCTACCACCCTGAGGAACAAAGAGTGTTTGTTTCTCGGCATGCCACCTTTTTAGAAAAGGAATTTCTTGAAAAAGAGATTAGTGGTCATGAGGTAGAACTGGAAGAGGTTCCAGCTGCAGAAGCTACAACAGAAGATCTGGTGGAACCAGAGGATTCCGTAGTTCCCGATGATCCCCAGCCACTCCGCCGATCTAGTAGGGTTCCTCGCCAACCTGAGAGATACTACGGTTTTCTCATGGACGGTGGGAGCAAGGATTGCATCATGGAGGATGATGACCCAACTAGCTTCGAGCAGGCCATCACGAGTGGGGACTCAGTGAAATGGCTGGATGCTATGCGGTCCGAGATGGAATCCATGTACACCAACAAAGTATGGACTTTGGAAGTTTCTCCTGAAGGGGTAAAACCCATTGGGAGCAAGTGGATCTTTAAGAAGAAACTTGGTGTAGATGGGAAAGTGGAGACTTTCAAAGCTAGACTTGTAGCAAAGGGTTTTCGTCAAAGACCAGGTGTGGACTATGACGAGACCTTTTCTCCAGTGGCTATGCTTAAATCCATCCGGATCATGCTTGCCATCGCTGCATATCATGATTACGAAATCTGGCAAATGGATGTTAAGACCGCCTTTCTAAACGGTGATTTAGAAGAGTGCGTGTACATGACTCAGCCAGAGGGCTTCGTAGACAGTGGAAGCAGCGGGAAGGTGTGCAAGCTGCTTAAATCCATTTATGGATTAAAGCAAGCATCGCGGAGTTGGAACATCTGCTTTGACGTCGTTATCAAAGAGTTTGATTTCGTCAAAAACCCAGATGAACCTTGTATCTACAAGAAGGTTGCAGAGAGTAAGGTTGTCTTCCTCGTATTGTACGTGGACGACATACTCTTGATAGGAAATGATATTCCTATGCTGCAATCGGTCAAACTCTTCTTATCACAAAGATTCTCAATGAAAGATCTTGGTGATGCCTCCTGCATATTGGGGATTAGGATCTATAGAGATAGATCCAAACGGATTTTGGGATTGTCCCAATCCAGGTACATTGACACCATACTAAAGAGGTTTAGTATGGAAGAGTCCAAGCGTGGGAACTTACCCACGATCTCTGGAGTCACTCTCTCCAAAGAGATGTCTCCCAAGACTGATTTGGAGAGAGCTCGCATGCAAGGGATACCCTATGCTTCGGCAGTAGGCTCTATCATGTATGCGATGCTATGTACCAGACCCGATGTAGCATACTCACTAAGTATAGTGAGCAGGTATCAAGCTGATCCTGGAGAGAGTCACTGGACAGCTGTGAAGAGCATTCTCAAGTACTTGCGAAGGACTAGAGATATGTTCTTGGTGTATGGTAACGGAGAGCTCCAAGTGGAGTCCTTTACCGATTCGAGCTTCCAGAGTGATAAGGACGACTCTAAGTCGCAGTCGGGCTTTGTCTTTACCCTTTACGGAGGGGCGGTTAGCTGGAAGAGTTCGAAGCAGGAAACCGTGGCAGACTCGACGATGGAGGCTGAATACATCGTTGCCAACGATGCTGCTAAAGAAGCTGTCTGGATCAAGAAGTTCATTACTGAACTTGGAGTGGTTCCATCCATTGAGCGTCCAATACCTTTGTATTGCGATAACAATGGAGCGGTGGCTTTGGCCAAGGAACCCAGGTCCCATCAGCGATCCAGGCATATTCTGAGGCGGTATCACCTGATCCGGGAGATAGTTGATCGCCGGGAGATCGAGGTCAGGAGAGTTGACACGAAGAACAACACGGCGGATCCACTCACGAAGGCCATTCCCCAGATACAGTTTGAGAGACTCTTCGGGATGCTCGGTATGAGATACTACAGCAGCTGGCCCTAGTGCAAGTGGGAGATTGTTAGTTGTATGTATGCCCTAGAGGCCAGTATTGTACAGATTATGTATATTATATTGGATGCTTGGACATATATAGAGATGACTTTCTTGCTCGACATGATAGTATGCTATCTGGTTGATCTTTATCTTAACATGTACACTTGTCTCTTTATACTGTCTTATAGTTACATGTTGGTAAAGCCCTTAGGATGTGTACTTGACTGCCTGGACTATGATGCAGATCATACTAGTGGGGACATGGTAGTCCATAAGTACATCCTTCAAGGTCCCTAGTCGTAGGTGTATCGAGACGGGGCATCGATATACCAGTGTAGACAAGCGTATACGCTTCTCGACCCATGAGATGGGCGATGGATGATCCCATATCCATTAGTGTTTGACATCAGAGATGGTGTACGGGTGCTCAGTGGAGACTGGGTACACTGGACGGACTCGCCGAGAACTCCCAGATGGTATTATACCTCACGTCAGATGGCAGTTCTCAGGTGACACTTGTACAGGTTAGTCTGTAGACCCGAGATTGTCATAGAGTCTTGTGTGATTCCCACTGTTCTTTGATCTCCACCTTACCACGTCCATGAGGGCGTGCAAAACGGTGGTCTTTGGGTACAGTCCCGAGTCACATGGAGGCAATGAGCGATAGGAGGGGTTTCGTCTCTCCCGGTATTGGGGGTTGATGTTGCGCTGTGCTCGATTGGCTGTAACAGGGAAGTCCCTGGCCAGGGCTGATCAGAGATTTGCTGGTAAGTGTTACCAGTAGTTTCTCGACCCGTTATGAGCCTCACATCGGCACGACTTATCGAGTATTGGGGTCTGACGTTTACCACCCCTAGACTTGATATGCGACGTATCAGACGAACAGACCGGACTGTACGGTAAGTGTTACTGGTTGGATTCACAGGAGTGTGAGCGGGCTAGCTCGTCGATCTTCTGATCGCTCAATACCCGGATGGCCGTTACGTTTAGCAGACCGCTTGCGGCTTGTGGGTGCTTGATATGATCATCATCTGCTACCAGCGTATTGACGAGTCTTTAGAGTCCTACACAGAGGTTTCCTGGCTCAAGCGAAACGAAATAGGAGCGCATATGAGATATGTGCAGGACCGAGAATAATGCGTGTATGTGATACCGCATTTCATTCTCGCGATATATGTTTCGATTGGTTATATTCGATATGACCTAGTTATCGAATCATTGATTCGATAAATCGATACATTGAATACTAGTCGGTTATGTGCGACATGACCGGATCATTGAATCAAATGTTGATTTAATGATTTGATGTATAATTATATATTTGATATATTACTTTGCATTAACTAGTATTGGTTCACTTTATATGGATTTTCTCACTTGATGTGCAAATTGTATATGTGATATACTTTTGTGCACATAGATGTGTCATGTTTGATGATACTTGATTATTTAGTTAAGTATATAGAATTAAACCATGGTTAATTTGATAATTAGGGTTTTGCATATTTATTTATTTATTTCTTCATTTATTTATTTGAAAAAGGTTGAGATAAGAATGGTGGAGAAGTTTGTCTTTAGTTGAAGCTTCATGAAGCTTTGACTTTTTAACCATCCTTGTCTTCATGCTTAACCCTAACCTATCCAACTAACCATGGTCTATTCTCTACACTAAACTATGGTTTGTAAATGATAAGTATTGATTTATTTTATCATTTACAATAAGACTTATCATATATTCTTTCTTCATCTTCATCTTCTTCTTCAAGAAAAGCTCAAGGTCCATCAATGGCAACTTGAGCTAAAGTGAGATAAATCCAATTCTAAAGTGAACCCACCTCCTATTTCTTCACCCTCTATCTCTTACCAAGTTGTTTTGGGTGTTTACTTCACAAGTTTCACAACTTTGTGAAGTCGGAGCTTGAACTTGTGATGCCTCGACGTAGATCGTCTTTGACACGAAGCCGACGACCAATTCCGCTCGTTTCTCCGATGAAGCCGTCGCAAGAGTCCAAAATTCACGATGGACAGCGAGAGGACGCCCACGTGGAGCTTAGGAAGTGGATATCCGGATCTACAAAGGTTGTAGAATCTAACTTTTAGTTAAGTAGTTAACTAGATTATCATTTCGCCTAAACATCTAGTCTAAGATCCGTAGTCTAGGGTTTCTCGGCACCATTTTTTTAAATTGGCATGTTCGATGCCTTGTGAGACCTCACTAGAGTGCCTAGGAACCTTTCACATCTAATATGCACAAAACCCCGATTTAGTGCATCTGGTGTGCACAAAATCGTATCAAGTGCGCCAAGTGTGCGCAAGAATCTCAGTCAAGTGCACATGGTGTACGAAAACCATACACCGAATATCAAAATCGAAATCATGGTACGAAAAATGCATGAAAACTATGTCGAAGCATACGTCAAAATCATGTGCAACCCATATGCATGAAATCAAATCAATATCTCAAAATGTATAAAACCAAATCGAGTGCACTGCGATTGTATAAAACAACATCAATACAACTGATATATGAAACACGAATAGAGTGTAATGGATGTACACATAGGAAGTACCAATCGTAGAACAAAATCCTCAAAATACCAAAATCCAAACAACGGAAATATGAAATTCAAATCACCAAATCACAATCGTAAACACTATCGTCAATGTGCGCCTTTTCTAATGTCGACTGATTCGGACTCGTCTCCTTATCGCTGTGCTGACTGTGCTACAAACGACTATGCTCATATCGAGAGCCTCCCACGTAATCTATCCCTTCACCTGATATCCGGACTACATTAAACTTTTCAATCGATTCATCAAAATCCCATAATTCCCTAAGAGATCCACACTCAAGTACAGTTTAAAAATATCCAGTACATGCCCCAGCATCTGCGGACCAGCCGTAGAAGGGCAAACCCAAGTCTCACTAATGGAACCGCGGAACTGCCATAAAACCTAAGGTTCAAAGGCGTTCTCGTGGTCATTATGTCGAGTTAGGGTTTCATTCTTCTAAAGGATCCATAGAAATACCTGCATGTTCTTCCGAATACCTTAAACTTGGGAAAATGGGTTTCTGACAATCGTTCGAACCTTTTAACTTCGTCTAGACGGCATGTGAATACCCTTCATCCGCCCGCTAAACAATGCTTCAATCCTCAAGAATAGACGATACCCTACGGTCATCGCATTCGAGCCGCAGCTCCCTCTGCCCGTGCGACCGTGGCAACAGAAACCACCATCCGATATCGACGAAGATAGATCAAAGGAACGAATAGAATACGGTCCAAAGAAATGTACATCCTAAGGCTTCTTAAGCAGAGTAGAGTATCGTAAGTATGCCGCGGATCATACCTACAGTACGTCACTCTACCTAAGTCACCTACTCCATCAACCAAGGGTCATCCTAGACTTATACAAAGGTTAAACCTAGTGCTATGATACCAACTTTGTCACGACCCGAAGGTACGGAACGTGACCGGCACTTAAATTACGAAGCGTTTAGAGGCGCAACGTAATCTAAGTAAGCCGAAGCCCAGAAATCTAAACCATATAAAAGAAGAAGTAAAGGAAAACATGTAGGAAAACAAGTTTAAAAGCAACATCAAATTTTCTCAAAAATTTCGGCAGAGTCTCCTTTGTAAAAACTGGCCCCAAACGGGTACAAATACAAATATGTATATATAAGCAATAACAAGAAGGTATCCCCAAGCGGGAGCTAGCTTTACGCCCACAGGCGGAAAAAGCCACACAATGCACAATAATAAACAACGCCAAAGGGCGAGGCTCAAAACTCAAAGAAAACCAAATCCACCAGAAACCATAATAATACAAGCGCGACTCTAAGGTCGAAATGAAAACAACCGGTCTTCTAAGCTAACAAGGATACAAGTCTGGTTGATGGAGCTTATTAGATACAAATTAAATAATAAAGTACAACGGCGGTTCTGATGCAAGTGAACCAACCTACCAAGCAAATCACCCTGAATGAAATGGTATGCCAGCAAGCTGCCAAGGAAACCTATAGATCGAAAACTGTAAGAAAAATTTGGCACAACGGGGGTGATTTGCCAACTCGTGAGTAGAAGACATCTGCGAGAAGAAATCAAATGCACGATGCTGTCCTAGGTCATAATAATATACTTAATATATATCACTAGTCATTAAGTAGTAGCAGGGTAATAAACTACGCGTAAGTGCAAATGCTCAGTGCTCGTGTCGGTGCCTCAAATAGTAACATGTCATGTGTATGAGTATGCATGCACCATGAATGTAAAATAATCAACCATGAAATCTGGATATATCTGTACAAGAAATCTTTAATTTTTATCATAGTAAAATTTGTATAGAAATCTGAAATATCATCGATGAAATCCATGGAAATCCGTGTCAAGTATCGACATAAAACATGTAAATCTCAAGTCTCAATACCTCATAGTCTCAATATTTCGGGGTCCGTCAGTCCGGAGCGACCCATATCATCAAATCTCACGACAACGGTCGGTATCTTCTGGATATCCGCCGCGCCAGACATCACCGGTAGGTAGTCTTCCCCTGCCAGGCTCATCATCTACAACTCAATCTTCTTGCCCCGGGGTACCATACCGGGCCCACCATGTACCTGAGACGGTTCATCCACTCCTCGAATCGGGTCTCGAAATCCAACAGAAAACATGAAATCTCATGGTGGACGACACATATATCACGAGAAAACCGCATCTTATATTTTAAAAAGAGAGGGGGAGAGAGAGAAGTTTTTATATATATTCTTGCGGTTTTCCCCAAAACCTAGAAATCTCATAGAAATCCAAAATCCAAAATCATGAGTAAGTAAATAAGTATCAGCATAAGCCCGACAATACTGCATGATAACATGAAAATGTGAATACATGAAATGTCTAAGCAATAAATGTAATGTCTAGACTAACATCTGAGAGTAATCACAATATTATATTGATCCAGCCTTTAGCTGATTCTATCAATAAAAGATAATATGTTCTAAAGTGTACGTGACATGGCAATTACCGATGATGATGTGTGTGAGCCGGCAAATACGTGTACGTGGAACTTGCGCATCATCGGTAATGGTGCTGATGTCCTAACAGGCAGAGTTTCATATTAACTAAAGAAACATATTTATGAACATAGAACGTGATGATTACAATCTGAATATAAAGATGAATGTGTCCTAACCACTCATTTGGAATATACATATCTAACTACAAACTATTCTATCTAACCCACTAAGGAACTAAACTAAAGAAACTGGTCGATAGGAAAAAGGATCCACCTAAAGTCTGAGTCGATAGCTGTAATAGTCGGCGATCCAGCCTCAATAGCGTCACGTACATAGTACGACTTTCTCGAGTCAAGAGTGCGGATCAATCATCACATCTATGCCTCGTACGGTAAAATCCATCGTACGACATCCCAAAATCGGGGTATGGGTCAACTATCACCTATGTACATCCTCATTCGTATAATATCATCATCAAATATTATTATGATCAAGCGTACTGTGCTATAATCACATACATCCCAATATCATCAAACATATATCATTGTCTGTGTAAATATACATAGTCAAATGGTCCTCAGAAATATCATGTCACATATATCATATCGTGATTAAGTCACATATATCATGTCGTGATCAAGTCACACATATATCATATCGTGATTAAGTCATATATTACAGTCCGAGTTCTATTATAGAGTCTCGTATATCTCAATGTCATCATCACCTATTATCGTTTATGTACACATATCCATTTTCTCATTTTCCAACGATCTTCTAACATCATAATACGACTGTATAGCCAAGAGATCACGACATCAAGCCCAGTTATATCGTCTCATCCCCATGTATCATATAACATCCTTATATCATATATACATGTTGTGTGTGTGTGTGTGTATACCTACACACATTCCTATATATATATATATCTATATATATATATATTGTGTGTGTGTGTGTGTGTATATACCTACACACATTCCTATATATATATATATAGACACACACACACACATACACATATACACCAAGTCAAGTCTCTGTGTGTGCGTGTGTGTGTGTCTACCTGAAACCTACGAATTCCCTCCAAGACATTCATCCTCACGTAAAGTCTTTCTAAATCAGTCTAGTCCAACCTAAAGTATTTAATAGGGTCTTACTCGTCAGAATCTAAGGTCACGTCCAACTTCCTAATGACAATAAGTAATATTCCTATTCTACGTTTGCGGGGGTGCTAACCGCCATCCACCCGACTTCCCCCGTAGATATACATCTACTCACCTGGCCCTTTTCTGCCGAAATCAATGCCGCCATCCTCTTCTTCATCGTCCGAAGTCCACGTAAGGGTACCTATACGCAAACATATATAATATCGTAAACCAAATCACGGACAAAACCAAAACAGCGTACGAACGTGCATAGGTTAAAACCTATGACCCGCTCATGCAAAAGAACCAAATATCGCTCGATATCGGCGTACAAACGCCGATTGATCGAGATAAAACACCAACAAACAACTCGTAGTTTCAAAACTCATTATTTATAATATAAACATGGTTTAAATCATCGAAACCTTAAAATCGATCAAATCGTCCTATTTCGCAAAACCTAGAAAATGTCAATTTACCGTTTTACGTCAAAACTTGATATTTAAATGAAACTAATGGTCATAATATTCATTAATTAACATAACTAGATTATATAAACCATTACTATATTTTTATCACACTAATTTGTCTTAAATTGAAAATTCTAGTTTGAAATTTTATCCGATTTCAACACCTTGTAAGCATAACTTCCCAATTCCACAACTAAACTTGATTTTGCATGAAATAAATTATTCAACTACAATTTATGATGTTAATAATGTCATGAAACCATAATTAGATTTTAAATCTCAATTATTTAAGAAATTTCTAAAACCTAGTTAGCAAAAATAGCATATTTATCACAATTTTCCATTATCAATTTGAAACTAGTAACTAAACTAGGTTTTTCAATCATTTAACATGTTAATATTCTCATTAACACCATAATCTAATAATAAAAACCCTAATTAGAATTTTGTCTCACCAATATATGTATTTTATAAAAACCTAGTTAGCAAAATTGTTTAATTTAAACAATTTTGAAACAACAATTTACAATACATCAACCATACTAGATTTTTCATTTCAAAAAATGTTAAACTACTTATTATAACCCCACTCAATTAATAAAAACTCTAACTTCATTTTAAAACCCTCTCTTGAATTTTTCATTTAGCAATAGAACCAATTTAAAAACTAATTAAACACTTAATTAAGCTAAATTAAGTAATATACTAACATTCAAACCAAGGGCTTAGAATTATACCTCACATATGAGATCCAACATGAAAATATGCCTCCAAAAGAATGATTTCCTACTTCAAGATCCATGCTAGATGAACAAAGAATAATGGGTAGGATTTAAATTAGGAATTTGTGGGTTTTTATTTGAATTTTTTTGATGAAATTTGGAGGATTTTTGAAGTAAAATCAAGTGGAGAAATAGGGGGGCTGCCATGGGGGAGAGGCCGGCCACAACTAGGAAGAAAAAGGGAGAGGGAAAAGAATATGGAATGGTGTAGAAAGTTCCTTAAGTTAACATCTCATTTAAGTCTTTTCACATTTTTCTTTATTTGTTAATTTTTCTTTTCAACAAAATGAATCTAGAAAAATCTTGAACCATGAAGAGATTTGAGAAAGAATTTTGCATAAACACACTTGATTCTAAGATGTCATGGTTCACTTTTTAAAATTAACCCATTTCAAATTTGTAATTTACACTAGTTTAATGTTTAATTAAAGTTTAAGTTAATATTTGAATTTAATTAATTACGGAAAATATTTTAATAAACTAATAATTTATAAGTCACTAAATAAACCCCAAATACTAGTAATTATATAGTTAAAATAGGTCTTTTTAAATTTATGAGGAAAAATAATTATGCTTAAGTTTTACGAAAAATACGGTTTATTTTACCGAAAATATGAAAATTCGCCTAAAGGATTTTTATTTATTTATTTATTTTTAAAACGTTACAGGTTTCTATGATCTATAAATAGAAACCCTAAACCTCTTTTTGAGGTATGCCTCTTTTTATTGAAAAAATTCAGAATTCATTGTAATGTTTTGAAGAGAGCATCGAATAAAGTAAGTATTTTTTTTTACCATGCCCTAGTTCTTAAATTCTTTTCTGCCCTACTATAGATTTTATTATCTGCCCTAGTTAATTAGCTTAGCACTTTTTATTCATCTGCCGTAGCTTAGATAATTAGGTTATTGAATTGAAAACTCATAGAAAATGAAATCTTTTATCAATCCCCTAATGAGTGAGTTGTTCCTCACTTGTTAGGGTTAGGAATAGGAAAGCTTTGAGAGATGAAAATCTCTCACCCCTTTCTTGCCCATCGCATATTTTTTATAGGACTCCATACATACATACATACACCGGTCACTACGGCACCCTGCCCCACGAGGTAACGATGATACCGTAGTTTAAAAGACCGGTTGTGCATGTTTTCCATGGAGGTTAGGGTAAGAATTAAGAAAGGACGGATAAGGACCTAGAGGAAGAAATATCGTTTCTTCCCGATCGTCCTAATCCCCTTTATTAATTATTACCGTAACACCTAAATAGATCTAAATTAGGGCATTGAAAGCGGTGAGAAATCTTAAATTTCCAAACTTAACCTAAACCTAACCCTTGCAAGGTTTTAATCCTAGTCTAAATCAACCTTAGTTTTTAGTGATAATCAATCCAACACCAATTGGAATTAACTCGTTAGAACAAATTGAGAATACACAAAATCCCTGTGGACCGACCCGTACTCACCGGCAAGCTACCAAGCGACGCCGTTCTTGATTGCGGTTAACAATTCTTTGATCACAAATTCTCTCTCAAATCAAATGGCGCCGTTGCCGAGGATGACATAGTTATTTTCATTTTGCAATTTCGGGTTAATATAAAATCATAAAATTCATAAAAAACTGAAAAATAAAAAAATATAAATTTTTTTATCATCTTGTTATTTTTTGAAGGGTGTTACGTTTGAATTTTGCAGGACCGACGAACGAATTCAGATCTGGAAAAGTCCAGAGAGCAAAACAAAAAACAGCAGATCTGAACAACAGAGAAAAACCACAACAGAAAGCAGGAGAAATTTCGGGAACTGAACCGCATAGGACACCACGGAAACGCGGTAATAACTAGCATCTGGCGGTGGAAACGCGGTCGTATGGTGACGTCAGCACTTGGAAATCCCTCTGTAAGCTTTCTTTTCTTCTTCTTAACCCCCTGATATCCTCTGAAATATTTTCCTGCAGGGTTCTTTGTGCAAAAACTTCTCCCCTTCTCCAATAACTTGATCTTGTGCAGGATTCTTTGCGCCGCAAAAATAAAAAAAATTGTTTGCAAGTGTTTGATTGTATTTACTGCTTTGCATTCTTTAAATTGACTTTAAGGGGCTTGAACACCAATCCAGATTGGGTAGGGATTTCATTACCCTTCCCAGGACCCCAAAAATCACATAAAACATATTGCATTGACCATCAAGTTATTTAAAAAAGATTAGACTCAGCCCTAAGGACTTCGCGCTCAATAGGGCAAAGGAATAGTTGTAGGCATCGACCGTTGATCTAACCTGACTTTGTGGTGCCTAGGCTAGACAAGTGGGGAAAGGTAACTTTAAAAGGCCCGTCTCACGGTGATTCGTGAGCGGATCCCTCCTTTCTCTACTTGTGCTTACCTGGCCACAATTGGCGGTGAAGAGGCGGTTTGAGGTCCCCACATCTTGCCCTTTGGAACAGTTAGGAGCAGTCTAGTTGACCTAGGCGACCCTAGATCTAGGCTTGATTGTGCATTTGTGATTGATTGAACGTGTGTCTAAGCCTTTTATTGAAAAATCTTTTTGCAAAAAGCTCCTTATAAAAAAAACACAAAAAGGAATTTTTTTTTTACAAAAACTTGCAACTTGTCGCTAAGAAATCCGTTGCACCCCACTTACACCCACTTTCCTTCCATTGACGTTTTCTTACCCCCACCTTCTGTTTTTCACCTTTTGACTACACTACCTCTTTAGTGTATGTCCGGTTGGACTAGGGACACTAGTGCCCGATTAGTCCGTGTCTCGTTAGTACCGACTGACGACGCTTTCGACTTCGAAGTCGAAATTCCTTCCACTTCTTTACCTTCACCTTCACATTCTTCGTCTTCTAAGGAGATGTCGGGATTCAATCCTAACAACACCTTATCCGCGGGACTGATTCCACCTCCGCTAGGTGCGAATAACCCACAACATCCACCTGTTGAAGCGCCCCAACGAATCGCGCTCCAGGATCTTTTCTACCCTATTCGCACCGCTTTACCAACTTGTCTTTCACTCCCACCGGTAAATGGGGATAACTTTGAGATCAAACCCCACTTCATCAACATGTTGCCAAAATTTCACGGACTGGAATCTGAAGATGCCTATATCTTCATAAACAAATTCCAGAATGTTTGCGCAATGATGAAGATAACACAACTTTCAGATGATGCTATAAGGCTACGTGTCATTCCATTCACCTTATGTGACCTAGCCGAGAAATAGTTATATAGCACGGCATCACACTCGATTAAAAATTGGGAAGAGTTTGTTAAAGCTTTTCTTAAAATGTTTTACCCACATCACAAGACCGCGAGAATTCGCAATGAGGTCATTCAATTTTCCCAGCTTCCTTCCGAACCCTTTTGGAAGTGTTTTGAAAGATTTAAAGACCTACTTGTTCAATGCCCTCACCACGGTATCGAAAATTGGCAACTTTGCCAAACTTTATACGAAGGATTGAACCCAGCAACTAAGCAGTTGTTGGAAACCATTTGTCAAGGTCACTTTCTAACAAAATCAAGCGAGGAAGCTTGGCAGTTTCTCGACGATCTTGCTGAAAAAACACTTCAGTGGGAAAGCACTAAGACCACCTTATCTTCTTTAACATGTCAGTCTAGGGCAAGCATACATCAACTAGACATGTCGATTGCAATGAAGGCCGAAATGGCCGCACTTACGAAAAAGCTAGAAGCAATTGAGACCAAAATCTAATCGCCTTCTCCTGCCCCTGATTTACCCTCACGAACTGTTTGTGCTTGTTGTCGGATCCATCCCATCTTACTGAAGAGTGTCCTTACAATCCACCTGTTCAAGGACAAGATCAAGTCAATGCTGCCTTTCAGCAAAGACAAAGAAATGATCCATACTCTTCGACTTATAATCCTGGTTGGAGGAGCCACCCAAATTTTGCTTGGAATTAAAATCAACAATTCCAAGGCAACAATAATTTTCAAAGGCCTCCTCCTCCACAACAACAAGCACCTCAACAAACTCAATACCAGCAACCTTTCCAACCCCAACCTTACCCAAACAAAATGAACAATTTTGTGCCCAACAATTCTTATCCTCAAAACAATTTTGTTCAACCGAATAATGATAAGGTTACCTCGCTAGAAAGAAGTTTAGATGCGTTTCTAAAACAATCTACATAATCCGCAGCAAGGTTGGAGACTTCTATTCAATTTTTGGTGCAAAACAGTGCTTCACATGATCAAAGCATCAAATCAATTGAGGCCCAAATTGGACAACTAAATGCTGCGTTGAGCAAGCGAGAAAAGGGAAAGTTTCCATCTCAGCCATTGCTAAATCCCGGTCACACACACAATACTCATGTTGCATATGAACAAAAAAATCATAATGTAAATGCTGTGACCACATTGAGATCTGTAAAAGTGTTGCACAACAACGTGGGTATTAGTGATGACACCCCTGCCGGTGCTTCTTCTTCATCTTCTTCTTCTTCTCCTTCTTCATCTTCATCTTCTTCGTTAGAGCCTATTCTTCATTCTTCACAAGGCTCTACTTCTTCTAATTCGAACGGACCCACATCTCACTTAACGAACACACCAACACTGGGATCCGTTCCAACTCCACAATCTACTCCACAAACATTGGACTCAACAAAATTTCAAAATGTTCCATTTCCAAACAGGTTGAGATCCAATAAACCAACTCTACAAATGGAGAAGATTGTGGAGTTATTCAAACAGGTTAGCATTAACATACCTCTCTTGGATGCAATCCAACAAGTTCCTTCTTACGCGAAAATCTTAAAGGACTTATGCACCAAGAAGAGGAAATTACAAGTACCAAAGAAGGTTTTCGTGGCTAGTGCTGTTAGTGATGCTCTTGTCCAATCTTCACCCCAAAAACATAAGGACCCCGGCCGTCCTACAATTTCGATAACAATTGGGGATGAGAACATCAATAGAGCACTTTTAGATCTTGGTGCTAGTGTCAATTTGCTACCCTATTCAGTATATGAACAATTAGGCATTGGAGAGCTTAAACCCACTCATTGTACTCTCCAAATGGCCGACCGATCCATCACCCATCCTAGGGGTGAGCTAGAGGATGTGTTGATCAAAGTAGGGGACTTCATTTTCCCCGTTGATTTCATTGTTATGGATAAACAGGCTGTAGCTAACCCCCGGAGTCAAATTCCGGTGATACTCGGTCGACCATTCCTTGCGACTTCTAATGCGGTGATCAATTGTCGAAATGGTTCAATGAACCTATCTTTTGGAAATATGACAATTGAACTCAACATTTTTAAGTTGGGGAATCAGCCCTCCGAGCATAATGCTAGTATACTTGATGTTTGCTCGATCCACGAGATCACGCAGAAGGACTGTGAGCTCGAAAAATTTCTGTTCTATCACAGCAGTTTTGACACCTCTAGTGCGTTCCTCCTAGAATCTGGCACACCTTTCACACCGGAAAATGATTACGAGTGTTTCACTTTTTTGGACGATTTTGAAGACTCACCACCCGAGTTTGAGTCTTTTGATTTTTCGGATGAGTTAGTTGAACCATCCGACTCGGTTGCCTACACTCGATTTGAACCATTGATGGAATCCTTCGAGTTCGAGACAGTTGCACCAATGTTAACTTCAATTGTTTCACCTCCAAAACTCGAACTCAAGCTTTTGCTGTCTCACCTTAAATATGCTTATCTAGATGAGAGTGAGACCCTTCCCGTTATAATATCGACCTCTCTAGCTCTCGAGCAAGAGAAAGCCCTTTTAATGGTCTTACAAAATAACCGGCAAGCTTTTGGCTGGACTATGGCGGACATCAAGGGGATTAGTCCCCTCATAGTTGAACATCATATACATATGATGGATGATGCCAACCCAGTAAGGGATCCACAAAGACGCCTCAACCCCATAATGAAGGAGGCTGTCAAGAAGGAGATTATTAAATGTCTTGATAGTGGTATCATTTACCCTATCTCGGATAGCCAGTGGGTTAGCCCCATTCATGTTGTCCCAAAGAAATCGGGCATAACGGTCATAACCAATGAGGCGAATGAGTTAATACCTACTCGCACCCAAACTGGGTGGCGAGTATGTATCGACTATAGAAAACTCAACGCCGCGACAAGGAAAGACCGCTTTCCTTTGCCTTTTATTGACCAAATGCTAGAACGATTGGCTGGGCACAAATTTTACTTCTTTTTGGATGGCTATTCCGGCTACAATCAGGTCCCCATCGTCGAAAAGGATTAAGACAAGACCACATTTACTTGTCCTTTCGGTATATTCGCTTACCGTCGCATGCCCTTTGGGTTATGCAATGCACCCGCTACTTTTCAGCGGTGTATGATAGGGATCTTTTCAGACACGGTTGAAAATTTTTTGGAAATTTTTGTGGATGATTTCTCCATTTTTGGTGACTCTTTCGATGAGTGTTTGCTGCACTTAGACGCAGTTCTTACCCGCTGTAGGGATAAGAACCTCATTTTAAATTGGGAGAAGTGCTACTTTATGGTACGAGAGGGCATTGTCTTAGGACATGTCATCTCGCAAAATGGTATAGAGGTTGATAAAACCAAGATTGAAGTCATTTCCAATCTTCCTCCTCCTAAATGCGTCAAAGACATTCGAGCCTTTCTTGGCCATGCCGGTTTTTATAGACGGTTCATCAAGGATTTTAGCAAGATAGCTAGACCCTTGACTCTTTTATTGGCCAAGGACACCACTTTTGATTTTGACTCAACATGCATAAAAACGTTCGAATCATTGAAACACTCATTCATTTCTGCGCCCATTCTTTCATCTCCCGACTGGACGCACTCATTTGAAATTATGTGCGATGCATCTGATTTCGCCATTGGTGCTGTCCTTGGATAGCACATTAATAAGATACCGCACGTAATTTATTACGCTAGCCGAACATTAAATGAGGCCCAATTGAATTACACAACAACAGAAAAAGAATTTTTAGCCGTTGTGTTTGCACTTGAAAAGTTCCGGCCCTATTTAATCGGTTCTCCAGTGATTGTTTACACGGACCATTCAGCTCTTCGCCACCTTTTTACGAAGAAGGATGCTAAATCGCGGCTAATACGTTGGATCCTCTTTCTATAAGAGTTTGACCTTGTCATAAGGGACAAAAGAGGATGTGAAAATGTAGTTGCCGACCACCTTTCACGACTTCCTTCTTCACCCACACTTGACATTCCCATTAAAGATGTTTTTCTCGATGAGCAACTCTTAACCATGTCAAGCAAACCTTGGTTCGCTGATATAGTAAACTATTTGGCCACCGGACTGATACCTAAAGATTGGTCGAAACAGGACAAACTCCGGTTCTTATCTCAAGTAAAACATTTTTATTGGGATGAACCGTATCTCTTTAAATACTGTTCCGACCAAATCATTCGTCGGTGTGTCCCCGAAAACGAGTTTAAGAGTGTGCTGTCTTTTTGCCACGATCAAGCGTGTGGCGGGCACTTTGGCCCCAAGAAGACAGCAGAGAAAATCTTGCAGTGTGGTTTCTACTGGCCATGACTTTTTAAAGATGCATACGAATACTGCAAGACATGCTCCCGGTGCCAACACTTGGGCCGGATATTGCGGAGAAATGAAATGCCGCTCCAACCAATTTTGGTTATGGACATTTTTGATGTTTGGGGAATAGACTTCATGGGACCATTTCCCAATTCCTTTGGGAATATGTATATTCCATTGGCTGTTGACTATGTGTCAAAATGGTGTTAGTTATATGTATGCCCTAGAGGCCAGTATTGTACAGATGATGTATATTATATTGGATGCTTGGACATATATATAGAGATGACTTTCTTGCTCGATATGATGGTATGTTATCTGGTTGCTCTTTATCTTAACATGTATACTAGTCTCTATATACTGTCTTATAGTTACATGTTGGTAAAGCCCTTAGGATGTGTACTTGACTACCTGGACTATGATGCATATCATACTAGTGGGGACATGGTAGTCCATAAGTACATCCTTCAAGGTCCCTAGTCGTGGGTGTATCGAGACGGGGCATCGATATACCAGTGTAGACTAGCGTATACGCTTCTCGATCCATGAGATGGGCGATGGATGATCCCATATCCATTGGTGTTTGACATCAGAGATGGTATACGGGTGCTCAGTGGAGACTGGGTACACTGGACGGACTCGCCGAGAACTCCCAGATGGTATTATACCTCACGTCAGATGGCAGTTCTCAGGTGACACTTGTGCATGTTAGTCTGTAGACCCGAGATCGTCATAGAGTCTTGTGTGATTCCCACTGTGCTTTGATTTCCACCTTACCACGTCTATGAGGGCGTGCAAAATGGTGGTTTTTGGGTACAGTCCCGAGTCACATGGAGGCAATGAGCGATAGGAGGGGTTTCGTCTCTCCCGGTATTGGGGGTTGATGTTGCACTGTGCTCGATTGGCCGTAATAAGGAAGTCCCTGGCCAGGGCTGATTGGAGATTTACTGGTAAGTGTTACCAGTAGTTTCTCGACCCGTTATGAGCCTCACATCGGCACGACTTATCGGTTATTGGGGTCTGACGTTTACCACCCCTAGACTTGATATGCGACATATCAGACGAGGAGACCGGACTGCACGGGTAGTGTTGCCGGTTGGCTCGACGGGAGTTGTAGCAGGTTCGCTTGTTCTCTTCTGATCGCTCAATACCCGGGTGGCCGTTACGTTTAGCTGACCGCTTGCGGCTAGGGGGTGCTTGATATGATCATCACCCACTGCCGGCGTATTGACGAGTCTTAGAGTCCCACAAAGGAATTACCTAGTCCAGGCGAAATGTTGTGGTGCGCGTATACGATATGCGCATGGACCCGATTAAAATGCGCGTATAGGATACCGTATATTGATCGGGCGGCTTGCTTTTGGTGGGGTCGTATGTGATATGGCCGGATTGATAAATCAAGTATTGATTTATCATTTAACCATTAGTTTCTCACTAGAAATCCTTTCTTGTGTTTGATGGATGTATGCATGCATGTATGCTTTCTTTATAGATTCATGCACATATGGATGTGCATACATACATACATACATACATACATACATCATCTATCATGGTTGTTTATACATAGAAAATGGTGGCAATATAAGACTCACACTATGGTTTATATTATGGATTATTACTTCTATTTATGCTAAAACAAAAGAAAAAGAGATAAGATTAAATCATGGATTAGTTTCTACACTCTTCTTTTGACCTAACCATGTTCACCTACCTTTTGACCATGGTTTAATCTTTCTCTTGTGTTTTAACTAAAGTAAAATTAAATATCCATAAAAGATAACCATGGTTTGAGATGAAGAAGAAAAAATATATATACTTATATTTTTCTTTTTCTCTTTAGAGTTTTGCTTTTCACTCTTGTTCAAAAGCCATCATCTTCTTCAACCTTGCTCTCTTGCTCTCTAGAATTTTCAAGTGAGAAAAATACTTAACAAGATAGGATTTTGAAGTGAGAATAAGAACCACAACATCATTCTACACAAGTCTAGCCCACTTGTTTAGAGTGTTAGCTTCATTTCATTCTCTCGATAAAGTGAAGTTGCAAGCTTGGACAAAGGAGCTTCGGGTGGATCGTCGTGGACGTTAGAAGACCTCAAGCGGACCTTTTCCAAACCCCAAGTAGCCGAGGAGTCTAGCGTAGGGAGGTACAAAGGTTGTACTCTCAAAACCCTAGCTTTTCTTACTTGTGATGATGTGCAAAATTTTGAAACCCTAATTTTCTAGGAACGATTCAATGTATGCTTACTTAGCATCCAAAAATTCAATCTTTAGTATATGTGATGCTTCCAATCCCTTCATGAGGTGCTAGGTTAACCCAACATTGGTATCAGAGCCGACCTAGAACATTAGGCGACACTTTAGCGAAGTCAAAACTCCGATCAAACCAAAATACGACCATTTTAGACACTCTCTGGACAATTTTTAAAACCTGGTTATTTTCAGAATTAAAAATATGTAAAAAATTCAGCAGGCAAATATAAGAATTACTGTTAAAAACGATGCAGTGAACAGTCATTCTTGCCACGGAAACGCGGCCTAAGCTTGCTTGGGCCGCGGTTCCGCGGCCGTAGACATCAATCACTGCATGGTTTTTATACAGTAATGCTTGTTTCTGCTTGTATATTTTTTAGGGTATTTTTAATCTGAATTTTGTGCTGTTTGTTCTGGAGATTGTTTTGGAGTCGACGATTCGATCGGAATTTTGATTTCGTGTCTTTTCCGGGTAAATTGGAAAGTATTGAAGTGTTTGAACGAGTATCATTTGCTCAGTTTTCACGGGGTTTAAATCTTTCGGAGATATGTGCAAGTTTTGTGGTGGACCCTCTAGAAGACAACAAACCTTAACTCGATTATGTGACCGTCTTGAACTGCCCTTTGAACCTTAGGGTTTGGGGCAGTACGGCGTGCCACATGTGAGGCGTTGGCTTGACCCTTCTACGGCTGGACCGCTACTACTGTGTCACACTCCGGGTTTTTGAACTCCGCTCAAGTGTTGAGCTTTAGGGAATCTTGGGTATTTGATCGTTCGTTCGAAAACTTTAATACTGTCTATTTATCTGGAATGTGATGCAATGTGTGGAATTCATATTACTAGACATGAAATACGAAGTATGTGATATTTCGCATTTACGATGTCTAAAGAGAATGTGGATTACAGATATTGCAGTTTTACACTTTCTTTTCTGTGACCGTAAGTGTAGTATGTAGTGGTATTGCCGATTGTCGTTGCTATACGTCGACGACGATCGGTGTATGCATACTTACTTACGTTGATGATATGAGATATTATGTGTTGCTGAGATATGATGTGCAGGATTTTCGCGATTGAATAGCCGGGGGGTTTTATGTGAGATGAGAGTTTTTATATTTTCATTCATGTATATTCAAATGTAATGTAATATTCTTTTATTTGGGGCACTTCCGGGTTGAGGTTGATGCCACCAGTGTTGTATATTATTTACTTTTCCGCATTAGGATGGACCCAAGGAGGGGAGCACAGGTGACCGGGTTCTGGGGTTCAGTGGGAGGCCATCTCGAGGAGTCGAGACCGGGTTTCCTAAACTCCAGAATTGGTAGGGTCGCTTGCCGCTCCCGTAGGGGTCCAGGGTGCGGGCTTGGCTATTCATCGCGACTATGGAATCCGTATTTTCTATTATTGGCTAAATACTAAATACGGACGTCCTAGTATATCCCACATTATATCTATGTTTCTGCTGCGATATCTGTGATGTGATCATTTGATATGTTGTGATGGATACAGTATATAGTATATATGATATATTATATAGACGTTACTTATGTTTTGCACCCGCACTAGCCCTGCCCTGCCTGTCGTTAGTTACCTAACCTAACGGTGCACGAGGGGACATCGAGGCGAATGCGGATGGCATAAGTGTACGTCGTATTTATCTGTGATGTTTAGGTGACTTAAATGATGGGACTTCATTAATGTGATTAATGAAAGAAAAGAAACCTAAAAGATGTTGTAGAATCAAATTTTCAAATAAAAGGGTAGCTACAGTTTTGCTTTGCATAGCGGTATATATGATATACCCTGCACCTTATTCGATGGGGAAAGAGCCGAGATCCCTTCACTGGGAGTGACCACTTTAGCAAAACTGGCAGATGTTACAACACTCGGTTTGACTTTTGCCTGCTTTTGGAGTTTTGCTTTGCATAGTGATATATATGATATGTCCTGCACCTTATTCGATGAGGAAAGAGCCGAGATCCCTTCACCGGGAGTGACCTCTTTAGCAAAACTAATAAAAGCCTCAAAATCACTCCATTTCAAAATTCATTCGATTCTACAACGATATCAAGTTCATTACGCTTATGGTTTTCTGAAAAACCTGCGTAGCTTTCCGTCATTTCAGATAGATATTATTTAGTATTCGTGCTATGTTTGTTGACTTAGTCAAGGCGTAGTGTACGGTAGCTAAATAGTGTTTATCTGTTAAAACATGAGATGTGATTGGATTAGGGTATCCGCACGGCCTTGTTGACTCAGTCAAGGATTGTACGGGTGGGTTTAATTCAATCGAGAAATGTATGGGTTGAACTTGACTTGCGATTTATGGTTTGTTGACTTAGTCAAGGTCATAGATCGTTAGGGGCAAAATATTATCGGGAATTTCAAGTGTTGAAATTTGCAATGAGATTGCATACCTTCTATGAGATAGTTGGATCCCGATACCCACTGCGAGTAATTGTTACTCCTGGGAGAGTTTTACACAGGACAATTAGCCGATCAAGTAGGTGTCTAGAAAGGTGTCAACGGGGTTACGCCTCTGGGAAAACGAGGTTTACTTTAATTAGGTCCGTGCGAAAGCACGGGGAACCTCCCTCAAAGTACCGACACTGGCCTGGCTGAAAGATCGGCGAAGTTGTAGGGTGTAATTAATCCCGGCTAGTCTTTCCTTTTAGGGTTTGAAGGAAGATTTGATAAAAAACAGAGGGAGCCATCCTGATTAGATAAAATAATAACCAATCTGATCTTGCAAGAGCATACGCTAAAGTGTTTTCTTCTCTCTCTCTCCAGGTAGCGACCATGTCATGCCTTAATCAAGATAATAATATGGATGTATTGACCGAACCCGCATGTTATACTGTGCAGGGGAACGTTGGACCCGTTCTTTCTTATAAGAGTTATAAGACTGAACAGGGAATAGGAGAATATCTGGATTCTCACGCCGCCCAAAAGAACATGCATGTTGATGCATCTTCTTCAGGTGTGTTAGTTATTGAGAACTGTTTCTCAGTTCACCCTACGTCCTGGGTATTAGATACCGGATCAGGATCCCACATATGTAAAATGTTACATGGGCTACGTAAAGGTAGAGAACTGGGAAAAGGTGATCATTCCGTTCAAGTAGGGAATGGAGCAAATGTTGCAGCCAAAGCAGTTGGCAAATATCACCTAGTATTACCAAGTGGTGATACGCTAATTCTGAATAAGTGCTATTATATACCGAACATGATGTGCAACATTATATCAGTTTCTTTATTAAGTAAAGAAGGATATAATTTTGTAGTAAAGGATAATGTTATGAACATATTCCTAGATCAAAAGTTGATTGCATCAGGCTCGTTACATAATGGCATATTCATTCTCAATCAAAATACAGTCCTCAATATACAAAACACACACAAGAGGAAAAGCTCAGAAATGAACGAATCCTTCTTGTGGCACTGTAGACTTGGCCATATCAATGAGACACGGCTAGCTAAGTTACATAAGAATGGATATTTGAATTCATTCGAATTATCATCTTATGACACTTGCCATTCATGTCTTAAAGGAAAAATGACCAAAACTCCGTTTAGTGAACACGGAGAAAGAGTTACTGAACTCTTAGGACTGGTACATAGTGATGTATGCGGTCCTATGTCTACACACGCTAGGAACGGTTCTTCCTACTTCATTACATTCACTGACGATCTCTCTAGATACGGGCATGTGTTCCTGTTAAAATACAAGTTTGAAGCTTTTGAGAAATTCAGAGAATATGAGCATGAAGTAGAGAACCAAATGGGCAAAAGTATTAAGATTCTTTGATCTGATCGAGGAGGTGAATACTTAAGCATTGAATTCCTAGATTATCTAAAAGAGAATAGGATTCTCTCTCAGCTTACTCCTCCTTATACACCACAGCACAACAGTGTATCGGAACGAAGGAATCACACCCTGTTAGATATGGTGCGCTCAATGATGAGCGATGCTGAGTTACCTATTTCCTTTTGGGGGTATGCACTTGAGACAGCCATATACCTATTCAATCTGGTTCCATCTAAATCTGTACCTACCACACCATATGAGATATGGAGTGGGAAGAGACCATATTTTAAACGAATTAAGATATGGGGTTGTCCGGCCTATGTCAAAAAGCAAAATCCGGACAAACTCGAGGCACGATCAGTTCTTTGCAAGTTTGTGGGATATCCAAAGAATTCTCAAGGATATTTTTTCTACCAAGCTGAGGAACAAAAAGTGTTTGTTGCTCAACATGCCACCTTTTTGGAAAAGGAATTTCTTGCAAAAGAAATTAGTGGCAAAGAGGTAGAGCTGGAAGAGGTTCCAGCACCACAAACTACAACTGATGATTTAGTAGAACCAAAGAATTCAGTAGTACCCGACGAACCCCAGCCTCTCCGCCGATCTAGTAGGGTTTCTTGTCCACCTGAGAGATACTACGGTTTTCTCATTGACGGTGGGAGCGAGGATTGCATCATGGAGGATGATGACCCAACTAGCTTCGAGCAGGCCATCACGAGTGGGGACTCGGTGAAATGGCTGGATGCTATGCGGTCCGAGATGGAATCCATGTACACCAACAAAGTATGGACTTTGGAAGATGCTCCTGAAGGGGTAAAACCCATTGGGAGCAAGTGGATCTTCAAGAAAAAATTTGGTGTAGATGGGAAAGTGGAGACTTTCAAAGCTAGACTTGTTGCAAAGGGTTTTCGTCAAAGACCAGGTGTGGACTATGACGAAACCTTTTCTCCAGTGGCTATGCTTAAATCCATCCGGATCATGCTTGCCATCGCTGCATATCATGATTACGAAATCTGGCAAATGGATGTTAAGACCGCCTTTCTAAACGGTGATTTAGAAGAGTGCGTGTACATGACTCAGCCAGAGGGCTTCGTAGATAGTGGGAGCAGCGGGAAGGTGTGCAAGCTGCTTAAATCTATTTATGGATTAAAGCAAGCATCGCGGAGTTGGAACATCTGCTTTGACGTCGTTATCAAAGAGTTTGATTTCGTCAAAAACGTAGATGAACCTTGTATCTACAAGAAGGTAGCAGAGAGTAAGGTTGTCTTCCTCGTATTGTACGTGGACGGCATACTCTTGATAGGAAATGATATTCCTATGCTGCAATCGGTCAAGCTCTTCTTATCACAAAGATTCTCAATGAAAGATCTAGGTGATGCCTCCTGCATATTGGGAATCAGGATCTATAGAGATAGATCCAAACGGATATTGGGATTGTCCCAATCCAGATACATTGACACCATACTAAAGAGGTTTAGTATGGAAGAATCCAAGCGTGGGAACTTACCCACGATCTCTGGAGTCACTCTCTCCAAAGTGATGTCTCCCAAGACTGATTTGGAGAGAGCTCGCATGCAAGGGATACCCTATGCTTCGGCTGTAGGCTCTATCATGTACGCGATGCTATGTACCAGACCCGATGTAGCATACTCACTAAGTGTAGTGAGCAGGTATCAAGCTGATCTTGGAGAGAGTCACTGGACAGCTGTGAAGAGCATTCTCAAGTACTTGCGAATGACTAAAGAGATGCTCTTGGTGTATGGTAACGGAGAACTCCAAGTGGAGTCCTTTACCGATTCGAGCTTCCAGAGTGATAAGGACGACTCTAAGTCGCAGTCGGGATTTGTCTTTACCCTTTACGGAGGGGCGGTTAGATGGAAGAGTTCCAAGCAGGAAACCGTGGCAGACTCGACGATGGAGGCTGAATACATCGCTGCCAAAGAAGCTGTCTGGATCAAGAAGTTCATTACTGAACTTGGAGTGGTTCCATCCATTGAGCATCCAATACCTTTGTATTGCGATAACAATGGAGCGGTGGCTTTGGCCAAGGAACCCAGGTCCCATCAGTGATCCAGGCATATTCTGAGGAGGTATCACCTGATCCGGGAGATAGTTGATCGCCGGGAGATCGAGGTCAGGAGGGTTGACATGAAGAATAACACAGCGGATCCACTCACGAAGGCCATTCCCCAGACACAGTTTGAGAGACTCTTCGGGATGCTCGGTATGCGATACTACAGCAGCTGGCCCTAGTGCAAGTGGGAGATTGTTAGTTATATGTATGCCCTAGAGGCCAGTATTGTACAGATGATGTATATTATATTGGATGCTTGGACATATATAGAGAGATGACTTTCTTTCTCGGTATGATGGTATGCTATCTGGTTGCTCTTTATCTTAACATGTATACTAGTCTCTTTATACTGTCTTATAGTTGCATGTTGGTAAAGCCCTTAGGATGTGTACTTGACTACGTGGACTATGATGCAGATCATACTAGTGGGGACATGGTAGTCCATAAGTTCATCCTTCAAGGTCCCTAGTCGTGGGTGTATCGAGACGGGGCATCGATATACCAGTGTAGACTAGCGTATACGCTTCTCGATCCATGAGATGGGCGATGGATGATCCCATATCCATTGGTGTTTGACATCAGAGATGGTATACGGGTGCTCAGTGGAGACTGGGTACACTGGATGGACTCGCCGAGAACTCCCAGATGGTATTATACCTCACGTCAGATGGTGGTTCTCAGGTGACACTTGTGCAGGTTAGTCTGTTGACCCGAGATCGTCATAGAGTCTTGTGTGATTCCCACTGTGCTTTGATTTCCACCTTACCACGTCCATGAGGGCGTGCAAAACGGTAGTTTTTGGGTACAGTCCCGAGTCACATGGAGGCAATGAGCGATAGGAGGGGTTTCTTCTCTCCCGGTATTGGGGGTTGATGTTGCACTGTGCTCGATTGGCCATAACAGGGAAGTCCCTGGCCAGGGCTGATTGGAGATTTACTGGTAAGTGTTACCAGTAGTTTCTCGACCCGTTATGAGCCTCACATCGGCACGACTTATCGGTTATTGGGGTCTGACGTTTACCACCCCTAGACTTGATATGCGACATATCAGACGAGGAGACCGGACTGCACGGGTAGTGTTGTCGGTTGGCTCGACGGGAGTTGTAGCAGGTTCGCTTGTTCTCTTCTGATCGCTCAATACCCGGGTGGCTGTTACGTTTAGCTGACCGCTTGCGGCTAGGGGGTGCTTAATATGATCATCACCCACTGCCGGTGTATTGACGAGTCTTAGAGTCCCACAAAGGAGTTACCTAGTCCAGGCGAAATGTTGTGGTGCGCGTATGCGATATGCGCATGGACCCGATTAAAATGCGCGTATAGGATACCGTATATTGATCGGGAGGCTTGCTTTTGGTGGGTTCGTATGTGATATTGTCGGATTGATAAATCAAGTGTTGATTTATCATTTAACCATTTGTTTCTCACTAGAAATCCTTTCTTGTGTTTGATGGATGTATGCATGCATGTATGCTTTCTTTATAGATTCATGCACATATGGATGTGCATACATACATACATACATACATCATCTATCATGGTTGTTTATACATAGAAAATGGTGGCAATATAAGACTCACACCATGGTTTATATTATGGATTATTATTTCTATTTATGCTAAAACAAAAGAAACAGAGATAAGATTAAATCATGGATTAGTTTCTACACTCTTCTTTTGACCTAATCATGTTCACCTACCTTTTGACCATGGTTTAATCTTTCTCTTGTGTTTTAACTAAAGTAAAATTAAATATCCATAAAAGATAACCATGGTTTGAGATGAAGAAGAAAAAATATATATACTTATATTTTTCTTTTTCTCTTTAGAGTTTTTTGCTTTTCACTCTTGTTCAAAAGCCATCATCTTCTTCAACCTTGCTCTCTTGCTCTTTAGAATTTTCAAGTGAGCAAAATACTTAACAAGATAGGATTTTGAAGTGAGAATAAGAACCACAACATCATTCTACACAAGTCTATCCCGCTTGTTTAGGGTGTTAGCTTCATTTCATTCTCTCGATAAAGTGAAGTTGCAAGCTTGGACAAAGGAGCTTCGGGTGGATCGTCGTGGACGTTAGAAGACCTCAAGCGGACCTTTTCCAGACCCCAAGTAGCTGAGGAGTCTAGCGTAGGGAGCTACAAAGGTTGTACTCTCAAAACCCTAGTTTTTCTTACTTGTGATGATGTGCAAAATTTTGAAACCCTAATTTTCTAGGAACGATTCAATGTATGCTTACTTAGCACCCTAAAAATTCATGTATGCTTACTTAGCACCCTAAAAATTCAATTTTTGGTACATGTGATGCTTCCAATCCCTTCATGAGGTGCTAGGTTAACCCAACAAATGGGTCGAGGCTGTGCCTAGCCGAACGAATGACAACAAGGTTGTTGTTCGATTTCTTAAAGAAAATATTTTTTCTCAGTTTGGGCATTCTCGAGCGATTATAAGTGATAATGGATCTCACTTTTGTAATAGGACTTTTGAGTCCTTAATGCGCAAATACTCCATTACTCACAAATTGTCAACACCATATCATCCCCAAACTTGTGGGCAAGCCGAGATTTCGAATCGGCAGATTAAACAAATTTTGGAGAAAACGGTTTCTAAAAACCGTAAAGATTGGTCATACAAACTGATTGATCCACTGTGGGCATTCCGTACTGCTTACAAGACTGATCTTGGCATGTCTCCGTACCGGCTTGTTTATGGGAAGGCTTGCCACCTTCCTGTTGAAATTGAGCACAAGGCATTTTGGGCGATTAAAGAGTTGAACTTATCGATGGGAGATGCGGGCAGCAATAGAAGGCTGCAATTGAATGAGTTAGATGAGCTGCGGGATGAGGCCTACGAAAATACGGTAATTGTTAAAAACCGAACGAAGATGTTCCATGACAAACACCTTATGTGCAAAACTTTCAAACCTGGCCAACAGGTTTTGCTATATGACACTCGGTTGCACTTCCACCCCGGCAAGCTCAAATCTAGATGGAAAGGGCCGTTTTTGGTACACACCGTATATCCGGACGGTGCGGTAGACCTAGAAAACCCGGAGGACGGTACTTTGTTTAAAGTGAACGGATATCGACTCAAACCGTTCCTCAATGTGGACCCGTCGGAGGAGCTCCTGTTTTTGCAGGAGCCGATTTACACTGACTGATCTTTCTCCATTTTACCCCCAATTTTTCGATCATCTTGCCAAGACTTTGTTTCAAACAAGTTTGGGGGTATGTATCATTTGTTTCCAGTTTTAATAAAATAAAAAAAAGGGGGAGTGCCGACAATTTTTGACCCTCTTGGTGTAACCTGACAGTGAGGACACTGTCAAGTTTAAGTTTAGGGGTGTGCTCGGTAAGCTTTCTTCCTTCGCATTCATGTGTATATTTTTTCATTTGCATACTTATTTTAAAACCCATAAAAATTGAAAAAATTTAAAAATTATAAAAATTGAAAAATTCAATTTTGGCCATAATTGACTTGAATTTGACAAGAAGATTAACTAGCTAGGAAAAATTAGATCCTAGACTTAGTAAATTAAAAACCCTAAAAATAACCTTTCTTAAAATTTAATGGTAGAAAATATATGTCTTTGTAGTTTACTTAGAAATAGATAAATTTTGAGTTCGCTTCTTGGGCTAAGTCAAAATAAAGGAAAAGTATTGATATTTTTATTAAAATATAAGTCTGAAAAATAATTCCTAAGCTTAAGTCTAAATTTTGAAAATATTTACCCTACAAATTGCACAAACACGAATCTTGAAACTTGGAATAGTAGAAGAGACATTGAAATGCTCTTGTCTAAAGTCCTTAGTATAAAGGGAAATAAAATAAAAATACAAGTGTGAATAAAGAGATAAAAAAAATGAACACTGGTTTTTGTAAATTACTTAAGGCTACATAAATAGAAAAAATATTTAGCGAGGGTACTTTATCACCTAGTGCCTTAGACCAACTGGTTTGGGAGTCACTGCTAAAGCCTTAGGTGTTACAAGTGTTAGTTGTATGTATGCCCTAGAGGCCAGTATTGTACAGATGATGTATATTATATTGGATGCTTGGACATATATAGAGATGACTTTCTTGCTCGACATGATAGTATGCTATCTGGTTGCTCTTTATCTTAACATGTACACTAGTCTCTTTATACTGTCTTATAGTTACATGTTGGTAAAGCCCTTAGGATGTGTACTTGACTACCTGGACTATGATGCAGATCATACTAGTGGGGACATGGTAGTCCATAAGTACATCCTTCAAGGTCCCTAGTCGTGGGTGTATCGAGACGGGGCATCGATATACCAGAGTAGACTAGCGTATACGCTTCTCGACCCATGTGATGGGCGATGGATGATCCCATATCCATTGGTGTTTGACATCAGAGATGGTATACGGGTGCTCAGTGGAGACTGGGTACACTGGACGGACTCGCCGAGAACTCCCAGATGGTATTATACCTCACGTCAGATGGCAGTTCTCAGGTGACACTTGTACAGGTTAGTCTGCAGACCCGAGATCGTCATAGAGTCTTGTGTGATTCCCACTGTGCTTTGATCTCCACCTTACCATGTCCATGAGGGCGTGCAAAACGGTGGTCTTTGGGTACAGTCCCGAGTCACATGGAGGCAATGAGCGATAGGAGGGGTTTCGTCTCTCCCGGTATTGGGGGTTGATGTTGCGCTGTGTTCGATTGGCCGTAACAGGGAAGTCCCTGGCCAGGGCTGATCAGAGATTTGCTGGTAAGTGTTACCAGTAGTTTCTCGACCCGTTATGAGCCTCACATCGGCACGACTTATCGGTTATTGGGATCTGACGTATACCACCCCTAGACTTGATATGCGACATATCAGACGAAGAGACCGGACTGTATGGTAAGTGTTACTGGTTGGATTCACAGGAGTGTGAGCGGGCAAGCTCGTCGATCTTCTGATCGCTCAATACCCGGATGGCCGTTACGTTTAGAAGACCGCTTGCGGCTTGTGGGTGCTTGATATGATCATCATCTGCTACTGGCGTATTGACGAGTCTTTAAAGTCCTACACAGAGGTTTCCTGGTTCAAGCGAAACGAAATAGGAGCGCATATGAGATATGTGCAGGACCGAGAATAATGCGTGTATGTGATACCGCATTTCATTCTCGCGATATATGTATCGAATGGTTATATTCGATATAACCTAGTTATCGAATCGAAGATCGATTCGATAAGCCGATACATTGAATACTAGTCGGTCATGTGCGACATGACCGGATCATTGAATCAAGTGTTGATTTAATGATTTAATGTATAATTATATATTTGATATATTACTTTGCATTAACTAGTATTGGTTCACTTTAAACGGATTTTTCTCACTTGGATTGCACATTGTATATGTGATATACTTTTGTGCACTTTTTGTATCATATTAGATGATGCATGTTTATTTGGTTAAGTGTAAAGAATAAACCCATGGTTAAGAGGATAATTAGGGTTTTGATTTTATCACACATTTATTTATCCATTCCTTTTTATTTAAATTGTTTTATAAAAACAAAATGGTTTTCTTTTGTCATGAAGCTTAATGAAGCTTCATGAAGGTTTGACTCAAAGACCATTTTGTCTTTATACTAAACCCTAACTATTCCCACTTACCATGGCTTGCTCTCTACACTTAACCCATGTTAGATTATGATAAGTATCAATTTTATTTCATTATTGAAAAATACTTATCATAATAACTAGCTCATCTTCTTCTTCTTCTTCAAGCTTGCTACAACAATGGCAACTTGAGTTTTAGTGAGAGAAATCCAAATCTAAAGTGAACCCACCTCCTATTTCTTCATCCTCTACCTATTGCCAAGTGGTTTTGGGTGTTTTCTTCACAAGTTTCACTACTTGGTGAAGTCGGAGCTTGAACTAGTGCAACCTCGACGTAGATCGTCTTTGACACGAAGCCGACGACCTTGCTCGCCCGTTTTCCCGATGAAGCCGACGAATGAGTCGAGGATTCATGATGGACAGCGAGGGCATGACCACGTGGAGCTAAGGAGGTGGAAATCCGGATCTACAAAGGTTGTAGCATCTAACCTATAGTTAAATAGTTAACTAGTTTTCCGTTTCGCCTAAACATCTAGTAAACGATCCGTGTTAGGGTTTCTCGGCACCAATAATTTTTGAAATTGGCATGTTCGATGCCTTGTGAGACTTCCTTAGGATGCCTAGGAACCCTACAGTGGTATCAGAGCCTAGCTAGAGCCTTAGACGAAGTCTAGACACGATTTGAAGTCCGAACGAACCCGAAACCCCAAATCTATAATGCTCTCTGTACATTTTCTAAAAACCGGGTTTTTTCCAGATTAAAAATGCCTAAAAAATTCAGCAGGAATATCTAAGAGTTATGGTGAAACACGATCTCCTGATTCATCTAAACAGCCGCGGAAACGCGGCAGAAGCATGCCTTCTGCCGCGCTTCCGCCGCTAACTGTTCATATTGCGCAATACTGATTGCACAGTAACTCATATTTTATTATGCTGGATTTTCTGGGAATTTTTAATATTTATTCAAGAGTTGAATTTTCTGGAATTGTTTTGGGGATTCGGTGTTTCGATCGGAGCATCATATTTCGTCTTTGTGTTTTTCCGGATAATTTTTTAGAATATGTTAAAAAGTTCGACCGGATATAAAAATACCCAATTTTTCCCTGTCGGGAAATTTCCAAGTGTTGGATTTTTCCGTAGTTTAACGACTTTCTAAGTAGTGCAAGTAACGGGATGGACCCTCTAGAAGACAACAAACCTTAACTCGATTATGTGACCGTCTTGAACTGCCCTTTGAACCTTCGGGTTTGGGGCAGTACGGCGTGCCACATGTTAGGCGTTGGCTTGACCCTTCTACGGCTGGACCGTCGGTACTGAGGCACGAACTGAATGTTGTTAGACTTATTTCATGTGTTGAGCTGTATCGGGAAAACTTGGGTATTCGACTGTTCGATCGGAAAGTTTAACATTTTCTGTTTATCTGGAATGTGATACAATAATTGGAATTCACAAACAGTTATGTGATAACTGAATGAATGTTATAAATCTAGCAGTTTAGTTTCACTTGATATTGAAAAGAGTTTTCGATAATGGGACTAAAATGCGGGATTTATAAATGTTAGGCATGTGATGTCTAAGTATTTCATTTGATTAGGCATGCGATGTCTAAAGCAGTTGCGGATTCCAATTGTTGTAGTTTTACACTTTCTTTTCTGTGACCGTAAGTGTAGTATGTTCATATCGCCGGTTTCGTTGCTATACGTCAACGACAATTGGGGTATGCATACTTACTTACGTTGATGACATGTGATGTTATGTGTTGCTGGATATGTTGTATTGGATCGTCGTGTTCGAATAGCCGGGTTTTTTTATGTGAGATGAGTGTTTTTCATTTTCATTCATGTAAAAACTTGTATGTAATATTCTTTCATTTGGGGCACTTCCAGGTAGCGGAAGTTGTCACCCTTTGTATATTATTTACTTTTCCGCATTAGGATAGACCCAAGGAGGGGAGCACAAGTAACCGGGTTCTGGGGTCCAGTGGGAGACCAACTCGAGGAGTCGAGTCCGGGTCTCCTAACCCTAGAATTGGCAGGGTTGCTTGCCGCTCTCGTAGGGGTCTAGGGGTGTGGGATTGGCTATTCATCACGACCGTGGAATCCGTGTTTTATACTGGCTCGTATTGAAAACACGGACGTCCTAGTATATCCAATATTTCATATGTTGATTCTGCTGCGATATCTGTGTTGTGATTCTGTGATGGATATAGTATATAGTATATATGATATATTATATAGACGTTACTTATGTTTTACACCCGCGCTAGCCCTGCCCTACTCTGTCGTTAGTTACCTAACCTAACGGTGCACGAGGGGACATCGAGGCGAATGCGGATGGCATAAGTGTACGTCATATCTATCTGTGATGTTTAGGTATTTAAATGATGGGACTTCATTAATGTGATTAATGAAAGAAAGAAACCTAAGATGTTGTGGAATCGAATTTTAAAATAAAACAGGTAGCTACAGTTCTTGCTTTGCATAGCGGTATATATGATATACCCTGCACCTTATTCGATGAGGAAAGGACCGAGATCCCTTCACCGGGAGTGACTCCTTTAGCAATAACTGGCAGATGCTACACACTCGGTTTGTTTTTGATTGCTTTTATAGTTTCTGCTTTGCACAGTGATATATATGATATATCCCGCACCTCATTCGACGAGGAAAGGGCCGACGATCCCTTCACCGGGAGTGACCCCTTTAGCAAAACTGGAAAAGCCTCAAAATCACTCCATTTCAAAACTCCATTTGATTCTACAACGATATCAAGTTCATTACGCAATAGGTTTTCAGAAAAACCTGTCGTTGCCCTCCGTCATTTCAGATAAGAATTGTTTAGTATTCGTGCTGCGTTTGTTGGCCTTTGTCAAGGCGTAGTGTGCGGTAGCTAAATAATGATTATCTGCTTATGCATATGATGCAGATTGTTTCAGGGTAGTCGTACGACCTTGTTGGCCTTTGTCAAGGGTCGTGCGGGTGGGTTTGATTCAATCAAGAAATGACGGGTTGAACTTGACTAGCATCCTGTGATTTGTTGGCCTTTGTCAAGGTCATAGGACACTAGGGGCAAAATATTATCGGGAATTTCAAGTGTTGAAGTTTGCAATGAGATTGCATACCTTCTATGAGATAGTTGGATCCCGATACCCACTGCGAGTAAGAGTTACTCCTGGGAGAGTTTTACACATTACAATTAGCCGATCAAGTAGGTGTCTAGAAAAGTGTTAACGAGGTTACGCCTCTGGGAAAACGAGGTTTACAGTAATTAGGTTCGTGCGAAAGCACGGGGGACCTCCCTCAAAGTACCGACACTGGCCTGGCTGAAAGATTGGCGAACTTGTAGTGTGTAATTAATCCCGGCTAGTCTTTCCTTTTAGGGTTTGGAGGAAGATTTGATAAAAAGCAGTGGGAGCCATCCTGATTAGATAAGATAATAACCAATCTGATCTTGCACGAGCATACGCTAAAGTGTTTTCTTCTCTCTCTCTCCAGGTAGCGACCATTTCATGCCTTAATAAAGATAATAATATGGATGTATTGACCGAACCCGCATGTTATACTGTGCTGGGGAACGTTGGTTCCGTTCTTACCTATAAGAGTTATAGGACTGAACAGGATATAGGGGAATACCAGGATTCTCATGCCACCCGGATGAAGAAAGTACATGTTGATGCATTTTCTTCGGGTGTGTTCGTTACTGAGAACTGTTTCTCCATTTGCTCTACGTCCTGGGTATTAGATACCGGGTCAGGATCCCATATATGTAATCAGTTACATGGGCTTAGGAAAGGTAGAGAACTTGGAGAAGGTGATAAAGACATTAGAGTCGGAAATGGTGCAATTGTTGCAGCTAAGACTGTCGGGGAATATCACCTTGTATTACCAACTGGTAATACATTGGTTCTGAACGAATGCTATTACATGCCGAACCTGATATGCAACATTATATCGGTTTCTTTATTAAGTAAAGAGGGATATAATTTTGTATTACAGGACAATGTTATGAACATTTTCCATAACCAAAAGTTGGTTGGATCAGGCACGTTATGCAATGGCATTTATGTTCTAAATCAATCAACAGTCCTGAGCATAACAAACACACACAAGAGGAAGAGTTCTGAACTCAATGAATCCTTCTTATGGCATTGTAGACTGGGTCACATTAATGCGACACGACTAGCTAAGTTGCATAAAGATGGATATTTAAATCCGTTTGAATTTTCATCTTATGACACTTGCCAGTCATGTCTCAAAGGCAAGATGACCAAAACTCCGTTTACGGGACACGGAGAAAGAGTTACCGAACTCTTGGGACTTATACATAGTGATGTATGCGGTCCCATGTCTACACATGCCAGGGATGGTTCTTCATACTTCATTACATTCACTGACGATCTCTCTAGGTTCGGGTATGTGTTCCTGATGAAACACAAATCAGAAGCTTTTGAGAAATTTAGGGAATATAAGCAAGAAGTTGAGAACCAAACCGGAAAAAGTATTAAAATCCTACGATCTGATCGAGGAGGAGAATACTTAAGCAATGAATTCCTGGACTTCCTAAAAGAGAATGGGATTCTCTCTCAGCTGACTCCTCCATATACACCACAGCACAACGGTGTATCAGAACGGAGGAACCGCACCCTATTAGATATGGTGCGCTCTATGACGAGCACAGTTGAGTTACCTATTTCCTTCTGGGGTTATGCGCTGGAGACAGCAGCATACCTATTGAATCAAGTTCCATCTAAATCTGTACCTACCACACCATATGAGATATGGAGTGGGAAGAGACCATGTCTTAAACGAGTTAAGATATGGGGTTGCCCGGCCTATGTCAAAAGGCAAAATCCGGACAAACTCGAGGCACGGTCAGTTCTATGCAAGTTTGTGGGATATCCCAAACATTCACATGGATATCTTTTCTACCATACAGAGGAACAAAAAGTGTTTGTTTCTCGCCATGCCACCTTTTTGGAAAAGGAATTTCTTGCAAAAGAAATTAGTGGCGATGAGGTAGAACTGGAAGAAATTCCGGCTACACAAACTCAAACTGAAGATTTAGTGGAACCAGAGGATTCAGTAGCTCCCGACGAACCTCAGCCTCTCCGCCGATCTAGTAGGGTTCCTCGCCAACCTGAGAGATACTACGGTTTTCTCATGGACGGTGGAAGCGAGGATTGCATCATGGATGATGATGACCCAACTAGCTTCGAGCAGGCCATCACGAGTAGGGACTCAGTGAAATGGCTGGATGCTATGCGGTCCGAGATGGAATCCATGTACACCAACAAAGTATGGACTTTGGAAGTTGCTCCTGAAGGGGTAAAACCCATTGGGAGCAAGTGGATCTTCAAGAAGAAACTTGGTGTAGATGGGAAAGTGGAGACTTTCAAAGCTAGACTTGTAGCAAAGGGTTTTCGTCAAAGACCAGGTGTGGACTATGACGAAACCTTTTCTCCAGTGGCTATGGTTAAATCCATCCGAATCATGCTTGCCATTGCTGCCTTTCATGACTACGAAATCTGGCAAATGGATGTTAAGACCGCCTTTCTAAATGGTGATTTAGAAGAGTGCGTGTACATGACTCAGCCAGAGGGCTTCGTAGACAGTGGGAGCAGCGGGAAGGTGTGCAAGCTGCTTAAATCCATTTATGGATTAAAGCAAGCATCGCGGAGTTGGAACATCTGCTTTGACGTCGTTATCAAAAAGTTTGATTTCGTCAAAAACCCAGATGAACCTTGTATCTACAAGAAGGTGGCAGAGAGTAAGGTTGCCTTCCTCGTATTGTACGTGGACGACATACTCTTGATAGGAAATGATATTCCTATGCTGCAATCGGTCAAGCTCTTCTTATCACAAAGATTCTCAATGAAAGATCTTGGTGATGCCTCCTGCATATTGGGGATCAGGATCTATAGAGATAGATCCAAACGGATTTTGGGATTGTCCCAATCCAGGTACATTGACACCATACTAAAGAGGTTTAGTATGGAAGAGTCCAAGCGTAGGAACTTACCCACGATCTCTGGAGTCACTCTCTCCAAAGAGATGTCTCCCAAGACTGATTTGGAGAGAGCTCGCATGCAAGGGATACCCTATGCTTCGGCAGTAGGCTCTATCATGTATGCGATGCTATGTACCAGACCCGATGTAGCATACTCACTAAGTATAGTGAGCAGGTATCAAGCTGATCCTGGAGAGAGTCACTGGACAGCTGTGAAGAGCATTCTCAAGTACTTGCGAAGGACTAGAGATATGTTCTTGGTGTATGGTAACGGAGAACTCCAAGTGGAGTCCTTTACCGATTCGAGCTTCCAGAGTGATAAGGACGACTCTAAGTCGCAGTCGGGCTTTGTCTTTACCCTTTACGGAGGGGCGGTTAGCTGGAAGAGTTCCAAGCTGGAAACCGTGGCAGACTCGACGATGGAGGCTGAATACATCGCTGCCAACGATGCTGCTAAAGAAGCTGTCTGGATCAAGAAGTTCATTACTGAACTTGGTGTGGTTCCATCCATTGAGCATCCAATACCTTTGTATTGCGATAACAATGGAGCAGTGGCTTTGGCCAAGGAACCCAGGTCCCATCAGCGATCCAGGCATATTCTGAGGCGGTATCACCTGATCCGGGAGATAGTTGATCGCCGGGAGATCGAGGTCAGGAGGGTTGACACGAAGGACAACACTGCGGATCCACTCACGAAGGCCATTCCCCAGATACAGTTTGAGAGACTCTTCGGGATGCTCGGTATGCGATACTACAGCAGCTGGCCCTAGTGCAAGTGGGAGATTGTTAGTTGTATGTATGCCCTAGAGGCCAGTATTGTACAGATGATGTATATTATATTGGATGCTTGGACATATATAGAGATGACTTTCTTGCTCGACATGATAGTATGCTATCTGGTTGCTCTTTATCTTAACATGTACACTAGTCTCTTTATACTGTCTTATAGTTACATGTTGGTAAAGCCCTTAGGATGTGTACTTGACTACCTGGACTATGATGCAGATCATACTAGTGGGGACATGGTAGTCCATAAGTACATCCTTCAAGGTCCCTAGTCGTGGGTGTATCGAGACGGGGCATCGATATACCAGAGTAGACTAGCGTATACGCTTCTTGACCCATGTGATGGGCGATGGATGATCCCATATCCATTGGTGTTTGACATCAGAGATGGTATACGGGTGCTCAGTGGAGACTGGGTACACTGGACGGACTCGCCGAGAACTCCCAGATGGTATTATACCTCACGTCAGATGGCAGTTCTCAGGTGACACTTATACAGGTTAGTCTGCAGACCCGAGATCGTCATAGAGTCTTGTGTGATTCCCACTGTGCTTTGATCTCCACCTTACCATGTCCATGAGGGCATGCAAAACGGTGGTCTTTGGGTACAGTCCCGAGTCACATGGAGGCAATGAGCGATAGGAGGGGTTTCGTCTCTCCCGGTATTGGGGGTTGATGTTGCGCTGTGTTCGATTGGCCGTAACAGGGAAGTCCCTGGCCAGGGCTGATCAGAGATTTGCTGGTAAGTGTTACCAGTAGTTTCTCGACCCGTTATGAGCCTCACATCGGCACGACTTATCGGTTATTGGTGTCTGACGTATACCACCCCTAGACTTGATATGCGACATATCAGACGAAGAGACCGGACTGTATGGTAAGTGTTACTGGTTGGATTCACAGGAGTGTGAGCGGGCAAGCTCATCGATCTTCTGATCGCTCAATACCCGGATGGCCGTTACGTTTAGCAGACCGCTTGCGGCTTGTGGGTGCTTGATATGATCATCATCTGCTACCGGCGTATTGACGAGTCTTTACAGTCCTACACAGAGGTTTCCTGGTTCAAGCGAAACGAAATAGGAGCGCATATGAGATATGTGCAGGACCGAGAATAATGCGTGTATGTGATACCGCATTTCATTCTCGCGATATCTGTATCGAATGGTTATATTCGATATAACCTAGTTATCGAATCGAAGATCGATTCGATAAGCCGATACATTGAATACTAGTCGGTCATGTGCGACATGACCGGATCATTGAATCAAGTGTTGATTTAATGATTTAATGTATAATTATATATTTGATATATTACTTTGCATTAACTAGTATTGGTTCACTTTAAACGGATTTTTCTCACTTGGATTGCACATTGTATATGTGATATACTTTTGTGCACTTTTTGTATCATATTAGATGATGCATGTTTATTTGGTTAAGTGTAAAGAATAAACCCATGGTTAAGAGGATAATTAGGGTTTTGATTTTATCACACATTTATTTATCCATTCCTTTTTATTTAAATTGTTTTATAAAAACAAAATGGTTTTCTTTTGTCATGAAGCTTAATGAAGCTTCATGAAGGTTTGACTCAAAGACCATTTTGTCTTTATACTAAACCCTAACTATTCCCACTTACCATGGCTTGCTCTCTACACTTAACCCATGTTAGATTATGATAAGTATCAATTTTATTTCATTATTGAAAAATACTTATCATAATAACTAGCTCATCTTCTTCTTCTTCTTCAAGCTTGCTACAACAATGGCAACTTGAGTTTTAGTGAGAGAAATCCAAATCTAAAGTGAACCCACCTCCTATTTCTTCATCCTCTACCTATTGCCAAGTGGTTTTGGGTGTTTTCTTCACAAGTTTCACTACTTGGTGAAGTCGGAGCTTGAACTAGTGCAACCTCGACGTAGATCGTCTTTGACACGAAGCCGACGACCTTGCTCGCCCGTTTTCCCGATGAAGCCGACGAATGAGTCGAGGATTCATGATGGACAGCGAGGGCATGACCACATGGAGCTAAGGAGGTGGAAATCCGGATCTACAAAGGTTGTAGCATCTAACCTATAGTTAAATAGTTAACTAGTTTTCCGTTTCGCCTAAACATCTAGTAAACGATCCGTGTTAGGGTTTCTCGGCACCAATAATTTTTGAAATTGGCATGTTCGATACCTTGTGAGACTTCCTTAGGATGCCTAGGAACCCTACAACAAGACTAGGAATTACGCTTTAATGTGTAAACACATTTTGTAATCAGTCGTTGGTATCTCAAGAAGTATTAACGGTCGCATGAAGGATGTGTGAGCAAATTTCATCTAAAAATTCACCAATTAAGAAGTACTTTGGACGATGGACAAGAGTATAATAGCTTGATTTGAATTTCCAAGTGTAGGGGTAATATATACACACATGTAGAGGTATGTGATTGGGGTTTAGATAAGAGATAGGAATGAAAAATAGGACTTATATTTTTAGTAGAGATGATAAAAATTCCTAAGTTGAGATGGAACTGTAGGGTTCCTAGGCACTCTAATGAAGTCTCACAAGGCATCAATCTTGCCAATTTCAAAAATTATGGGTGCCGAGAAACCCTAATACGGATCGTCGGCTAGATTTCTAGGCGAAACGGTAAACTAGTTAACTACTTAACTAAAAGTTAGATGCTACAACCTTTGTAGATCCGGATATCCACTTCCTTAGCTCTACGTAGTCATCCTCTCGCTGTCCTTTTCGAATCCTAGACTCATTCGTCGGCTTCATCGGGAAAACGAGCGGAATAGGTCGTCGGCTTCGTGTCAAAGACGATCTACGTCGAGGTTGCACAAGCTCAAGCTCCGACTTCACAAAGTTGTGAAACTTATGAAGAAAACACCCAAAACAACTTGGCAAGAGGTAGAGGGTGAAGAAATAGGAGGTGGGTTCACTTTAGAATTGGATTTCTCTCACTAGAACTCAAGTTGCCATTGATGGCATCAAGGTTTCTTTCTTGAAGATGAAGATGAAGAAGAAGAAAGAATATGATAAGTGTTCAGATAAAATCAAAATAAATCAATACTTATCATAACTAAACCAAGGTTAAGTGTAGAGAAAAGACCATGGTAAAAAAGAAGGGTTAGGGTTAAGCTAGAAGACAAAATGGTTTCTTTAGTCAAAGCTTCATGAAGCTTCAACAAGCTTCATGATAAAAAGAAACCATTATGTTTTCATTTATCCATTTATATAAATAAAGAATGGATAAATAAATGAGAGAAAGAATCAAAACCCTAATTATCTACTTAACCATGGTTTAATTCTTTACACTTAACCAAATGAACAAGTATCATCAAACATGATACAAAAATGTGCACAAAAGCATATCACATATACAATGTGCATCAAGTGAGAAAAATCCGTTTAAAGTGAACCAATACTAGTTAATGTAAAGTAATATATCAAATATATAATTATACATTAAATCATTAAATCAACATTTGATTCAATGATCCGGTCATGTCGCACATAACCGACTAGAATCCAATGTATCGATTTATCGAATCAATGATTCGATAACTATGTCATATCGAATATAACCAATCGAAACATATATCGCGAGAATGAAATGCGGTATCACATACACGCATTATTCTCGGTCCTTCACATATCTCATATGCGCTCCTATTTCGTTTCGCTTGAGCCAGGAAACCTCTGTGTAGGACTCTAAAGACTCGTCAATACGCCGGTAGCAGATGATGATCATATCAAGCACCCACAAGCCGCAAGCGGTCTGCTAAACGTAACGGCCATCCGGGTATTGAGCGATCAGAAGATCGACGAGCTAGCCCGCTCACACTCCTGTGAATCCAACCAGTAACACTTACCGTACAGTCCGGTCTGTTCGTCTGATACGTCGCATATCAAGTCTAGGGGTGGTAAACGTCAGACCCCAATAACCGATAAGTCGTACCGATGTGAGGCTCATAACGGGTCGAGAAACTACTGGTAACACTTACCAGCAAATCTCTGATCAGCCCTGGCCAGGGACTTCCCTGTTACGGCCAATCGAGCACTGCGCAACATCAACCCCCAATACCGGGAGAGACGAAACCCCTCCTATCGCTCATTGCCTCCATGTGACTCGGGACTGTACCCAAAGACCACCGTTTTGCACGCCCTCATGGACGTGGTAAGGTGGAGATCAAAGCACAGTGGGAATCACACAAGACTCTATGACGATCTCGGGTCTACAGACTAACCTGTACAAGTGTCACCTGAGAACTGCCATCTGACGTGAGGTATAATACCATCTGGGAGTTTTCGGCGAGTCCGTCCAGTGTACCCAGTCTCCACTGAGCACCCGTACACCATCTCTGATGTCAAACACCAATGGATATGGGATCATCCATCGCCCATCTCATGGGTCGAGAAGCGTATACGCTAGTCTACACTGGTATATCGATGCCCCGTCTCGATACACCTACGACTAGGGACCTTGAAGGATGTACTTATCGACTACCATGTCCCCACTAGTATGATCTGCATCATAGTCCAGGCAGTCAAGTACACATCCTAAGGGCTTTACCAACATGTAACTATAAGACAGTATAAAGAGACTAGTGTACATGTTAAGATAAAGAGCAACCAGATAGCATACTATCATGTCGAGCAAGAAAGTCATCTCTATATATGTCCAAGCATCCAATATAATATACATCATCTGTACAATACTGGCCTCTAGGGCATACATACAACTAACAATCTCCCACTTGCACTAGGGCCAGCTGCTGTAGTATCGCATACCGAGCATCCCGAAGAGTCTCTCAAACTGTATCTGGGGAATGGCCTTTGTGAGTGGATCCGCCGTGTTGTTCTTCGTGTCAACTCTCCTGACCTCGATCTCCCGGCGATCAACTATCTCCCGGATCAGGTGATACCGCCTCAGAATATGCCTGGATCGCTGATGGGACCTGGGTTCTTTGGCCAAAGCCACCGCTCCATTGTTGTCGCAATACAAAGGTATTGGATGCTCAATGGATGGAACCACTCCAAGTTCAGTAATGAACTTCTTGATCCAGACAGCCTCTTTGGCAGCATCGTTGGCAGCGATGTATTCAGCCTCCATCGTCGAGTCTGCCACGGTTTCCTTCTTGGAACTCTTCCAGCTAACCGCCCCTCCGTAAAGGGTAAAGACAAAGCCCGACTGCGACTTAGAGTCGTCCTTATCACTCTGGAAGCTCGAATCGGTAAAGGACTCCACTTGGAGTTCTCCGTTACCATACACCAAGAACATATCTCTAGTCCTTCGCAAGTACTTGAGAATGTTCTTCACGGCTGTCCAGTGACTCTCTCCAGGATCTGCTTGATACCGGCTCACTACACTTAGTGAGTCTGCAACATCGGGTCTGGTACATAGCATCGCATACATGATAGAGCCTACTGCCGAAGCATAGGGTATCCCTTGCATGCGAGCTCTCTCCAAATCAGTCTTGGGAGACATCTCTTTGGAGAGAGTGAGTCCAGAGATCGTGGGCAAGTTCCCACGCTTGGATTCTTCCATACTAAACCTCTTTAGTATGGTGTCAATGTACCTGGATTGGGACAATCCCAATATCCGTTTGGATCTACCTCTATAGATCCTAATCCCCAATATGCAGGAGGCATCACCAAGATCTTTCATTGAGAATCTTTGTGATAAGAAGAGCTTGACCGACTACAGCATAGGAATATCATTTCCTATCAAGAGTATGTCGTCCACGTATAATACGAGGAAGACAACCTTACTCTCTGCCACCTTCTTGTAGATACAAGGTTCATCTGGATTTTTGACGAAATCAAACTCTTTGATAACGACATCAAAGCAGATGTTCCAACTCCGCGATGCTTGCTTTAATCCATAAATGGATTTAAGCAGCTTGCATACCTTCTCGCTGCTCCCACTATCTACGAAGCCCTCTGGCTGAGTCATGTACACGCACTCTTCTAAATCACCATTTAGAAAGGCGGTCTTAACATCCATTTGCCAGATTTCGTAATCATGATATGCAGCGATGGCAAGCATGATCCGGATGGATTTAAGCATAGCCACTGGAGAAAAGGTCTCGTCATAGTCCACACCTGGTCTTTGACGAAAACCCTTTGCTACAAGTCTAGCTTTGAAAGTCTCCACTTTCCCATCTACACCAAGTTTTTTCTTGAAGATCCATTTGCTCCCAATGGGTTTTACCCCTTCAGGAGCAACTTCCAAAGTCCATACTTTGTTGGTGTACATGGATTCCATCTCGGACCGCATAGCATCCAGCCATTTCACTGAGTCCCCACTCGTGATGGCCTGCTCGAAGCTAGTTGGGTCATCATCCTCCATGATGCAATCCTCGCTCCCACCGTCCATGAGAAAACCGTAGTATCTCTCAGGTTGGCGAGGAACCCTACTAGATCGGCGGAGAGGCTGGGGTTCGTCGGGTACTACTGAATCCTCTGGTTCCACTAAATCTTCAGTTTGAGTTTGTGTAGCCGGAATTTCTTCCAGTTCTACCATATCCCCACTAATTTCTTTTGCAAGAAATTCCTTTTCTAAAAAGGTGGCATGTCGAGAAACAAACACTTTTTGTTCCTCTGCATGGTAGAAAAGATATCCATGTGAATGTTTGGGATATCCCACAAACTTACATAGAACTGACCGTGCCTCGAGTTTGTCCGGATTTTACCTTTTGACATAGGCCGGGAAACCCCATATCTTAACTCGTTTAAGACATGGTCTCTTCCCACTCCATATCTTATATGGTGTGGTAGGTATAGATTTAGATGGAACTTGATTCAATAGGTATGCTGCTGTTTCCAGCGCATAACCCCAGAAGGAAATAGGTAACTCAGCTGTACTCATCATAGAGCGCACCATATCTAATAGGGTGCGATTTCTTCGCTCCGATACACCGTTGTGCTGTGGTGTATAAGGAGGAGTAAGCTGAGAGAGAATCCCATTCTCTTTTAGGAATTCCAGGAATTCATTGCTTAAGTATTCTCCTCCTCGATCAGATCGTAGGATTTTAATACTTTTTCCGGTTTGGTTCTCAACTTCTTGTTTATATTCCCTAAATTTCTCAAAAGCTTCTGATTTGTGTTTCATCAGGAACACATACCCGAACCTAGAGAGATCGTCAGTGAATGTAATGAAGTATGAAGAACCATCCCTGGCATGTGTAGACATGGGACCGCATACATCACTATGTATAAGTCCCAAGAGTTCAGTAACTCTTTCTCCGTGTCCCGTAAACGGAGTTTTGGTCATCTTGCCTTTGAGACATGACTGTCAAGTGTCATAGGATGAAAATTCAAACGGATTTAAATATCCATCTTTATGCAACTTAGCTAGTCGTGTCGCATTGATGTGACCCAGTCTACAATGCTACAAGAAGGATTCGTTCAGTTCAGAACTCTTCCTCTTGTGTGTGTTTGTTATGTTCAGAACTGTTGATTGATTTAGAACATAAATGCCATTGCACAACGTGCCTGATCCAACCAACTTTTGGTTATGAAAAATGTTCATAACATTATCCTGTAATACAAAATTATATCTCTCTTTACTTAATAAAGAAACCGATATAATGTTGCATATCAGGTTCGGCATGTAATAGCATTCGTTCAGAACCAATGTATTACCAGTTGGTAATACAAGGTGATATTCCCCGACAGTCTTAGCTGCAACAATTGCACCATTTCCAACTCTAATGTCTTTATCACCTTTTCTAAGTTCTCTACCTTTTCTAAGTCCATGTAACTGATTACATATATGGGATCCTGACCCGGTATCTAATACCCAGGACGTGGAGCAAATGGAGAAACAGTTCTCTGTAACGAACACACCCGAAGAAAATGCATCAACATGTACTTTCTTCATTCGGGTGGCATGGGAATCCTGGTATTCCCCTATATCCTGTTCAGTCCTATAACTCTTATAGGTAAGAACGGAACCAACGTTCCCCAGCACAGTATAACATGCTGGTTCGGTCAATACATCCATATTATTATCTTCATTAGGGCATGAAATGGTCGCTACCTGGAGAGAGAGAGAAGAAAACACTTTAGTGTAAGCTCGTGCAAGATCAGATTGGTTATTATCTTATCTAATCAGGATGGCTTCCACTGCTTTTTATCAAATCTTCCTTCAAACCTTAAAAGGAAAGACTAGCCGGGATTAATTACACACTACAAGTTCGCCAATCTTTCAGCCAGGCCAGTGTCGGTACTTTGAGGGAGGTCCCCCGTGCTTTCGCACGAACCTAATTACTGTAAACCTCGTTTTCCCAGAGGCGTAACCTCGTTAACACCTTTCTAGACACCTACTTGATTGGCTAATTGTAATGTGTAAAACTCTCCCAGGAGTAACTCTTACTCGCAGTGGGTATCGGGATCCAACTATCTCATAGAAGGTATGCAATCTCATTGCAAATTTCAACACTTGAAATTCCCGATAATATTTTTCCCCTAGCGTCCTATGACCTTGACAAAGGCCAACAAATCATAGCATGCTAGTCAAGTTCAACCCGTCATTTCTTGATTGAATCAAACCCACCCGCACGGCCCTTGACAAAGGCCAGCAAGGTCGCACGACTACCCTGAAACAATCTGCATCATATGCATAAGCAGATAATCACTATTCAGCTACCGCACACTACGCCTTGACAAAGGCCAACAAACGCAGCACGAATACTAAACAGTTCTTATCTGAAATGACGGAGGGCTACGACAGGTTTTTCTGAAAACCTATTGAGTAATGAACTTGATATCGTTGTAGAATGAAGTTTTGAAATGGAGTGATTTTGAGGCTTTTCTAGTTTTGCTAAAGGGCTCACTCCCGGTGAAGGGATCGTCGGCCCTTTCCTCGTCGAATGAGGTGCGGGATATATCATATATATCACTGTGCAAAGCAAAAACTCTTAAAAGCAATCAAAGCCAAACCGAGTGTGTAGCATCTGCCAGTTATTGCTAAAGGAGTCACTCCCGGTGAAGGGATCTCGGTCCTTTCCTCATCGAATAAGGTGCAGGGTATATCATATATACCGCTATGCAAAGCAAGAACTGTAGCTACCTGTTTTGTTTAAAATCTGATTCTACAACATCTTAGGTTTCTTTTCTTTCATTAATCACATTAATGAAGTCCCATCATTTAAATACCTAAACATCACAGATAGATATGACGTACACTTATGCCATCCGCATTCGCCTCGATGTCCCCTCGTGCACCGTTAGGTTAGGTAACTAACGACAGAGCAGGGCAGGGCTAGTGCGGGTGCAAAACATAAGTAACGTCTATATAATATATCATATATACTATATACTATATCCATCACAGAATCACATCACAGATATCGCAGCAGAAGAAACATATGAAATATTGGATATACTAGGACGTCCGTGTTTTCAATACGAGCCAGTATAAAACACGGATTCCACGGTCGTGATGAATAGCCAATCCCACACCCCTAGACCCCTACGAGAGCGGCAAGAAACCCTGCCAATTCTAGGGTTAGGAGACCCGGACTCGACTCCTCGAGTTGGTCTCCCACTGGACCCCAGAACCCGGTTACTTGTGCTCCCCTCCTTGGGTCTATCCTAATGCGGAAAAGTAAATAATATACAAAAGGTGACAACTTCCGCTTCCTGGAAGTGCCCCAAATAAAAGAATATTACATACAAGTTTTTACATGAATGAAAATGAAAATGAAAAACACTCATCTCACATAAAACCCCCCGGCTATTTGAACACGACGATCCAATATAACATATCCAGCAACACATAACATCACATGTCATCAACGTAAGTAAGTATGCATACCCCAATTGTCGTTGACGTATAGCAACGAAACCGGCGATATGAACATACTACACTTACGGTCACAGAAAAGAAAGTGTAAAACTACAACAGTTGGAATCCGCAACCTCTTTAGACATCGCATGCCTAACAGATATAAATCCCGCATTTTAGTCTCATTATTGAAAACTCTTTTCAATATCATATGGGACTAAATTGCTAGATTTATAACATTCATTCAGTTATCTCATAACTACTTGTGAATTCCAATTATTGTATCACATTCCAGATAAACAGAAAATGTTAAACTTTCCGATCGAACAGTCGAATACCCAAGTTTTCCCGATACAACTCAACACATGAAATAAGTCTAACAACATTCAGTTCGTGCCTCAGTACCAACGGTCCAGCCGTAAAAGGGTCAAGCCAACGCCTCACATGTGGCACGCCGTACTGCCCCAAACCCGAAGGTTCAAAGGGCAGTTCAAGACGGTCACATAATCGAGTTAAGGTTTGTTGTCTTCTAGAGGGTCCATCGCGTTACTTGCACTACTTAGAACGTCGTTAAACTACGGAAAAATCCAACACTTGGAAATCTCCCGACAGGGGAAAAATTGGGTATTTATATCCGGTCGAACTTTTTAGCATATTCTAAAAATTATCCGGAAATACACAAATGACGAAATTTGATTATCCGATCGAAATACCGAATCCCCAAAACAACCCAGAAAATTCAACTCTTGAATAAATTTTAAAAATTCCCAGAAAATCCAACACCAGAAGATATCAGTTACTGTGCAAAAATTATATAATAATTTAATAAATCTGCCGCGGATCCGCCGCCTAAGGAGGCTTAGGCCGCGGATCCGCCACGCTTTAGATTGTTCATAAAGATATTTTTGCACCGTAATTCATATATTTCCCTGCTGAATTTTTTAGCAATTTTTAATCTGGAAAAATCCCAGAATTTAGAAAAAGTCCAGAGAGCATCTTAAAGTTAGGTTTTCGGGTTCGATCGGGTTTCAAATTGCGTCTAGACTTCGCCTAAGGCTCTAGCTAGGCTCTGATACCACTGTAGGGTTCCTAGGCACTCTAATGAAGTCTCACAAGGCATCAATCATGCCAATTTCAAAAATTATGGGTGCCGAGAAACCCTAATACGGATCGTCGGCTAGATTTCTAGACGAAACGGTAAACTAGTTAACTACTTAACTAAAAGTTAGATGCTACAACCTTTGTAGATCCGGATATCCACTTCCTTAGCTCCACGTAGTCATCCTCTCGCTGTCCTTTTCGAATCCTAGACTCATTCGTCGGCTTCATCGGGAAAACGAGCGGAATAGGTCGTCGGCTTCGTGTCAAAGACGATCTACGTCGAGGTTGCACAAGCTCAAGCTCCGACTTCACAAAGTTGTGAAACTTGTGAAGAAAACACCCAAAACAACTTGGCAAGAGGTAGAGGGTGAAGAAATAGGAGGTGGGTTCACTTTAGAATTGGATTTCTCTCACTAGAACTCAAGTTGCCATTGATGGCATCAAGGTTTCTTTCTTGAAGATGAAGATGAAGAAGAAGAAAGAATATGATAAGTTTTCAGATAAAATCAAAATAAATCAATACTTATCATAAATAAACCAAGGTTAAGTGTAGAGAAAAGACCATGGTAAAAAAGAAGGGTTAGGGTTAAGCTAGAAGACAAAATGGTTTCTTTAGTCAAAGCTTCATGAAGCTTCAACAAGCTTCATGATAAAAAGAAACCATTATGTTTTCATTTATCCATTTATATAAATAAAGAATGGATAAATAAATGAGAGAAAGAATCAAAACCCTAATTATCTACTTAACCATGGTTTAATTCTTTACACTTAACCAAATGAACAAGTATCATCAAACATGATACAAAAATGTGCACAAAAGCATATCACATATACAATGTGCATCAAGTGAGAAAAATCCGTTTAAAGTGAACCAATACTAGTTAATGTAAAGTAATATATCAAATATATAATTATACATTAAATCATTAAATCAACATTTGATTCAATGATCCGGTCATGTCGCACATAACCGACTAGAATCCAATGTATCGATTTATCGAATCAATGATTCGATAACTAGGTCATATCGAATATAACCAATCGAAACATATATCGCGAGAATGAAATGCGGTATCACATACACGCATTATTCTCGGTCCTGCACATATCTCATATGCGCTCCTATTTCGTTTCGCTTGAGCCAGGAAACCTCTGTGTAGGACTCTAAAGACTCGTCAATACGCCGGTAGCAGATGATGATCATATCAAGCACCCACAAGCCGCAAGCGGTCTGCTAAACGTAACGGCCATCCGGGTATTGAGCGATCAGAAGATCGACGAGCTAGCCCGCTCACACTCCTGTGAATCCAACCAGTAACACTTACCGTACAGTCCGGTCTGTTCGTCTGATACGTCGCATATCAAGTCTAGGGGTGGTAAACGTCAGACCCCAATAACCGATAAGTCGTGCCGATGTGAGGCTCATAACGGGTTGAGAAACTACTGGTAACACTTACCAGCAAATCTCTGATCAGCCCTGGCCAGGGACTTCCCTGTTACGGCCAATCGAGCACTGCGCAACATCAACCCCCAATACCGGGAGAGACGAAACCCCTCCTATCGCTCATTGCCTCCATGTGACTCGGGACTGTACCCAAAGACCACCGTTTTGCACGCCCTCATGGACGTGGTAAGGTGGAGATCAAAGCACAGTGGGAATCACACAAGACTCTATGACGATCTCGGGTCTACAGACTAACCTGTACAAGTGTCACCTGAGAACTGCCATCTGACGTGAGGTATAATACCATCTGGGAGTTCTCGGCGAGTCCGTCCAGTGTACCCAGTCTCCACTGAGCACCCTACACCATCTCTGATGTCAAACACCAATGGATATGGGATCATCCATCGCCCATCTCATGGGTAGAGAAGCGTATACGCTAGTCTACACTGGTATATCGATGCCCCGTCTCGATACACCTACGACTAGGGACCTTGAAGGATGTACTTATGGACTACCATGTCCCCACTAGTATGATCTGCATCATAGTCCAGGCAGTCAAGTACACATCCTAAGGGCTTTACCAACATGTAACTATAAGACAGTATAAAGAGACTAGTGTACATGTTAAGATAAAGAGCAACCAGATAGCATACTATCATGTCGAGCAAGAAAGTCATCTCTATATATGTCCAAGCATCCAATATAATATACATCATCTGTACAATACTGGCCTCTAAGGCATACATACAACTAACAGGAACCCTAGAAGGAAAACTCAAAAGATGCTAAAAGCTAAATAAATCTACAGAACATATACAATCTTAAGTTAAATGATAACGAAGCGTGAAAAATATGGGTGGATAATTTTTGAGTCAAAGATAATAGAATTTCTTGTAGAAAACCGAATTGGAGAATAAAAGTCAATAGGCCGAATTGATGGGATTTTGTAGGTAGTATCTGCTGAAAACCCTCAGGAGACAACACTCCTACCAGGGACACCTAGAGATTTAACGGCTTGTTGCACGAGCTCAGTGCAATCGCGTTTCTTTGCGAAAGTGAGGTTAGGTCTTTTTCGAGAATAAACTAGTTTTGCTTGAGGACGAGCAAAAGATAAGTTTGGCGGTATTTGTTCATATCATAATTTTGTATTATTATATTCCCTATTCTTATTCATTTTACAAATAAACAGGTGCTTTTGATCCATGTCTGCTGCATAGTTGCAGGTTACAGGTTCTCGAAACAAAAACAGTGAAAATGATGAAAAGACGGCACAAAAGTGAGACCACGACCAACAAATTGAAGAATCTTGAACATGCCTACAGTTCGAAGAATAAACAAAGATCAATGGACAATTTCACAGAGCACAAAGGCAGTGCAAGGTTCAAGACTTCGACACGAAGCAAAGGGTAAAAGTCCACGACATTATGCACTGTGGAAATCTGGAAGAGAACTAGATGACAATCTGAGAAACCAAGTGAAGAAACAAGAAGACAAAATGCAACCAGAAGCAGCCCAGAGAAATTCAGTCAACAAGACCACTATATGGCCGCGGATCCGCGGCCATGATAAGCCCGTGTCGGTGTGTCGTTTGACGGTGTGGCAGTGCGTTGACTAGGCTTCTTAGGGGTAAATTTGTAAATGCATATAGGGATCGAATGTAACCCTAGGGTTTCTTTGATCTATAAATAGAAATCCTAAATCTCTTTTTGAGGTATGCCTCTTTTTATTGAAAAAATTCAGAATTCATTGTAATATTTTGAAGAGAGCATCGAATAAAGTAAGTAGTTTTTTTTACCATGCCCTAGTTCTTAAATTCTTTTCTGCCCTAGTATAGATTTTATTATCCGCCCTAGTTAATTAGCTTAGCACTTTTTATTCATCTGCCGTAGCTTAGATAATTAGGTTATTGAATTGAAAACTCATAAAAAATGAAATCTTTTATCAATCGCCTAATGAGTGAGTAATTCCTCACTTGTTAGGGTTAGGAATAGGAAAGGTTTGAGAGATGAAAATCTCTCACCCCTTTCTTGCCCATCGCATATTTTTTATAGGACTCCATGCATACATACACACACCGCTCACTACGGCGCCCTACCCCACGAGATAACGGTGATACCGTAGTTTAAAAGACCGGTTGTGCATGTTTTCCATGGAGGTTAGGGTAAGAATTAAGAAAGGACGGACAAGGACCTAGAGGAAGAAACATCATTTCTTCCCGATCGTCCTAATCCCCTTTATTAATTATTACTATAACACCTAAATAGATCAAAATTAGGGCATTGAAAGCGGTGAGAAATCTTAAATTTCCAAACTTAACCTAAAACTAACCCTAGCAAGGTTTTAATCCTAGTCTAAATCAACCTTAGTTTTTAGTGATAATCAATCCAACACCAATTGGAATTAACTCGTTAGAACAAATTGAGAATACACAAAATCCCTGTGGACCGATCCGTACTCACCGGCTAGCTACCAAGCGACGCCGTTCTTGATTGCGGTTAACAATTCTTTGATCATAAAATCTCTCTCAAATCAGTCCATCTCTTCAAGGAATCCACATCTGAAAAAGAAGAAGAGATGAAGAACTGTGAGAACATTCAGCTGCGTAACCATACGTTGCCTGAAAAGAATCTCGGACCCTCAAACAAAAGTTCAGGTAAAAGAGACAAGGGGAAGGAAAAAGTCCCTGAGGAGATTGCCCTCGATGATAGAGTCGTCGAAGAGCTCACAGCCAAGGACCCACCCAAAAAGAACAAGGTAGATTACAATGTCCTGGAACATCTGAGGAAGATACCCTTACAATTGAGTATTTTGGATGCCCTTCTCCTATCTAAAGAGGCACGAGATTCCCTGATCAAGGCGTTATAAGAGCCCGACCAGTTTCAAGCCTTCCTTGCAGAAGAAAAGATGAAGGACGAGCTGGAAGAAGTTCACACGGCTGACATCGCGTTCAGCGATGAAGACCTCCTTCTCGGAATGTGCGAGCACAACCGTCTTCTGTATGTAACCGGATATTGTCACGATATCAAGATAGGGAAGATCCTGGTCGACAACGGGTCCTCCGTCAACCTTCTCAATGTAAGAGTGTTGAAGGAGATTTGTATGAATGTGCAGCACTTGGCTCGGGATAAAATTACCATTTTCGGTTTTGACTCCCAATCATCACAAACACTCGGGTCTGTAATACTGACATTACGCTTCGAGCTGCTCGTCACTGACATCAAGTTCCATATTATCGACGCCAAGATTTGCTGCAACGCTTTGTTCAGCAGGTCTTGGTTACATGAGTACAACATCATCCCTTCTACACAACATCAGTGTATGAAGTACTTCAAGGACGGTCTTGAGTACACAGTTACAGGGGAGTTGAACCCATTCTCCATAAATGAAGTCCGCAAATATGAAGATGCCAAATACTTCTTACCAGACTTCGAAGACATGGAAAAATGTCGCAAACCGGAGAATAAACAAAAAGCCATCGCCACTATCCCGATATTTGGGAGCGATACCGAGGAGGATGAAGAGATGGTCTACTCGGGATAACCCCAGGGCAATAAGCCAGGACCATCTATTCCTATTCTGATCTTTGGCAGTGACTCTGAAGACGAGGCCAATACAATGTTCTCCATCCGCCCGTCATTGCAGACCTTTGCTGGAGCTGACCAGAGTTTACAAATTACCATGGTTCCGCAGCGGCATTACAAAGAACTTGATGCGCTCGGTACATACTGGGTGCAAGAGCTGTAGACCTTCTACGTTCCTCCTAGGCGAAAAGGTGAAAAGACGGTCCTCTTCTACCAATCTACGGAGACCAAGGTAGAAAAAGAAGTCTGGCATGGTGCTGATTTTGCGCTTGATAGGCTCCAACCAATCCGTCTGCCCAGATATTACGCAGAGGGATTAAAAAGGCTGTTAAGATGCCAGGGCGTACCCTTAAAACAGACCGCTCGACAAGCCCAGTTCTACAACAGGATTTGGAACATTTCCGGGACTCAGCGAAAGATGCTCAACGGGAGGATAGAGATGACTGGACTTGGATACGTCCGGTCCAGGAAACGGGAATGAGTCCATAGCTTCCATGTTATAAATGATTCCGGTGAAAAAGCAATGCATTTCCAGATAGCGCTAGTATTGAACCGGAGCGAGAGCCTGCTGTGAAAATGCTAAGTCCGTCATTCGAAGAACAGATTGACAAGCTAATAAGGGAAGCGGGTCAAAAGTTCGGGATGACCATAGCCGCGAAATGGCCATTTATGAGAAAGCCATGACGCAACGTCTCATTCAGCAGGCTACGGAGGATGACGATGCCCTTCACCCCCAGCCCGCTGTGCGCTCTCGTGGCAAAAAAAATCCCGACGTAGAAGCAACAACAAGGTGAAGAACGGGAATGACGCTCAAAAACAGCGAAGTGGGCCTAAGAAGCCGCACGATCGAGAAGAGGTCCGCTGGAATTCATCGCTCATAAAGAAGATGGGTCGGGAATATTCCTTCCCTCAAGACAAGACAAGGAAAATATTTAACCTTGTCATGAAGCATCAAATGATGACACTCCCGGAGTCTCAACACCCTGAGCAAGTAAACGAGAGCCACCATCCGGTTTATTGCTCCTACCACCGAGCAATAGGACATCCTCTTGAAGATTGCTTCACCTTCAAAGACTGGGTCGAAGATCAGTATCAACGAGGCAGATTCGCTCTATCCGACAGTTGGAAGGTAACCCCACCACGAAAGCATGAGCCAAGAGCAACTTACACCGTGAAGGAAAGTCTGGATCAACATCGATCTTGGAAACGGACTTGTACCTGCCACGTGATAACGTTTTCAAAGGGGGAAGAGCATGAGAATATGGATGACCTCTCCCATTGCTTCACAAATGAAGACGAAGATGAGGTGATCTCAGAATTTCCACCAGCACCAAAAGAGCTGGAAGATGGGATACATACCATGGCGGACAACCTGAGAAAGATCGACTTGGGGACGGAAAACGAGCCAAGGCCAACGTTCGTCAGTGAGCTGTTGTCTGAGAAGCAGATGGCTACACTAAAAGATGTGCTTATGCAGTATAAAGACTGCTTCGCGTGGAACTATTCCGAGATGCCGGGACTAGATCCAAAAATAGCCGTGCATAAACCGGCAATATCACCGGACGTCAAGCCATTCAAACAAGCACCAAGAAGAATGCGGCTCGAGCTTGAGATGAGTATCAATGCCGAAGTCAAGAAGCTAATTGAGTCCGGCTTCATCCAAGAAGTTCAATACCTTGACTGGATCACCAATATCGTTCCGGTAATGAAGAAAAATGGGACAGTACACATCTGCGTAGATTTTCGGGATCTCGATAAAGCTTGTCCGAAGGTTGACTTTCCAGTACCTGTTACTGAGATGATGATCGATAACACATCCACCCATGAATTCTTCTCCTTCATGGATGGATCTTCAGGGTATAATCAAATAAAGATGCATTCTGAAGACCAAAAGTACACCGCTTTCCGGACTTTGCTGGGCATATTCTGCTACAAAGTGATGCCCTTTGGTTTGAAGAACGCTGGAGCCACCTACCAGAGGGCCATGGCAAAGATCTTTGATGACCTTATACACGAGATTGTCGAATGTTATATCGACGACCTCATGGTTAAAAGCAAATCGTATGAGGAGCACTGGGAGCATATGAAGATAGTGTTCCAGCGTCTTCGGAAATATAATCTGAAGATGAACCCTCTGAAATGCACGTTTGGAGTATCCTCAGGCAAATTCCTAGGATTCATCATCCGACACCGAGGCATCAAAATAGACCCACTGAAGATCAAGGCGATCATGGAAATGCCCACGCCAAGAACTCTTAAACAACTGCGGTCTCTCCAAGGAAAGCTCGCGTATATCCGACGGTTCATAGCTAACCTTTCCGGAAAATGCCACCCCTACAGCTATCTAATGAAGAAGGGGAACCCATTCATTTGGGATTGTAAAGGCTAAAATGCTCTATACGAAATCAAACAATACCTGCAGAACCCGTCGGTACTGACCGCTCCAGTCAAGGGAAAACTTTTCATCCTGTACACAACAACCCTTGAAGGTTCTTTAGGCGCGCTATGTGCACAAGAGAACGGCCAAGGGAAGAAGAGAGCTCTCTACTATTTGAGTCGAGTCCTTCTGGGGGCAGAAAACAACTATCCCCCTATTGAAAAGCATTGCCTAGCATTGATCTTCGCGATAACGAAGTTTCGACATTATGCCTTGGCATATGAGGTCCATCTCATATCAAAGGCGGATCCTCTCAAGTATTTGATGTCAAGAGCCATACTAACTGGAAGGCTTGCCAAATGGACCCTCCTCTTGATGGAATTCTCGATAATCTATCGACCTCTTAAGGCGGTAAAAGGTCAGGCCATCGCCAACTTTCTCGCAGAGCATCTGATACCCGCCGACTCTCCCTTGAACTGCGAGTTGCCGGACGAACACGCGTTTGACACAATTGGCAGGGAGAAAGAAGGGAGTGATACATGATGGGAACTCTACTTCGATGGAGCGTCCTCCTTGAAGAACACCCCCATGATTAAAGCCGGGGCGGGCCTTATCTTCGTGACTCCATAAGGAGGGATAATGCGTTTCGCCCTTTCATCAACAGAGCCGAGAACAAACAATGAAGCTGAGTATGAAGTTTTGATAGCAGGTCTTGAGATTGCTGTCGACATGGGAATCGAAAACCTCCTCATATATGGAGACTCCAAGCTAGTCGTTAGCCAAGTAAATGGCGACTACCAGACATGCAAGCCAGAACTGATCAGGTATGGTGAAAGAGTGCAGCAACTGCTGATTCAAATTCCTTCCTACGTCTTGGAAAGCATACCGCATGCGGAAAATAGCAAGGCGGATGCGTTAGCCAAGCTTGCTAAAGAACTGGCCGACGAAAACCTCGATGACGTAAGGATCATTTTGCAAAGCCGTCGGATTCTCGTGCCAGCAGAAATATCTCCGAAGTCGTCTGAAAGAAAGGGAGCGACTGAACAAGCGGTCTTCCAAATAGAGGAAGAAAAGGCTGAGGATTGGAGAGAATTCTTTATAGATTACTTCAAATCCCATCGAACGCCCGAAAACGCATCATCAAGACATCAGCTCATGAAGCGAGCTCTTTCTTTCGCATTCCTCAATGATACTCTACATAAGAGATCGTTCGATTGTTTATGGCTAAGATGTCTGGGACCAAAAGAAGCGAGGAGAGTCGTCTATGAAACTCATGACGGACTATGCGGTTCCCATCAAGCCGGGCCAAAGATGAAGCTGAAGATCAAAAGAATGGGTTACTATTGGCCCACGATGATTCAGGACTGCCTTGAATATAAGAAGCAGTGTCACTCGTGCCAAATTCAAGGGGACTTCATCCACCGGCATCCGAATCCGCTACACCCAACACTGGTTAGCTGGTCATTCGAAATGTGGGGAACCGATATAATTAGGCCCATCGAACCGACATCATCCAAGGGACATCGGTTCATATTGGCAATGACCGATTACTTTTCCAAGTAGGCAGAAGCAATACCGCTAAGAGAGGTGAAGACGAAGAACATCCTCCATTCTTCAGGACACATGTCATCTACCGGTTCGGCACTCCGCGATGGATCATCTCGGATAATGGGCCGGCCTACAGAAGCCATAAGATCAGCCGCTTCGCACAACATCATAAAATAGATTGGAGATACTCTTCGGTTTATAATCCCCGAGCTAACGGTCTAGCTGAAGCTTTCAACAAGACCTTGACAAAGATCATAAAGAAAACGTTGTCCAGAAATAAAAAAGGACTGGAATGAGAGATTGCATGAAGCTCTCTAGGCTTATCGAACCACGTTCAAGACGGCCACGAATACAATGCCATTCACGTTGGTATTCGGCACGGAAGCAGTACTTCCCTTGGAGATAGAGCTACCCTCTCTACGAGTAGCAGTTCGATACGAGTTGACGGATGAAGAAAATGCCTATCTTCGGCTTGAGGAGCTCGATGCCCTCGATGAAACTCATCTCATGGCACAACAAAACCTGGAAGCTTACAAAGCAAGGATGACGCGCTCATACGAAAGATCGACTAGGCCGAGAACATTCCACCAAGGCGAACTCATGCTAGTTGTAAAAAGACCTATGATCCCCAATCATGCTAAACGGGGGAAATTCGAGCCAAACTACGAGGGTCCATACATCATAGACAAGGTTTATCAATGTGGGGCCCACTTGCTCATGGATTTGCACGGCGAAAGACCCTTCCGGCCAATAAACGGCCAGTTCCTTAAGAAATACTACGCTTAACAAGTCATGGCTCAGGTTAATGATGGATGACGAAGCTCGTGTCCGCTCGCCGTCTTCATGAGTCCAAACTCTATAAGTAGTATCCGGCGAAATCTCGCCTCAAAATCCCGACGGACCGTAACGTCTTTAAAAATAGCTGTGGACTGAGATGTCCCTAAACTACAATGGACCGAGATGTCCTTAAACCAACATTGGACCGAGATGTCTTTAAACTAACAATGGACTGCAATGTCTTTAAACTAAATACGCCGCCTCAAACACGGCGACAGTGGAATCCAGGTCCACAGATCCCAGCGGTGAGGATTGCAACTTAAGTTTCGCTGGCTGCACAACCGCCCCGGTGGCGAAATTCCCCTAAGTGCCATTGGAAAACGGAGGAGTTAAAAAAAATAAATGATGCGGTACGTCCATAAGCAAAAGGGGCACGGATGAAAACCTGAAAGAGCGTCATGAGTAAAAACAGCAGGGCTATCGGCGAGCTTGTGAAAACCTGAAAGGGCGCAATCTCGTGATGTAAAAAATTGCGGTATGTCCACGAGCAAAAGGGGCACGGATGAAAACCCGAAAGGGCGCCGTGAGTAAAAACAGCAGGGCTACCAGCGAGCTTGTGAAAACCTGAAAGGGCACAATCTTGTGATGTAAAATAAAAGAAAAAAAAGAAAAAAAAACGGTACGTACTCAAGCGAAATGGGAACGGATGAAAACCCGAAAGGGCTCCGTATGTAAAAACAGTAGGACTGCCGGCGAGTTCGTGAAAACCCGAAAGGGCGCAGACTCGTAAAAAATCATGCGCACTTGAAAGGTCCTTTCGACCTTGTGAGGAGAAAACACCCGTGTAAGATCCTTACGACTCACTAAAGGAAGCAACACACTTAGGGATCCCTACGATCCCTAAGGAGAAATTACACTTACGAGATCCTCACGACTCATAAGGAGAATCCCCCCTATGAGATCCTCATGGCTTGTAGGATTCAAAAGCCTTAAGGTACAGGGATACGAACATGTTCTTAAGCCATCACACTCCCCAATTTGCCGTACAAGCGGTTCAATATTGACCTTTGTATACAATCCACGTGCACAAATAAACGTTTCCCCCACCAAGTCCCACCAACGATGAGGAATGTCCTCATATGGTGAACGGCACTTGTAAGTCCTCTCGACTAATAAGGAGAAAACACTCTTGTAAGATCCTTACGACTTATAAGAGAACACACACTTAGGAATCCTCACGACTCCTAAGGAGAAAACACACCTACGAGATCCTCATGACTCATAGAGATAAACACCTTTATGAGACCCTTATGGCCCATGAAGTCAAAAGCCTTAGTCGACAGGATCCTAACCCTGTTTTCTAAGCCACTTTTGTTCGAATCGACAAAGACAAATGATGATTCGCTCCTGGCCATATTCCAGTCGTAGCGATGCTGATGCTAAGATTGGTATCAGATCTCAAGTTCCATACTCGCAGCAAAAATCAGCGAGCCAAAATGCATATGAAATAGCCGAAATGATAGGGCAACTCGCAACAAAAATCAGCGAGTAAAATATATGCATATAAAAATAGGCGAAATGATTGGGCAACTTGCAATAAAAAGCAGCGGGTAAAGAAAAAGAAAAATAGCTGAAATGATTGGGCACTGCGAAAAATAGCCAAAATGATTGGGCAATCGCGACTTTCGCGATATAAAAAGCTGAAATGATAGAGCATTGCGGAAAGAAATAAAAAAATGAAATGAAACTTTTGCCGTGCAGGTGAGATCACATTGACCCCTGTATACAATCCATGGGCACAAACGAAAAGGGAACCATATTGCCCCACCGGGCTTCGTCAAAGGGAAGCCAAATCTCAATGGCTACATCTACAGCCTAGAGATCAACAATGGCGTTCTTCCTCCCCCCAGCAGGATGCAGACGCGACATCAACAAACGGAGCAATGGAAAAGTCCCCTAGTTCCAAATCTCAACGGTTCACGGACAACCTAGAGACTACTTCGGAGCCATGGCAGAGTCCCTGGTTCCAAGTCTCGACGGCAACATCTACAGCCTATAGATCAACAACAACGTTCTTCCTCCCTCCAGTAAGATGCAGACGCGACATCAACAAATGGAGCAATGGCAAAGTCCCCTAGTTCCAAATCTCGACGGTTCACGGACAACCTAGAGACTACCTCGGAGCCATGGCAGATTCCCTAGTTCCAAGTCTCGACGGCAACATCTACAGTCTAGAGATCAACAACAGCGTTCTTCCTCCCTCCAGCAGGATGCAGACGCGACATCAACAAATGGAGCCATGGAAAAGTCCCCTAGTTCCAAATCTCGACGGTTCACAGACAACCCAGAGACTACCTCGGAGCCATGGCAGAGTCCCTAGTTCCAAGTCTCGACGGCAACATCTACAGCCTAGAGATCAAAAACAATGTTCTTCCTCCCTCCAGCAGGATGCAGACGCGACATCAACAAACGAAGCCATGGCAAAGTCCCCTGGTTCCAAATCTCAACGGTTCACAAACAACCCAGAGACAACCTCGACATTAGTCGCAATATTGCAGACACAATGTCAACAAACGAAGCAAAAGAAGATCCCTAGCTTCAGGGTCTTGACGGGAACTCAAATGAGACCTGAAAGACTATCGGAGATCATCCTACTCCAGTGCAGAGTGGTCATGACTCATCGGGGCTCCCAAACTGAGCCTGACCTCAAGTAAAAAGCGACATGGAATATCCCTAACTCTTGCTCTTTCGACGGTAATATCACCTGGAAGATTACTTGAAGATGTTTTGTCCAGCCCCCGAAGGGATCAAAGATACAACAGTCGTGGGGCTACTTGAATCGCAAGATTGCGTATCGAGGAATACACCGGCCAACGCGACGGTATGACGGGTAAAAAACCTAGTACCACAGACCCTAACGAACTTCTATTAGCAGGAGTTAACTGTGACGTTAGGACATCCTTGCGAGAACTTCTCGATTCGTCTTGATTCGTTGGGAAAAATAATGTTTCTGCAAGAACTTCTCGACTCGTCTCGACTCGTAGGGAAAAGCCTTAGTCAATGGGGATAAGGACCTGTTTCCTAAGCACTGGGGCCCTGCAAGTCGGTCCAAGATGGACTATTGCATACTATTCATGGGCCACACTCTCCAAAGTCGAATATCGACAAGGAGGGAAACAACCACCTATGAGTCCTCTCGACTTGTAAGAGGGAAATTTCTCTTATGAGATCTCTACGACTCTCAAGAGAAAACGCACATAAAAGTCCTCACGACTCCTAAAGAGAAAACGCGCCTGCGGGATCCTCACGACTCGTAGGGAGAAAAGTCTTTATAAGACCATCATGACTCATAAAGTTGAAAAGTCTTAGGCAGCAGATCTGAACCTGTTTTTTAAGCCATCGCTGCCCTGCAAGGAGATCAAGATAGACTATCTACGACCACATTTGCCAAAGGGACATGCCGATATGAAATAAAATATGTCTTTTATTCATGAATGCAAGTGGATACAGGATACATTTCACAAAGGAATCAAAATGAATGCATGTTATTCATAAATCGCAAGATTACAATCAATACAAAATAAAAGAGGGGTACAAAGACAGTTATTGAGGAGGAGGCGTTTTCAACAAATCAGAAAGCCGCTCGCGTGCTCCTCTCAATCCTTTCTCATGATCGGCCACCGCGGCCAACTCCGGTTCAACTTGAGCCCGTTGCCATAAACAGAACGAAAGTTTCCTATCGGCTTCTAGCATGGCAGCTTCGCAGTCTTGCATGACCCGCTCAGCGAGGTTAAGCATCCGCCTCAGCGTCAACCCATCTGAAATACATCTCTGGAGGTTGTCAAAAACAACTTTTAGCTGTCCAGCATTCGCTTCAATTTGGGCGCGCAATCAGACAGATTCACTGGAAGCCACCTCATGTTCCTTTCATCTCAGGTTCGCCTCTTTTTCAAAATGGCGAATGAAAAGAACACTATGCTCAACCCACACAGCCCGCTGGGAGTTCGAAGCCAATACTTCAGGAGCGGGACGCTTGAGCTCGATCTTGTGCAAACAAGTCTCGATCTTTCTACAGTAATCGACCCAAGAGCCGAAGAGATCTTCATCATGGAAGTTTACGAGTTTCGCCAGCATTGGATTAACCTCAACGGCAAAATCCGTAGTAGAAGTAAGGGCCTCAGCATTAAGATCTTCGATGAATTCGCTCAATATTCGCCGGTTGTTTGCAGTGCCCCTGGAAGATATGCGTTTAGCGATGGGCCCTACAGGCATTAGGATACGAGACTCAGAAGGAGTCTGAGCTGGTGCAATTGCTGTAAAATGAGTTACGGTCAAATTTCAACTCGGGAGATAAAGAAAACACAAGAGGGATAGAGTCTATTATACCGGCTGTAACAGGCGGAAGGATGCGGAGTACCGGAGGTACGGTTATTCTCTCGTCTCCTCCTCTGACCCGTGACGCTATGATCAACATGTAGAAAACTTAACAACAATACGTTTATTCATAAAAGAAAGGAAGGGATGTCAGTTGAAGAATATACTAAACAATACCAGAAGGCGGAATGACTTCCGACTAAAAGGAGAAGTGCGGTTTCAACACCTGGTATAGATGGTCGAAAAGGACCCCTGCAGAGTTGCGACAATATACTATCAATACAAGGAGGATGGTACCCACAGTAAAACAAATAAGTCGCAGACCCATACCTTCTAATATTTGAGAGGGCATAGAAGAAGGCGAGGGGACAACGGCCGTCAGAGCGGCGACCGGCGACGCTTCTTCAGATAGCACAGCCTCAGGGTTCACCGCACCTATACTCAAGACAAACAAAATATCATTAGAAGAGCTGAACAGGATTGAAAAACTCGAAAATAGGGACCCATCGACTACCTGATAAATCAAGGACCGAAACCATAATGGAGGTGTCACCAGGTGTAACGGCTTCTTCGCTCTCTCTCGGGGGAATAGATTCCACGCCCATAGCTTCATCCCTTGACTCGACGAGGGCCGTCGTTATGCTTGCGACGCCCGCTAATACCAAGAAGCCACAGGGAGAAAGGGCAGCGGTCTAGATAGTCCTAGATTTCCGAGAAAGAATAGCAACTTCGAGCACTGTAATCGCCAGAGTTTCACTTGTCATCCCATCGCCAAGACTTGGCACTGCAGAAAATACATATGTCAAAATTCGAGGACCAAGTTCTAGTAAAAGACTAGGCATTACGTTACCTTGGAGCAGCTTTTTAGTTTCTTCCCGAGCTGCACGTGCAACTGTCTATGGACGATAGACAAGGCAGAGGGAACATCCGCCGAAGGAGTATCAGCAAGCGGAATGCTGCTTGAGCCTGCACCTACGGTCAAACCGGCATCGCGTTCCCTCGCCGCATGCTTCCTACGCTTCCTTTCGGTATGAGCAGTGAGAAATGATCTCCTCAAGATCTCTAACAAGGGGACGTCGTCGTCCGAACCGAGCTCTGCCTCCGGAGCCGTTACGGTGTCCATCATCGGCTGCTTCAGCAAAGCCTCCTGCGGTGACTTTGGGAGAGCCGGGGCTACAGTAGCTGGCTCTATAAGTTTTGCCGCATCGCTACTCGGGATCGGCACCGCACTTGGAATAACCTGAGTCGAGATAGTCCCTGCAATAAAGTAAAGGAGAGAGTCAGAGCATGAATAAAAAGAATAAGGGTGTAATGAAGCGACTCATACCAAGACCCAAAGAAGCGTGGAGCCTCTCTTCCTCCTCGAACGTCCTGAGGGAAGCCGCGAGAGCCTCTTCGGCAGAAATACCTGTTGAAGAAGAAAGCGTCAATAGAAACATAATAAAGAGAAAATAGATAGCCGCAGAAGAACATAACTGAAGTATACCTAACTTCGCGATAGTAATCAGCGCCGCTTCCTCGCGAGCCAGTCACCCGGAAGCCACAATGGCAGCTTGAAGATCAGTATCATCCGCAGGCATGATGAATAAACCATCATTGGTCCCGTACTCGCATAAACCCTCGCTATAGGGAGCATGTGGCTGCTGGCAAAATATGACATCGGCAGAGAATAGCGACGTCTTCTTTTTCTGCGAGCGAACGCCGGCGGCCAATGACAAGAGCTTGCGCTTGACGGGCATTTTCGGATGACGGGTCCCAATTTCTGCACCAACGCCGGATTCCGGGGACGCTACAGCTACCATTTCTATGGGAACACGGGGTGGAGGCTTCTCAGGGAAGGCGTGCGGAACCACAACCGCAGCGACTTCTCTTAAGGAGGGACGAACGGCGGTCCGTCGCTTCAAAGGAACTGCTGGATTACCAGCTGGGACATCATCCTTGTGATCAAGTAATAGCCGCCTCTCTTCCCGGATAACAGCACCCGTCGCATGCTGATACCAAGCCACGTAAGCGTTCGAAGCTTTTGGTATGTAGCTCGGTTCGCTGATGAGAAAGTTGGACCCCGTATTTAACCGCATAAAGTGGTGCAGTGCGCTGTGAATACCCTCTTTTGTCGTGGCCGACTCGACTAAGAATGCCTCAAGGGGAACACCCTGGTTGTAACCCGAATGTTGAGCAAAACGGTGCGGGTTATACCTCATGAACAGAGCCTAGGTGTTTTGCCTGAACACTAGAAAGCCCGGCTTAATAGAATATAAGTGCAGGATCTCCCGAGCCTTCAACATAGGAGCCCCGTCTTTGAAAGTATCACGCAGCGGTTGCACTGCCTTGGTAGATTCCTTGCTGATAGTTAAGACTCTATCGACAAAAGTCATACCATCCTCGACCATACGTGGGCGAAGGACAAGACGTCAAGCCTCTCGCCGCGACGGATCTAATGCGGAAGCGTTAACTAGAAACATGACCCGGGGAAAGTTATAGCTGTCGTAGAAGCGGGGCCATTTGTGGACTCCGAAAGCACCAAGCACGTGCATCTCGACCCAGGACGTGAAGTAGTGCAACGGGAGATGTACGGGCTTGATCCCCGGCTGAGTAGTGTCTGCCGCTAAGCTCAGGCCATGGTATAAATGAGCCAGCCCCGCTATCCCAACGGCCACACGCATCCCTGCAACCATGCGATAGGCAGGATAAAAGACAGACGGCCTCATGTAGCGAGGGTACATCGGAAGCACAAACCATCTCAACCACAGGCCGATAAACCCCCAGAAGAACGTCTCTTCATTAACATCTGAAGCTGTAAGCTCTGCGAAAGGAAAAACCGGGGTGTCCGGAATGAAGAAGCTTCTTAAATCTGCCTCCGCCGTCGGCTGGTTATCCAAACCGAAACCAAACGGGTCGTCAATCTTAGCGAATTTCGTGGCTTGTTTTGACAGGACTTCTGGGCGAAGAAAGCGAGCGATGAAGTCTGTGAAGCTGACTCCATGCCCCCCAGACTCTAGAAATAGACTCTCGTAAATGTTCAATACCTTGATTAGGCTCGGGAATCGATATTGAATGGCATTCTCCGGGGTAAGGCCCATCACTACTGATTTGGTGGCGAAGATGTACTCGTCAGGGGGAAGTATCTCCTCGTAATGTTCCCCTTTAACGGGTAAGCCCGAAATTTCCGCGAACTCCTCTAAGGTAATCGAAACTTCCCGGTCTGATAGAAGAAAAGTTTGAGTCGGGATGTTCTATTGCTCTAGGAAAGCCCTGACCCACCATACATGGGGTGCGGGATACTGGAAAAGAGACGCATAAATTGAGGGGTACAACCCGAGCTTCAGCAGCAGTGACTTCTTGGCCGACAGGATATATCGAGCCCACTGCAGGTATCCGGCTGAATGGCCAGGAGTCAAACCAATCATATATACTTGTCCCCAAGGGCGCGACTCGCCTTGACATATGCGCCGCCCTAAAATATCCAAAGCCATCGGCGGCTGCACGGGTATCGATGCCATAGAAGGCTGAAGGCGACCCCTCCGAGGTCCAGTTAACCTCCTCTACAGCATAATTCACTTGAGGCGAGTCGGCGTAGTGAATTGCTGAAATTGGCTCTGAGGGCGCCGCACAAGAAAAACTACGCCGACCCCGAATGATCTAATTATACCATGACCCCCTGTTAGAAAACCACCCGCGCACGCAAACGCGTATGTTTTGAAATATGAGATATGGTTTTAATGAAACGGAATGCGCGCACGTGATCGTTCTCGTTTTAAATATTTATAACCGCAAGTGCACGGCGCGTTGTAGCGAGCCGGCAAGCACGGGTCGATCCGCAGGGAATTGTGTCTTAGGTATCGTTATTTAAGGTTAACAAATCAATGAATTGGGGTTATGTCACAAAAATATAAAAGAATACGAAAACAAGAAACAAGGAAAATAAGTTTAAGGAAATAATGGTTGTGGCTTGGTTTGGAAGCTTGAATCGCGACGTTTACCTCTACACTCCCTTGGTCATGAGTTGTCTGGCCTTACCTTGATCCCGACATGTAGCACGACTTGTCAACACGGTTACGGAGCATAAACCGTCAAAGTCCGATATTCGCCGCAAAGCACGAAACGATTTCGTTTTGGTCACTTACCGTTTGTATGTCCGCGCTTAGGGTATCAACACTAAACACAAGGTTTTGCAAGCGTACCGCAACAACAAAAACACAAAGAGGTTAGAGAGAGCAAATAATTTTGGTGTTGAGCTTCCTAGAGGGTTGTGAAGGTATATCGTATATGAAGCCACGAGTTTGTCAAGCTCGTAATCACATGATACGATATCCTAGCTTAGCAAATTTAACACCAAATAGATTTTAACTTAAACATTGAAAATGGGGAAAGGGAATGAATACGGTATATGAGGAGGTTACAAGTAACCATGATTCAAGATACCGTATCATAGCAATACATAAACAATATTCAAGTTAGAATCGTAAGTTTAGCGCATGAAACATAAATAAGAGGTGGAGGAGGTAAAGCCTTTAATCTCACTTCCTCACACACACCACAACCAAAATGAAAGATTAGTTAAGCATGATTAAAAGAAAGCAAGTAAAGAAAGAAAACAATAAAAGAAACAACAATTATATTAAACACTTGATGAAGAGTTACAAGATTATGGTAGCTTGTTCAACCTCCTTAATGAAGCTCTCCAAAGAGAGCTTCAAGAAGGAAGAAGAAGAAAAACCAAATGAAGATCACCCACCCTCAAGCTAAACCAAAAAGAAAAAAAACTATCAAAATGAGGTATCATATATGGTCTATGGTCCCCTTCTCCCTTGCTACTGATCTGCTATTTATAGGCCCAAAAGAAAATTAAGCAAACAATAAAAATAATCTGATGTGGCATCAAGGGAGGCACTGTGAAAATATGGGGCCCAATGGGGCTTCGGGAACCGAGCTCGCCGGAATTGTGGGGATGCTTGCCGGCCAAAAACTGAGGAGGGAGGCTCGGGTTTGCAGGGTGTGTTTGTGTGTACTCCAATAACACTCTGGCTCTGTTTGCTTTATCAATTGTAACCTGGTTTGTATGCAGAGGAATGGTGGGAAACATGGTCTTTACATCACATCAAAACTTTTAGCAATAAATGCACATAAATGCCCATCACACCAACACAAGCCAACTTGCCTAAACCATCATGCCATGGCAGCCCCACATGGTCCATGCCTAAGAGTTTTGTGTGTACACTTGCCTTGTGTTGGACCATTTATACAAAAAGTGTGTACACGTCTATTTATTGCAAATGAAATCTTGGGATATCGGTCGGTTTTCTGTTCTGTTTACAGTGTCGTCTCCCAAACGTCATATCCATGATTTTGAGTATATTTTCAGTGTTGTAACACGAATACCTGTAAACTGTAATAACTGAGCAGATACTGATCAATAGTACCGATATATAACAAAAGAGATAACGAATGAGCGGTATTAAAATACAGTTTTATATGGTGAACAAATACCCCCAAACTTATATATTGCTCGTCCCGAGCAATACAAAAATCCTAGCCTCACTTTCACAGGGAATGCGATTGCACTGAGCACGTGCAACAAGCCGTTAAACCTCTAGGTGTCCCTAGTAGGAAGAGTGTTGTCTCATGAGGGTTTTCAGCGGATTACACCCACAAAATCCAGTCAAGTTAGTAAAACGGAGGAACTGTTGATTCAAATCTTACGGTTGGATATCAAAGTTAGAAGTTCTATCATCCCTGTTAGAAACATTAAAACCTATTTTTAACTCTTCGTAATTTGTTTAACATAATCTATTACGTGTCTTTTCGTGATAGTGCGGTAGTGTCGTCAGGTTTTTAAGAACTAGATTAGGGTCATCATGTCAAAAGTTACGGACCAAGATAAACTTCTAAAGGATCACACAAGTTTGAAAGGATTTAAGATTTTCTCAAGTTTTATTCTCCAGTTAGGTTTCAAGTCAGAATATACATCAATTTTAACAGAGAACCTAAGTCTTATTGTTCACTCCTACCTTTCACCTGTTTTTGCTCATACACACCTTTCATTATTGTGCAAAACGTCTTAAAAAAATACAAACATTCACATCTCTGCGAAAAAACTGTTTTTAAAATGGAAAATTCTTCATCGCCAAGATTATTCTCCCACAAAGAACCGTTAGGACTTTTAACTCGGAGAGAACACTTACTTAGCATGTTTTATCTGGCGATTGGAAACTTAGCGAGCTTTGTGTCAATGACTCCCAAACCAGATGGTTTTAGGGCATTAGGTGCGGAGACACCCTAAGGACTTAATTATCTAAGTTACCAAGGCCACAAAATAAAAGACTAATTTTATTTTGAATAATTCAGCACTTAAGTGAAAACGGAGATATAGCCAGCTATTTCTTTTAAATCTGAAGACGTTATATGTGATAAAGTGTGTAATTACTCCAACAAGGTTCTAGATGGGTTATTTTTCAGACTTATAGCTTCTGTTCAAATCTCTATAAAGTTCTTCATATCTACTTCACTGTATGAACAATTCTTGATACTTGTGCTTAACTCGGCCAAACCTGTTTGATCCTAAAGATGTGTATCAAATTAAAAAGTTATAGACATGTGTAACAACCCCAAATTTCCTATACAACTTTTGTACAAATTTTTTTCAAAAATCCATAAAGGGGTATTTATTGCCTGAGCACAAGACTTAAATAATTAATTAGCAATTTAATTACAAGAAGGAGCTTGTAACTCATTGGTAATACCTTGCACTGCTGAACCAAGCCACCAGAGTTCAAATCACATACCCCATATTATTTTTAATATTTATTTTGTTTTAACTTTTATAAAAGCCCAACAGTCAACACGTGATAACTCTAGATTTTCCCACTACACCCACAAAACAGAAAGTACCAGTGACTACCTCCGGCGACCCCCTACCTTCCGAGCCCTCGACTCGGCCAGACTCGGCCGAGTTGTCAACATCAAAAAGGTGTCTCTTCATCTACCCTACCCCCATGCACACTCCATTTATTTGGATCGTTTACAGGGAGCCCATTAACCACCATTTACTCCATTTTTTTATAATGATTTTCAATACATTTTTACATTTTTTTAAATTAAAACCCTTCATCTACCCTAACCCTAGCCTAACCCTATAAATACCACCCCTACTCTCTACCCTCTCACCCCAAACTTTGAGCCAACTCTCAAAAATATCCAACAAACCTTGTGTACTTTGAAATCGAGCACGAAGCGATGCTACGGCGAATTTTCCGGCGAACTTCCGACGATCATTCTAGGAGCTCCCAGCGACGAAGCGACGCACCGGCGACACCTCCCGTTCCACCTCCCTCTCCTTGTTGTCCTAAACCCGTAAGTCCCTAAATTCTACCTCTCTTTTTTTTCTAAAATACGGATTTACAAAACCCGACGGAATCGGAACCAATTCGATTTCCGATTCGGTTCCTTTATAAAACTTCACTTCTCGTTAATACAATTATGCTTAAACTCTCTCATGTTGACTATTAAACACTAATCAACAAAATTGATCAAGTTTCATATCACAAAACAATTACCATTTCATTCTACCGTTTTTTTCATTTAAATACCACATAGTTTCAATTCTACATATAACATCACAAAACTTGATATACCTTTAAGTAGATCATGAGGTAATGACCTACCTCCTCACACACTCATATACAATATAGCATAATACCCTTGGGAATATAGAATACGGGAAAACGACACAATTTCATTTTAGTACCATTTACTTAACAAAACCGTTTTCTAAAATATTTAGTATTTATACAAATCTTTGCAAAGCGCCGCTACAACCCATTTGGGGAACCCGTTAGGGATGGTGCGGATTATCGCACATCCTCGGGCTTAGTAGTGCAAGATTCAGACCTCCGCAAGGAGCATTCGGTCTCGAAAGATTTAAAATACGACATCTTAAGAAAATGCGATTTTTAGAATATAAAAATATATATTAAAATTATTTTTGTATAAATATATGTATATTTATCATTAAAATATCTATTTTGTTATGATATAAATATTCCATCTTTTTCTAAAAATCACAAGAATCAATTTACCTTAAAATACCATAAATTCTATACAAAACCAATATTACAAATAAATACCATTTATCATGAAAATAGGATATTCTCATTAGAAATATCACAAATATAAAATCTACATTTATTACAACTCTAAAGACGATAATAAATACTTGGTGTGTATTTTAAAAACTTTACAAAGTATTTTTACATAAAACCCCCTCAAGTTCTATAAATTATCCTAAGGACCCTAGTAAATATAAGTTTAAGTGGGACCAATCTCTTGAGCCTCAGGGAGCCGGAGAAGTGGGTGCTTGCCTATCTAAGGTAGACAATTTAACAATGATGTTATCAATACGGTAATCGTCTTTGAAAAAGACATAAATCCTGCCGCCCATGTGCAGCGGTTACCGATAACATCAAAATAATCAGGACTTCAATTTACTTTTCTAATTGTCCGACTCAGTTTGAGTCTCATTATAATCTGACTTGAATATGATTCAAGTACAATCTACAATCTACAATCTACAATTTACAATATTATAATTCAACATGAATCCATTATGCAATCTATCAACTTGACCGAATCGAACCATAGATATACATTCCATTTACATGATTATACCGTTACATCCATGATTCTACAGTTACATACATGATTCTCCAGTTACATCTGTTTACTGATATCATGGTTTCGGTCAGTCATCCAATTATACAATCTATATAGTTTACAATACAAGACAATACAATACAACAATACAACCAAGAAAAAACTACGGGGTTTAAGGGGTAGACTGGTACGGAATATGTTAAAGGTGGCACGAGGTGGTCACTTAAGACGTAATTACATCCATGCCGTTGTTCCATGGTATTAACGACGGAGCCTTGTACTACTGGTTACCAAAGTCTCCGGTGTAAGTGGGACTCCTCTCGTATACACTGGCATCTTCTCTACCAAGCTATAAACAACAGCGTTAACACAACATCATAACAATATAATACAACTTTAAAATCTATCTTCTTATTCTGTCTATTCTATTTCTCCCTTCTCTTTGGGACTTACCGAGCGATCTGTTCGCTGACGACATTCTCTTTCTTTCTTCTTTGAATGTCGTCAGGTGATCTGGACACGTCAGAGATCGAGCTTACTGCTGAAGACTTGGACCAGTTCAGTGAAGACCTCGAGCTCTAGACATTGTACATTTTCCATTCAATACTTTTCATTTCCTGTTATGCCATTGTTTAGGCATCGCTTTTATTTTTGTTGTATTTACTTTTCATGCATTGTACAAAAGAATGTGAATAAATAAAGTTGCTATTTTTATTATATCTTGTCTCTTGTGTTTTACTTTTATATTACTTAGATACGCTTAGCGTATTTACTTCACAGTAAATACGTAGCGGCCTCATCCCGTCCCTTTCGCCGTACACCGGGAAGCAGGGCGTGACAGGTTTTGTTGGTGGCCCATGCAGGTCAGAGTTGTATGGAACACTGCCATGCAATTCTGTTCTGTGTGAACAACCTAAGTAATATAACACAAGAACCAGCAACTAAAACATTCTTTACAATCATGTTTCTTGAATCTTATCATTTCATATTTTTTGAATCATATACTTTGAATCCGTCTTAACCTAAGTTTTTCATTCAAGGTTATGGATTGCCCCAAAAACACCAGCACCAATTTCAAAAACACTCCACCTCCACTACCAATCGCACCTGCCGTTCCTGCTCCACTCAACGAGCAAACGGTTCTGCTTGAGGCAATCCGCAGCCTCCTAGAAGGACAACAACAGCTCTTGAACCGTCCCGAGACTGAAGCACCTGGGGTGAAGCAATTCAGAGCTTTGCATTACAAACAGTTCTTAGGCAAGGGAAGCCCACTAGAAGCTGAGGAATGGGCTCAGAGTATCGAAGATGATCTGGCAGCGGCACAAGTGCCAGATATAGCTTAGGTTCGTGTGGCAAAATTACAGCTCACGGACAATGCACGAAACTGGTGGAAGGCAGAAGAAAGCCGTCTTGATCAACCCATTGAATGGAAAACTTTTCGCGATAAGTTCGACGCGAAGTACTTCCCTGTGACTGCCAGGTTTGCCATGGAACAACAGTTCATTCATCTACAACAAGGTTCTATGTGGGTCAAGTCAGTAGATGAGTATGACGCTGAGTTCACCATGCTTAGTCGGTAAGATATGTCACAGTATTTCAAATTTTTAATATCACATAATACACAGCTAACACAAGACCGTAACAGATTTGCGGCATACCTGATACCGACGGATGAGATCAGAGCCCGTCGATTTCAACAAGGTTTGGACACGGAAATCCAGGCTGCACTAGCCACAGGGAAATTTCCAACTTGTGAAGATGCTCTGGAAGCTGCCCGCAGTTATGAGGCAGTGATAAAGGCAAGGGGCAAATCTCAGTCTGCTGGAGTGAAACGCCCTGCCACTCAAATGGCAGGAGGGGCCTCTTCAAGGCCAGCTGTTGAACTCAGAAGACTGGAAGAAGCCAATGATCAGCCAAGACCCGATTTTTGCTTTTATTGCAAGAGGGAAGGACACTTGTGGAAGGACTGTAGGCGCGCAAAAGGCCTATGCTTGGTTTGTGGCGCGTCCAATCACGGAATTGGAAACTGTCCCTATAGACGCAACCCAGCTCACACACCCGTCAACTACCCGCCGCAGCCCGCTATCCAGGCTCATGCAACTCGTCCTGCACTTCCAGCACCACCTCCACGTGGATTTCTTGCTCAGCCAAATCGCCAATTCCATCAGGCACTGAGAAATATGTCTCGAGTACAGGGGAATATGCCTCCAGCTAGGAGGAACGTGCCATGGCGACAGGTTTACACCTTAGCAGCCATAGAAGCCAAGACAGTTGACCAAGGCAACACTACTAAGACTCTTTCACATTTCTAAACCTTTTCACCACCTTAGTATTTTCATACATTGTTAGTACTTCAGTGTAACAACTCCATTTTTAAGGTTCAAAGAATTGATTTAAATTCAAAATATACTTGGAGTATTTAATGTTGCTGATATCTCTTTAAGTAATTAATTCACACCATAATTACAAGAAGGAGCTTGTAGCTCATTGGTAATACTTTGCACTGCTGAACCAAGCCACCAGAGTTCAAATCCCCTGCCCAACATTATTTTTAATATTTAATTGTTTTAAATTTTATAGAAGCCTAACAGTCCACCTGAGATAACTCCCAAACTTTCTACCGAACCTGAAAAAATGAAGGTACCAGAGCCTTACTCGGGCGACCCCCCACCTACCTAGCCCCCGACTCGGCTTGACTCGGCCGAGTCGGCCGGCAGACTGGCCGACTCGGGCCGGCGCCGTCGGCCGAGTCGTCAACTGCAAAATCATGACTTTTCACCTCCTTAACCCCCCTGCACACTCCATTTATTCAGATCGTTTCCAGAGAGCTCATTATACCCTATTTACTCCAATTTTTAATGATTTTTATACATTTTCACATTTTTTTTATTTTAAGCCCTTCATCTACCCTAACCCTAGCCTAACCCTATAAATACCACCCCTACCCTCTCACCCCAAAATTCTGAGCGAACTCTCTAAAAATTTCAAAGAATCTTGTGCACTTTGAAAACGAGCTCGAGGCGAAGCTTCGACGAATTCCCGGCGGAACTTCTGGCGATCGTTCTAGGAACTCCCGGCGAGGACGCAACACATCGGTGATTCCACTACTTCCCTCTCACCCTCTTGTGTGTCCTAAAACCGTAAGTCTCATTTTCTATCTAAAAATACGGATTTACAAAACCCGAGGGAATCGGAACAAATCCGATTTCCGATTCGGTTTCTTCATAAAACTTCACTTCTCGTTAATACAATTATGCTTAAACTCTCTCATGTTAACTATTAAACACTAATCAACCAAATTGATCAAGTTTCATTATATAAAATGATGGCTATTTCAATTTATCGTATTTTTCACTTAAATACCACATTGTTTCAATTCTACATTTAACTCCATTAAACTTTCTATATATTTAAGTAGATCACGAGGTAACGACCTACCTCCTCACACACTCATATGCAACATAACACGATACCCTCGAAAACTTAGAATACGGGAAAACAAACATTTTCATTTAAATACCATTTATTTAATAAAACCATTTCTAAAAGATTTAGTTTACAAATAAATGCCACTTATTATGAAAATAGGATAAGATTGTGGGTATCAGTCATTTATCTAAACTTGACTTTGTGGTGTCTAGGCTAGGCAAGTGAGAAAGGTAACTTTAAAAGGCCCGTCTCACGGTGATTCGTGAGCAGATCTCTCCTTTCTTCAGTTGTACTTACCTGGTCACAATTGGCGGTGAAGAGGCGATTTGAGGTATCTCACAACTTGTTGCTTTGGACTAGTTAGGAGCAGTCTAGTTGACTTAGGAGACCCTAGAATATAGAATACGGGAAATTTGACAACTTTACAAATAAATACCATTTACTTCATAAAACCGTTTTCTAAAAGATTTAGTATTTGTACAATCTTTGCAAAGCGCCGCTACAACCTATTTTGGGGAACCCGTTCTGGATGGTGCGGATTATCGCACATCCTCAGGCTTAGTAGTGCGAGATTCAGACCTCCGGAAGGAGCATTCGGTCTCGAAAGATTTAAAATACGATATCTTAAGAAAACGAGATTTCTAAAATATTATAAATATATACAAAAATTATTTTTATATAAATATATGTTTATGTAACATAAACATATCTATTTTTGAAGTATTATAAATATTCCACTTTTTTCTACAATATCACAAGAATCAATTTTACACTAAAATACCACGAGTTCCATACAATACCAATATTACAAATAAATACCATTTATTATGAAATTAGGATATTTCCACTAGAAATATCACAATATAAAATCTACATTCATTACAACTCTAAAGACGATTAATAAATACTTGGGGTGTATTTTGAAAAGAAAAATATATAAAAGTATTTTTACATAAAACCCCCTCAAGTTCTATAAATTACCCTAAGGACCCTAGTAAACATAGGTTTAAGCGGGACCAATCTCTTGAATCTCAGGGAGCCGGAGAAGTGGGTGCTTGCCTATCTAAGGTAGACAAATCAATAAAAACAATCAGGACTTCAATTTACTTTGCTGATTGTCTGACTCAGTTTGAGTCTCAGTATAATCTGACTTGAATATGATTCAAGTACAATCTACAATCTTCAATATTACAATTCAACATGAATCCATGAATCCAATTATCAATCTATACAACTTGACTGAACTGAACCATGGATATACATTCCATTTACATGGTTCTCCAGTTATTCCATTTACATGATTCTACGGTTACATCCGTTTACTGATATCATGGTTTCGGTCAGTCAATCAATTATAAAATCAATACAATTTACAAGACAAACAATACAATCAAAACACTGCGGGGTTTAAGGGGTAGATTGGTACGGAAGGTGTTAAAAGTGACACGAGACGGTAAGATTAAGACACCTAACCTATATTCCGTTGCTGTTGTACCGTGGCTTAACGGTTCCTTGTACATTCCGTTTACCCTGGTCTCTAGCATATAGAGACCCTTCTCGTATACACTGGCATCCTTTTGTACCAAGCTACAAACAACAGCGTTAACACAACATTACAACAATATAATACAACTTTAAAAGATACTTTCTTATTCTGTCTATTCTACTTTCCTCTTATCTTCGGGACTTACCAAGCGACATGTTCGCTGACGACATTCTATTTCTTTCTTTTTTTAATGTCGTCAGGTGATTTGGACCCGTCAGAGATCGAGCCGACTGCAGAAGACTTGGATCAGTACAGCGAAGACCCTGAGCTCTAGACATTGTACATTTTCTATTCAGTACCTTTAATTTCCTGTCATGCCATTGTTTAGGCATCGCTTTTATTTCAGTTGTATTTCCTTTTCATGCATTGTACAAAAGAATGTTAATAAATAAATTTGCTGTTTTTATTATACTTTGTCTCTTATGTATATTTTCTTTTATATTGCTTAGTTACACTTAGCGTATTTGCTTCTGAGTAAATACGTAGTGGTCCCGTCGCGTCCTCTGCCCGTACACTGGGAAGCGGGGCGTGACAGGTTTTGTTGGTGGCCCATGCAGGTCAGAGCTGTATGAAACCCTATTATGCAGTTCTGTTCTGCGTGAACAACCTAAGCAATATAACACAAGAACCAGCAACTAAAACATTCTTTACAATTCATGTTCCTTGAATCTTACAATTTCATATTCCTTGAATATTATCATTTCATGTACTTGAATCTGTCCTAACCCAAATTTTTCTTCAAGGTTATGGATTCCCCGAACAACACCAGCACCAATGTCAACAACACACCTCCACTACTACCTCTCACACCTGCTGTTCCTGCGCCACCCACCGAGAAAACGGTTCTACTTGAGGCGATCCGCAGCCTCCTTGAGGGACAACAACAACTCCTGAACCATCCCGAGACTGACGCACCTGGGGTATAGCAATTCAGGGCTTTACATCCCAAGCAGTTCTCCAGAAAAGGAAGCCCACTTGAAGCTGAGGAATGGGCACAAAGCATAAAGAATAATCTGGCGGCAGCACAAGTGCCAGACATAGCTTGGGTTTGTGTGGCGAAACTGCAGCTCACGGACAATGCTCGCAACTGGTGGAAGGTGGAAGAAAGTCGTCTTGTACAGCCTATTGAATGGAAGACTTGTTGCGATAAGTTTGATGCGAAGTACTTCCCTGTGACTGTCAGGTTTGCCATGGAACAGCAGTTCATTCATCTACAACAAGGTTCGATGTGGGACAAGTCAGTAGATGAATATGACGCTGAATTCACCATGCTAAGTCGGTAAGATATGTCACAATAGTTCAAATTTTAAAAAAAATATCACATACTACACATCTAACACAATCTTTTAAACAGATTCGCGGCACATTTGATACCGACGGACGAGATCAGAGCCCATCGCTTTCAACAAGGCTTAGACACGGAAATTCAAGCTGCTCTAGCCACGGGAAAATTTCGAACTCATGAGGATGCTCTGGAAGCTGCCCGCAGTTATGAGGCAGTGATAAAAGTAAGGGGCAGACCTCAGTCTGTAGGAGTTAAGCGCCCTGCCAACCAGATGGCAGGAGGAGCCTCGTCCAGGCCACCTTTTGTGCCAAGGCGACCCGGAGTACCGAACCATCGTCCTAGCCCAGCCTTTTGTACCTACTGCAAGAAAACTGGACATATGATGAAAGACTGCCGGCGAGCCAACCGTCTTTGCTTAGTCTGCGGCTCAGCTACTCATGATATTGAGTCTTGTCCCCAAAGGCAAAACCCAATTGCTGCACACAGGCCAGCAATTACCTATCCACAGCGACCAGCCCTTTAGGCACCTGCTCCGAGACTTGCACTAACTGCACCACCCAGAGGACCACAAGCTGCACCACCTCCTCGTTGTTAGTTATATGTATGCCCTAGAGGCCATTACTATACATAAGATGTATATTGTAGTGGATGCTTGGACATATATAGGGAGGACTTTCTTGCTCGACATGATAGAATGCTATCTGGTTACTCTTTACCTTAACGTGTATACTGATTATCTCTCTGTTACATGTTGGTAAAGCCCTTAGGATGTGTACTTGACTACCTGGACTATGATACAGATCATACTAGTGGGGACATGGTAGTCCATAAGTACATCCTTCAAAGTCCCTAGTCGTGGGTATATCGAGACGGGGCATCGATATACCAGAGTAGACTGGCGTATACCCTCTCGACCCATACAGATGGGCGATGGATGATCCTATATCCATTGGTGTTTGACATCAGAGATGATATACGGGTGCTCAGTAGAGACTGGGTACACTGGACGGACTTGCCGAGAACTCCCAGATGGTATTATACCTTACGTCAGTTGGCAGTTCTCTGGTGACACTGGTACAGAGTAGTCTGTTGACCCGAGATCGTCATAGTCTTGTGTGGTTCCCACTGTGCTTTGATTTCCATCTTACCACGTCCAAGAGGGCATGCAAAACGGTGGTTTTTGGGTACAGTCCCGAATCACATGGAGGCAATGAGCGATAGAAGGGGATTCGTCTCTCCCGGTATAGGGAGTTGATGTTGCGCTGTGTTCGATTGGCTATAACCGGAAATCCCTGGCCAGGGTTGCTGAGATTTAATGGTAAGTGTTACCTGTAGTTTCTCGAACTGTTATAGACCTCATATCGACACGACTTATCAGGCTATTGGGGTCTGACGTTAACCACCCCTAGGCGAGATATGCGACATATCAGACGATCAGACCGGACTGTACGGTAAGTGTTACTGGTTGGATTCACAGGAGTGTGAGCGGGCTTGCTCGTCGATCTTCTGATCGCTCAATACCCGGGTGGTCGTTACATTTAGCAGACCGCTTGCGGCTTGTGGATGTTTGATATGATCATCATCCGCTGCCGGCGTATTGACGAGTCTTTAGAGTCCTACACAGAGGTTTCCTGGCTCAAGCGAAACGAAATAGGAGCACATATGAGATATGTACGGGACCGAGAATAATACCAGTATGTGATACTGTATTCGATTCTCGCGATTTGTGACATTGATCGGTAATATGCGATATAGCCGGGTTATCGAATCAAGTGTTGATTCGATAAGATGTTACTAATGATACTAGTCGGTTATGTGCGACATGACCGGATCATTGAATCAAGTGTTGATTTAATGATTTAATGTATAATTATATATTTGATATATTACTTTGCATTAACTAGTATTGGTTCACTTTAAGATGGATTTTCTCACTCGCATGTGCACATCGTATATGTGATATATTTTTTCTGTGCACTTGAACGTATCATGTTTGATGATGCAAGATTGCTAAGGTATGTGTGAAGAGTTAAACCTTGGTTAAGTAAATGGTTAGGGTTTTCTTTTATTCATTCATTTATCTTTTTATTTGGATTAAAAGAAAAGAGAAAAGAAAAACAAAAGGTTTCTTTCTTTCATGAAGCTTGTTGAAGCTTCATGAAGCTTTGACCAAAGAAACCCTTTTGTCTTCATCTCATTAACCCTAACCATTCATTTAACCTTAGTCAATTCTCTACACATAACCATGGTTATTATTATGATAAGTATTCTTTTTCATTTCCTTTTAATTAACTTATCATAATATTCATCTTCTTCTTCTTCTTCTTTCAAAGTAGAAAAAGCTTGACCATCAATGGTGATTGATGATAAAGAGTGAAAAATCCAATTCTAAAGTGCACCCACCTCCTATTTCTTCACCCTCTACCTCTTGCCAAGTAGTATAGGGTGTTTTCTTCACAAGTTTCATGACTTGGTGAAGTGGGAGCTTGATCTTGTGATGCCTCGACGTAGATCATCTTCGGCATCGACATCGACGACCTAGCCCGCCCATTTCTCCGACGAAGCCGACGCAAGAGTCCGGGATCCGATTTGGACAGCGGAGGGACATCATTGCGGAGCTATGGAGGTGGAGCACCGGATCTACAAAGGTTGTATTTTCGTTCACTAAGTTAAGTTGTTAACTAGTTGCATCGCATAGCCTAAAATTCTAGTTAACGATCCGTATTAGGATTTCTCGGCACTTGTAAAATTTGAAATTGGCATGGTTGATGCCTTGTGAGACCTCTTGAGAGTGCCTAGGAACCTTACAGTGGTATCAGAGCCTAGCTAGAGCTTTAGGCGATGCGTAGACGGAATTGGAAGTCCGATCGAACCAAAACCCAAACCCTAAAATGCTCTCTGTACATTTTTGTAATTCGTGGTTTTTTCAGAATTAAAAATATGCAGAAAAATTAGCAGGAATATCTAAGAGTTACTGTGCAACACGAGTGTCCAATTCGACTAAGTAGCGGCGGAACCGCGGCAGAAGCCTGGCTTCTGCGACGGTTCCGCGGCCAAGTTGTCACATCAGGCTTTAAAAATTGCACAGTAATTCCTATTTTGTAGTGCTGGTTTTCCTGGGAATTTTTAATATTTATTCAAGAGTTGAATTTTCTGGGTTGTATTGGGGACTCGGTGTTTCGATCGGAGTATCAAACTTTGTCTATGTGTCTTTCCGTATAATTATAGAATGTGTTAAAAGGTTCGACCGGATATAAATACCCAACTTTTCCCCTACCGGAAAATTTCCAAGTGTTGGATTTTTTCGAGGTTTAAAGACGTTCTAAGTAGTGCAAGTAACGCGATGGTCCCTCTAGAAGACAACAAACCTTAACTCGATTATGTGACCGTCTTGAACTGCCCTTTGAACCTTCGGGTTTGGGGCAGTACGGCGTGCCACATGTGAGGCATTGGCTTGACCCTTCTACGGCTGGACCGTTGGTACTGAGGCATGAACTGGATGTTTTTAAACTTGTTTCATGTGTTGATCTGTTTCGGGAAAACTTGGGTGTTTGAATGTTCGATCGGAAAGTTTAACATTTTCTATTTATCTGGAATGGGATACAATAATTGGAATTCACAAGTAGTTATGAGATAACTGAATGAATGTTATAAACATAGCAGTTTAGTCTCACTTGATCGGTTGCCACGGAATTTTGATGTGATCAAAAGTCCGTCGCAATCACGTAGCGTACGCGGATACTCGCCGGGTAAACTTAATAGACAGCCTCACTCCATAGCCCCGACCAAGTGACTGTAGGAGAACCCCGTCGCCGAAAGCATCCGTAAGGGTGCTTGCGGTAGCGGTGTTCCGCCTTGGTGCACTTCGTCGACGGCGTCGGGGGTGCGGCCGCCTACTGAAGTTTGCGACGAGCATTCGATCAGGATGTCGGGAATCTTGTTGAATTGCCCGACTTGATATTGAAAAGAGTTTTCGATAATGAGACTAAAATGCGGGGTTTATAATTGTTAGGCATGCGATGTCTAAGGAATTCATTTGATTAGGCATGCGATGTCTGTGTAGGTTGCGGATTCCAACTGTTGTAGTTTTACACTTTCTTTTCTGTGACCGTAAGTGTAATATGTGATATCGCTGGTTTCGTTGCTATATGTCAACGACAATTGGGATGCGCATATTTACTTATGTTGATGACATGTGAAGTTATGTGTTGCTGGATATGTTATATTGGATCGTCGTGTTTGAATAGCCGGGGGTTTTTATGTGAGATGAGTGTTTTTCATTTTCATTCATGTAAAAACTTGTATGTAATATTCTTTTATTGGGGCACTTCCAGGTTGCGGAAGATGTCACCGTTTGTATATTATTTACTTTTCCGCACTAGGATAGACCCAAGGAGGGGAGCACAAGTAACCGGGTTCTGGGGTCCAGTGGGAGACCAACTCGAGGAGTCGAGTCCGGGTCTCCTAACTCTAGAATTGGTAGGGTTGCTTGCCGCTCTCGTAGGGGTCTAGGGGTGTGGGTTTGGCTATTCATCACGACCGTGGAATCCGTGTTTTATACTGGCTCGTATTCAAAACACGGACGTTCTAGTATATCCAATATTTCATATGATTCTTCTGCTGCGATATCTGTGATGTGATCATGTGATATGTTCTGTGATGGATACTTTATATAGTATATATGATATATTATATAGGCGTTACTTATGTTTTACACCCGCGCTAGCCCTGCCCCGCTCTGCCGTTAGTTACCTAACCTAACGGTGCACGAGGGGACATCGAGGCGAATGCGGATGGTATAAGTGTACGTCGTATTTATCTGTGATGTTTAGGTATTTAAATGATGGGACTTCATTAATAAGATTAATGAAAGAAAAAGAAACCTAAGATATTGTAGAATCGAATTTCAAAATAAAACAGGTAGCTACAGTTCTTGCTTTGCACAGCGGTATATATGATATATCCTGCATCTTATTCGATGAGGAAAGGACCGAGATCCCTTCACCGGGAGTGACTCCTTTAGCAATAACTGGCAGATGCTACACACTCGGTTTGTCTTTTGATTGCTTTTAAAAGTTTTTGCTTTGCACAGTGATATATATGATATATCCCGCACCTCATTCGACGAGGAAAGGACCGATGATCCCTTCACCGGGAGTGACTCCTTTAGCAAAACTAGAAAAAGCCTCAAAAACACTCCATTTTAAAATCATTTGATTCTACAACGATATCAAGTTCATTACGCAATAGGTTTTCAGAAAAACCTGTCGTAGCCCTCCGTCATTTCAGATAAGTTGTATATAGTATTCGTGCTACATTTGTTGGCTTTCGTCAAGGTGTAGTGTGCGGTAGCTATATACTGCTTATCTGCTGCATACGATGCGATTGGATTAGGGTAGTCGTGCGGCTTTGTTGGCTTTCGTCAAGGGTCGTGCGGGTGGGTTTAATTCAATCAAGAAATGTACGGGTTGAACTTGACTAGCGGGCTATGGTTTGTTGGCTTTCGTCAAGGTCATAGCACGTTAGGGGCAAAATTATCGGGAATTTCAAGTGTTGAAATTTGCAATGAGATTGCATCCCTTCTATGAGATAGTTGGATCCCGATACCCGCTGCGAGTAATTGTTACTCCTGGAAGAGTTTTACACATTACAATTAGCCGATCAAGTAGGTGTCTAGAAAGGTGTCAACGGGGTTACGCCTCTGGGAAAACGAGGTTTACATTAATTAGGTTCGTGCGAAAGCACGGGGGACCTCCCTCAAAGTACCGACACTGGCCTGGCTGAAAGATTGGCGAACCTGTAGCGTGTAATTAATCCCAGCTAGTCTTTCCTTTTAGGGTTTGAAGGAAGAGTTGATAAAAAGCAGTGGGAGCCATCCTGATTAGATAAAATAATAACCAATCTATTCTTGCAAGAGCGCACGCTGAGTGTTTTCTTCTCTCTCTCTCCAGGTAGCGACCATATCACGCCTTAATCAAGATAATAATACGGATATTGACCGAACCCGCTTGTTATACTGAGCTGGGGAACGTTGGTCCCGCTCCAACTTATAATTGTTATAAGACAGAGCAGGAAATTGGGGATTACCAGAATTCCCTTGCCACCCAAACGAAGAGAGTGCATGCTGATGCATCATCTTCGGGTGTGTTCAATATACAGAACTGTTTCTCAGTATTCTTTATGTCCTGGGTATGTGATACCAGATCAGGATCCCGCATATGTAATTTGTTACATAGGGCTACAGAAAGGTAGAGAACTGAGAACGGGTGATAAGTTTCATGAGGCAGAAAACGGGGCAAGAGTTGCAGCCAAGTCTGTTGGTCACTGTCACCCTGTATTCCAAATACATTGATTCTGAACGAATGTTATTAGATACCGAACCTGATATACAAAATCATATCAGTCTCTTTATTAGTAAAGAAATGATAAAATTCTGTATTGATGGATAATGTTTTGAACATTTCCTATATCAAAAGTTGATCGGTTCAGGCACGTTATCTAAAAGCATTAATGTTCTAAATCAAACTACAGTTCTTAGTATACGGAACACACACAAGAGAAAGAGTTCAGAAATGAACGAATCCTTCTTGAGGCATTGTAGACTAGGTCATATCAATGCGATTCGACTGGCTGAAGTTGCACATAGATGCATATTTAAATCTGTTTGAATTTACATCTTGTGAAACTTGCAAGTCATGTCATAAAGATAAGATGACCATAGCTCCGTTTATTGGAAACAGAGAAAGAGTTAGTGAACTCTTGGGATGATACATGTTGATGTATGAAAGGTCCCCTGTCTACATATGCCAGGACTGGTTCTTTGTACTTCGTTACATTCTCTGATAATCTCTCAAGATTCAGACATATGTTCCTGTTGAAACACAAGTCCGAACCTTTTGAGATATTCACAGAATATGATTTAGAAGTAGAGAACCAAAACGGGTATAAGTATTATGTCCTATGATGAGATCAAGGAGGAGAATACTTTAAGCACGGAATTCCTGGATGATTCTAAAGGAGAATGAGATTCTCTCTCAGCATTACTCCTCCGAATACACCACAGTACGTCGGTATATCGGGGCGGAGCAGATGCACCCTATATGATATGGTGTGCTCTATGATGAGTACTACTGAGTTTCCTATTTCCTTTTTGGGAGTTATGCACTTGAGAAGCTGCATACCTATTGAATTGGATTCGAATCAAATCTATGCCTACCGCTTCATATGTGATATGGAAAGGGAAGAGCCCATATCTTAAGTTAGTTAAGATTTGGGGTTGTCCGGGCTATGTTTAAAAGCAAAATCCGGACAAGCTCGAGGCAAGGTCTGTTATGTAGAACTGGAAATGTTCCAGCTATACAAACTGCAGCTGATGATTTGAAAGAACCAAAGGATTCAATAGTTATCAATTAACCTCAGCCTCTCCGCCGATCTAGTAGGGTTCCTCACCCACCTGAGAGATACTTCGGTTTCTCGATGACAGTGGGAGCGAGGATTGCATCATGAGATGATGACCCAACTAGTTTCGAGCTGGCCATCAGGAGTGAGACTCTGTAAGAATGGCTGGATGTTTATCGATCTGAGATGGAATCCTTATACACCAACAAAGTATGGACTTTGGTTGCTATATCTGAAGGGTTAAATCCCCATCAGGAGCAAGTATATCTTGAGAAGATTACTTGGTGTAGATGGAAAAGTTGAGACTTTCAAAGCTAGACTTGTTAAAGGTTTTCGTCATTGACCAGGCATGGATAATGATGAAACCTTTTTCCAGTGGCTATGCTTAAGTCCATCCAGATCCTACTTGCCACGGCTACATACCATGACTACGATATCTGGCGGTTGGGTGCCATGACTGCTTTTCTAAAATGATGTTTTAGAAGAGAACGTCTATAAGTACACAGCCAGAGGGCTTCGTAAACAGTGGGAGCAGCGGAAACGTGTGCAAGATGCTTTATAGGATAAAGCAGACATCGCAGAGTTGGAACATCTGTTTTGATGTGTTAGTTAAAGAGTTTGACATCATCAAAATTATAGATGAACCTTGTATAAACAAAAAGGTAGTAGGAAGTATGGTGGCGATCCTCGTAGAGTACGTGGATGACATGCTCTTGATAGGGAAGAAGTTTCCTATACTACGCTCGGTCAATCTCCGCTTATCACAATGATTCTCCATAAAGGATCAAAGTGATACCTCCTAAATCCTGGGTTTTGGATCTATGAGATAGATCTAAATGGATCTTAGGATTCTCACTAGTTGTAGTGAGACGGTATCAATCGACCCTGGGGAGAATCACTGGAATGGTTCCATGGTGATAAAGATGACTGAATGTCAGTCACAGGCATTGTCTTTACCCTCAGTGGAGGGATGGTATATTGGAAAAGTTCCAAGCTAGATACCGTGGCATACAAGACGATAAAGGCTCGATACATCGCTACTTAAGATGCTACCAAAGAGGCTGTCTGGGTGTATATTAGTTCATGAGATGAACTTAGTTCCTCCCATTGTGTGACAATGGAGTTGTGGCTTATGCCAAGGAACGTCCGTCCCATCAGTGATCCAGATATATTCTAAGGCAGTATTACCTCATCATGGAGATGGTTGATCTCCAGGGTGATCGAGGTTAGGAGAGTAGACTCAGAGGACAACACGGCGGATCCACTCACAAAGGCCTTTTCCCAGAGAGAGACTTTTATGGGATGGTTGAGTATGAGATACTACAACCACTGCTATCAGATGGCCCTAGTGCAAGTGGGAGATTGTTAGTTATATGTATGCCCTAGAGGCCATTACTATACATAGGATGTATATTGTAGTGGATGCTTGGACATATATAGGGAGGACTTTCTTGCTCGACATGATAGTATGCTATCTGGTTACTCTTTACCTTAACGTGTATACTGATTATCTCTCTGTTACATGTTGGTAAAGCCCTTAGGATGTGTACTTGACTACCTGGACTATGATACAGATCATACTAGTGGGGACATGGTAGTCCATAAGTACATCCTTCAAAGTCCCTAGTCGTGGGTATATCGAGACGGGGCATCGATATACCAGAGTAGACTGGCGTATACCCTCTCGACCCATACAGATGGGCGATGGATGATCCCATATCCATTGGTGTTTGACATCAGAGATGATATACGGATGCTCAATGGAGACTGGGTACACTGGACGGACTCGCCGAGAACTCCCAGATGGTATTATACCTTACGTCAGATGGCAGTTCTCTGGTGACACTGGTACAGAGTAGTCTGTTGACCCGAGATCGTTATAGAGTCTTGTGTGGTTCCCACTGTGCTTTGATTTCCATCTTACCACGTCCAAGAGGGCGTGCAAAACGGTGGTTTTTGGGTACAGTCCCGAATCACATGGAGGCAATGAGCGATAGGAGGGGATTCGTCTCTCCCGGTATAGGGAGTTGATGTTGCGCTGTGTTCGATTGGCTATAACCGGAAATCCCTGGCCAGGGTTGCTGAGATTTACTGGTAAGTGTTACCTGTAGTTTCTCGAACTGTTATAGACCTCATATCGACACAACTTATCAAGCTATTGGGGTCTGACGTTAACCACCCCTAGGCGAGATATGCGACATATCAGACGATCAGACCGGACTGTACGGTAAGTGTTACTGGTTGGATTCACAGGAGTGTGAGCGGGCTTGCTCGTCGATCTTCTGATCGCTCAATACCCGGGTGGCCGTTACGTTTAGCAGACCGCTTGCGGCTTGTGGATGTTTGATATGATCATCATCCGCTGCCGGCGTATTGACGAGTCTTTAGAGTCCTACACAGAGGTTTCCTGGCTCAAGCGAAACGAAATAGGAGCGCATATGAGATATGTGCGGGACCGAGAATAATACCAGTATGTGATACTGTATTCGATTCTCGCGATTTGTGACATTGATCGGTTATATGCGATATAGCCGGGTTATCGAATCAAGTGTTGATTCGATAAGATGTTACTAATGATACTAGTTTGTTATGTGCGACATGACCGGATCATTGAATCAAGTGTTGATTTAATGATTTAATGTATAATTATATATTTGATATATTACTTTACATTAACTAGTATTGGTTCACTTTAAGATGGATTTTCTCACTCGCATGTGCACATCGTATATGTGATATATTTTTTCTGTGCACTTGAACGTATCATGTTTGATGATGCAAGATTGCTAAGGTATGTGTGAAGAGTTAAACCTTGGTTAAGTAAATGGTTAGGGTTTTCTTTTATTCATTCATTTATCTTTTTATTTGGATTAAAAGAAAAGAGAAAAGAAAAACAAAAGGTTTCTTTCTTTCATGAAGCTTGTTGAAGCTTCATGAAGCTTTGACCAAAGAAACCCTTTTGTCTTCATCTCATTAACCCTAACCATTCATTTAACCTTAGTCAATTCTCTACACATAACCATGGTTATTATTATGATAAGTATTCTTTTTCATTTCCTTTTAATTAACTTATCATAATATTCATCTTCTTCTTCTTCTTCTTTCAAAGTAGAAAAAGCTTGACCATCAATGGTGATTGATGAAAAAGAGTGAGAAATCCAATTCTAAAGTGCACCCACCTCCTATTTCTTCACCCTCTACCTCTTGCCAAGTAGTATAGGGTGTTTTCTTCACAAGTTTCATGACTTGGTGAAGTGGGAGCTTGATCTTGTGATGCCTTGACGTAGATCATCTTCGGCATCGACATCGACGACCTAGCCCGCCCATTTCTCCGACGAAGCCGACGCAAGAGTCCGGGATCCGATTTGGACAGCGGAGGGACATCATTGCGGAGCTATGGAGGTGGAGCACCGGATCTACAAAGGTTGTATTTTCGTTCACTAAGTTAAGTTGTTAACTAGTTGCATCGCATAGCCTAAAATTCTAGTTAACGATCTGTATTAGGGTTTCTCGGCACTTGTAAAATTTGAAATTGGCATGGTTGATGCCTTGTGAGACCTCTTGAAAGTGCCTAGGAACCTTACACTCGTCAGTTCCATCAAGCTCAAAAGAACGTTTCGAGGAATGCTCCTCAGGCCAAGAGGAATGTACCAAGGCGCTAGGCTTTCACTATGACAGTGGAAGAAGCTGAGCCCACTGGCCAAGTCGTCACTGGTAAACTTTTCTTCTCAAACTTTTCTTTCAGTCTTGTTTATCTACATACTTTCCCTATACCTAAAACATATCCCACATACCTTAGGTACAATCTTAGTAGCCTCACTACCTGCACTAGCACTGTTTGATACTAGAGCATCTCACTGCTTTATGTCGCAACGGTTCGTCGAACCCATGCGATTCCAGTCTCACCGCTTGTATCCAGCTGGAATGTCAGTTCAGGAAATGGCATTCTAAAGGCAACCATGGGATACAGCTTGTGTACAGTCATCGTCTGCAGCAGAGAGTTTTATGCTGACTTCAAAGTGCTGGATATACCGAACTTCGATGTGGTTCTAGGTATGGATTGGCTTGGAACTTTTTATGCTACCATCGACTGTCGTGAAAGGAGGGTAGTATTCGAGATTCCAGACCATCCAGTCTTCTATTTCAAAAGTGGAGACCATACCCTGGAGCCAAGTACCTACAAAGCGAAGCCAAGGGAAGTAGTAGTTGCAGCAGCTCAAGCGGAGGAAGAATCAAGGCCAGATGTGGTTCGAGAGTTCGACGACGTGTTTCCTGACGATATATCAGGTTTGCCTCCCGATCGAGCTCTTGAATTCAGCATTGATTTAGTACCAGGAGCACAACCGGTGATCAAAGCACCTTATCGATTAAGTCCGGAAGGTTTGAAGGAAGTCCGAACACAGTTGGACGAATTACTGGCGAAAGGATGGATTCGTCCCAGCACTTCAAGTTGGGGATCACCTGTACTACTTATGAAGAAGAAGGAAGGTTCATACAGAATGTGCATCGATTACAGAGCCTTGAACGAAGTTACTATAAAGAACAAGTATCCACTCCCGCGCATCGATAATTTATTCGATCAGCTAAGTGGATCTTGTGTTTTCTCTAAATTGGATCTTCGTTTAGGTTATCATCAGGTGAAGGTCAAGGAAGCTGATATTCATAAAACAGCTTTCAGAACTCGCTATGGACATTACGAATTTCTAGTGATGCCATTTGGAGTGACCAACGCATCAGCAATATTCATGAACCTAATGAATCAAGTTTTCCGGGAGTACTTAGACAAGTTTGTTGTCATCTTCATCGACGACATCCTGGTGTATTCTAAGAGTCGGAAAGAGCATGCCGAGCACCTACGAATTGTCCTGGAAACTCTTCGACAACATCAGCTCTATGCCAAGTACAGCAAGTGCGAGTTTTGGCTAAAGCAAGTTGGTTTTCTTGGACATATCGTATCAGGAGAAGGAATCTCTGTGGACCCAGAGAAAGTTTCAGTAGTTAGCGAATGGCCTACACCAAAGTCAGTGAAGGACATTCGGAGTTTCTTGGGTTTAGCTGGATATTACAGAAGGTTCATTGAAGGATTTTCGAAGATAGCAACACCCCTAACCAAGCTCACACGTAAAGATGAAGAATTTGTATGGTCAGAAGCATGCGAAAAAGCTTTCGTAGAACTCAAGTCAAGGTTGACATCAGCACCTATTCTCATAATACCGGATCAATCTGGAGGATTCGAAGTGCATTGTGATGCATCCGGTAAGGAATTAGGATGTGTTCTACATCAGCACGGTAAGGTTGTGGCTTATGCTTCAAGACAACTGAAGACTCATGAGCGCAATTATCCGACGCATGACCTGGAGTTGGCAGCCGTCATCTTTGCTCTCAAGATTTGGCGCTATTATCTACTTGGTGAACGAGTGAACATCTACACAGATCATAAAAGTCTGAAGTACGTGTTTACTCAGAAGGAGTTGAATATGCGACAGAGAAGATGGTTAGAACTCATGGCGGACTTTGACATCGACTTGCAATATCACCAAGAGAAGGTGAATGTAGTACCTGATGCACTTAGTCGCCAACCATTAGCAATGAATCTCACCGCTCAGTGGAAGCTTCAACAAGACTTGCAGCAGATGGAGATTGAGGTAGTCATTCCAGGTAACGCTTCAAGTTTGATGAATTTACAAGTTCAATCAACCATTGTCAATCAGATCAAAGCAGCTCAAACAAGTGATGCTAAGTTACAAAAGATCAGAGAACAAATGGAGAATGGACTCAGAACAGACTTCATCATCCATGAAGACGGATCTTTGAGATACGGCAACAGATTGTGTGTACCAAAAGGTCCTGTTCGGGAAGAGTTAATGAAAGAAGATCACAGCTCTCCCTATTCAGTACACCCTGGAGGTACCAAAATATACAAAGATCTACGTCAGAATTATTGGTGGCATGGAATGAAGCGTGAAGTAGCCAGAAGCGTCGCAAAGTGCTTGGTGTGTCAGCAAGTAAAGGTTGAACATCACAGGACAGCTGGACTACTTCAACCGTTACCAATCCTAGAATGGAAGTGGCAACATATCACAATGGATTTTATGACTGCTCTTCCTCGCAGCACAAAGGGTAATGATGCCGTATGGGTCATTGTGGATCGACTCACAAAGTCGGCTCACTTCATCCCATTTCGAGTTGGCCAATCAACTGAGACACTAGCAAAGAAGTACATGGAGGTAATAATCTACTTAAAGATTTAAACTCTTCATAAAGTACTATCTCTGATACCCATGAACTCATACAGGAAATTGTAAGACTTCATGGAGTACCGGTCTGCATTGTCTCCGATCATGACACCAGGTTCCGATCACAATTTTGGCAGAGTCTGCAAGCAAGCTTGGGAATAAGTCTGAACTTCAGCACAGCTTATCATCCACAAACAGATGGTCAGTCTGAGCGAACTATTCAGATCTTGGAGGATATGCTCAGAGCGTGTATGTTAGACTTCAAAGGATTATGGGAAGATCACCTGCATCTGGTGGAGTTCGCGTACAACAACAGCTACCAAGCAAGTATAGGAATGGCACCTTTTGCAGCATTGTATGGAAGGAAGTGTCGATCGCCATTAAGTTGGGACGACATCGGAAATAGGGAACTTCTTGGACCAGAGATGATAGTAGTGACTGTTGATGTGGTTCGTACTATTAAGGAAAGGATGCGCATAGCCCAAGATCGACAGCAGCACTGGGCTGATGCAAAGAGACGACACTTGGAGTTCCAGCCAGGAGATCACGTATTCTTGAAGATATCTCCGAACCGCGGAGTGATCTGATTTGGAAGACGGGGTAATCTAAGTCCGAGATACATTGGACTGTTCGACATACTCGAACGAGTCGGTGAAGTGACATACTGCTTAGCGCTTCCACCTTCATTGGAAGGAGTGCATAATGTGTTCCACATATCCCAACTCAGAAGGTATGTGAGTGACCCCAGCTATGTTCTCGATCATTCCGAGCTCACTATCCAGCCTGATTTATCTTGTGAGCAACAATCTGTGGAAATCCTGGACAAGAAAGTGAAGACACTTCGGAACAAAGAAGTTAACTTGGTCCGAGTGATGTGGAGAAAAGACACTCCAGGAGAGTCCACTTGGGAAAGGGAAGATGAGATGCGTGCAAGATATCCACACCTCTTTGTAAATTAGTCCTCAAATAAAAGTTGTAAATTTCGAAGACGAAATTTTTGTAAGGAGGGTAGACTATAACAACTCCATTTTTAAGGTACAAAGAATTGATTTAAATTCAAAGTATACTTGGAGTATTTAATGTTGCTGATATCTCTTTAAGTAATTAATTCACATCATAATTACAAGAAGGAGCTTGTAGCTCATTGGTAATACCTTGCACTGCTGAACCAAGCCACCAGAGTTCAAATCCTCTGCCCAACATTATTTTTAATATTTAATTGTTTTAAATTTTATAGAAGCCCAACAGTCCACTTGAGATAACTCCCAAACTTTCTACCGAACCTGAAAAACTGAAGGTACCAGAGCCTTAATCGGGCGAACCCCCTACCTAGCCCCCGACTCGGCCGGAAATGCAACCATGGTCAAGGATGACAAGGATAACTCATGTAGAGAATTAACTAAGGTTAGGGTTTGGGTTTGGGTTGGGTTAAAGCATGAGTCACTAGAAAATATCAACCATAATATCTTTCTCATGACAAAAGAAAAGCTTCTAGAAGGTGCAAGAAAGAACTAACCCAAATCAAACCCTAACCTTATTTAATCTCCACTAAACAAGTTGCATTAGTAATCATATCATGTTACAATAATATATATCACATATATATTATATATTTGTAACAAAAGAAAATAATACAATTAACATATATCACATATATATCAATGTATTACCTGGTGAGAAAATGAAATAATAAAGCGAGCCAATATTAGATAATGTAATACAATATATCATATATATTATTATACATTAAATTATCGAATCAGCACTTGATCCGACAATCCGGCTATATCGAATATAACCGACTAATATATCATGTACCGATTCATCGAATCAACACTTGATCCGATGACCCGACTCATATCTAAATATCGCGAGAATATAATACGGTATCTCATATCGCATTATCCTCGGTCGTGCACATATCACATATGTGCCCCTACTCCGTTTTGCCTGAGTCAAGAAACCTCTGTGTAGAACTCTAAAGAATCGTCAATACGCCGGTAGCAGGTGATGATCATATCAAACACCCACAAGCTGCAAGCGGTCAGCTAAACGTAACAGCCACCCATGTATTGAGCGATCAGAAGATCAACAAGCTAGCCTGTCCATTCTCCTGTGAATCCAATCAGTAACACTCCCGTACAGTCAGGTCTCTTCGTCTAATATGTCGCATATCAAGTTTAGGGGTGGTATACGTTAGACCCCAGTAACCGATAAGTCGTGTCGATGCGAGGCTCATAACAGGTCGAGAAACTACAGGTAACACTTACCCGTAAATCTCTATATCATCCCTGGCCAGGGACTTCCAGTTATATCCAATCGAACAAGCACAACATCAACTCCCTATACCGGGAGAGACGAATCCCCTCCTATCGCTCATTGCCTCCATGTGATTCGGGACTGCACCCAAAAGCCACCGTTTTGCATGCCCTCTTGGAAGTGGTAAGGTGGAAATCAAAGCACGGTGGGAATTATACAAGACTCTATGACGATCTCCGGTCTACAGACTACCCTGTACCAGTGTCACCGGAGAACTGCCATCTGACGTGTGGTATATCACCATCTGGGAGTTCTTGGCGAGTCCGTCCAGTGTACCCAGTCTCCACTGAGCACCCGTACACCATCCTTGATGTCAAAACACCGATGGATATGGGATCATCCATCGCCCATCATATGGGTCAAGATGCGTATACGCTAGTCTACTCTGGTGTATCGATGCCCTGTCTCGACACACCCTCGACTAGGAACAGTTATAGGATGTACTCATCGACTACCGTGGCTCCACTAGTATGATCTCATCATAGTCCCAGTAGTCGAGTACAGATCCTAAGTGCTTTATCAACATGTGAGAGTAAGACAGTAAACCAATACAAGTCAACATGTTAAGATAAAGTGAAACCAAATAGCATACTATCATGACAAGCAAGAAAGTCCTCTCTATATATATCCAAGCATCCATTATAATATACATCATATGTACAACAATGGCCTCTAGGGCATATACATAACTAACAATCTCCCACTTGCACTAAGGCCAGCTGTTGTAGTATCTCATACCTAGCATCCCGAATAATCTCTCAAACTGTATCTGGGGAATGGCCTTCGTGAGTGGATCTGCAGTGTTGTCCTTCATATCTACTCTCCTGACCTCGATCTCCCGACGATCAACTATCTCCCTGATCAGGTGATACCACATCAAAATATGTCTGTGTAGGGTTCCTAGGCACTCTCAAGAGGTCTCACAAGGCATCAACCATACCAATTTCAAATTTTACGGGTGCCGAGAAACCCTAATACGGATCGTTAACTAGAAATTTAGGCGAAAAACTAAACTAGTTAACAACTTAACTAAAGGAGAGAGGCTACAACCTTTGTAGATCCGGTTCTCCACTTCCTTAGCTCCACGTAGGCGTCCTCTCGCTGTCCATCTCGAATCCTAGACTCAATCGTCGGCTTCATCGGAAAAACGAGCGGGCAAGGTCGTCGGCTTCGTGCCGAAGATGATCTACGTCGAGGTTTCACAAGTTCAAGCTCCGACTGCACCAAGTTGTGAAACTTGTGAAGAAAACACCCAAAACCACTTGGCAAGAGGTAGAGGATTTCTCTCACTTTTGCTCAAGTTGCCATTGATGGCATCAAGTTTTCATTCTTGAAGATGAAGAAGAAGATGAAGCTAGAATTATGATAAGTCTTGAGTTAAAATGAATAATAAATGAATACTTATCATAAACTAACTAGGGTAGAGTGTAGAGAATAGACCATGGTTACTTGGATGGGTTAGGGTTAAGCATGAAGACAAGAATGGTTAAGAAGTCAAAGCTTCATGAAGCTTCAACTAGAAACAAACATAGCCACCATTCTTATCTAAATCTTTTCCAAATAAATAAACAAATAAATAAATGAAAAAGCAAAACCCTAATCATCTCTTAACCATGGTTTAATCCTTTACACTTAACCAAATGATCAAGTATCATCAAACATGATACAAATATGTGCACAAAAGTATATCACATATACTTCTTGCACATCAAGTGAGAAAATCCATTTAAAGTGAACCAATACTAGTTAATGCAAAGTAATATATAAAATATATAATTATACATTAAATCATTAAATCAACACTTGATTTAACGATCCGGTCATATCTCATATAACCGACTAGTATCCTATGTATCGGCTTATCGAATCAATCCTTGATTCGATATCTAGGTTATATCGAATATAACCAATCGATACATCCATCGCGAGAATGGAATACGGTATCACATACACGCATTATTCTCGTCCCTGCATATATCTCATATGCGCTCCTATTTCGTTTCGCTTGAGCCAGGAAACCTCTGTGTAGGACTCTAAAGACTCGTCAATACGCCGGTAGCAGATGATGATCATATCAAGCATCCACAAGCCGCAAGAGGTCTACTAAACGTAACGGCCATCCGGGTATTAAGCGATCAGAAGATCGACGAGCTAGCCCGCTCACACTCCTGTGAATCCAACCAGTAACACTTACCGTACAGTCCGGTCTGTTCGTCTGATATGTCGCATATCAAGTCTAGGGGTGGTAAACGTCAGACCCCAATAACCGATAAGTCGTGCCGATGTGAGGCTCATAACGGGTCGAGAAACTACTGGTAACACTTACCAGCAAATCTCTGATCAGCCCTGGCCAGGGACTTCCCTGTTACGGCCAATCGAGCACAGCGCAACATCAACCTCCAATACCGGGAGAGACGAAACCCCTCCTATCGCTCATTGCCTCCATGTGACTTGGGACTGTACCCAAAGACCACCGTTTTGCACGCCCTCATGGACGTGGTAAGGTGGAGATCAAAGCACAGTAGGAATCACACAAGACTCTATGACGATCTCGGGTCTACAGACTAACCTGTACAAGTGTCACCTGAGAACTGCCATCTGACGTGAGGTATAATACCATCTGGGAGTTCTCGGCGAGTCCATCCAGTGTACCCAGTCTCCACTGAGCACCCGTATACCATCTCTGATGTCAAACACCAATGGATATGGGATCATCCATCGCCCATCTCATGGGTCGAGAAGCGTATACGCTAGTCTACACTGGTATATCGATGCCCTGTCTCGATACACCCACGACTAGGGACCTTGAAGGATGTACTTATGGACTACCATGTCCCTACTAGTATGATCTGCATCATAGTCCAGGTAGTCAAGTACACATCCTAAGGGCTTTATCAACATGTAACTATAAGACAGTTTAAAGAGACAAGTGTACATGTTAAGATAAAGAGTAACCAGATAGCATACTATTATATCGAGCAAAAAGTCATCTCTATATATGTCCAAGCATCCAATATAATATACATCATCTGTACAATACTGGCCTCTAGGGCATACATACAACTAACAATCTCCCACTTGCACTAGGGCCAGCTGCTGTAGTATCGCATACCAAGCATCCCGAAGAGTCTCTCAAACTGTATCTGGGGAATGGCCTTCGTGAGTGGATCCGCCGTGTTGTTCTTCATGTCAACCCTCCTGACCTCGATCTCCCGGCGATCAACTATCTCCCGGATCAGGTGATACCGCCTCAGAATATGCCTGGATCGCTGATGGGACTTAGGTTCCTTGGCCAAAGCCACCGCTCCATTATTATCGCAATACAAAGGTATTGGATGCTCAATGGATGGAACTACTCCAAGTTCAGTAATGAACTTCTTGATCCAGACAGCCTCTTTGGAAGCATCGTTGGCAGCGATGTATTCAGCCTCCATCGTCGAGTCTGCCACGGTTTCCTGCTTGGAACTCTTCCAGCTAACCGCCCCTCCGTAAAGGGTAAAGACAAATCCCGACTGCGACTTAGAGTCGTCCTTATCACTCTGGAAGCTCGAATCGGTAAAGGACTCCACTTGGAGTTCTCCGTTACCATACACCAAGAGCATCTCTTTAGTCCTTCGCAAGTACTTGAGAATGCTCTTCACAGCTGTCCAGTGACTCTCTCCAGGATCAGCTTGATACCTGCTCACTATACTTAGTGAGTATGCTACATCGGGTCTGGTACATAGCATCGCATACATGATAGAGCCTACAGCCGAAGCATAGGGTATCCCTTGCATGCGAGCTCTTTCCAAATCAGTCTTGGGAGACATCTCTTTGGAGAGAGTGACTCCAGCGATCGTGGGCAAGTTCCCACGCTTGGATTCTTCCATACTAAACCTCTTTAGTATGGTGTCAATGTACCTGGATTGGGACAATCCCAATATCCGTTTGGATCTATCTCTATAGATCCTTATTCCCAATATGCAGGAGGCATCACCAAGATCTTTCATTGAGAATCTTTGTGATAAGAAGAGCTTGACCGATTGCAGCATAGGAATATCATTTCCTATCAAGAGTATGTCGTCCACGTACAATACGAGGAAGACAACCTTACTCTCTGCCACCTTCTTGTAAATACAAGGTTCATCTGGGTTTTTGACGAAATCAAACTCTTTGATAACGACGTCAAAGCAGATGTTCCAACTCCGCGATGCTTGCTTTAATCCATAAATGGATTTAAGCAGCTTGCACACCTTTCCGCTGCTCCCACTGTCTACGAAGCCCTCTGGCTGAGTCATGTACACGCACTCTTCTAAATCACCATTTAGAAAGGCGGTCTTAACATCCATTTGCCAGATTTCGTAGTCATGATATGCAGCGATGGCAAGCATGATCCGGATGGATTTAAGCATAGCCACTGAAGAAAAGGTTTCGTCATAGTCCACACCTGGTCTTTGACGAAAACCCTTTGCAACAAGTCTAGCTTTGAAAGTCTCCACTTTCCCATCTACACCAAGTTTCTTATTGAAGATCCACTTGCTCCCAATGGGTTTTACCCCTTCAGGAGCAACTTCCAAAGTCCATACTTTGTTGGTGTACATGGATTCCATCTCGGACCGCATAGCATCCAGCCATTTCACTGAGTCCCTACTCGTGATGGCCTGCTCGAAGCTAGTTGGGTCATCATCCTCCATGATGCAATCCTCGCTCCCACCATCCATGAGAAAACCGTAGTATCTCTCATGTTGGCGAGGAACCCTACTAGATCGGCGGAGAGGCTGAGGTTCATTGGGAGCTACTGAATCCTCTGGTTCCACTAAATCTTCAGTTTGAGTTTGTGTAGCCGGAATTTCTTCCAGTTCTACCTTATCCCCACTAATTTCTTTTGCAAGAAATTCCTTTTCTAAAAAGGTGGCATGTCGAGAAACAAACACTTTTTGTTCCTCTGTATGGTAGAAAAGATATCCATGTGAATGTTTGGGATATCCCACAAACTTGCATAGAACTGACCGTGCCTCGAGTTTGTCCGGATTCTGCCTTTTGACATAGGCCGGGCAACCCCATATCTTAACTCGTTTAAGACATGGTCTCTTCCCACTCCATATCTCATATGGTGTGGTAGGTACAGATTTAGTTGGAACTTGATTCAATAAGTATGCTGCTGTTTCTAGCGCATATCCCCAGAAAGAAATAGGTAACTCAGCTGTGCTCATCATAGAGCACACCATATCTAATAGGGTGCGGTTCCTCCGTTCTGATACACCGTTGTGCTGTGGTGTATAGGGAGGAGTCAACTGAGAGAGAATTCCATTCTCTTTTAGGAAGTCCAGGAATTCATTGCTCAAGTATTCACCTCCTCGATCAGATCGAAGGATTTTAATACTTTTTCCGGTTTGGTTTTCGACTTCTTGTTTATATTCTCTAAATTTCTCAAAAGCTTCTGATTTGTGTTTCATCAGGAACACATATCCGAATCTAGAGAGATCGTCAGTGAATGTAATGAAGTACGAAGAACCATCCCTGTCATGTGTAGACATTGGACCGCATACATCACTATGTATCAGTCCCAAGAGTTCAGTAACTCTTTCTCCGTGTCCCGTAAACGGAGTTTTGGTCATCTTGCCTTTGAGACATGACTGGCAAGTGTCATAAGATGAAAATTCAAACGGATTTAAATATCCATCTTTATGCAACTTAGCTAGTCGTGTCGCATTGATGTGACCCAGTCTACAATGCCACAAGAAGGATTCGTTGAGTTCAGAACTCTTCCTCTTGTGTGTGTTAGTTATGCTCAGAACTGTTGATTGATTTAGAACATAAATGCCATTGCACAACGTGCCTGATCCAACCAACTTTTGGTTACGGAAAATGTTCATAACATTGTCCTGTAATACAAAATTATATCCCTCTTTACTTAGCAAAGAAACCGATATAATGTTGCATATCAGGTTCGGCATGTAATAGCATTCGTTCAGAACCAATGTATTACCAGTTGGTAATACAAGGTGATATTCCCCGACAGTCTTAGCTGAAACAATTGCACCATTTCCAACTCTAATGTCTTTATCACCTTCTCCAAGTTCTCTACCTTTTCTAAGCCCATGTAACTGATTACATATATGGGATCCTGACCCGGTATCTAATACCCAGGACGTAGGGCAAATGGAGAAACAGTTCTCTGTAACGAACACACCCGAAGAAAATGCATCAACATGTACTTTCTTCAAACGGGTGGCATGGGAATCCTGGTATTCCCCTATATCCTGTTCAGTCCTATAACTCTTATAGGAAAGAACGGAACCAACGTTCCCCAGCACAGTATAACATGCGGGTTCGGTCAATACATCCATATTATTATCTTGATTAAGGCATGAAATGGTCGCTACCTGGAGAGAGAGAGAAGAAAACACTTTAGTGTATGCTCGTGCAAGATCAGATTGGTTATTATGTTATCTAATCAGGATGGCTCCCACTGGTTTTTATCAAATCTTCCTTCAAACCCTAAAAGGAAAGACTAGCCGGGATTAATTACACCGTACAACTTCGTCGATCTTTCAGCCAGGCCAGTGTCGGTACTTTGAGGGAGGTTCCCCGTGCTTTCGCACAGACCTAATTAATGTAAACCTCGTTTTCCCAGAGGCGTAACCCCGTTGACACCTTTCTAGACACCTATTTGATCGGCTAATTGTAATGTGTAAAACTCTCCCAGGAGTAACTCTTACTCGCAGTGGGTATCGGTATCCAACTATCTCATAGAAGGTATGCAATCTCATTGCAAATTTCAACACTTGAAATTCCCGATAATATTTTGCCCCTAGCGTCCTATGACCTTAACAAAGGCCAACAAATCATAGCATGCTAGTCAAGTTCAACCCGTCATTTCTTGATTGAATCAAACCCACCCGCACGGCCCTTGACAGAGGCCAACAAGGTCGTACGACTACCCTGAAACAATCTGCATCATATGCATAAGCAGATAATCACTATTCAGCTACCACACACTACGCCTTGACAAAGGCCAACAAACGCAACACGAATACTAAACAGTTCTTATCTGAAATGACGGAGGGCTACGACAGGTTTTTCTGAAAACCTATTGCGTAATGAACTTGATATCGTTGTAGAATCAAATGAAGTTTTGAAATGGAGTGATTTTGAGGCTTTTCTAGTTTTGCTAAAGGGGTCACTCCCGGTGAAGGGATCGTCGGCCCTTTCCTCGTCGAATGAGGTGCAGGATATATCATATATATCACTGTGCAAAGCAGAAACTATAGAAGCAATCAAAAACAAACCGAGTGTGTAGCATCTGCCAGTTATTGCTAAAGGAGTCACTCCCGGTGAAGGGATCTCGGTCCTTTCCTCATCGAATAAGGTGCAGGGTATATCATATATACCGCTATGCAAAGCAAGAACTGTAGCTACCCGTTTTGTTTAAAATCTGATTCTACAACATCTTAGGTTTCTTTTCTTTCATTAATCACATTAATGAAGTCCCATCATTTAAATACCTAAACATCACAGATAGATACGACGTACACTTATGCCATCCGCATTCGCCTCGATGTCCCCTCGTGCACCGTTAGGTTAGGTAACTAACGACAGAGCAGGGCAGGGCTAGTGCGGGTGCAAAACATAAGTAACGTCTATATAATATATCATATATACTATATAAAGTATCTATCACAGAACATCACAGATATCGCAGCAGAAGAAACATATGAAATATTGGATATACTAGGACGTCCGTGTTTTCAATACGAGCCAGTATAAAACACGGATTCCACGGTCGCGATGAATAGCCAAACCCACACCCCTAGACCCCTACGAGAGCGGCAAGCAACCCTACCAATTCTAGGGTTAGGAGACCCGGACTCGACTCCTCGAGTTGGTCTCCCACTGGACCCCAGAACCCGGTTACTTGTGCTCCCCTCCTTGGGTCTATCCTAATGCGGAAAAGTAAATAATATACAAAGGATGACAGCTTCCGCAACCTGGAAGTGCCCCAAATAAAAGAATATTACATACAAGTTTTTACATGAATGAAAATGAAAAACACTCATCTCACATAAAAACCCCCGGCTATTCAAACACGACAATCCAATATAACATATCCAGCAACACATAACATCACATGTCATCAACGTAAGTAAATATGCGCATTCCAATTGTCATTGACATATAGCAAAGAAACCGGCGATATCACATATTACACTTACGGTCACAGAAAAGAAAGTGTAAAACTACAACAGTTGGAATCCGCAATCTCTTTAGACATCGCATGCCTAATCAAATGAAATACTTAGACATCACATGCCTAACAGTTATAAACCCCGCATTTTAGTCTCATTATCGAAAACTCTTTTCAATATCAAATGAAACTAAACCGCTAGATTTATAACATTCATTCAGTTATCTCATAACTGTTTGTGAATTCCAATTATTGTATCCCATTCCAGATAAATAGAAAATATTAAACTTTCCGATCGAACATTCGAACACCCAAGTTTTCCCGAAACCGTCCAACACATGAAATAGGTTCAACGACATTCACTTCATGCCTCAGTACCAATGGTCCAGCCGTAGAAGGGTCAAGCCAACGCCTCACATGTGGCACGCCGTACTGCCCCAAACCTGAAGGTTCAAAGGGCAGTTCAAGACGGTCACATAATCGAGTTAAGGTTTGTTGTCTTCTAGAGGGACCATCGCGTTACTTGCACTACTCAGAACGTCCTTAAACCATTAAAAGATCCAACACTTGGAAATTTTCCGGCAGGGGAAAAGTTGGGTATTTATATCCGGTCGAACTTTTTAACATATTCTAAAGTTATCCGGAAAGCCACATAGACAAGATTTGATAATCCGATCGAATCGTTGATTCCCAATACAACCCCAGAACACTCAACTCTTGAGTCAAATTAAAAATTCCCAGAAAATTCAGCATAATAAAATAGTAATTACTGTGCAAAACGGGAGTGATGATGTCATCATATTGCCGCGGAACCGCTGCAGAAGCCAGGCTTCTGCCGCGGTTCCGCCGCACTCTTTACTGTTCGTGGGATAAATTTTGCATCGTAATTCTTAGATTTCCCTGCTGAATTTTTTAAGCATTTTTAATATGGAAAAATCCCAGATTTACAAAAAGTCCAGAGAGCACTTGGGTTTTAGGGTTTCGGGTTCGTTCGGGTTTCAAACGTCGTCTAGACTTCACCTAAGGCTCTAGCTAGGCTCTGATACCACTGTAGGGTTCCTAGGCACTCTCAAGAGGTCTCACAAGGCATCAACCATGCCAATTTCAATTTTACGGGTGCCGAGAAACCCTAATACGGATCGTTAACTAGAAATTTAGGCGAAAAACTAAACTAGTTAACAACTTAACTAAAGGAGAGAGGCTACAACCTTTGTAGATCCGGTTCTCCACTTCCTTAGCTCCACGTAGGCGTCCTCTCGCTGTCCATCTCGAATCCTAGACTCAATCGTCGGCTTCATCGGAAAAACAAGCGGGCAAGGTCGTCGGCTTCGTGCCGAAGATGATCTACGTCGAGGTTTCACAAGTTCAAGCTCCGACTGCACCAAGTTGTGAAACTTGTGAAGAAAACACCCAAAACCACTTGGCAAGAGGTAGAGGATGAAGAAATAGGAGGTGGGTTCACTTTAGAATTGGATTTCTCTCACTTTTGCTCAAGTTGACATTGATGGCATCAAGTTTTCATTCTTGAAGATGAAGAAGAAGATGAAGCTAGAATTATGATAAGTCTTGAGTTAAAATGAATAATAAATGAATACTTATCATAAACTAACTAGGGTAGAGTGTAGAGAATAGACCATGGTTACTTGGATGGGTTAGGGTTAAGCATGAAGACAAGAATGGTTAAGAAGTCAAAGCTTCATGAAGCTTCAACTAGAAACAAACATAGCCACCATTCTTATCTAAATCTTTTCCAAATAAATAAACAAATAAATAAATGAAAAAGCAAAACCCTAATCATCTCTTAACCATGGTTTAATCCTTTACACTTAACCAAATGATCAAGTATCATCAAACATGATACAAATATGTGCACAAAAGTATATCACATATACTTCTTGCACATCAAATGAGAAAATCCATTTAAAGTGAACCAATACTAGTTAATGCAAAGTAATATATCAAATATATAATTATAGATTAAATCATTAAATCAACACTTGATTTAACGATCTGGTAATATCTCATATAACCGACTAGTATCCTATGTATCAGCTTATCGAATCAATCCTTGATTCGATATCTAGGTTATATCGAATATAACCAATCGATACATCCATCGCGAGAATGGAATACGGTATCACATACACGCATTATTCTCGGCCCTGCATATATCTCATATGCGCTCCTATTTCGTTTCGCTTGAGCCAGGAAACCTCTGTGTAGGACTCTAAAGACTCGTCAATACGCCGGTAGCAGATGATGATCATATCAAGCATCCACAAGCCGCAAGCGGTCTGCTAAACGTAACGGCCATCCGGGTATTGAGCGATCAGAAGATCGACGAGCTAGCCCGCTCACACTCCTGTGAATCCAACCAGTAACACTTACCGTACAGTCCGGTCTGTTCGTCTGATATGTCGCATATCAAGTCTAGGGGTGGTAAACGTCAGACCCCAATAACCGATAAGTCGTGCCGATGTGAGGCTCATAACGGGTCGAGAAACTACTGGTAACACTTACCAGCAAATCTCTGATCAGCCCTGGCCAGGGACTTCCCTGTTACGGCCAATCGAGCACAGCGCAACATCAACCCCCAATACCGGGAGAGACGAAACCCCTCCTATCGCTCATTGCCTCCATGTGACTCGGGACTTTACCCAAAGACCACCGTTTTGCACGCCTTCATGGACGTGGTAAGGTGGAGATCAAAGCACAGTGGGAATCACACAAGACTCTATGACGATCTCGGGTCTACAGACTAACCTGTACAAGTGTCACCTGAGAACTGCCATCTGACGTGAGGTATAATACCATCTGGGAGTTCTCGGCGAGTCCATCCAGTGTACCCAGTCTCCACTGAGCACCCGTATACCATCTCTGATGTCAAACACCAATGGATATGGGATCATCCATCACCCATCTCATGGGTCGAGAAGCGTATACGCTAGTCTACACTGGTATATCGATGCCCTGTCTCGATACACCCACGACTAGGGACCTTGAAGGATGTACTTATGGACTACCATGTCCCCACTAGTATGATCTGCATCATAGTCCAGGTAGTCAAGTACATATCCTAAGGGCTTTATCAACATGTAACTATAAGACAGTTTAAAGAGACAAGTGTACATGTTAAGATAAAGAGTAACCAGATAGCATACTATCATATCGAGCAAGAAAGTCATCTCTATATATGTCCAAGCATCCAATATAATATACATCATCTGTACAATACTGGCCTCTAGGGCATACATACAACTAACAGTCTGGACTTCTGATGGGACCTGGGTTCCTTGGCCAAAGCCACAGCTCCATTGTTATCACAATACAGAGGTATTGGATGCTCAATGGATGGAACCACGCCAAGTTCACTAATGAACTTCTTTATCCAGACAGCCTCTTTGGCAGCATCGTTGGCAGCGATATATTCAGCCTCCATCGTCGAGTCTGCAACGGTATCCTGTTTGGAACTCTTCCAACATACCGCCCCTCCAATGAGGGTAAAGACAAATCCTGAGTGCGACTTAGAGTCGTCCTTATCACTTTGGAAGCTCGAATCGGTAAAGGACTCCACCTGGAGTTCTCCGTTACCATACACCAAGAACATCTCCTTAGTCCTTCGTAAGTACTAGAGAATGTTCTTCACAGCTGTCCAGTGACTCTCTCCAGGATCTGCTTGATACCGACTCACTACACTTAGTGAGTATGCTACATCGGGTCTAGTACATAGCATCGCATACATGATTGAGCCTACAGCCGAAGCATAGGGTATCCCTTTCATGCGAGCTCTCTCCAAATCAGTCTTGGGAGACATCTCTTTGGAGAGAGTGAGTCCAGAGATCGTGGGTAGGTTCCCACGCTTGGATTCTTCCATACTAAACATCTTTAGTATGGTGTCAATGTACCTGGATTAGGACAATCCCAAAATCCGTTTAGATCTATCTCTATAGATCATAATTCCCAGTATGCAGGAGGCATCACCTAGATCTTTCATTGAGAATCTTTGTGATAAGAAGAGCTTGACTGATTGCAGCATAGGAATATCATTTCCTATCAAGAGTATGTCATCCACATACAATACGAGGAAGACAACCTTACTCTCTGCTACCTTCTTATAGATACAAGGTTCATCTATATTTTTGATGAAGTCAAACTCTTTGACTATAACATCAAAACAGATGTTCCAACTCCGCGATACTTGCTTTAACCCATAAATGGATTTAAGCAGCTTGCACACCTTTCTGCTCCTCCCACTATCTACGAAGCCCTCTGGCTGAGTCATGTACACGCACTCTTCTAAATCACCGTTTAGAAAGGCGGTCTTAACATCCATTTGCCAGATTTTGTAGTCATGGTATGCAGCAATGGCAAGTAAGATCCGGATGGACTTAAGCATAGCTACTGGAGAAAAGGTTTCGTCATAATCCACACCTGGTCGTTGACGAAAACCCTTTGCAACAAGTCTAGCTTTGAAAGTCTCAACTTTTTCATCTACACCAATTTTCTTTTTAAAGATCCACTTGCTCCCAATGGTTTTTACCCCTTCAGGAGCATTTTCTAAAGTCCATACTTTGTTGGTGTACATGGATTCCATCTCAGATCGCATTGCATCCAGCCATTTCACAGAGTCACCACTCGTGATGGCCTGCTCGAAACTAGTCGAGTCATCATCTTCCATGATGCAATCCTCGCTCCCACCATCAATGAGAAAATCGTAGTATCTCTCAGGTGGATGAGAAACTCTACTAGATCGGCGGAGAGGCTGGGGTTCGTCGGGTACTACTGAATCCTTTGGTTCCACTAAATCTTCTGTTGTAGTTTGTTCTGCTGGAACTTCTTCCAGTTCTACCTCAGAGCCACTAATCTCTTTTGCAAGAAATTCCTTTTCTAAAAAGGTGGCGTGTTGAGCAACAAACACCCTTTGTTCCTCACTGTGGTAGAAAATATACCCTCACGAATGCTTGGGATATCCAATAAACTTACATAAAACAGACCTTGCCTCGAGTTTGTCCGGTTTTTGTCTTTTGACATAAGCCGGGCAACCCCATATCTTAACAAAATTAAGATATGGTATCTTCCCTTCTCATATCTCATATGGGGTGGTAGGCACAGATTTGGTAGGAACTTTATTCAGAATGTATGCCGCTGTCTCAAGCGCATACCCCCAGAAGGAAATAGGTAGCTCAGCATTGCTCATCATAGAACGCACCATATCTAATAGAGTGCGATTTCTCCGCTCCGATACACCGTTGTGCTGTGGTGTATAAGGAGGAGTAAGCTGAGAGAGAATCCCATTCTCTTTTAGATAATCTAGGAACTCATTGCTTAAGTATTCACCTCCTCGATCAGATCGAAGAATCTTAATACTTTTGCCTGTTTGGTTCTCTACTTCGTGCTTATATTCCCTGAATTTCTCAAAAGCTTCAGACTTGTGTTTCATCAGGAACACATGTCCGAATCTTGAGAGATCGTCAGTGAATGTAATAAAGCATGAAGAACCGTTCCTGGCATGCGTAGACATGGGACCGCATACATCACTATGTACCAGTCCTAAGAGTTCGGTAACTCTTTCTCCGTGTCGACTAAATGGAGTTTTGGTCATTTTTCCTTTGAGACATGAATGGCAAGTATCATAAGATGATAATTCGAACGGATTCAAATATCCATCCTTATGTAACTTAGCCAGTCGTGTCGCATTGATATGACTAAGTCTACAATGCCACAAGAAGGATTCGTTCATTTCTGAACTCTTCCTCTTGTGTGTGTTTTGTATATTAAGTACTGTATTTTGATTGAGAATGAATATGCCATTATGTAACGAGCCTGATCCAATCAACTTTTGATCTAGGAATATGTTCATAACATTATCCTTTACTACAAAATTATATCCTTCTTTACTTAATAAAAAAACTGATATAATGTTGCACATCATGTTCGGTATATAATAGCACTCATTCAGAATCAGTGTATTACGACTTGGTAATACCAGGTGATATTCGCCAACTGCTTTGGCTGCAATACTTGCACCATTCCCTACTTGAATAGAATGATCACCTTTTCCCAGTTCTATACCTTTACGTAGCCTATGTAACAATTTACATATATGGGATCCCGATCCGGTATCTAATACCCAGGACGTAGGGTGAACTGAGAAACAGTTCTCAATAACTAATACACCCGAAGAAGGTGCATCAACATGCATGTTCTCCGTTTGGGCGGCATGAAAATCCAGATATTCTCCTGTTTCTTGTTCAGTCTTATAACTCTTATAAGAAAGAACGGGACCAACGATCACCTGCTCAGTATAATAAGCAGGTTCAGTCAATACATTCATATTATTATCTTGATTAAGTCCTGACATGGTCGCTACCTGGAGAGAGAGAAGGAAAACACTTTAGCGTATGCTCTTGCAAGATTAGATTGGTTATTATCTTATCTAATCAGGATGTCTCCCACTGTTTTTATCAAATCTTCCTTCAAACCCTAAAAGGTAAGATTAGCCAGGATTAATTACACTCTACAATTTCGTCAATCTTTCAGCCAGATCAGTGTTGGTACTTGAGGGAGGTTCTCCGTGCTTTCGCACGGACCTAATTAAAATAAACCTCGTCTTCCCAGAGGCATAACCCCGTTAACACCTTTCTAGACACCTACTTGATCAACTAATTGTCCTGTGTAAAATTCTCCCAGGAGTAACTCTTACTCTTAATGGGTATCAGGATCCATCTATCTCATAGAAGGTATGCAATCTCATTGCAAATTTTCAACACTTGAAATTCCCGATAATATTCTGCCCCAAGCATCCCTTGACCTTGACGGAGGTCAACAAATCATAGGGTGCTAGTCAAGTTCAACCCGCCATTTCTTGATTAAATCAGACCCACCCGTACGACCCTTAACGGAGGTCAACAAGGCCGTACGACTACCCTAATCCAATCTGCATCATATGCATTAACAGATAAATACTAGTTAGCTACCGCACACTATGTCTTGACGGAGGTCAACAAACGTAGTACGAATACTAAGTAGGACTTATCTGAAATGACGGAGGGCTACGACAGGTTTTTCAGAAAACCTATTGCATAATAAACTTGATATCGTTGTAGAAACAAGTGATTTTGAAAATGAGTGTTTTTGAGGCTTCTAGTTTCGCTAAAGAGGTCACTCCCGGTGAAGGGATCTCGGCTCTTTCCCCATCGAATAAGGTGCAGGGTATATCATATATACCGCTGTGCAAAGCAAGAACTATATAAGCTGTCAAAAACTAAACTGCGAGTTTGTAGCATTTGCCAGTTTCGCTAAAGAGGTCACTCCCGGTGAAGGAATCTTGGCTCTTTCCTCATCGAATAAGGTGCAGGGTATATCATATATACCGCTGTGCAAAGCAAAACTGTAGCTACCATTTTTATAAAGTTTTGATTCTACAACATCTTTTAGGTTTCTTTTCTTTTATTAATCTCATTAATAAAACCCATCAGCTTATGCTTCCTAAGCATCACAGAAGAAACGAAAGCAGTAATATTTATATATCAGCATATATATATAGTATAAGCATTCGTCTCAGGCAGTAATATGATCTCATCACAGAACATTGCAGCAGAAGAACATATATGAAATATTGGATATACTAGGATGCCCGTGTTTTTAATACGAGCCGGTATAAAACACAGATTCCACGGTCGCGATGAATAGCCCAACCCACATCCCTAGACCCCTACGAGAGCGGCAAGTAATACTGCCAATTCTAGGCTTAGGAGACCCGGTCTCGACTCCTCGAGATGGCCTCCCACTGGACCCTAAAACCCGGTTACTTGTGCTCCCCTCCTTGGGTCTACCTAATGTGGAAAAGTAAATAGTATACAATGGTGACATCATCCTCAGCCCGGAAGTGCCCCCAATAAAAGAATATTACATACAAATGAATTTTACATGAATGAAAATAAAAACCCTCATCTCACATAAAACCCCCGGCTATTCAGAACACGACGATCCAATATAACATATCACAGCAACACATAATATCATATATCATCAACGTAAGTAAGTTATCGAATCCACAATCACAACATTTGGAATCCACAATCACTTTAGACATCGTAAATCCGAAATATCACATACTTCGCATTTCATGCCTACTATATGAATTCCACATATTATATCACATTCCAAATAAATAGACAGTATTAAACTTTCCGATCAGATAATCAAATACCCAAGAATTCCTAAATAGCTCAACACTTGAGCGGAGTTCAAATAATCCCAGAATATGTCACAGTACCGATGGTCCAGCCGTAGAAGGGTCAAGCCAACGCTTCACATGTGGCACGCCGTACTGCCCCAAACCCTAAGGTTTAGAGGTGGTTCAGACGGTCACATAATCGAGTTAAGGTTTGTGTTCTTCTAGAGGGACCGCCGCGTTACTTGCACGTTTTTCCGAAAGATTTAAACCCAAGAAATATTCAACACTTGAAAGTTTTTCGTGCCGGGAAAAAATGAGTTAATGATATTCGTTTGAACATTTTAACAGTTTCTAAATATCCGGAAAACATAACGAAATTAAATTTTCCGATCAAATCAACGAATACAAAATAATCCCCAGAACACTCAACACTTGAGTCAGATTACAAATACCCAGAAAAATACTTAATCACCTACGGATATAACTGTGGCAAAACGAGTCAATAATTCTTCTATACGGCCGCGGAGCCGCGGCAGTGGCAAGGTATTGCCGCGGTTCCACGGCGGTTTATACAGCTTATTGCCTCGTTTTTCACAGTGATGCTTATATTTCCCTGCTGGTATTTTTAAGTATTTTTAATTCAGAAAAAATCATATTTTAAAAAAATGTCCAGAGAGGGGTTCAAATCGTCGTTTCGGGGTTCGATCGGAGTTTTAACTTCGTATACACGTCGCCTAATGCTTTAGCTAAGCTTTGATACCACTGTAGGGTTCCTAGGGACTCTTATAAGGGTTCATAAGGCATCAACCATGTCCGAATAAAATTTTAGACGTGCCGAACAACCCAAAGCCGGGATCTTTGCTAGATTATTAGGGTTTAACATGCAAGTAAATATCTTTACAACTAAGTGTGAGGGATTACAACCTTTGTAGTTCGCTCCTTCACTTCATAAGCTCCGAGTAGAAGTCCCTTCGCTGCGATCCACGATCTCCCGGACGCAAGAGAGGCTCCACGACTCGAACGATCCATGCTAGCTTGTAGTGTTCCTTTTCACCGATGATCTACGTCGAAGTTTCTATAACTCAAGCTCTCTCACTCTAATGAGGTGAATACCTTAATCTAATTGGCTAGATTAGATGAGGATGATGGAGTAGTATTTATGCTTTCTTTTTATATCAAATTCTCACATGAAATCATCACAAAATGAAAACCTAGTAAACTTTCTCAAAGCTCAAAGTTGAAGAAGAAGATGAAAAATGAATTAAACCTTTTGTGATGAATAATGAAATGAATATATGATTAATAATGCAACCATGATCAAGGATGACAAGGATAACTCATGTAGAAAATTAACTAAGGCTAGGGTTTGGGTTGGGTTAAAGCATGAGTCACTAGAAAATATCAACCATAATATCTTTCTCATGACAAAAGAAAAGCTTCTAGAAGGTGCAAGAAAGACTAACCCAAATCAAACCCTAACCTTGTTTAATCTCCACTAAACAAGTTGCATTAGTAATCATGTCATGTTACAATAATATATATCACATATATATTATATATTTGTAACAAAAGAAAATAATACAATTAACATATATCGCATATATATCAATGTATTACCTGGTGAGAAAATGAAATAATAAAGCGAGCCAATATTAGATAATGTAATACAATATATCATATATATTATTATACATTAAATTATCGAATCAACACTTGATCCGACAATCCGGCTATATCGAATATAACCGACTAATATATCATGTACCGATTCATCGAATCAACACTTGATCCGATGACCCGGCTCATATCTAAATATCACGAGAATATACTACGGTATCTCATATCGCATTATCCTCGGTCGTGCACATATCACATATGTGCCCCTACTCCGTTTTGCTTGAGTCAAGAAACCTCTGTGTAGAACTCTAAAGAATCGTCAATACGCCGGTAGCAGGTGATGATCATATCAAACACCCACAAGCTGCAAGCGGTCAGCTAAACGTAACAGCCACCCAGGTATTGAGCGATCAAAAGATCAACAAGCTAGCATGTCCATTCTCCTGTGAATCCAATCAGTAACACTCCCGTACAGTCCGGTCTCTTCGTCTGATATGTCGCATATCAAGTCTAGGGGTGGTATACGTCAGACCCCAGTAACCGATAAGTCGTGTCGATGTGAGGCTCATAACGGGTCGAGAAACTACAGGTAACACTTACCCGTAAATCTCTATATATGCCCTGGCCAGGGACTTCCAGTTATAGCCAATCGAACACAGCACAACATCAACTCCCTATACCGGCAGAGACGAATCCCCTCCTATCGCTCATTGCCTCCATGTGATTCAGGACTGCACCCAAAAGCCATCGTTTTGCACGCCCTCTTGGACGTGGTAAGGTGGAAATCAAAGCACAGTGGGAATCACACAAGACTGTTAGTGTATATGCCCTAGGGGCCATTATTGTATCATACTAGTTTGTATATTACTTAATGGAAGCTTGGGATATTCACATGTATATAACAGTCTTGCTAAACATGGTAGTATGCTACTTGGTTTTTTTCTATCTTAATATGTGAGTATACGTATTGATAGAGCTCTTAGGATCTTGCTTGACTACCGGCGTTGTGATGGCAGTCATACTAGTGGGGGCTGGGTAGTCTACAAGCACATCCTTATTCGGGTCCCTAGTCGTAGGATTATCGAGACAGGGCATCGATACTCCGGAGTAGACTAGTGTGTACGCTTCTCATCCCAGTTGGGGAGATGGTCTGTCCCACAGCCGTCAGTACGTCGTACTGGAGATAGTATGCAGGTGCTCGTTAGGTTACGGGTACACCGGACAGGACTCACAGGGAACTGTTGGTTGGTTTTATACCAGTCGTCAGTGAACAGTTCCCAGGTGACATGAGTACAGCATAGTCCGCAGACTTGACACTGCTACTTCGCCTCGAGTGTGTCCCACTGTTCTTAGATTACTACCCTACCACGGCTCAAAGGATTCATGCAAACAGGTAGCAGTTGGGTGCAGTCCCGAGCACTTGGAGGCAGTGGCGGTTAGACAGGATTCGTCTCTCCCGGTATTGGGGGTTGATATCGCGCTGTGTCAGAGAGCCATTACGCAAAGTCCCTGGCCAGGGCAAGCGAGATTTGCTGGTAGGTTCCAGTAGTTTCTCAGGGTGTAATGGGCTTCGCTCCGACACGACTTATACCGCTATTAGGGGACTGACGCTTGCCGCCCCCTAGGCCCGATATGCGATAGTCTTAGACGAACGGACCGGACTGTACGGAGATTGTCACATCAGACTCAGTAGGAGTTCGGATGGGTTTCCTCATCGGCCTTCTTATCGACATCTACCTGGGGACCGTTACGTACAGCTAGTGCCGCTTGCGGTCTGTGGTTAAACCCACTGCCAGCGTAGTAGTCGAGTCTCTAGAGTCCCACACAGAGAGTTTCCCTACTCCAGGCGAAACGATATAGAGGTCGTATGGTTTTACGACAAGGGTTCGGACGCATACGTGTGTTTACACACGTACGACTTTCGGACAGTTTTTACCAGTCGGCTTTGGTTTAAGCCAGTTACTGGTATCCGGTTATTGGATTTATACAGTCTAAAGTTTTTCCGTATTTTTGCGGAAAGGAGGGGCGTTCTCGTAATTGCGCGAGAAGCTTCTAGAAGATGGTGACTAAGGAGGTTTAGGTGGCATATACAATGAATGTGATTAGTGAGTCATATGGATGATTCATCCATGTCATTAATGCATCATAAATGCTTAATGACTCATGGAGACGAATCATCACTAGATATTATCAAGCATGGTTGTTAAATTGTTTTATTTTCTTTTCTTGATAAAAGAAATGCTTGATATATATTATCATAACTCATTCTTCTCAATTCATTATTATCTTCACCTTCTCTCTCCTCAAGCTCTCCCTCTTCAAACCCTAATCCTCCCCTCTCATGTGTTGAGTACAAGGATTAGTTAGACTAATTAAACCATAACCCTCACTCTATATCACCTAACTTCTTTGATTAGCACTTAAAGAAAGTTAGTTGCCTCAAGTTTAGAGGCTAAGCTTGGAGTAAAGCTCTCGGGTGGATCGTCTACTATTTCGAGAAGGCCGAGCAGGAGGTGGAGTTCGCAAAGACGAAGGACACGGTTCTTTAGGTATAATCCCTTTACATAGTAGTTGTTAACTTCTATGTTTGATGTTAGTTAACGTTTAGCTTCGATTCATGCGGTTAGTCGATGTTTAAGCAAAGAACAAGATCATTTTTCATATTTCCGCCTCCCCGCAAGTCGTGGGGTGTTGTACATCGACTTACAGTGGTATCAGAGCCTCGCTAAACAATAAATAACTTACTTGCAAATTTGTATGAATTTCGAACGGAAAAAACGAAACCGGAAAACCCCGAAATCACAAGTTTCTGTCGTTTTTTAAATGAAGTCCAAAAATTTTTCAGGGATGTTCAGAAAGCTTAAAAAGACATAAGAAGAACACCCAAGAAAATTGGGCCCCTGAATCGCCTAAAGCGCCGCGGAACCGCGGCGGATTCCACCGATCCGCCACGATTCCGCCGCCGAGTTGGCGATTCAGGAACCTAATTTTCCTGTGTTGCTTCTCTGTGATATTTGGTATTTTCTGGAATATTTTATTTTTGCTCAGGTTTCAGATTTACAGAGAAGTATTGGAGCAAAATTAAAAGTGTTTAATCGATCGAAATTATACAGTATTTGCTTGATGGATTATATCTGTGTTTGTATAATGTGTTCGTAAACCTCCCCTAACTGCTAGTATGTCGGTTGGCAGGGGGTTGCACATTTCTGTAATGGTTTTTACTGTTTGTGGATATGAACTGTGTTGGACTGTTGTGATGTATAGCCAGGGTTATGTGATGGGTTATTATTTAATTCATTTGATGTAAATGTAATTTGTTGTAATATTATTTTGCGGGGCACATCCAGGTTGCGGTTGTAGCCACCGTTGTATTATTTCATTTTACTGTTTTTGCTCCTAGGACAGACCCAAGGTGGGGTGCACAAACTGTCGGGCGGGTAGTTTGCCGTACCCGTTGGGGTCTTGGGTGGGGTAATGGCTATTCATCACAACTGTGTAATCCGTCTTTTGTTGGAGGCTCAAAACAAACACGGATTGCTTGCAAATCCAATAAAGTTCATCTGTGATCTGGAATGCCTATTATTGCGTCTGACGAATGTACAATATCTATATATGATAGCTATTTAGACGTCACTTATGTTTTACACCCGTGCTAGCCCAGCCCCCGCTCTGTCGTTAGTTAAGTAACCTAACGGGTGATGACGGGACCCCGTGGCGAATGCGGATGGCATAAGAGGACGTTGTATTTTCGTTGTTTTCTGCAATGATAGGTTAATGATGGGACGCATTATTTATAATGCAAAGAAAATAAACCAAAAAGTTTAATCGTTGGAACAATTTAAAAGAAACCACTCGGTTAATTTTAAAAACAGATATTTTTAAATGCGGAGCTTTAACCACTCCTTTTAAAAGCTATCAGGTTCCTTCGGTTATATCAAGTTCACTACGTTCACGGTTTCGCCAAAACCATCCGTAGCCCTCCGTCATTTCATCTGGGTATTCAGTAGTATTCAAGCTATGTATTTTGACCTAATGCCAAGGCATAGTGTTTGGTAGCTACTGGGTATTCATTTGTTGCATAGATAGATGAGTTAGTTTGGGACAGTCGTATTATCATTTTGGCCGAACGTCAAGGATATATACTGATGGGTTCAAATTGACAAGATAATGATGGGTAGAACTTGACATGTGACTTATGACATTTTGACCTAACGCCAAGGTCATAAGAGCATGGGGCAGAAAAATATATATCGGGAATTTCTAAAGAAACTGAAATTTGCAAAGAGTTGCATACCATTTGGAGTTTGATGAATGTTGGTAGGATTCCTTCAACATTATCATACAATGATATTTGGATCCCGATCCTACTGTGAGTATATGCTACTTATCAGGAGATTCGTCACTTAACGATCAATGCTATAAACCAAGTAGGTGTCCAGAAAGGTGTCAGCGGGGTTACGCCCCCAGAGAAAAGAGGTTATTTAATTAAGGAACTTCGCGAAAGCGTTGGAAAACCTCCCTCGAAGTATCGACACTAGCCTGGCTGAACGGTTAAGCAAGAATTGTACAGTGAGAATAGTCCTGGCTAATTCTTCTTTTATGGTTTGAGGAAGGATTCGAGAAACAGTGGGAGCCATCCAGTTTAGATAAACTAAAAACCACTCTAAACTTGCAAGAGCATCATGCTAAAGAGTTTTCTTCTCTCTCTCCTAATTGCAGCGACCCTGAAAATGACTGGACTTAAGTTACTTTTAGAGAAAAATATACTGACAGGGCCAAACTATAAAGATTGGCTGCGGAATGTCAAAATGTCTTTGACCTATGACAAACTGGGGTACGTCCTCACCGCTACGGCACCTGCTGTCCCTGGTCCCAAATCCAGCAATGCGGATAAGGAAATCCGCAAAACCTAGGATTTAGATTGCGCGAAAGCCAAGTGCATCGTGCTTGCCTCAATGAACAATGAACATCAGAGGAGGCACGAGGATATGAACCTTGATGGCATATTTCTCCATACAAAGGAACTTTATGGAGAACAATCTCGTATAGCAAGATACGAGACCTCTAAGAACTTGTTTCGAGCGAGGTTGGCTGTCGGGTCATCGGTAGGAGAACATGTCCTAAAGATGATCGGCTATATTGAAGAGCTCGCAGACCTTGGGACGACTTTGGATAATGAGCTCTATACAAATCTTATTCTCCAGTCCCTTCCTCACACCTACTCCCAGTTTATCCTGAACTTCAACATTCAAAGAAAAGAAGTTGAACTTCCGGAACTCCTGAACATGTTAAAGAGTGCAGAGGGCACCTTGCAGAAGACAAGGGAAACACCCGCTATGTTTGTTAGCGGTACATCTTCTTCCGGGTCGAAGGCAAGGGCCAAAGGAAGGAAGAAGAAGGCCGCCACCAAACCTAGAGGAGGTGTTAGTAAGGTGGGAAGGAAGGGAAAGAAAAAGTTTGCGGTACCGGTAGTTGGCCAGGATGAGTGCTTCCATTGTCACAGGAAAGGGCACTGGAAGAAGGATTGCAAGGCGTGGAACGCTAAGAACCAGGAACCGAAGCAAGCTGTGGCTTCGACTTCAGGTGTGTTTGTAATTGAGAATTGTCTGTCAATCAACTCTACTTCCTGGGTATTGGATACCGGATCAGGATCTCATATTTACAATTCATTGCAGGCACTGAGAAACCGTAGAGTGCTGAAGGAAGGTGATATGACCCTAAAGGTTGCTAACGGAGCTAGCGTGGGAGCTGCGTCCGTCGGGGATTATCACCTAGGATTGACGAGTGGACACATTTTGGTTTTACATAACTGTTTTTTTGTACCAAGCTTAACGTGTAATATCATATCAGTTTTCTTGTTATCAAATAAAGGTTATGATTTCACGTTTGTAAGAGATGTTGTTAACATCCACCTTAATCATGGTTTGATTGGGTCCGGTACACTAAATAACGGTATATATGTTTTAAACCAACTCCAAATTTTTAATGTCCAGAACACACTTAAAAGAAAGTCTCCAGATTTAAATAAAGCTTTCTTATGGCATTGTAGACTGGGTCACATCAATGAGAGAAGGTTGACTAAGTTACATAGAGAAGGATATTTGGACTCGTTCGAATATCAAATTTATGACACTTGTCAATCTTGTCTCAAAGGAAAGATGACAAAGACTCCATTCACTGGACAAGGAGTAAGAGCGAGCGAGCTCTTAGGACTCATACACAACGATGTATGTGGTCCATTGTCTACACATGCAAGAGGTGGTTTTTCCTATTTCATTACTTTCACGGATGATTACTCAAGATACGGATTCATTTATCTGATGAAACATAAATCCGAGGCTTTTAAGAAATTCCAAGAGTATAAGAATGAAGTAGAAAACCAAACCGGCAAAAGTATCAAGACACTTAGATCTGATCGAGGTGGTGAATACTTGAGTGCCGAGTTCCTAGGTTACCTAAAAGAGAAAGGAATTCTCTCTCAGCTTACTCCTCCATACACTCCACAGCATAACGGTGTATCGGAGAGACGGAATCGAACCCTATTGGATATGGTACGATCCATGATGAGTAATGCTGAGTTACCGCGATCTTTCTTGGGTTATGCGCTAGAATCAGCGGCATATCTTTTGAACATGGTTCCTACCAAGACTGTGCCTACCACTCCATATCAGATGTGGAGCGGGAAGAAACCCCATCTACAGTATATAAAGATTTGGGGATGTCCAGCTTTTGTTAAAAAGCAGCATGTGGACAAGCTCGAGGCACGATCAGTAAAGTGTAAGTTTGTGGGATATCCAAAGAACTCCAGAGGATATCTATTCTATTACGCAGAGGAACAAAAGGTATTTGTTTCTCGTAATGCCCATTTTCTAGAACATCAATTTTTAGAAAAGGAATCAAGTGGGAGCGAAATAGAACTGGAAGAAATTCCAGAACCACAAGCTGCTACTGAAAGTTTGGTTGAACCGGTAGTTCAAAAAGAACAGGACATTCCCGCACCCCTCCGCAGGAGTAGTAGGCCGTCTCATCCGCCTGAGAGATACTACGGTTTTCTCATAGATGGGGATAGAGAGGATTGCATCATAGATGATGATGAACCTACTGACTTCCAGCAGGCCATCCAGAGCGGCGACTCGGTACGATGGCTAGATGCATTGCGGACCGAAATGGAGTCCATGTACACCAACAAAGTATGGACTTTGGACTTTGCTCCAGATGGGGTAAAACCCATAGGATGCAAATGGATCTTCAAGAAAAAGATTGGTGTAGATGGACAGGTGGAAACCTATAAGGCTAGACTTGTTGCAAAGGGTTTTCGTCAAAGACCTGGTTTGGACTATGACGAAACTTTTTCTCCAGTGGCTATGCTCAAATCCATTCGGGTCCTTCTTGCTATTGCTGCCTTCCATGATTATGAAATTTGGCAGATGGACGTAAAGACGGCTTTTCTGAATGGAAATTTAGAAGAGTGCGTCTATATGGATCAGCCAGAGGGTTTCAATCAGAGTGGGAGCAGCGGGAAAGTATGCAAGCTGCTTAAGTCCATTTATGGACTAAAGCAGGCATTGCGGAGTTGGAACATCTGTTTTGATGAGACAGTCAAAGAATATGACTTTATCAAAAATCCAGATGAACCGTGCATATATAGTAAAGTTGTAGCCAGAAGTGTTGTATTCCTCGTCTTGTACGTGGATGACATTCTATTGATAGGAAATGACATTCCTATGCTACAATCTGTCAAAGGATTCTTGTCACACAGGTTCTCCATGAAAGACCTGGGTGATGCCTCTTACATTCTGGGGATCCGGATCTATCGTGATAGATCCAAGAGGATGTTGGGACTTTCGCAGTCCAGGTATATCGACACTGTACTGAAAAGATTCAGTATGGAAGATTCTAAGCGCGGTAATCTACCGGCTTGTCATGGAATCACCCTCTCCAAAGAGATGTCTCCCAAGACTGATTTGGAAAGGGAACGCATGTCTGTTATACCCTACGCTTCTGCGGTAGCCTCTATAATGTATGCGATGTTGTGCACCAGACCAGATGTAGCTTACGCACTGAGCGTGGTAAGACGGTATCAGTCAGACCCAGGGGAGAAGCACTTGGATAGCAGTAAAGAACATTCTCAAGTACCTGAGAAGGACTAAGGAGATGTTCTTGGTTTACGGCGGAAAAGACCTCAGGTTGGAGGCCTTTGCTGATTCCGGCCTCCAGAGTGATAAGGACGATTCCAAGTCCATGTCGGGTTATGTCTTTACCCTCAATGGAGGGGCGGTGTGCTGGAAGAGCTCCAAGCAGGACACCGTTGCTGACTCGACGATGGAAGCGGAGTATATAGCTGCTTGCGATGCCGCAAAAGAAGCAGTCTGGATGAAGAAGTTCCTAACAGAACTTCAGGTGGTTCCTACCATAGTTGATCCAATACCTCTGTATTACGACAACAACGGAGCTATAGCTTTAGCAAAGGAACCAAGGTCCCATCAGAAGTCCAGACACATCTTAAGGCGGTATCACCTGATCAGGGAGATCATTGATCGTCAGGAGATCGAGGTACGGAGAGTTGCTTCTGAAGAGAACATTGCTGATCCATTCACGAAGGCCCTACCTCAGATTCAGTTCGAGAGGCTACTCGAGATCATCGGTCTTCGATATGCCAGTACATGGCCCTAGTGCAAGTGGGAGATTGTTAGTGTATATGCCCTAGGGGCCATTATTGTATCATACTAGTTTGTATATTACTTAATGGAAGCTTGGGATATTCACATGTATATAACAGTCTTGCTAAACATGGTAGTATGCTACTTGGTTTCTTCTATCTTAATATGTGAGTATACGTATTGATAGAGCTCTTAGGATCTTGCTTGACTACCGGCGTTGTGATGGCAGTCACACTAGTGGGGGCTGGGTAGTCTACAAGCACATCCTTATTCGGGTCCCTAGTCGTAGGATTATCGAGACAGGGCATCGATACTCCGGAGTAGACTAGTGTGTACGCTTCTCATCCCAGTTGGGGAGATGGTCTGTCCCACAGCCGTCAGTACGTCGTACTGGAGATAGTATGCAGGTGCTCGTTGGGTTACGGGTACACCGGACAGGACTCACAGGGAACTTTTGGTTGGTTTTATACCAGTCGTCAGTGAACAGTTCCCAGGTGACATGAGTACAGCATAGTCCGCAGACTTGACACTGCTACTTCTCCTCGAGTGTGTCCCACTGTTCTTAGATTACTACCCTACCACGGCTCAAAGGAGTCGTGCAAACAGGTAGCAGTTGGGTGCAGTCCCGAGCACTTGGAGGCAGTGGCGGTTAGACAGGATTCGTCTCTCCCGGTATTGGGGGTTGATATCGCGCTGTGTCAGAGAGCCATTACGCAAAGTCCCTGGCCAGGGCAAGCGAGATTTGCTGGTAGGTTCCAGTAGTTTCTCAGGGTGTAATGGGCTTCGCTCCGACACGACTTATACCGCTATTAGGGGACTGACGCTTGCCGCCCCCTGGGCCCGATATGCGATAGTCTTATACGAACGGACCGACTGTACGGAGATTGTCATATCAGACTCAGTAGGAGTTCGGATGGGTTTCCTCATTGGCCTTCTTATCGACATCTACCTGGGGACCGTTACGTACAGCTAGTACCACTTGCGGTCTGTGGTTAAACCCACTGCCAGCGTAGTAGTCGAGTCTCTAGAGTCCCACACAGAGAGTTTCCCTACTCCAGGCGAAACGATATAGAGGTCGTATGGTTTTACGACAAGGGTTCGGACGCATACGTGTGTTTACACACGTACGACTTTCGGACAGTTTTTACCAGTCAGCTTTGGTTTAAGCCAGTTACTGGTATCCGGTTATTGGATTTATACAGTCTAAAGTTTTTCCGTATTTTTGCGGAAAGGAGGGGCGTTCTCGTAATTGCGCGAGAAGCTTCTAGAAGATGGTGACTAAGGAGGTTTAGGTGGCATATACAATGAATGTGATTAGTGAGTCATATGGATGATTCATCCATGTCATTAATGCATCATAAATGCTTAATGACTCATGGAGATGAATCATCACTAGATATTATCAAGCATGGTTGTTAAATTGTTTTATTTTCTTTTCTTGATAAAAGAAATGCTTGATATATATTATCATAAATCATTCTTCTCAATTCATTATTATCTTCACCTTCTCTCTCCTCAAGCTCTCCCTCTTCAAACCCTAATCCTCCCCTCTCATGTGTTGAGTACAAGGATTAGTTAGACTAATTAAACCATAACCCTCACTCTATATCACCTAGCTTCTTTGATTAGCACTTAAAGAAAGTTAGTTGCCTCAAGTTTAGAGGCTAAGCTTGGAGTAAAGCTCTCGGGTGGATCGTCTACTACTTCGAGAAGGCCGAGGAGGAGGTGGAGTTCGCAAAGACGAAGGACACGGTTCTTTAGGTATAATCCCTTTACATAGTAGTTGTTAACTTCTATGTTTGATGTTAGTTATTGTTTAGCTTCGATTCATGCGGTTAGTCGATGTTTAAGCAAAGAACAAGATCGTTTTTCATATTTCCGCCTCCCCGCAAGTCGTGGGGTGTTGTACATCGACTTACAAAGACTCTATGACGATCTCGGGTCTACAGACTACCCTGTACCAGTGTCACCGGAGAACTACCATCTGACGTGTGGTATATTACGTTCTCGGCGAGTCCGTCCAGTGTACCCAGTCTCCACTGAGCACCCGTACACCATCCTTGATGTCAAAACACCGATGGATATGAGATCATCCATCACCCATCATATGGGTCAAGATGCGTATATGCTAGTCTACTCTGGTGTATCGATGCCCTGTCTCGACACACCCTCGACTAGGAACAGTTATAAGATGTACTCATCGACTACCGTAGCCCCACTAGTATGATCTTATCATAGTCCCAGTAGTCGAGTACAGATCCTAAGGGCTTTATCAACATGTGAGAGTAAGACAGTAAACCAATACAAGTCAACATGTTAAGATAAAGTGAAACCAAATAGCATACTATTAGGACGAGCAAGAAAGTCCTCTCTATATATATCCAAGCATCCATTATAATATACATCATATGTACAACAATGGCCTCTAGGGCATATACATAACTAACATTTTACACATCGGTCATTACAAATTGTGCTAATTTATACACTCCATTTCCACCCTCAAGTTCGTATTCAACTTCTTTCTCCCACTTTCTTAGGTTCCTCTTCTATTCCTCCTATAATTTCAGTGAGTGTTGATGAATCACAATCCGATAATTCAAGTTTGGATACTTTTGAAAATGAGGTAGATGATTTTTTCGAGTCTCCTACCTCCATAATTTTTGACAAATCAAGTGTGATAAATTTTGGCACAAAACTTACTGACAGCAAAATATTCAATTACATCGATAAGAGTTTTGAAGAACTTTTTGCTGACGAACTTGCATTCCTAAACGACACGGATTTTGTGATTAATCAACCCCCACCTGAAGAAGTCGAACCACCACCATTTCTTTTTCCCTTCCACCATTCTCCTCCTCCACCGAGACTGTATGCTGCTTCTATCTCCATATGGTCTCGTGTGTTTCTCATTTCTTTTCTCTACACTCCATTCTTTCACCAACTACACCATTATAAAGATAAATTTTTGAATGGTTGGTGCTAACCTTTGGCCTGTGTAAGGCTTTGTATAGCTTGATACTGTGTTTTTTCTCCTCCCTAACTCTGAATTTTAATGCTTCAACAGTGGAAATATTGTTTCACTTAAGTTTGGGGGGGGGGGACCTTTTTTTATATATATTTTGTTTTCTTTTTCCGTTAATAATAAAAAAAACCAAAAAACAGGGGAGTGCCGACAATTTTGACTCTCTTAGTGTAGCCTGACAGTGAGGACACTGTCAAGTTTATATATGGGGGTGTACTCGGTAAGCTTTCCTCCTTCGCATTCATGTGTTTATTTTTGCATACTTATTTTAAAATCCATAAAAATAAAAAAAATTAAAAATTATAAAAATTGAAAAGTTCAATTTTGGCGATATTTGACTTAAGTTCAACATGACGGTTGAATAGTTAGGAGAAACTAGATCCTAAACTTAGTAAATAAAAATAACCTTTCTTAAAGTTTAACTGTAGAAAATATATGTCCTTGCAGTTTATTTAGAAATAGGCAAATTTTGAGTTTAGTTCTTGGGCTAAGTCAAAATAAAGGAAGAGTATTGAAATTTTTATTGAAATGTAAGTCTGAAAAATAATTCCGAACCGTTAGTCCAAATTCTGAAAATATATACCCTATAACTCGCACATACATGCACCTTGAAACTTGGGATAGTAGAGAATACCTTGAATTGCTCTTGTCTAAAATCCTTAGTATGAGAAAAAATTAAATAAAAGTATAAGTGTGAATAAAGAGATATAAAAAAATGAACACTGGTTTTGTAATTAGTTAAGGCTGCGTAAAATAAAAATATATAACGAGGGTGCTTTATCACCTAGTGCCTTAGACCAACTGGTTTGGGAGTCACTGCTAAAGCCTTAGGTATTACAAAATGAGGAATTACGCCTTAATGGGCAAACGCATTTTGTAATCGATCGTTAGTACCTCAAGAAGTATTAATGGTCGCATGAAGGATGTGTGAGCAATTTCATCTAAAATTCACCAACTAAAAGTACTTTGGACGATGGACAAGAGTATGATAGCTTGAATTGAATTTCCAAGTGCAGGAGTGATACATACACACAAGTAGGGGTATATGATTGGGGTTTTTGATGAGAGATAGGAATGAAAAATAGGACTTATATCTTCAGTAGAGATGATAAAAATTCCTAAGTTGAGATGAAACCTTAGAAGGAAAATTCAAGAGATGCTGAAAGCTTTATAAATTTGCAAAACATATACGATCTTAAGTTAAATGATAAGTGAGTGTGAAAAATACGGGTTGATGATTTCTAAGTTGAAAATAATAGAATTTCTTGCTAGAATACCGAATTGAAGAATGATAGTCAACATGCCAAATTGATCGGATTTTGTGGGTAGTATCTGCTGAAAACCCTCAGGAGACAACACTCCTCCTACTAGGGATACCTAGAGGTTTAACAGCTTGTTGCACGAGCTCAGTGCAATCGCGGTTCCCTGCGAAAGTGAGGTTAGGTTTTTTTTTTCGAGAATAAAATTGGTTTTTCTCGGGACGAGCAAAAGATAAGTTTAGGGGTATTTGTTCATATCAGAATTTTGCATTATTATATTCCCCATTCTTAATCATATTGCAAATAAATAGGTGCTTTTGATCCATGTCTGCAAAATAGTTGCAGGTTACAGGTTCTCAGAACAATACAGTGAAATTCAGGAAAAGACGTTACAAATGTGAGACTACGACCAATAAATAAATGAATCTGCAAGATGCCGCCTACCAGTTTAAGGAACAAACGAAGATCAATGAACAGTTCGATTGCACAAAGTACGAGGGCAGCATAAAGATTCAAGACTTCAACGCGATGCTTACGGTAAAAGTCCACAAATTCTGCACAGTTGGAAATCTGGAAGAAAGTAGAAAAGATTCTGAAGAACCAAGAGAAGAATATAGAAGGAAATTGCAACATAAAGCAACCCTGAAAAGAAGAGCCAAAGAGCCCTCAAGATGGCCGCGGATCCGCGGCCAAACATGGCATTCCGCCGCGGATCCGCGGCCGTGCAATGCACGTGTCGGTGCAGGTGTCGGTGCTTTGACTTGGTCTTTGGGGTTGTTTTGTAATTTCATGTATGGATCAGAATGTAAACCTAGGGTTTTTCCTATCTATAAATAGGAGGGCTCAAAGCCAAATAAAGTGTGTCTCTTTTGGGTGCCTCTTTTGAGATGCCTCTTTTTAATTTCTAGATTAAATTTTAATTTCCTTGTAATCGTCAAGAGGTCATCAATAAAGGTATTTTTTTTATCGTGCATTCTTTTATCTGAATTTAATTCCTGAATTTTTATCTGTCTTTTATTATCTGCAACTTAGATAATTTTTTTTAAAATTCTAAAAATGAATCTTATCATAACTTCCCTAATGAGTGAGTAATTCCTCACTTGTTAGGGTTAGGATTGGGAAGGTTTGAAAGAAGTAAATCTCTCTCTCTCCTTTGTTTGCCCATATAATTTTTAATAATAGGACTCTATTTAAATTAACCACACACCGCTCACTACGGCACCATATCCTTCAAGATAGCGGTGATTCCCTAGTTAGACCGGTTGTGGTTTATTTAAATAGAGATTAGGCCTAAGAGTTAAGAAAGGACAGACAAGGACCAAAAGGAAGAAACTATGTTTCTTCCTAGTCGTGCTAATCCCCTTTGTTGACTATTACCCTAACACCTATATTCTTCACTAGGGCATTGAAAGCAGTGGGTAGAATCCTTTTTCCAAACTAATATAATCCTAACCCTAGCAAGACTTTTAATCAATTTAATCTCATTCTTAGATCGTAAAACAAAACCCGACTTGATCGGATTAACTCGTTAGAACATAAAGAAAAGGAATCCATCTCCCTGTGAACTGACCCGTACTCAACCGGTTAGCTACCAAGCGACACCGTTATTGATTGCGGTATATTCTTAACTTTGATTTTAAAACGGTCGCACGCAAAACCTCTATAATCACCGCTGCATGCGTCATCCTGGTTGGCTAATATCCGGCTGAGTTGATCCTTAATTTCCTTGTTCTGATCTTTAATTTCCTTGTTCTGCCGGATCAACGTCTTGATGCCGCGGACTTCCATAATGTGAAGTTCGTAGGGATCCGTCGGAACATCATCTCCCAAGTATATCTCGGATGAAGACTGCGGGGCCGCATGCTCGCTAGGGTCAGTCGGGGTCTTAATGTGCTGTTCACTTTTTGGATCAGAGTACCCTGGCGGGATCTTCTCCATCTCCACCGGTACAGCAGGATACATCGAGAGATAGGCAGTGAACTCGTCCTCCGCCATATAATTGCGGCAAATTTGAGTGATGAGGACAGAAAGCAGAGATTTGTGTGCCGCAGCACTTTCCTTGATCGTTGCAAACAACATGCTTACCATGCAGAATTGGTAGTCCTTGGTCATCAAACACTGGACCACGTGCCCTACAATCACTGGAAATGATGATACGCATGCAATCCCCTTGACATTTTCGATACACCCACCGGCATTGCTTATAGGCGTTCCTTTAGATTTGCTGGGCATTCAACCCAGCATCTCGTAGCTCGCAATGATTTCCCAGAACTGTCTTATAGTGCGCCAATTCTAGGGGTTTCTGAGAACCAGATCGCATTGGGATATTTGTGACGTGGGAAATGGTTTCCGCTGAAAATACCCTACGTCGACCCAGAAAACGCAAGGTAATCCTATCCTGGAAAACTTCGCCATCACGAATTGCATCATAAAATTCATCAACCGGCGCTCACAGGCGCACAACCCCTCTCCCCCGTACAGCAAGAATTCCCAACCAAGTTGTTGAATCACGTCGTAAAAATAGTGTCCGAAGACCTTATGTGAAAAAATTGCGACAAAATTTCTCTCCAACTCAAAAGGGGCCATTTGTTCAGGTCTGTGGGAATTGCAGGAAATAAACAATGTAGAAGAGAGGGAAAATGAGTTTCTTACAGCCAGAGAGAAGAAGATCAGAGCAAGGAGGAAGATTAGCCGAGGTCGCCGGAATTGGTGGTCGTCTCGTCGGCCGGAATCCGAGGGGGGAGGCTAGGGTTTGGTGAGAGGCTGCGAGAAGAGGGAAGAAGAAAACAAGATCTGTTTGCGAGAATGGGAAATGAGGTCACGGGGTTGGGCAGTGGGCTCTATATATAAAAAGGAATTTTGCAAAAAAACACCCCCCACAAAGAAATCCCATCCTAATTATACTTCTTCTTAAACAAAAATTGAAAACCGTCTCGTCCCGCTAAAAAGAAACACAGCACTCACCCCCTAATGAGTGAGATTTTATTAAAAACCTAGGAAAAAACAAAGTAAACAAAAAAATCATAATATTCACAATCTAAACGACATTGTTAATGCAGAAGTTAATACCAGCCATAAGAAAATTTTGTCAATATAGTGCCATGACTGGCAAAAGAATAGGTATATTAAAAAGAAAATATACAAAGAATGGTTAGATGTTAGTAAAAGACATGGGTGCGTGAAGGAATGGGTTAGAAGACGTTGAAGGTGAAGACGAAGTTTTGATGACGGAAAAGAATTATTGTCTGAATGAATTGAATTTTCAAGAATTTTGTGTGGAGTTTCAAAATCAGGTCCGTTTAAAAACTGGAGTTCATCCGCAAAAAGTTCAGCAAAAGAAAGGTTTCTCGGATGTTCCCTAATTGTTCCCGACCCAAACTCACCAAGAATATCAAGTTCATCAGCAAAAATTTCCTCAAAACTCGACAAAAAAGAATAATGTTCAGTATCGTCTTCCTCCCTACTATTTTTCACTATCCTACACTTATTATTTACACTCATTCCCAAAATGATTTTTTCCTTTTCACATTCATAGTTGGGTAGGTTCCTCTCATCCAAAAAGGTAGGTTCGCACCCTAATGTTTCTTCCGAAACAATATCACTAGGTGATACAAAAATTGTGGGTTCCTGATCATTAATCTTTTTTAATCTATCCTAACCATACCCGTCAAATTCACAAGGTTCCTCCTCTAAAATTGGAAAACAAAAATCAGTCGGAGGACATTCTTGTGTGTCCTGGTAGCACTCAGTCAATCCAGTTGTGTCATCATCGATGAAATCATCCAAATTGATCAGTTCAGTTATTTCACTCGGGTGACTTCCTAGCTGACAGATGTTTACACAATTGGGTTCCGATTGGCTGTGCTCACTCTCTGGAATCTTTTCAGCTAAATGTTACACTTGTCCTTCTATGCTAGCCTAAGATTGGGCCTGAGCAAGAAATAATTGCTCATACTGCTGTATGAATAGGGCTAACGTAGAAGCTGACTGATTCTCGACCGCAGTCATCACTTCAATACCTTTTTCTAGAGCTGTCAACCTAGCATCCATCTCACTATCATACCCTACAGATGGTTCAACGGTTTCGGGTTGGAGGGATTATGATGGTGGTGATGCTAAATAAGTCATTCTGTCGACTTCCTTTTCTAAATTTGCAATCAATTGGTCAATGTTTGAAGTGGTACTGGGTTCAAAAGTGTTAGGTGGGTGACCATTATCAAGAATTTGGAAAACTTGGTCACCCCTAGAAAAGGAAAATTATCATTAATGTGGGAAGAATTTTGACAATTTGTACAAATCAATTGGGACTGAGTATAAATAAAAGAATAAGAGTCGTGAAAAATAGAATTGAATCGTGTATCACCCATATTAACAAGAATGCACAAATATCACAAACACAAAGAATATCATACCCCTAGCAGTCTACGGTATTCTACGCCAACTAGACCTGCTCAAGAACCTGATTGTCGAAATAAAACTGTGTCGAGAAATGGGCTCAAGATATACGGATCACGAAGCTAGGTAAGTGCAAGAGAGAAGGGGAGGTTTTACAACGTTTTCACGAAGTTCCTTAATTAAATAACCCTTTCTCTTGAACGCTTGCCTTGACACCCCGTGAACGATATACCGTTAAGCGGTGTTCTAAACACAGTTAACTTCTCCTAATGAGCGCGATGTCCTTAAGTCAAAGTGTAATTGATTTTAATTTACTGAGGGTATGCAAGAATGCAGTTTTTGAGATTTCTGGGCTACGGAGAAAAGGTGATGAAATCCTTTACCGTATCTTGTTTGGTCATTTATGCCTTTAATTCCGTATTAAGATGCAATGCACAATCAAATAAAAGAATTTAAGAAATCAAGCAATTTAAATCAATTGTTTTTCAACTTTAGTTAGGCGCTGCAAAAAATACGGTTAGTTCTCTTGTTTTATTGGCGGCAAAATTGTGCGAAGAATCCTGCAAAAGATAGAGAATTGGATTGCGTCGGATTCGAGCGAAGGTGTTAGGAAATACGTACCGATATGAATTGGTTTAAGAAAACCCCTTTGAATTGATCCAAGTTGTTGAATGTTCGCTTGCGCGGGTCAAACAACCCGGATCATTGGCACTGTATTTCGCCAACGTCTTGAAATTTCATTTGAACCTTGCTCCGTACAATCGCTGGTCGTAATTCCGTGAAAAACCTAAAATGTCGGAAAATACGATATTTAGTGTCAAAAGCGATACGTGTGCCCCAATTCCTGCACAAACAAAATTATAAAAATCAAACAAGACTAAAAGAACCAAAACACAGAACTGGAGATCACCGAAAAAGAAAAAATCAAAACCCTCACAATACGGCCGGCGACGTCGAAAATTTCCTTATTGTCGCCGGATTTTGCAAAGGGTTAGGTGCAGGGATTTTTGGTGGAATCTCTAGGCTATATTAGTGTTCTAATAGTTTTACTAGATTTTTAAGTTGAATTTCAGGGTGATTGCAGGTTTCCAGAACAGAGAACAAAAGTCAAAGAATTCAATTAGTGTTAGTTTTGAAAGAATTTGTGTTAAAAGTTAATTTTGTTAGTAAAACCAGAAATAACAACACCTAATAACTACAACTCCTCGTCAACGGCGCCAAAAACTTGTTGGAAAACCACCCCCGTGCGCAAACACGCATGTTTTGAAATATGAGATATGATTTTAATGAAACGGAATGCGCGCACGAGATCGTTCTCGTTTTAAATATTTATAATCGCAAGTGCACGGTGCGTTGTAGCGAGCCGGCAAGCATGGGTCGATCCGCAGGGAATTGTGTCTTAGGTATCGTTGTTTAAGGTTAACAAATCAATGAATTGGGGCTGTGTCACAAAAATATAAAAGAATACGAAAACAAGAAATAAGGAAAATAAGTTTAAGGAAAGAATGGTTGTGGCTTGGTTTGGAAGCTTGAATCGCGATGTTTACCTCTACACTCCCTTGGTCATGAGTTGTCCGGCCTTACCTTGATCTCGGCATGTAGCACGACTTGTCAACACGGTTACGGAGCACAAACCGTCAAAGTTCGATATTCGCCGCAAAGCACGAAACGATTCCGTTTTGGTCACTTACCGTTTGTATGTCCGCGCTTAGGGTATCAACACTAAACACAAGGTTTTGCAAGCGTACCGCAACAACAAAAATACAAAGAGGTTAGCGAGAGCAAACAATTTTGGTGTTCAGTTTCCTAGAGGGTTGTGAAGGTATATCGTATATGAAGCCAAGAGTTTGTCAAGCTCTTAATCACATGATACGATATCCTAGCTTAGCAAACTTAACACCAAATAGATTTTAACTTAAACATTGAAAATGGGGAAAGGGAATGAATACGGTATATGAGGAGGTTACAAGTAACCATGATTCAAGATATCGTATCATAGAAATACATAAACAATATTCAAGTTAGAATCGTAAGTTTAGCGCATGAAACATAAACAAGAGGTAGAGGAGGCAAAGCCTTTCATCTCACTTCCTTACACACACCACAACCAAAATAAAAGATTAGTTAAGCATGATTAAAAGAAAGAAAGTAAAGAAAGAAAGTAATAAAAGAAACAACAATTATATTAAACACTTGATGAAGAGTTACAAGATTATGGTAGCTTGTTCAACCTCTTTAATGAAGCTCTCCAAAGAGAGCTTCAAGAGGGAAGAAGAAGAAGAAACCAAATGAAGATCACTCACCCTCAAGCTAAACCAAAAAGAAACAAACTATCAAAATGATGTATCATATATGGTCTATGGACCCCTTCTCCCTTGCCACCGATCTGCTATTTATAGGCCCAAAAGAAAATTAAGCAAACAATAAAAAATAATCCGATGTGGCATCAAGGGAGGCACTGTGAAAATATGGGGCCTACTGGGGCCTCGGGAACCGAGCTCGCCAGAATGATGGGGATGCTCGCCGGCCAAAAACCAAGGAGGGAGGCTCGGGTTTGCAGGGTGTGTTTGTGTGTACTCCAATAACACTCTGGCTCTGTTTGCTTTATCAATTGTAACCTGGTTTGTATGCAGAGGAATGGAGGGAAACATGGTCTTTACATCACATCAAAACTTTTAGCAATAAATGCACATAAATGCCCATCACACCAACACAAGCCAACTTGCCCAAACCATCATGCCATGGCAGCCCCACATGGTCCATTCCCAAGAGTTTTGTGTGTACACTTGCCTTGTGTTGGACCATTTATACAAAAAGTGTGTACACATCTATTTATTGCAAAAGAACTCTTGGGATATCGGTCGGTTTTCTGTTCTGTTAGCAGTGTCGTCTCCCAAACGTCATATCCGTAATTTTGAGTATATTTTCAGTGTTGTAATACGAATACCTGTAAACTGTAATAACTGAGTAGCCACTGATCAATAGTACCGATATATAACAAAATAGATAACGAATGAGCGGTATTAAAATGCAGTTTTATATGGTGAACACCCCCATAAGTGAAGAGACTTCTGCTCTGGGTCATGATCTTTGATAAGCGCGAAGACTTCCCAAACCACGGGCGCGTCGGCGAAGGCACTCTCTGAATGAACAAAAGGGAAGGAAGAGTCGAAAGCCATAGTATCTGCATGAAAAGAAGCGAGGGTTAGTTGTTAACGCTATGATCCAAATTCTGACACTTGGTACTTTAAAATTGTACCGCACTGCAATGCAGGAGAAAGGGACCAAGGGGGACCCACAAAATCAAAGTGACGTCCCATCATTGATGGGGCAGTCACTCATTAAGAGTGAAATCCTAAAAGGATTCTCATTGGGCCAAGGAGTTAAACTCTCTCAAGAGCTGTGCTCTGCAAACAGATGTCACATCTGTCAACTTTAATTAAGAAGGGAATAAAATTCCTAAATTTTTTTTTCTAAAGAGCTATGCTCTGTAAAAACAATGGTATAATCTACCAGAACCCTTAAAAGCAAAGCTTTTTACAGAGTAAAATCCTAAGATCTTTAAGATCTGCAAAACAAACTCTAAGAGTTCTTCATAGAAGATAAACAATGTTCTAATTAATGGGTTAATAACCCTAAAAATACATCTTAAAGATCTGTGATCTAAGAAGAGAAAAGGTCCGTTTAATGGGTTCGATTATGATCCTTACCAAAATTTTGGGCAGAGTTCTAACTCTAGAAAAGATTTCTGTGAGCAGAGATCTAAGCTCTGAAAGGAGAATTAAATTCTCAGGAGAAGAAAGAGGAGAAGAAGATGAACAACAGTCATCTCAAGGGCCAAAAGCCCTACTTATAAGCAGGGGAAGCCGATTCAACTTCCAAGAAGATCCAACGATGAAAACGTTGCCACCGTTGCACTCACGTGTAAGCCACGTGAGCGCAACGATGGGGGGGCATTTGTTTCCCCCAATAATAAAATAGCAAGGCTCTGTTCAAAATTTGAAAAGAGGCAGCGCCTCACGTGCCTTGCACAAGGACGCCAGCGCCAAGAGTTAAAAACTCTGAGGCAGCGCCTCACGTGCCTTGCACAAGGACAAACTCTGAGGCAGCGCCTCACGTGCCTTGCCCGAGGGCGCTAACGCCGAGAGTTAAAAACTCTGAGGCAGCGCCTCACGTGCCTCGCACGAGCGCGCCGAAGTCCAAGAGATAAAAACTCTGAGGCAGCGCCTCATGTAACTTGCACGAGGGCGCTGGCGCTAGAACTAAATATTCCCTGCCATTGGATAAAAGATCCAACGGGGATGACAAATTATCGAAATACAGAATTGAATTCTGTTGAGGAAATATTTTCTCAAAATCTTTCTAAACGAGAAAGACTACTCTCTGTAAAACAGAGCATCGTTGGATTAAAAAATTCTATGGTGATTAAAAAATCACCAAGCTACATAATAAGCTCTGTATGGGAAAATATTTCCCAATCTTGTTAAAAACAAGAGAAATATCTTCTGTAAAACAGAAGTTCTTGGATCAAAAATCCAACGGTGGATAAAATCCCTAAATCAATTAAGGATCTCTCAATGAGAATTTTTTTTAACTAAATCAACAAATCGGCCTTTACTATATAAAGGACCCAAGACTTCAAGTTTTGCATAGAGGAACCCCCCTCCCATAAACTTCAAATTAAATAAAAAAGAAGAGCAAGCAAAAAGAAAGCTTTAAGAAAGAAGAAAGAAGAAGAAACCTTCTTCGAGGTAAATAAAGATAATAGAGATCATAGCATCTCATCTGCATATTCAAGGGTTTAACCCTCATAAAGAACATAGTTCTTTCCTCTGGATCTGAGATCCATGAGACAAGTCTTCCACAAATGAGAATTTAATTCTCGTAGGGATGAATTTGTTCTTGGAAATCGAAGATCGAGGGGAGAACAAAGAATTGAACTCTTCAGAAAAATACACAAAGAAAGAGACAGCGCCAAGCGCCTCACATGCTCCTCACATGAGCGCTGCTCAAATAAAGAGTTCTTAGCACTCATTGGTTGGTACTCAGCGCTAAGCGCTTCACGTGCCACTCACGTGAGCGTTGCTCAAATAAAGAGTGCTTAGCACTCATTGGTTGGCGCTCAGCGCCAAGTGCTTCACGTACCACTCACGTGGGCACTGCTAAAATAAAGAGTGCTTAGCACTCAATGGTTGGCGCTCAGCGCCAAGTGCCTCACGTGTCCCTCATATGGGCGTTGTTTAATATAAAGTGCTCTGCATTCATCAAATAGAGCTGTAACAAGCCTAAACTTTCTGTACAATTTTTTTCAAAAATACAGAAAGGAGTACTTTTGCCTGAGCACAAGTTATAAATTTGTTTTGCTTTATAACAGAAAGAAGGAGCTTGTAGCTCATTGGTAAGACCTTGCACTGCTGAACCAAAGCATCAGAGTTCAAATCCTATCAGCCACATTATCTTTTTAATTTGTTTTCTTTTAATCTTTATAGAAGCCCAAGAGTCTATACGTGCATAACCCGTAAACCCAAAGGCCACACTAAAAACAAATGAGTCCAGGAGGTAGACCAAACAGCAAGGGACACGTGGCGGGGGGAAATCGGCCCAACTCGGCTGGCGAAGCGGCTGACTCGGCCGCCGCCGCCGGCTCAACTCAACCAAAACCGATTCTTCCCTTCTTGAAAAATGTGTCTTTTGGCCTTCCTATGTTCTGTTTAAATACCCTGCATTATTCTAGAGGATTAAAAACCTAATTAAAATCTTTTTAATGCATAATTTTTAATGCATTTTCTATCAAACCCTAACCATAATCTTTTCCTATAAATACCATTCCATATCACACCCCCTCACTCACAATCTCTGCCCAAACTCTCAAGAAAAATCCTTAGAACTTTTGTGTACAAGTGGAGTTAGCGAAGGGCGAAGCTCCGACAAACTTCCGACGACGAGCCTAGGAGCTCCCGGCGGCGAAACGACGCACCGGCACCTTATACCACTCCCTCTTCCTCTTCTCTAATCTAAAATCCTGTAAGTCCCTCCTCCCTCTTCTCTTTTCTATTCTGAAAACTCGTAATTCTAAAACCCGACGGAAGCGAAGTTAATCCGACTTCCGATTCGGTTTTTCTTTAAAAGTTCCATTTTTCTTTAAAACAATAATACCAAACTCTCACAACATGATTATTAATCATTAACAAAACATATTGAACAAGTTTCATTTCAAAGGAATGTATATTGTAATTTTTATCGCATTTTTCAAAAAAACACCATATAGTTTAGTTTCGACATAAAAATATCATTACTCTTGCTATACCTTTAGATAGTTCACGAGGTAATGACCTACCTCTTCACAACACCCATATGTAAATAGCACAATGATATTGGGAAACATAGATTTGGGAAAATACAGTTTTACATAAAACTACCTCCGACATATATAAAAACCTTTTTCTACAAGATTATGTATTTTAAACAAATCTTTGCAAAGTGCCGCTACAACTTATTTGGGGAACCCGTTTGGGATGGTGCGGATTATCGTACATCCTCGGGCTTAGTAGTGCGAGATGCAGACCTCCGTAAGGAGCATACCGTCTCGAAAGATTTAAAAATACAAATATCTTAAGAAAATGAGATTTCTAGAAAAAATAATAAATTAAAATTATTTTATATAAATATATATTTATGTATCATCAAAATATCTAATTTTTAATATAATATAAATATTCCAACTTTTCTAAATCAAAAGAATCACTTTACATGAAAATACCATGCAATTCCATACAAGTTCAATACTTTACAATTAAATACCATATATTATGAAATTAGGTTTTACTCAATAGAAATGTCACATATATAAAATCTACATCTATGAAAACTCTAAAGACGATAATTAAATACTTGAGGTGTATTTTGAAAATTATAAAAAAATTATTTTTACATAAAACCCCCCTCAAGTTATACTAAATTACAATAAGGACCCTAGTAAACATAGGTTTAAGCGAGACCAGTTTCTTGAGCCTCAGAGAACCGGAGATATGGGTGCTTTCCTATTTAAGGTAGACAACGTAACAAACGGTGTTATCAACACGGTAATCGTCTTTGAAAAAGACACAAATCCTGCCGTCCATGTGTAGCGGTTACCGATAACACCAAAACCTAATTCAGGATTCAATTTCTTTTCTAATTGTCTAACTCAGACTGAGTCTCAATATAATCAATCTGACTTGAATGAGATTCAAGTATATATATATAACCATTCAATATGAATCCATGAATCCATATAATCAATCTGTTCAATATATTCAATCTGTATTGACTGAACCGAACCATGGATATACATCTATCTACATGATTTTCCAGTTACATCCATTTATTGATATCATGGTTTCGGCAAGTCATCCATCTATACAATCTATAATACAAGACAATACAATTTACAATACAATACAAACAATACAATTAAGACATCGCGGGGTTTAAGGGGTAGATTGGCACGGAAGGTGTTAGAAGTGGCACGAGACTGCAACCATTAAGACACCTAACCTGAATTCAATTACTGTTATACCATGGCATAAATGGTTCCTTGTACTCCTGATACCTTAGTCTCCGGGGTAAGTGAGACTCCTCTCATATACACTGGCATCTTCTGTACCAAGCTACAAACAACAGCGTTAATACTAAATACAATATTATAACAATATAATATAACTTTAAAATTTACACACACACACTCTCTCTCTCTCTCTCTGTCTATTCTACTTCTCCCTTATCTTTGGGACTTACCGAGCGATTGTTTGCTGACGACATTCCTCTCTTTCTTCTTTGGAATGTTGTCAGGTGTTTCAGACCTTCAGGAGATTGAGCCCACCAGCGAGGACTTGGATCAGCTAGCCTTCGACCCGGAGCTCTAGATACTTGTACATTTCATTTCAGTACTTTTTATTTCTGTTATGCCACTGTTTAGGCGTTGCTTTTTATTCCATGTATTTACTTTTCCTATGTATTGTATAAAGAATGTGAATAAATAAAGTTGTTGTTCATTACATTTGTCTCTTATGTATATTTCTTTTATATTGCTTAGTTACGCTCAACGTGTTTACTTCTGAGTAAATACGTAGCGGTCTCGTCGCATCCTCTACCCGTATACTGGAAAGCGGGCGTGACAAGAGCCCGGCGCTATAAAGAGTGCTCAGCACCTCATAAAAAAACAAAGATAAAAGGGGAAAAGTAAAGTAAAGTGTGAGTATCAGAACCCATATAAATGCTCTGTATTATTTGCACAGAAAAAGGACAGGACCTAAGCAAGTGTTTAACACTTTATTTAAAAAGGAAATGACAAAGATTAAGTGGGCTGAGCCCAAGTTGGCCAAACTCCTAAGCAACCGAGCCCTTGTGCTCTTTATTTTCCAAATTGGTCTTAGTCCCAAACAAGACTACCGATATTCTGACGAACATTCTTTGGTTCAAGGGTACATCTCTCCACGCCTCTGATACATGTCGTTGTAATTCTTCAACGTCTTCAGAGAGATGGAGAGTCCCGACAACCAACAACTCTTGGTGTACTCCCAAACCGATGAGCACATCCCAACGTACCGCAACGTCCTTAAACTAGCTATGGACCGTAACGTCCTTAAACTAAACCCTCACCCAAAAAAATGGTGATCTACGGACGACAATGTCCTTAAACTAAGATAATAGAGCCCAAATGCTCTTCTGTTGAGTCTGAATGATCCCAAAAATCTTGTTTAGTAAATCTTAGTCTAAATTTAGATTAACGTATCCTCAACAAATATTTAAGTCGATCTTAATCTCAAACAAGGTTAACGATCTTTTAATCAAACTAAACCCAAATCTAAGATATATGGATTTAGACTAATCCACGCCCTACGGGCGATAACACAAATTAGTCTCCGTATACAATCCACGGGCAAGCAAAAAAAAAACAAACACACACGACACAAAGTGAATTTCTGGAGCAGAAGAAAGTGGTTACCGCGATACGGTAACGTAATTAACTGCAGGGGCTTGCGCTTGCAGGGAAGAGCGTCCCCACAATCAAAAACCCCTCGCAAACGAGGGGGAATCTGACGAAGTCTGCTACAACGGCCGCATCCATCCAGACCTCCGATACACGGTGCCATAAATCAACTTGGCGTCATCGGAGAGGTGGACGGATAAATCCAAATAGCATCTGCCCCCAAATTCAGGCAAGATGACCTACACGGTTCGTCTCTGTTTTCAGCGGTAAACAATCCTAACTCTACTAACCAACCCTTTCCCTAACAAGTTTACTTGAACATAAAATACAAACCCTCAGGATAGAATTAAACATACATATATATTATTTAATTGACTCGTCTAAAATAAGAACTTAGATACGAACCATCTCCCAGTGGATGACTCGTACTCAACCGGCTAGCTACAAGCGAAACCGTCTTGATTGCGGTAAGTAGAACAAATAGAACAAGTAGAACACATACCAACTCTAATAATCGACCCTAACCCTAACAAGTTTTCTTGAACATAAAATACAAACACTTAGGATAGAATTGAACATACATATACATTTTTTAATTGACTCGTTTAAAATAAGAAATCAAATACGAACCATCTCCCAGTGGATGACTCGTACTCAACCGGCTAGCTACAAGAGATACCGTCTTGATTGCGGTAAGTAGAACAAATAGAACAAGTGAAACGCATAGCGAATCGCTAGTCTTTCTCATATCAATCAAATGGCGTCATTGCCGGGGATACGGTAACGTATTTCTTTCTTATCATTCGGGTGAATTTTTTGTAGATATATAAAAAACAATAAATAAATAATAAAAAGAATAAAAACCATCTTGTTATTTTTTGATATTTTTTGTGCAAGTGTGCAGGAAAATCTGGAGCAAGTACAGTGATCAAATCACGAAATAGAGACTTGGATACATAAGAGAAGAAAGAGAAGAGTGCACCCAATCGTGGAAGACCCCTCTAAGCTCCTCGTAGGCCGTCGGGAATAAGCTTGAGAAGCGGCTTTCGGGAACAGATGCGTGTCCACCCAATCGTGGAAGACCTCTCCGAGTACTTCGTAGGCCGTCGGGAACAAGCTTGAGAAGCAACCGCTCTTACCGAAGATGATCCACCCGAGAGAACCGATCCAAGATCCAATTTCACCTAGTTAAGCAACCGACGCTCCAAAATCGCTAGGAATGGAGAGTGGAGATATAGGAATTTTCCACTATCATTTTCGCTCTCAATCTAAAGCTCAAGAGAGCTTACAAGAAAAAGAAGGAGAAGAGAATGGAAATGTAGCCATAACCAAAGAGCTAAGTATTTGCATGAATTGTGAAAAAGAATGAGAGAAGAATGAAAGGCTTCATATATATTTTAACCACCACAAAAATATTATAACCATTTTACAAATAAACAAATGAATCCCATTCCTCTCTGCATTCCCACAACCATACCCTAATGCCACCTCACCCTCTACCTCAATTTTGATTTTCCTAAAATAAAAATCAACAAATGAGGTGTGCTTCTTTTAGAAGTATTTCCGTATAAATACGGAATACTTCCCAGTATACGTATCGAAATACATATATGCGTATCCGTATAAAAATACTAATAGCCAAGAGAGAAAAAATGAATAGTGAACAATAATACTAGAATATATATATTAAATATATATATATTATTAAATCAAAACTTGATTTAATAATCTGGTTTAATCCTAAGCCGGCTAGTATTATCAACCGTCCGATTAAAATCCGTATAGCTTGTACATGTATTTAATCAGACCCATATATATACCAACATACGTCATCTACATCATATCGCCTGAACCGGGAAAACCATTTGTGTAGAACTCTAAAGACTCGACAATACGCTAACAGTGAGTTACTGGATAAATCCATAATCACAAGCACGTCAGCGGCACTAGATGTACGTAACGGCTACCCAGATATATGCCGAAAAGGAGGTCGAATATCAAGTCTGTCCGTACCCTACTGAGCCTGAATGTGACAATCTTCGTACAGTCCAGTCTCTTCGTCTAAGAGTATCGCATACCGAGTCTAAAGGGTGGATAACGTCAGACCCATAATAACCCAATAAGTCGTGCCAGATTTAAGCTCATCACCAACCGAGAAACTACTGAGCTCCTATAAGCAAATCTCATCCACCGTGGCCACGGATTTAGAGTGATGGCCAACCAAACTCAGCGCGATATTGACTCCTAATACCAGGAGAGACGAATCCCCGACAATCACTCACTGCCTCCATATGGTTCAGGACTGTACCCAACTAAAACCTGTTTGCACGACTCCTTTGAGCCATGGTAGGATAGTAATCAAAGTACAGTGGGAACTAACATGGGAAAAATGACGATCTCAGGTTAAAATACTAACCTGTACTGATGCCACTAAAGAACTTCTATCTGACGATAGATATAATAGCATCTAGAAGTTCTCAGTGAGTCCGTCTAGTATACTCACCTCCAGTGAGCACCTGTATACTATCTTAGGTGACACGACACCAATGGCTTGTGAGACAGGCCACCGTCCCTCAACGGGGTCTATAAACGTATACACTAGTCTACTCCGGAATATCGATGCCCGATCTCAATACTCTCTCGACTAGGGACATTTTAGAATATGCTTATGGACTACTCAGCTCTCACATATATGATCGCCATCATAATGCTGGTAGTCAAGCAATAATCTACGGGCTTCATCATTATGTATTAGTGATACGTAATAACAAGTAAAACGTATACACATAAATGATAAAGACAAACCGGATAGCATACAATCATTTCGAGTAAGACTGTTCTACCTGTATAGGTCCTCCCTCAATTATCATAATCGCCTACCTGCAATTACAATAATTGCCTTGTGGATACTATATCCAACAATCTCCTACTTTCACTTAAGGCTAATTATTAAGGTATCATATACCCATATCTCGTGTGCTATCGAATACCCAATTTCTCTACTAAGTTGTTTTGCAAACCGTGTTTATGAAATGTCGATGTTCGAGAAATAGCCTCAGTGAGTGGATTCGCTACAATATTCCAACTTCCTCTCTCTACATCTCAACTTCGTGGAGGTTAATAATCTTCCGGACTGAGCGATACCCCGTCTTAAGAATATTTCTGGATACTTGATGGGACCAAGTTCATAAATGAACAAGTTTATCCAACAAACTTCTTAGGCTGTATCCTCTGTTGAGTCATAACCAGCATTCTGCACCATTTTTACCTCAGTATCTCTATTGGAACCCTATCCAATATACTGCTCCCCATAAGAGGGTAAACTCAAAACTCACATAGCATCTCTGTCATCCACGTCACCTTGGAAGCCAGAACAGATAATCGCCTCCTGGAGGAGGCTGCCGTTACCCTATACCAAGAACATCCTATTATGTTCTTAACCGCTTCCTTTTGTTTCTTCAGAATTGGATTAATGTCTACTTACTACAGCAAGCGCAGATGCAACATCTGCTTCGGTACAAAACATTGCATGATTGACTCAATTGCCTAAGAAAATGATATGTCATTCATATGAGACCCTCTCCTCATCAGTTTAGAAGACATCTCTTTAGAGAGGGCGACTCCATCATCTTCGGGTAGACTACCACGCCCGGAGTTGTCCATTCTAAAGCAATTTAGAATGGTGTCCAAGTACTCGGATTAGGACATTTCTAAAATCTAGATCTAAAACTATAGATCTAGTAACCAGAATTCGTGATATCTTATCTAGATCCTATATGGAGAAATATCTTTGACAACCAAAGTTTGACTGATTATAGTATAGGAACATCACTTCCTATCAGGAATATGTCATTCAAATCCCGGGATAGTACTCCTTACACCCTTATTGCTAGGTTCATCTATTGTTTTGATGAAGTCAATCACCTTGACTATCACATCAAAACATATGGTCCATCTCCGCTATGCATACTTTAGTCAATGAATAAACTTAAGCAACTTGCACACCATCTGCTACTCCCACTGACTACGATAAACCTCTTGCAGAGTCATATACACGTGCGCTTCTAAATTTCCATTTAGAAAGACATTATAGTCATCCACCTACCAGATATCACAGTCAAGAACAACAGCAGTGCCAAGTTATATCCGTATGGACTTCAGTGTAGACACTGAAGTAAAAATCTCATCACAATCCACGTCGAGTATTTAATGAAAATATTTACTACAAGTCTAGTCTTATTCGGTTAATACCTTTCCACCTGCACAATTCTCGAAAGATCTACTTGCTTCTAATAGGTTTTACCCCTTCAAGAGCACCCAACAAAGTCCAAAATCCATAATTTGTTGGAGCGCATGGAGTCCATCTTGGATATATTGCATCTGGTCATCTGGAAGTTACCACTTCGTATGACCTGCAGATAACTAGTAAGGCCATCATAACCATGATGCTGACCTCCCTATCACCATCTATGAGAAAACCGAAGCATTTCTCGAGTGGCTGAGGTCACCTACTAAAATCTGCGGAGTGGCTAATGGTTTGTCAAGTCCAATTGAATTCTTAGGTTCTACTAAATTTTCAGTAACCGTTTGTGGTTCTAAAATCACTTCCAATTCTACCATACTCCCATTAGTTTCTTTTGCAAAAAAATTCCTTTTATAAAAAAGGTGGCAAGTCAAGAACAATATAACTATTGATCTTGAAAATGGTAGAAACAAAACCCTACAGAATACTTGGGATAATCCACAAACTGCTATTACCGAAGCTGTAGCGTATTTTTCATCACCCCATTGAGATGGGAATGCGCGCGCTTGTCAGGCATGTACAGATTCCCCCTGCCTGGAGCAGACCGGAGTTTATTGATTATGGGGACCCGAATCTCCAGCGTCCGCAGACTAAGCTGCCATTAATTGTCCCTCGCTTTAGGAGCGAGGGAACCTCCAATTGACGGGTCAAACTGGTCATGCGAACTCAATGTGTCATGTCGTGTGTTGTGTTTTAAAGGGTTTTGGATATATCGGGGGCATCGCAGAGTTTATGGGGGGCCCCCTACCCGGATAGCAGGCTAAAGGTCAAGGAGGCTGGCAGCCCCCTTGCGAGGTGCGGGGTAACACCTCGTTAGAAATTTTTTTAACGGGGGAGGTATTTTTAGTGTGGAGTGCATGGGAAAAGAAGGGCGAGGAGCATTCTATAGACGCGTGTGTGGTGCGTGGGCGCTGGGCGCCAGCGGTTCATGTGCTTAGCGCGTGGACGCTGGATGCCAGCGCCTCACGCGCCCGGCACGTGGATGCTGGGCGCATGCGGAAAAAAGGGAAGTGGACTTAGCCCCGGGATTAGGAGTTAAACTCTGAGAGACTTTGGAAACTCCCAGAAAAATGGAGGATTTTTATCTTTATGGAGTTAAACTCCCAAAAGATTTTGAGTGGAGTTAAACTCCGAAAGATTTGGATTTGGAGTTAAACTCCTAAAAGATCTGGATTAGGAGTTAAACTCCTTTGAGAATTTGGGTTTTGGAATTGAACTCCCCGAAGATCTTCATAGGTGATCAAAAGGGAACCCTTTCTTCTCCCTTGAGCTCTGGATCTTCTCTTGAACCTTGGATTTTTTCCAAAGTGGGATTTTTGGAGATAGATCTCCTTCTTCCTCCTCTCTGTTAACTGGATCTTGGAGGAAAGGGGGGTGAGGCTTAAAATATCCCCTTTTAAAGATTTGTGGGAGATCTGAGTTCCCCTTTAAGGGTTTTATGGTGAAAAACTGTTTCTTTTTGGAAAAAGAAGAGTTAAACTCTTGATTTAATTCAAAAAAGGGGAAAAAGGTTTAGAACATTAAGGAAAGAGAAGGAGACACAGAAACCCTAGATTTCGAGGGGAATGAATTATTGTCCTTCATTTCATCATTATGTTGCCTTATATAGGCTTACAAGTTTACACATAGCCCCTTGGGCTTTACAAAATAGCATTTTGCCCATCTCATGCCTCACGTGCTTTACAAAAATTTAGCTTTATGCCCATTTTTCTTATATTTATTCATAAAAATTACATCACAATTATTTATTACATAATTTTCATTTTGGCATGGAAGAGGCTGGCCGCGGGGCTCGACGTGGACATGGGCCCACTTGACCTGGGCTTAGGCCCGCTTACTTGGGGTTGACTTTGACTTTGATTTGGTCAACCGTGGTGTAATTTTTGACCCCAACAGAAGCGTGCTTTGAGTTTGTCTAGATTTTGCTTTTAAACAAAAACCAGCTAACTCCATATCTTAACAAGCTCAAAATATGCAACCATTCTATGTCCATATAGAATCAAAAGCATTAATTTAAATAGAATCAGATTCAAATTTCATGCAGCCGTTTCCAATGCATATCACCTAAATGGAAAAAAGGGCCAATACAACATTACTCATCAAGTAGCTAATCCATGGATGAGTAACATATGAGAGAATCAAGTTCTCAATATTACTACGACGGAATACCCAGCATAAGTATCTATATCTTTGAACACTTCGAAGAATTCTAATACTTCCAACGCATGTTTCTCTACTTTATTCTTATACCTATAAACTTCTCAAAATCTTTGAACCTTGCATTTCAACGAATAACGTGTCTAAAAACAGAGAACTTATAGGTAAACCGAATGAAGTAAGATTACCAACCCCTTTTCCCGAAGGACACTGGTCAATATACATAACCATGTAAAAGTCCCAAGAGTATACTAACTCAAATTCAGTGTGTTGTAAGTTGAAAACTGTATTTTGGTTAAGAATGTCTTCCATTGTTATTAAGTGCACCTTACCTTATCCTCAACTAATAAAGGTAAATGTTTAAAATATAATTTTCAAAATTTATATCTCACTTTATAAAAATAAAGATACAGATATATTATTTTAAAAATTGGTGCATAACAATAGTTAATCAAAATCAAATATTTACTGTAAGGCAAAATCAGGTGATTTAATCCAATATCGCTAATTACTACGAATTCCGATATTAAGAATCAAATCGTCCATTTCCCAATTTTCTACTCCTACTTGTTAGTGGTATATGCCCTAAAGGCCATTATTTTATAGTACTGGATTGTATATTATATTTTGGAAGCTTGGGATATATATAGATATAATAACAGTCTTGCTCAATATGATAGTATACTATCTGGTTTGATTCTATCCTAATATGTGTATATGTTTCTTTTAACATATCGCTAATACATATTGATATAACCCTTAGGATCTTTGCTTGACAACCAGCGTTGTGATGACAGTCACACTGGTGGGGGCTGGATAGTCTATAAGCACATCCTTATACTTGTCCCTAGTCGTAGGATTATCGAGACAGGGTATCGATACTCCAGAATAGACTAGTATATATGCTTCTCATCCCAGTTAGGGGAGATGGCATGTGCCGCAGCCATTGGTATGCCATACCAGAGATAGTGCACAGGTTTTCATTGGGTTATGAGTTACACTGGACGAACTCGATGGGAACTGCTGGTTGGTATTATACCTATCGTCAATTATCAGTTCCTGGGTGACATGAGTACAAGTTAGTCCGTTGACTTGACATCACTATTCGTCTCGAGTGTGTTCCCACTGTACTTAGATTACTACCCTACCACGGCTCAAATGAGTCGTGCAAACAGGTAGTGGTTGGGTGCAGTCCCGAAGCACTTGGAGGTAGTAGTGGATAAAAAGGATTCGTCTCTCCCGGTATTGGGAGTTAATATCGCACTATATTCGGATAACCAATACACAAAGTCCCTGACCGGGGCAAGTGAGATTTACTAGTAGGTACACCAGTAGTTTTTCAGGGTGTATTGGGCTCTACACCAACACGACTTATTGTGCTATTAGAGGTCTAACGTTTACCACACCCCTTAGGCTCGATATGCGATACTCTTAGACGAACATACTGGATTGTACGGAGATTGTCACAGATAGGCTCAGTAGGGGTTTGGATGAGTTCGTTCGTCGGCCTTCTTTTCGACATGTACCTGGGTAACCGTTACGTACAGCTAGTGCCTCTAACGGACTTGTGGTTAAACCCATTGCCAACATACTGTCGATTCTTTAGAGTCCCACACAGAGGGTTTCCCTGGTTCAGGTGAAACGATGTAGAGGCCGTATGGTTTTACATGCAGGGTTCCGATCATATACGTGTACTAGCTACACGGATGTTGTTCGGACGGATAATACTAGTGGGATTTGGTTTAAAGCCAGATTCTAGTATTATATTATTGGATTATTATTATCTCATCATATTCGTATTTTTGCAGTACGAATACATGTATGTATATACGGTGAGGGCATTCTTGTAATTTCATACGAGATGCTTCAAGAAGGGGACACCTCATTATTGGATTTATCTATTTTGGGAAATAGATTAATGAGGTGGAAAATGGAGATATTTGTGGCATGGGTGAAGCATGGATTATTCATTTGTTTATTGGTTTGGACTTACTATTTAAGCATGGTTGATATTTTCTATTGAAAATATTGCATGCTTGATGTGTGAAAGAGTATGAGCCATTCTTCATTTGGCACAACACTTGCTCGTTTGCATTTTTTCTTTCTCTCTCCATTTTCCTCTCCTCCTTCTTCCTCAAGACCCTAACCCTCACATGTGTTGTGAATCCTAGGGTCACTTGAGATTAAATAGTCTAATTAACACTCTACATGTCCTAAGCTACCTAGTTTAGCAAACTAGGTACTTTGGTTACCTCGGCTTAGAAGTTGGGTCTTGAACTATAGACTCTCGGGTGGATCTTCTTCGACATGAGGAGGCCGACGACCGAGCTAGATCCACACTTTTCAGGAGCTCAAAAAAGGAGAATAAGACCCGAAGGACTAGATTCAACAAGGTATAAAACACTTACATAGTAGTTTAGAACTCCATGTAGTTTAGCCAGTTAAGGTTTCCGAAAAGATCCTGTAGATAGGTCGGTGTTGCAAGTATAAAAATCATTTTTTGTAAATTCCGCCTCTCCACAAGTGTGTAGGGTGTGCAACATCGACTTATAGTGGTATCAGAGCCTACTTAAACCTTAATTAACTTATTAGCAAGTAATTAGAAATTCGATCGACGGAAAATTGTCCAAAATTACATTTCCGAATATTGCTTATTGTCGGATTTTCAAACTTGTTCAAAAAATCATTTCAGTGAACTTAAAAATTTGAGCAAGCTTTTCTAGGAGCAAGGAAAAATTTCGAGCACATAACCCATCAACTAGACCGCAGAACCGCGATCAAATAAGTCATTTGGCTGCAGATCCACGACCGAGTTATGGCCAATGTGCTCCTAATTTTTTCTGTGGTTCATGTACTTGGAAATATGATTTTTGGTATATTTTGTTTTTGCCTAAATTTGTTTGTGTACTGGTTTGTACATGGGGTAAATACGGAAGGTTATTATCAATCGAAATTCTAAATTTTTGCTTAACAGTGTTTTGTGTTTGTATATGTGTTGCTAAATGTCTACTAATTGCTATATGTCGATTAGTAGGGGTTGCACATATCTAGTATCTTGTTGATGCTTTGTGTATATGAAGTATTGGATCGTCGTGAATGAATAGCCGGGAGATGTGAGAAGAGTGTTATTTTCTTTCATTCATGTATATTTATAAATTGATGTAATATTCTTTTGCGGGGCACATCCAGGTTGAGGTTGTAGCCACCGTTGTATTATTTTATTTACTTTTTCTTGCACTTAGGATAGATCCAAGGAAGGGGTGCACAAACTACCGGGTTCTTGAAGTGCCGAGTGGCCTACTCATTTCATTGAGGGAGGTTGCTTCACTTCGGGAATTTGGCGGATAGTTTGCTGCACCCATAGGGGTCTAGGGTAGGGATTGGCTATTCATCACGACCGTAGAATCCGTTATTCGTTCTAGGCTAAAACGAAACACAGATGTCCTAGTATATCCAATATATTCATCTGTGTTGTTGTGATCTGTGATCTGGAATGCCTATTATTGCGAGAGACGAATGGCTATATATATTATATATAATAAACGTTGCTTATGTTTTGCACCCGCGCTAGTCCAGCCCCTGCTCTGTCGTTAATTATGTAACCTAACGGTGTATAACGGGGCCCCGTGGCGAATGCGGATGACATAAGCGTATGTTATATTTTCGTTTCTTTCTATAATGATAGGGTTAAATGATGGGACCACATTAATATTGATTAATGCAAAGAAAACAAACCAAAATTAAATCGTTGGAACAATTTCAAAAACACTCAGTTTTCTTGAAAAACAACTTTTAAATGCGGAGCCTAAACCACCCCTTTTTAAAAGCTATCATGGTTCCTTCGACTATATCAAGTTCATTACGTTCACGGTTTTCTCCAAAACCAGCCGTAGCCCTCCGTCATTTCATATGGGTATTCAGTAGTATTCAATTTATGTATTTTGACTTTCGCCAAGGCATAGTGATTGGTAGCTGCTGGGTATTCATCTGTAGCATAGATAGATGCGTTAATTTGGGATAGGCGTATAGCCATTTTGGCCTTCATCAAGGGTTTGTACGAATGGGTTCAAATTAACCTGGACAATGACGTGTAGAACTTGACTTGCGTCTTATGATATATTGGCCTTCGTCAAGGTCATAAGAGCCTGGGGCAAAAATCCACATCGGGAGTTTCAAAAGAAAAGGAAACTTGCTAGTTTTGCATACCATCTGAAGTGTGATGATTTTGGTAGGATTCCTTCAAAGTTGTCACACAATGATAGTTGGATCCCGATCCCACTGTGAGTTTTATTACTTCTCGGTAGATTTTTTCACTTCACAATCAATGCTATAAGCCAAGTAGGTGCCTAGAACGGTATTAGCGGGGCTACGCCTCCAGGGAAAAGAGGTTATGTAATTAAGGAATTTCGCGAAAGCGTTGGAAAACCTCCCTCGAAGTACCGACACTAGCCTGGCCGAAAGGTTAAGCAAGAATTGTAGAATGCGATTAATCCCAACTAATTCTTATTTTATGGTTTGAAGGAGGATTTGAGGAAACGGTGGGAGTCATCCTGTTTAGATAAACTAATAACCAATCTAAACTTGCAAGAGTATCATACTGAGTGTTTCTTCTTTCTCTCCTAATTACAGCGACAAAAATGACCGGGCTTAAGTTACTGCTAGATAAAATATATTGATAGGGCCAAACTATAAAGATTGGCTAAGGAATGTCCAGATGGCCATAACCTATGACAAGCTGGGCTACCTCCTTATTACCAAAGCCTCCGCCGTACCAGGTCTAGATTCCATCTTTGAGGATATAGAAATCCATAAGACATTGGAAATAGACAGTGTGAAACCCAAGTGCTGGCCTCAATGGATAATGAACACCAGAGGCAGAACGAGAAGATGGACTTAGCTTCCATCTTTCTCCATACCAAGGATTTATATGGAGAGCAATCTCATATAGCAAGATATGAGATCTCGAAGAAATTATTTCAGGCGAGGTTGGCTATCAGGTCATCTGTTGGGGACCACGTCCTTAAGATGATTAACTATATTGAAGAGCTCACGGACCTTAGGACCATATTGGAGAACGAGTTATACACAGACTTGATTCTACAGTCCCTCCATTCTATCTATGCCCAGTTTATCTTGAATTTTAATATTCAAGATAAGGAAGTTGCACTTCCAGAACTACTCAACATATTGAGGTGTGTAGGGGCACCCTAAAGAAAACCAGGGAGACACCCTCTCTGCTTATTAGGGAATCTTCCTTTTCTAGATCGAAGGCCAAAGCCAAGGGGAAGAAGAAGGCCCCCACCAAGCCAAAAGGGGGTGTTAATAAGGTGCAGGGGAATGGCAAGGCAAAAGTTGGGGGGGCCGACAGTAGAGAAAGAGGAATGCTTCTATTGTCCCAGGAAAGGCCATTGGAAGAAGGACTGCAGGGCCTGAAAAGCGCAGAACCAGGATTCAAAGCAAGTTGTGGCATCGACTTCAGGTGTATTTATGATTGAAAACTGTCTGTTAATCAACTCTACTTCTTGGGTATTGAATACCGGATCAGGATCTTATATCTGTAATTCATTGCAGGCGCTGAGAAACTGTAGAGTTTTAAAGGCAGGTGATATGACCCTTAGGGTTGCTAACGGAGCGAGCGTGGATGCTGTGTCCGTAGGGGAATATCACCTAGAATTAACAAGTGGGCACATTTTTGTTTTGCGTAACTGTTTTTGTGTACCTAGTTTGACATGTAATATAATATCTGTATCTTTACTATCTAAAAAAAGTTATGATTTTACATTTGTAAGCGATGTTGTAAACATCCACCTTAATCATTGTTTGATTGGGTCCGGTATACTGGACAACGGTATATACGTATTAAATCAACACCAAGTTTTCAATGTTCAGAACACACTTAAAAGAAAGTCTCCAGAATTAAATCAAGCATTCTTATGGCATAGTATACTAGATCACATCAATTAAAACACGGTTGATGAAATCACATAAAGAGAGATATTTGGATCCGTTTGAATATCTTCCTTATGCAACTTGTCAATCATGTCTCAAAGGAAAGATGACAAAGACTCCGTTCACTGGACATGGAGTAAGAACCATCGAGCTCTTGGGACTCATACACAGCGACATGTGTGGTCCAATGTCTATACATGCAAGAAGTGGTTATTCATACTTTATTACTTTTATGGATGATTTCTCAACGTATGGATATGTATTCTTGATGAAACATAAATCCGAGGCCTTTGAGAAATTCCAAGAATACAAAAATGAAGTGGAAAAATAAATAGGCAAAAGTATCAAAACACTTCGATCTGATCGAGGTGGTGAATACTTAAGTGCCGAGTTCCTGAATTATTTAAAAGAGAATGGAATTCACTGTTAGCTTACTCCTCCATACACACCTCAACACAATGATGTATCAGAAATTGCACCTTATTGGATATGGTACATTCCATGATGAGTAACGCTGAGTTACCGCGATCCTTCTGGGGTTATGCACTGGAATCTGCTGCATATCTTTTGAACAAGGTTCCTATAAAGTCTGTGCCTACCACACCATATGAAATGTGGAGTGGGAAGAAACTCTATCTTAAGTATACAAAGATATGGGGATGTCCAGCTTTTGTCAAAAAGCAGCATGCGGACAAGCTCGAGACATGATCAGTACTGTGTAAGTTTGTGGGATACCTAAGGAACTCCAGGGGATATCTTTTCTATTACGCGGAGGAACAAAAGGTTTTTGTTTCTCGACATGCCCACTTTCTGGAGACTCAATTTCTTAAAAAAGAAATAAGTGGGAGTGCAATAGAACTGGAAGAAATTCCAGAACCATAAACTATTACTGAAAGCATAGTGGAACCAGAAGTTTCAAAAGAACAGGACGTCCCTGTGCCATTCCACAGATCTAGTATGCAGTCTCAACTGCCCGAGAGATACTATGGTTTTCTCATAGACGGGGATAGAGAGGATTGCATCAATGATGATGAGCCAACTGAAGGATTCCTTAGCACAACTACTAGGTTTTAGAAGGAATCAACCATGCCATTTTATAATTTTTAGTGTTCTAAGTAACCCAAACCAAGGATCTAACTAGAGGAATAACGGTAAGCAAGCATGTAATCAAACATTACACTAAGTGAATGAGAAATACAACCTTTGTAGACCGGCCCTTCACTTCAAAAGCTCCGTGTAGTAGTCCCTTCGCTCCAAGTAGTGGTCTCCCAGACTCTCGCTAGGCTCCATTAGGCGAAAGGAACAAACTTTCTTGAAGTCTTCGAGGCCGAAGACGATCTACATCGAGAAATCTCCAACTCAAGCTACCTCCTCACTAATTGGGAATTAGTGAAGCAAACAACCTAAACTAAATAGCTAATCTAGTATAGGTTGATGAAGTAGGAATTTTGCTCACTTTAGAATTATTTTTCTCACTAAATTTCTTCACCTCTTGAAAACCTAGAGAACTTTCTTTTAGATGAAGAAGAAGATGAAGTGTAGAATAGAATGGCAACCATGGGTGAGAAATATCTCATATAACTCATGTAAAGACTTAACCATGGATTTAGATAATGGTTAGGTTAATAAATATCTAAGGTAAAACAAAATTAGTGGACTAAGTCAATGGTTCCACAAGCTTCTCCAAGTTTCACTTAACTATGACAATTTTCCACCTAATTTTGATTTACCCTTAATAATTAAAATCTCATATTATCTCAAGTATGGTGTGAGTCTCATACACCCATGTACAATGTATCATCAAATATGACACATAGAAACAAATACAATAATATATATCGCATATATATTATATGCATAAGTGAGAAAAAGAAATACTTAAGTGAGCTTAATATTAGTTAATGTATGTTAATATATCAAATATATAATTATACATTAAATTATTAAATCAATACTTGATTCAATAATCCGGCTATATCACATATAACTGACTAATATCATATATATCAACTTATCAAATCAAGTTTGATTCGATAACCTGGCTATATCACATATAACCGATCGATATCACATATCGCGATATTAGAATACGGTATCATATACACGTATCAATCTCGGTCCCGCACATATCACATATGGGCTCTTATTTCGTTTCGCCTGAGCTAGGAAACCTCTGTGTAGGACTCTAAAGACTCGTCAATACGCAGGCAGTAGGTGATGATCATATCAGTCACCCACAAGCCGTCGGCGGTACTAGCTGGACGTAACGGCTATCCGGGTATTAAGCGATCAGAAGATCAACAAGCAAGCCTGCTCATACTCCTGTGAATCCAATAAATAACACTACCGTACAGTCCGGTCTCTTCGTCTGATATGTCGCATATATAGTCTACGGGTAGTAAACGTCAGACCTTAGTAACTTGATAAGTCGTGCCGATGTGAGACTCATAACGGGTCGAGAAACTACTGATAACACTTACCAGTAAATCTCTGTATCAGCCCTGGCCAGGGACTTCCTGTTATAGCCAATCGAGCACAGCGCAACATCAACCCCCAATACCGGGAGAGACGAAACCCCTCCTAGTGCTCATTGCTTCCATGTGACTCAGGACTGTACTAAAAACCCACCGTTTTGCATGCTCTCTTGAACGTGGTAAGGTAGAAATCAAAGTACAGTGGGAATCACACAAGACTCTATGACGATCTCGGGTCTACAGACTAACTTGTACCAATGTCACCAGAGAACTGCTATCTAACGTTAGGTATAATACTATCTAGGATTTCTCGGCGAGTTCTGTTCAGTGTACCTGTCACGACCCAAAGTTTGGATATGACCGGCACTTAGATTGTGTATTATCTAAAGATATTTACACAACCCGAGTAAGCCGAAAAACCAAGACCAAATCCTTTTTGCGGAATTTTCATGAAATTTTAGTTTTAAGTAAAAATCATCGTTTTATTGAATTAAGATATTAACAATAACTCACTAGTGAATTCATAATAAAAACAATTATAAATTGTTAAATTTGGTTGCATCCCTAGTTGGAATCAACAATATCAACAGCGGAAATAAATACTCAGTATATAGGATATCAATAAGAATCCCAGACATAAATAAAAGAAATATCTTCTAACATAACAACGACCTCACCTGTCAAATAATATACATATACCCATCTTTCATTCTAAGTCATAATACAAAATCTGATTGAGATTTTCTAGATCCAAAATACAATACCAAAAGAGAAGGTTACTACACATGTAACCCACATATCAAAAGATGCGATAAAAGTTGAAAAAGTGGATCTACACTGCTGCTATCCGTCCACTCTACCCCTGCAAGGAACTGTGGCACAATGAGGGTGAGTTACCAACTCAGTGAATATAACTAACATACAACGGTTAATAATGTAAATACAACGATCATAACTAACTGAAATGAGAGCAAGTATGATGTATGATAGCATATGGAAAGCATGAATCTGTACTACAAATCACATAACCAAAACTGAAATCTCATCATTTATTCCCCATAAAATTCATCTTTCCGTGTCCACCATCGACACAAAACTTCCATTTCTCTCAGGCATCATTCCTCGAATGATCCTGTAATCAATAACATCAGTCGATATACTCTAGATATCCGCCGTGTTTCACAACTATCTCCGGTATCGGGTATCCTCGCTAGGCTCCCCCGCCTCAAATGCGGCTATCCTGCCCCTCGGTCTCGACCGGGCCCACCATATATCCAACTGTATATCTCCCACACTCAGTCTGAATTTCCGCAACCGTATAGCTCCCCCACTCGGTCTGGAATAAAAACCAAATCATAAAACATCTCATGGTGGACATATCACATCAATCATGAAATCACTAGATTTATGTAATAGTATAGGAAAACCAAAACCATAAATTCTCAATAATACAAAAAGCTTCTTATAACCACTTAGAATACTCGGATGATACACATGATGTCATTTATGCAAATTACCACTATTGTTAATAATTGAGGTATGATAGGAATCATATTTAACAAGATGAATATTTAGTGTAAAAGTGACATGTTAATATCGACGAGGTGTAGTGTAACATGTAAAGGTGTGCACGTGCGGCATAACTCGTCGATAATTGTGTAGTGTTCTACATCTATTACCATAGTGATGCATAGGTATATATATGAATGCGTATTATTAACTTAGCATACAAAAGTAAAACTTTTATTTAAATAAAACTACGGGCGTAACACGCCATCTTTACAAAATTCCCCGGTAGATGTTTAGTCTACTCACCGGAAATACGTCGTAACTACTCAGGAATCGCCAATTCTTTTCCTTTCCTTGCGGCCTCCGAAGTCCCCGCACTCAAATCTAACATTTAATTAACTTGTATAAGAAAACGGCTATATTCCGATACGGCAAAATCAAGAAAACACAAGTTGTATGTGGTAATTACACTACGTACGACTATTGCACACAATCTAACACTCAACCTCTCTGAAATTTAACCCAGCGCTGTATCGCGACAGAAACAGAAAGCGTTACGTTTTACTCGTGTCGTATTTTAGAATTTTGATCTCTTTTCCGATATTAGTTCCCAGATTTTATATACAGTTAAAATAACTTGATTAAACAATACCAAAATAACCAAAAACCTACACAGAGACCTACCAAAAAAGCCAAAACACCATACCTCTTCAAAAATCCGACGACGCCGGAATCCTCCTTAATGTCGCCGGCCCAAAACCGAGCCCTCTGGTTCGTGCTCCTATGGTTTTCTCTAGGTTCAACATACATCATTTAGACCCTGTTTAGTTCAGTTAACTTTTCTCTAAACTAAAGCAGATTCAAACAGACTCGATTTTGCCTAAAAATACGATATTCTAGACATTTTGATTTCAAACTTTGAACTAGTTTCAGAATTAAATCCCTACTGTGATTAAGGATTTTACCTACAAATAACTTGCTGGAAAAACACCCTCCAAAATGCACAAGCTCCTTGTCTTAGCTTGATGGTGAGGAAAATTCTAAACTTAGCTCCTTTCTTCTTCTTTCTCTTGTTCTTCTTTATTTTTCTTTGGTTTTCTTTTTCTTTCTTTAAATTTTCAGGTTATAAAAATGCTACAGATCTGAACATAAGCTATATATATGAGAGAAGGGAAGGATGAGGTGAAAGAGGAGATGTCAAAGGCTAAAGGGTGCCATCTTCATGCAAGGAGGAGGTGTGGGGTGTGTGTTGTGCATGAGAGTAGGAGGTGTCAATACATTATCTCTTCCAAATTGATTTAATTTGTAATTAAATTCTGAACTAAAACATTTTCTACCCATTTTCCACTTACACCCTCACAAATCCAAATTTGCATAATTTTCCTAAATTTTCCAAAAAGACCCTTTACTACTTATGTTATTATATAAACACCATTTTATTAAAATGAAGCTAAATTTATCATTAAAACCCTCATAATTTATTTATGTTACATATTAAAATTTTAATTTAATTTGTTTTACATACTACTTATGACAATGTCTAATTTGGTTTTAATAACTTTTTAATTTAACATTTTATTAATTAATTAATTAATTTTATTTATTTCCAAAATTTCAGAATGTTACAATATTCCCCCCTTAAGAAAATTCGGTCCCCGAATTTAAAACTTAATTACACGTACCTTCAAAAAGATGTGGAAATTTCTTCCGTATCGCATCCTCGGTCTCCCAAGTAATCTCTTCGCGATTCGTTCTTCGCTAAAGAACCTTTACAGACGGAAGTACCCTTGATCTCAGTTTCTTTGCCTGCCGGTCTAGAATAGCGACTGGTTGCACTGTATAGGATAAATCCGGCTCAAGCTGTAAGGTCTGATGCTGGATCGCGTGAAAAGGATCGTGAAAATACTTGCGAAGTATCAAAACGTGAAACACCGGATGCACATCGGGAAAACTCGGTGGAAGTGCTAAACGATAAGCTACAGCACCCACTCTCTCCAGAATCTCGTAAGGTCCAACATATCTGGGGCTGAGCTTCCCCTTTTTCCCGAAACGCATCACACCTTTCATCGGAGAAACACGAAGGAACACATGATCTCCCACTTCAAACTCGAGTCTACGACGTCGTCGATCTGCATATGATTTCTGTCTGCACCGGGCCGCTCTCATTCTGTCTCATATCAGCTGAATCTTTTCTGTAGTCTCCTGTACTATCTGCTGTCCCAAATGCTACTCTCGCTTAGTTCCATCCAGCAAACGGATGATCGACATTTCTTCCCATATAAAGCATCAAAGGGTGCCATCTGGATCGTCTCCTAAAAACTGTTGTTGTACGAAAATTCTATCAAAGGTAGGTGACGATCCCAACTACCACCAAAATCAAGGCTGCAAGCTCGAAGCATATCCTCTAAAATCTGAATGGTCCGCTCTGACTGACCATCCGTCTGTGGGTGAAAAGCTGTACTAAAACTCAGTCACGTACCAAGAGCTTCTTGAAGTTTCTGCCATAGCTTGCTAGTAAACTGGGTACCCCGATCTGATACTATGCACGTCGGAACTCCATGTAATCGTACAATCTCATCAATATAAATCTGAGCATACTGTGCAAACCCATACATCGTCTTCACCGGAAGAAAGTGAGCTGCCTTTGTCAATCTATCTACAATCACCCAAATGGAATCATACCCTCTGCTAGTCCTGGGTAGACCCACAACGAAATCCATGGAAATCTGTTCCTATTTTCACTCCGGAATGGGCAAGGGCCGCAACTCTCCTGCCGGCCTCTGGTGCTCAGCCTTGACTTGCTGACAAGTCAAGCACGAAACAAACTCCGCAACATGCTTCTTCATTCCTTCCTACCAATAAACATCCCTCAAGTCATGATACATCTTGGTGGAACCAGGATGAATACTATACGCTGATCTATGGGCCTCCTCTAAGATCTCACGTCTCAGTCCATCCGAATCTGGCACACAAAGACGAGTCCCAAAATGTAATACTCCACGGTCATCTATCACGAACTCCGACTCCCTGCCCTGTCTAACCTGATCCATAATCTCCAATATACGAGTATCTGCGAGCTGTGTCTCTCGAATACGATCCAATAACTGAGGTCGGGTGCAAACATGTGCTAACTGTCCTCCTGTCGGGGTGAACTCAAACTGTATATGACTATCACATAAAATCTGCCAGTCTGTAGAAGACTGTCTCTGCAAGATGCGCAAATAAGATAAGCTACCTCCAGGCCTCCGACTCAAAGCATCTGCTACAACATTCGCTTTGCCTGGATGATACAAGATCTTACAATCATAATCTTTCACCAGTTCCATCCATCTACGCTACCTTAGGTTTAGATCCCTCTGCTGAAAAATATACTTCAAGCTCTTATGATCTCTGAAGATTTGGCACGACTCTCCGTACAAGTAATGCTTCCAAATCTTCAGTGCGAATACCACAGCAGCCATCTCCAAATCATGAGTGGGATAGTTCTGCTCGTGCCTCTTCAACTGTCGAGAAGCATAAGCTACAACCCTGCCGTGCTGCATCAATACACAGACTAAACCCACTCGAGATGCATCACAATACACAACAAAACCACCTGACCCAGAAGGTAAAGATAAGATAGGTGCAGTCGTCAAGCGCGTCTTCAATTGCTGAAAACTCTGCTCACATGCATCTGTCCAAAGAAAGGGAACCTCCTTCCTAGTCAATCCGGTCAACGGTGCAGCGATCCGAGAAAAATCATGCACACAGCGTCGGTAATAACCTGCCAGACCTAAGAAACTTCAAACCTCAGTAACTGACACAGGTCTGGGCCAGTGCTGTACCACTTCAATCTTCTTTGGGTCCACACATATCCCATCTCTTGTAACTACGTGACCCAAGAATTCCACACTATCCATCCAAAAAGCACACTTGGAGAATTTTGCAAATAGCTGATGCTCCTTCAAGGTCTGAAACGTAATACGCAAATGCTGCTCGTGTTCCTCTCGGCTCCGAGAATAAACGAGGATATCATCAATGAATACTATAATAAACTGGTCAAGGAAGGGCCTGAAGATATGGTTCATCATATCCATAAAATCTGATGGGGCGTTGGTGAGTCCGAACGACATCACCAGAAACTCATAGTGCCCGTATCGGGTGCGAAAAGCAGTCTTCGGAATGTCGTCCTTCCGAACCCTCAACTGGTGATACCCTGACCGCAAATCAATCTTCGAGAAGTAGCCAGCTCCCTGCAACTGATCGAACAAGTCATCGATACGTGGCATTGGATACCTATTTCGCACAGCGACGCGATTCAGTTGTCGGTAGTCGATGCACAGGCTCATACTACCGTCTTTCTTCTTTACAAATAAGACATGAGCTCTCCACGGCGATACACTGGGACGAACAAGTCCTCTATCTAACAACTCTTGCAACTGGCTTTTGAGTTCTTTCAACTCCGTCGGGGCCATCCGATAGGGTGGTATAGAAATAGGCCCCGTACCCGAAATCAAGTCAATGCAAAATTCAATATCACATTCGGGTGGCAATCCTGGTAATTCAGCAAGAAATACATCCAGAAATTCTCATGCGATTGGAACCTGGTCCAACAGAATCTCAGCGGCTCCTAAATCCTGAACAAATGCTAAGAACCCATGACAACCCTTCTTCAAGAGTCGTCCCGCATAAAGAGCAGAAATCAGGTTGGCAGGAGTTATATTACAGTCCCCCTGCACAACAAAGATCGGTTCACCTGGAAAACAAAATCTAACCGCTTTCCTCCGACAATCTACATAGGCATGACAAGTGGCCAACCAATCCATACCGAGAAGTATATCAAAATCTAACATATCCAGGAGAATCAGGTCAACTAGCGAATCTCTATCACCAATACGTACAGAACATGATCTGAATACGTGTCGAGCTATAAAAGAGTCTCCCACCGGCGTAATCACCACTAATGGTAACTCTAACAGCGACGACTCTTTCCCCAAAGAAAGGGAAAAGTGTGAAGATACATAAGAATGTGTAGAACCTGGATCAAATAAAATATGTGCATCTAACAAACATACTACAAGAGTACCTGCCACAACTGCATTTGATGCCTGGGCATCCTGTGGAGTCAACGCAAAACCCTGTGCCTGGCCTCTGCCCGCATCCTGTCGTCCTCTACCTCTATCTCCTCGACCTCTCTGAGAGCATCCTGCAACGCCTCGATCTCGTGGTGCAACTGCCTGACGCGTAGTGCCAACTGAGGGAGGAAGTAAAGCCATCGACGTCGAAGGTGGAGGGGGTAACGCAGCTTGTGGAACAACGGTTCCTCCCTGGAATCTACAATCCCTCGCATAATGTCCTGGAAGTCCGCAACTAAAACATATAGACGGGGTCCTCTGATCCTCAGGATAAGAACTGAACATCTGGCCCTGGTTCCAACCTCGTCCGAAACTGCGTCGTGGAGTGTACCTGCCTTTACCTCTGCCAAACTGCCTAGTCATCGGCCCTAACGGTCTACTCCTCTTTGGTTCTGGAACAACCACTGCCTCGCTCAAACGCTCCTCCACTCGTATCGCTGCATCCATGGCCTGCGCGTACGTATCAAAATGCTGGGAGCCTATAGCTAGATACAACTACGTGTCCAGACTCCTTAGGAACCTCTTCACCCGAAGCTCCTCCGTAGAAACTAAATATGGAGCATAACGCGACAACTGGGTGAATCGTAAATCATAATCTGCCATCGACATACTCGCCGATTTCCATAATGCTTCAAAACTGCTAGCTCTAGCGTCCCTCACACTCTGTAGAAGAAATCTTGCAAGAAAGACCTCGGAAAACTCGGTCCACGACATCGGAGGAAGACCCGTAGCTCGCCCTCTCTCCATCGACTCACACCACTCCTGTGCAAGTCCCTCCAAACGAAAACTAGTCAGCTCAACTGACCTTGCATCAGAACATCGCAATGATTTGCCAATCCTTGCCATCTTATCTAGAAAAGACTGAGAATCCTCCACTACATCGGTCCCTGTAAATACCGGAGGTCTCAACCTCATAAACTTTGAAAGCGATACCTCCATCACCCTCGTGTCTACAAGTGCGACCGTCTGCGTGGGTTGTACCTCGGACTCTGCTATGGTCGGTGCCGGATTCTGTCTCTGTACTCGAGTGGCCTCAGCTAACTGTCCTACCACTCGCTGCAATCCTAACATGCCCTCCTCTATCATAATCATGCGATCTGGAAGAGGAGGATCAACATGCTCAGGCACCACCGGAACGTCCGGTGTAACAGTCGCCGTCACAGACGGACTTGCCCTAGCTACATCTCTGGCTGCGGCTCACCTAACTCGTGTAGCCATAGCAACTAGAACAAAAAACGAGAGTTGATAAGGCTTACGAATAGGAACAATCAATAACAGAGAGTCAAAGGAATGACAAATCAAGATACATATCCTAAGGTTAGTTTAGGCTGAGTATGGTAACGTAAATATGCCGCAGAACATACGTACAGTATTGCACTCATTCTAAATCACCTACTCCATCAAACCAAAGGCCATCCTAAATCACGGACTCACGTCAACTTATCTTAACTCACTACTTGATTCAGGTTAATCCTAAGCTCTGATACCAACTTTGTCACGACCCAAAGTTTGGATGTGGTCGACACTTAGATTTTGTATTATCTAAAGATATTTACACAACCCGAGTAAGCCGAAAAACCAAGACCAAATCCTTTTTACGGAATTTTCATGAAATTTTAGTTTTAAGTAAAAAATCACTGTTTTATTGAATTAAGATATTAACAATAACTCACTAGTGAATTCATAATAAGAACAATTATAAATTGTTAAATTTAGTTGCATCCCTAGTTGGAATCAACAATATCAACAGCGGAAATAAATACTCAGTATATAGGATATCAATAAAAATCCCAGACATAAATAAAAGAAATATCTTCTAACATAACAATGATCTCACCTGTCAAATAATATACATATACCCATCTCTCATTCTAAGTCATAATACAAAGTCTGATGGAGATTTTCTAGATCCAAAATACAATACCAAAAGAGAAGATTACTACACATGTAACCCACATATCAAAAGATGCGATAAAAGCTGAAAAAGTGGATCTACACTGCTGCTATCCGTCCACTCTACCCCTGCAAGGAACTGTGGCACAACGGGGGTGAGTTGCCAACTCAGTGAATATAACTAACATACAATGGTTAATAATGTAAATATGACGATCATAACTAACCGAAATGAGAGCAAGTATGATGTATGATAGCATATGTAAAGCATGAATCTATACTACAAATCACATAACCAAAACTGAAATCTTATCATTTATTCCCAATAAAATTCATCTTTCCGTGTCCACCATCGACATAAAACTTCCATTTCTCTCAGGCATCATTCCTCGAATGATCCTGTAATCAATAACACCGGTCGATATACTCTAGATATCCGCCGTGTTTCACAACTATCTCCGGTATCGAGTATTCTTGCTGGGCTCCTCCGCCTCAAATGCGGCTATCCTGCCCCTCGGTCTCGACCGGGTCCACCATATATCCAACTGTATATCTCCCACACTCAGTCTGGATTTCCGCAACCGTATAGCTCCCCCACTCGGTCCGGAATAAAAACCAAATCGTAAAACAACTCATGGTGGACATATCACATCAATCATGAAATCACTAGATTTATGTAATAGTACAGGAAAACCCAAACCATAAATTCTCAATAATACAAAAAAGCTTCTTATAACCACTTAGAATACTCGGATGATACACATGATGTCATTTATGCAAATTACCACTATTGTTAATAATTGAGGTATGATAGGAATCATATTTAACAAGATGAATATTTAGTGTAAAGTGACATGTTAATATCGACGAGGTGTAGTGTAACATGTAAAGGTGTGCACGTGCGGTATAACTCGTCGATAATTGTGCAGTGTTCTACATCTATTACCATAGTGATGCATAGGTATATATATGAATGCGTATTATTAACTTAGCATACAAAAGTAAAACTTTTATTTAAATAAAACTACGGGCGTAACACTCCATATTTACAAAATTCCCCGGTAGATGTTTAGTCTACTCACCGAAAATATATTGTAACTACTCAGGAATCGCCAATCCTTTTCCTTTCCTTGCGGCCTCCGAAGTCCCCGCACTCAAATCTAACATTTAATTAACTTGTATAAGAAAACGGCTATATTCCGATATGGCAAAATCAAGAAAACACAAGTTGCTAATTACACTACGTACGACTATTGCAGACAATCTGACACTCAACCTCTCTGAAATTTAACCCAGCGCTGCATCGCGACAGAAACAGAATGCGTTACGTTTTACCCGTGTCGTATTTTAGAATTTTGATCTCTTTTCTGATATTAGTTCCCAGATTTTATATACAGTTAAAATAACTTGATTAAACAATACCAAAATAACCAAAAACCTACACAGAGACCTACCCAAAAAGCCAAAACACCATACCTCTTCAAAAATCCGGCGACGCCGGAATCCTCCTTAATGTCGCCGGCCCAAAACCGAGCCCGCTGGTTCGTGCTCCTATGGTTTGCTCTAGGTTCAACATACATTATTTAGACCATGTTTAGTTCAGTTAACTTTTCTCTAAACTAAAGCAGATTCAAACAACTCGATTTTGCCTAAAAATACGATATTCTAGACATTTTGATTTCAAATTTTGAACTAGTTTCAGAATTAAATCTCTACTGTGATTAAGGATTTTACCTACAAATAACTTGCTGGAAGAACACCCTCCAAGATGCACAAGCTCCTTGTCCTTGCTTGATGGTGAGGAAAATTCTAAACTTAGCTCCTTTCTTCTTCTTTCTCTTGTTCTTCTTTATTTTGTTTTGGTTTTCTTTTTATTTCTTTAAATTTTCAGGTTTTAAAAATGCTACAGATCTGAACACAAGCTATATATATGAGAGAAGGGAAGGATAAGGTGAAGGAAGAGGTGTCAAATGCTAAAGGGTGCCATCTTCATCCAAGAAGGAGGTGTGGGGTGTGTGTTGTGCATGAGAGTAGGAGGTGTCAATATATTATCTCTTCCAAATTGATTTAATTTGTAATTAAATTCTGAACTAAAACATTTTCTACCCATTTTCCACTTACACCCTCACAAATCCAAATTTGCATAATTTTCCTAAATTTTCCAAAAAGACCCTCCACTACTTATGTTATTATATAAACACCATTTTATTAAAATGAAGCTAAATTTATCATTAAAATCCTCATAATTTATTTATGTTACATATTAAAATTTTAATTTAATTTGTTCTACATACTACTTATGACAATGTCTAATTTGGTTTTAATAACTTTTTAGTTTAACATTTTATTATTTAATTAATTAATTTTATTTATTTCCAAAATTTCAGAATGTTACAAGTCTCCACTGAGCATCTGTATATCATCTTTGATGTCAAACACCAATGGATGTGGGATCATCCATCGCCCATCATATGAGTCAAGAAGCGTATATGCAAGTCTACTCTGGAATATCGATGCCCCGTCTCGATACACCCACGACTACGAACAATTAAAGGGTGAACTTGTGGACTACCCTAGCCCCACTAGTATGATCTGCATCATAATCCTGGTAGTCAAGTAAACATCCTAAGGGCTTTATCAACATGTGAGAGCAAGACAATGTCACAATACTAATCTACATGTTAAGATAAAGTACAACCAAATAGCATACTATCATATCGAGCAAGAAAGTTCTCTCTATATATGTCCAAGTATCCACTATAATATACAATCATGTACAATAATGGCCTCTAGGGCATACATACAACTAATAATCTCCCACTTGCTCTAAGGCTAGTTGTTGTAGTATCTCATACCCAACATCCCGAAGAGTCTCTCAAATTGTATCTGGGGAATGCCTTCGTGAGTTGATCCGCAGTGTTATTCTTCGTGTCAACTCTCCTGACCTCGATCTCCAGACGATTAACTATCTCCTGGATCAGGTGATACCGCCTCAGAATATGCCTGGATCGCTGATGGGACCTGGGTTCCTTGGCCAAATCCACAGCTCTATTGTTATCACAATACAAAGGTATTAGATGCTCGATAGATGGAACCACTCCAATTTCAGTTATGAACTTCTTCATCCAGACAGTCTCTTTGGCAGCATCGTTGGCAGCGATGTATTCAGCCTCCATCGTCGAGTCTGCCACGGTTTCTTGCTTGGAACTCTTCCAACAAACCACCCCTCCATTGAGGGTGAAGACAAAACCCAAGACCGACTTAGAGTCGTCCATATCACTCTGGAATCTCGAGTCGTTAAAAGACTCCACTTGGAGTTCACCGTTACCATACACCAAGAACATTTCTTTAGTCCTTCTCAAGTACTTAAGAATGTTCTTCACAGCTGTTCGGTAATTTTCCCCAGGATCTGATTGATACCTGCTTACAACACCCACTGTGTACGCTACATCCGGTCGGGTACATAACATCGCATACATGATAGACCCAACTGCCGAAGCATAGGGTATACCTTGCATGCGAGTCCTCTCCAAATCAGTCTTGGGGGATATCTCTTTGGAGAGAGTGATTCCTGAGATCGTGGGTAAAATCCCATGCTTGGAATCCTCCATACTAAACCTCTTTAGTATAGTGTCAATATACCTGGATTGGGACAATTCCAGTATCCATTTAGATCTATCTTTATAGATCTTAATCCCCAGGATGTAGGAGGCATCACCCAGATCTTTCATGGAGAATCTTTGTGATAAGAAGAGCTTGACCAAGTGTAGCATAGGAACATCATTTTCTATCAAGAGTATGTCATTCACGTACAATATGAAGAAGACGACCTTACTCTATGCCACATTCTTGTATATACAAGGTTCATCTATGTTTTTGATGAAGTTAAACTCTTTGACCGCCACATCAAAATAGATGTTCCAACTCCGCGATACTTACTTTAACCCGTAGATTGATTTAAGAAGCTTGCGCATCTTTCTGCTGCTCTCACCGTCCACGAAGCCCTCTGGCTGAGTCATGTACACGCTCTCTTCTAAATCACCATTTAGAAAGGTGGTCTTAACATCCATCTGCCAGATTTCGTAGTCATGGTATGCAGCGATGGCAAGTAGGATCCGGATAGACTTGCGCATAGCCACTGGAGAAAAGGTTTCATCATAATCCATACCTGGTCGTTGACAAAACCTTTTGCTATAAGTCTAGCTTTGAAAGTCTCAACTTTTCCATCTACACCAAGTTTTTTCTTGAAGATTCACTTATTCCCGATGGGTTTTACCCCTTCAGGAGCATCTTCCAAAGTCCATACTTTGTTGGTGTACATGGATTCCATCTCAGATCGTATTGCATCCAGCCATTTCACAGAGTCCCCACTCGTGATGGCTTGCTCGAAGCTAGTTGGGTCGTCATCTTCCATGATGCAATCCTCGCTCACACCATCAATGAGAAAACCGTAGTATCTCTCAGATGGATGAGGAACCCTACTAGATCGGCGGAGAGGCTAAGGTTCGTCGGGGACAATCGAATCCCCTAGCTCTACCAAATCATCAGCTGTAGTTTGTGTAGCTGGAATTTCTTCCAGTTCTACCTCTTTGCCACTAATTTCTTTTCCAAGAAATTCCTTTTCTAAAAAGGTGGCATGTCGAGAAACAAACACTTTTTGTTCCTTGGTGTAGTAGAAGTTATACCCTCGCGAATATTTGGGATATCCAATAAACTTATACAGAACTGACATTGACTCGAGCTTGTCTGGATTTTGTGTTTTAACATAGGCCGGACAACCCTACATCTTAATAAAATTAAGAGATGGACTCTTTCCCTCCCATATCTCATATGGGGTGGTAGGCACTGATTTGGTTGGAACTCTATTCAATAGGTATGTGGCTGTCTCAAGTGCATAACCACAAAAAGAAATAGGTAAATCAGCGGTACTCATCATAGATGTCACAACCCAAGGTTTGGATGTGACCGGCACTTAGATTGTATAATATCTAAAGATATCTACACAACCCGAGTAAGCCAAAAACCAAGATCAAAACCCCTTTTTTTGCGGAATTTTAGAAAAAAGTAGTTTTTAAGTAAAAATCACAGTTTTAAGTAATTAAGATCTTAACAGTAACTTCATATTGAGTTCATAACAAAAATAGCTATAAAGTGTTTAATTTGATTGCATCCCTAGTTGGGATCAACAATGCCAACAGCGGAAATAAATATACAACTTTATACGACATCACTAAGAATCTCAGACATAAGTAAAAGAAATATCATTTAATATAACTAAACGATTTCGTCTGTCAAATAATATACATACAACCACTTCTCGTTTTAAGTCATAATACAGGGTCTGATGGAGATATTCTAGATTCAATATACAATATCAAAAGAGGAGGTTACTACATAGATAACCCACCTAGCAAAAGATGCGATAAAAGCTGATAAGTGGATCTGCACTGCTGCTAACCGTCCACTCTACCCCTGCAAGGAACTGTGGCACAACGGGGGTGAGTTGCCAACTCAATGAATAAGACTAACATATAACGGCTGATAATGTAAATATGACAACTATAACTAATTTCGATAAGGATGAGTATGATGCATGATAGCATGTGAAAGCATGAATTTATACTAATAATCATATAAATTAAGAATGAAATCTCATCACTTATTTCCAAATCAAGTTCATCTTTCCGTGTCCAACACGACACAAATCTTCTGTTTCCCTCGGACATCGTTCCTCGAACAATCCTGTAATCAATAACACCGGTCGATATCATCTAGATATCCGCCGTGTTTCACTACAATCTACGGTATCGAGTATCCTCGGTAGGCTCCCCGCCTCAAATACGGCTTTCCTACCCCTCGGTCTCGACCGGGTCCACCATGAATCCGACTGTATAACTCCCCCACTCAGTCTGGATAACGTAAAAATCCGCGATCGTATAGCTCCCCCACTCGGTCCGGAATAAAATAAAATCATAAAAACAATATCTCATGGTGGATATCTCACATCATTATGAAAAAATCACTGAATTTACGCAATAGTATAGGAAAACTCAAAACCATAAATCCTCAATAGTACCAATGCCTCTTATATAAACCGATAACACTTGAATACGAAACATGATGTCATTGATGCAATTTACTACCGTTGTTGATCTTTAAGGTATCATAGGAATCATATTTAACAGGATAAATACTAAGTGTGAAAGTGACATGTCAATATCGACGAGGTGTAGTGTAACATGTCAATATCGACGAGGTGTAGTGTAACATGTAGATATGTGCATGTGCGGCATAACTCGTCGATAATTGTGCAGTGTTCTAACAACTACGAACATGGTGATGTATTTTTATATGTATGTGTATGCATATGATCAATTTAACATACAAAAGACTATTTTTATTTAAATTAAACTACGGGCGTATCATGCCATCTATACAAAATCCCCCGGTAGATGTTTAGTCTACTCACCGGAATACGTCGTAATCTACTCAAAAATCGCCAATCCTTTTCCTTTCCTTGCGGCCTCCGAAGTTCTCGTATTTGAATCTAACATCGAAATTAATTTGAATAAGAAACGGCTAACTTCGATACGGCGAAATATGAAAATACGAGTTTCACGTACTAACTATACTACGTACGACTAATTTAAACTATCTAACATCTATACTAACTGAGTTTTAACACCCTCGTTGTTTGCAACAGAAAACTTAAACGCGTTACTAATTGACCGTGTCCTATTTTAGAACTTTGATCTTTTTCCGATATTAGTTCTCAGATTTTATATACTATTTAATTAACTTAAATAAACAATACCAAAATACCCCAACACCTATACAGAGACCTACCCTAAAACCTAAAACACCTAAATCCTCCAAAAATCCGGCGACGCCGGAATTTTAGTGTTGGTCGCCGGCCAAAATGCGAGCCCCTTGATTCTTACTCCTAGGGTTTGTTCTAGGTCTAGTTTATAAGATTTTGACACTGTTTAGTTAAGTTGATTTTTCTCTAAATTATAGTAGATTAATACAGAGCTAAGTTTTTACCTAAAATAAGATATTCGATTTCTAAATTTTTACAATTACAGAACTAAAACCTACTGAATTAAGAATTATACATATTGAGGATGGTTGAAAGACTTCCTCCAAGATACCCAAGTCCTTCATTCCTAACTTGATGGTGAACACCTTGGCTCCTAGTTCTTCTTCTCTTCTCTTTATTTTTCTTTTGTGAGTTCTAAGTGTTTTCTTTCTTTCTTTGAACTTTTCTAATTTTTATTTGGTTAAGTGATCTGAACACAAGGTATAGGGTAAAGGGAATGAGTGAGGTAGGAGGAGGTGTCACCAAATAAGAGTGTGGTTGTTTTATGCAAGGAGGTGGTGTAGGAAGAAGAAAATGTGGGATTTTCATGCAAGGATGAGGTGGATGTGCAAGATAAATCCTAATTTGTGGTATTTTGAGGAATTTCTGAGCCAAAACATTTCCTAACCCTTTTTCACATACACCCTCAATATTTCCAAGTTTGCACTTTTTCCTAAATTTTACACAAAGACCCTTCACTACCTATGTTATTATATAAACACCATTTTATAAAAATGATGCTAAATTTATCACTAAAACCCTTGTAATTTAGTTATGTTACAAGCTAAAATTTAATTTTAATTAGTTTCACACACTACTTATGAAAATGTCCTATTTTGTTTTAATAACTTTTTACAATTGGCATTTTATTATTTAATTAATTAATTTTATTTATTTCTAAATTTTCATTATGTTACAATATTCCCCCTTTAAGAAAATTCGGTCCCCGAATTTAAAACTTAACTAGACATACCTTCACAAAGATTTGGAAATTTCCTTCGCATCGCATCCTCGGTCTCCTAAGTAATCTCCTCGCGATTTGTTCCTCGCTAAAGAACCTTTACAGATGGAAGTACCCTTGATCTCAGTTTCTTTGCCTGCCGATCAAGAATAGCTACTGGCTGTACTATGTAGGATAAATCCGGCTCAATCTGTAAGGTCTGATGCTGGATCGCGTGAGAAGGATCATGAAGATACTTGCGAAGCATAGGCACGTGAAACACCGGATGCACATCGGGAAAACTCGGTGGAAGTGCTAAACGATAAGCTACAGTACCCACTCTCTCCAGAATCTCGTAAGTTCCGACATATCTGGGGCTGAGCTTCTCCTTTTTCCCGAAACGCATCACACCTTTCATCGGAGATACTCGAAGGAACACATGATCTTCCACCTCAAACTCGAGTCTACGACGACGTCGATCTGCATATGATTTCTGTCTGCACTGGGCCGCTCTCATTCTGTCTCGTATCAACTGAATCTTTTCCGTAGTCTCTTGTACTATCCGCGGTCCCAAAATGCTACTCTCGCTCAGTTCCGTCCAGCAAACGGGTGATCGACATTTCCTCCCATACAAAGCTTCAAAGGGTGCCATCTGGATCGTCTCCTGAAATCTGTTGTTGTACGAGAATTCTATCAAAGGTAAGTGACGATCCCAACTACCATCAAAATCAAGGCTGCAAGCTCGAAGCATAACCTCTAGAGTCTGAATGGTCCGCTCTGACTGACCATCTGTCTGTGGGTAAAAAGCTGTACTAAAACTCAATCGTGTACCAAGAGCTTCTTGTAGTTTCTGCCATAGCCTGCTGGTAAACCGGGTACCCCTATCGGATACTAGGCACGTCGGAACTCCATGCAATCGTACAATCTCGTCGATATAAATCTGAGCATACCGCGCAAACCCATACGTCGTCTTTACCGGAAGAAAGTGAGATGCCTTTATCAATCTATCTACAATCACCCAGATGGAATCATACCCTTTGCTAGTCCTGGGTACACCCACAACGAAATCCATGGAAATCTGTTCCCATTTCCACTCCAGAATGGGCAAGGGCTGCAACTCTCCTGCTGGCCTCTGGTGCTCGGCCTTGACTTGTTGACAAGTCAAGCATCTCGAAACAAACTCCGCAACATCCCTCTTCATTCCTTCCCACCAATAAACATCCTTCAAGTCATGATACATCTTGGTGGAACCAGGATGAATCCTGTATACTGATCGATGGGCCTCCTCTAAGATCTCACATCTCAGTCCATCCGAATCTGGCACACAAAGACGAGTCCCAAAACGTAATACTCCACGGTCATCTATTACGAACTACGACTCTCTGCTCTGCCTTTCCGATCCATAATCTCCGATATACGAGCATCTGAGGGCTGTGTCTCTCGAATACGATCCAATAACTGAGGACGGCTGTGAACAAGTGCTAACTGTCCTCCTTCGATGTGAACTCAAACTGTACACGACTATCACATAGAATCTGCCAGTCTATAGAAGACTGTCTCTGCAAGGTGCGCACATTAGATAAGCTACCTCCAGGCCTCCGACTCAAAACATTTGCTACAACATTCGCTTTGCCTGGATGATACAAAATCTCATAATCGTAATCCTTCACAAGTTCCATCCATCGACACTGCCTTAGATTCAGATCCCTCTGCTGAAAAATATACTTCAAGCTCTTATGATCTGTAAAAATCTGGCACGACTCTCCATAAAAGTAATGCCTCTAAATCTTCAGTGTGAAAACTACAGCAGCCATCTCCAAATCATGAGTAGGGTAGTTCTGCTCGTGCCTCTTCAATTGTCGAGAAGCATAAGCTACAACCCTGCCATGCTGCATCAACACACAGCCTAAACCCATTCGAGAGGCATCACAATACACCACGAAACCACCTGACCCGGAAGGTAAAGATAAGACAGGTGCAGTCGTCAAGCGAGTCTTCAACTGCTGGAAACTCTGCTCACATGCATCTGTCCAAAGAAATGGAACTTCCTTCCTAGTCAATCTGGTCAACGGTGCAGCGATCCGAGAAAAATCCTGCACAAAACGTCTGTAATAGCCGGCCAGACCCAAGAAACTTCGAACCTCTGTAATTGACACAGGTCTGGGCCAGTGTTGTACCGCTTCTATCTTCTTTGGGTCCACACGTATCCCATCTCTTGTAACTAAGTGACCCAAGAAATCTACACTATCCAGCCAGAAAGCACACTGGGAGAATTTAGCGAACAACTGATGCTCCTTCAAGGTCTGCAACGTGATGCACAAATGCTGCTTGTGCTCCTCCCGACTCCGGGAATAAACAAGAATATCATCAATGAATACTATAATAAACTGATCAAGGAATGGCCTGAAAATACGGTTCATCATATCCATGAAAGCTGTTGGGGCATTGGTGAGTCCGAACGACATCACCAGAAACTCATAATGTCCATAACGTGTGCGAAAAGCAGTCTTCGAAATGTCATCCTTCCGAACCCTCAACTGGTGATATCCTGACAGCAAATCAATCTTTGAGAAGTAGCCAGCTCCCTGCAGCTGATCGAATAAGTCATCGATACGAAGTAATGGATACCTATTTCGCACAGTAACTCGATTCAGCTGCCTGTAGTCAATGCACAGTCTCATACTACCGTCTTTCTTCTTAACAAATAAGACAGGAGCTCCCCACGGTGATACACTCGGACGAACAAGTCATTTATCTAACAACTCTTGCAACTGGCTTTTGAGTTCCTTCAATTCTATCGGGGCCATCCGATAGGGTGGTACAGAAATAGGCCCCGCACCCGGAATCAAGTCAATAAAAAATTCAATATCGCGATCAGGCGGTAATCCTGGTAATTCAGCAGGAAACCCATCCGGAAATTCTCATGCGATCGGAATCTAGTCCAACGGAACTTCAGCGGCTCCTAATTCCTAAACAAATGCTAAGAACCTATGACAACCCTTCTTCAAGAGCCGTTCTGCACAAAGAGCAGAAATCATGTTGGTAGGAGTTATATTACACTCTCCTTGCACAACAAAGCTCGGTTCACCCGGAAAACAAAATCTGACCGCTTTCCCCCGACAATCTACATAAGCATGACAAGCGGCCAACCAATCCATACCAAGAAGTATATCAAAATCTAACATATCCAGAAGAATCAGATCCACTAATAAATCCCTATCACTAACACGTACTAAACATGACCTGAATACGAGTCGAGCTACAAAACAATCTCCTATAGGAGTAATCACAACTAGCAGTAATTCTAACAATGACAACTCTCTTCCCAAAGAAAGTGCAAAGTGTGCAAATACGTATGAATGCGTAGAACAGGGATCAATTGGAATATGCGCATTTAAGGAACATACTGAAAGAATACCTGTTACGACTACATTAGATGCCTGGGCATCCTGTGGAGTCCAAGTAAAGACCCGAGCCTGGCCCCTACCAGCATCCTGACGCCCTTCCTTAGAGTATACAATTCCTAGCGAAATGCCTTGGACGTCCATAACTAAAACAGGTAGATGGGGGCCTCTGCTCAACGGGTATGAACTGAACATCTGGCCCTGAGTCCTACCTCGACCAAAACTGCGGCCTGGAATAAATCTGCCTCGACCTCCTCGTCCTCTCGAATTACGACCGTCATGACCACGGTCTCTATTGGCGTTGATCTGACGTGGAACAACAACAGGTATAGGAGGTAATGTGCTCGAGGGAGGTGGTGAAGGTGGTGAAGTCACATGTGAGACTGATGCCTCACCCTGTCGCCTCACGGGACAATTCCTAATAAAGTGATACGGACACCCACACCTGAAACATCTTTGCACGGGCTGCTGAACATATGGGTATAAGTGATAGAACTGATCCATACAGAATCTGCCACGGCCTCTACGAACACGTCTTGGTGCCGATGTATTATTACGAATTTTCCTTGGTCTCTGAACAACCGTACGTGGAGTAGTGGTCGATCTTCGTGCTCGACTAATCTCTAATAAGGATTCGATCATTCTGTGCATCTCTTGAACACTTTCCTCCATCCTAGCTATACGATCAATATAGGGTGAATCAATCGGTTCATGAAAGACAAGCGTACTGTCCAGGTCTGTCCCCGTTTCAGACGAGTCCACTCCAATCTCATCTCGAACAGCGGTACTCTGAGTCCCCGTAGTCGTTAATGACATAGTGGCTGGAGTAAGAAACAGGATTGATAAGGACATTGCGATTGAATCACAGGATACATGGAATCAAGAAAGGAAGTACGAATAATTATGTCCTAAGGTCACTTAGGCTGAGTATCATAACATAAATATGCCGCGGAACATACGTACGATACTCTACTCATCCTAAATCACCTACTCCATCAACCAAAGGTCATCCTACGTAACGAAACTTAAGTTTACTTATTCCAAATCTCTACTCGGTTCCGTAAGATTAGTCCTAAGCTCTGATACCAATTTTGTCACGACCCAAAATTTGGATGTGATCGGCACTTAAATTGTATAATATCTAAAGATATCTACACAACCTGAGTAAGCCAAAAACCAAGATCAAAACCCCTTTTTTGCGGAATTTTAGAAAAATGTAGTTTTTAAGTAAAAATCACAGTTTTAAGTAATTAAGATCTTAACAGTAACTTCCTATTGAATTCATAACAAAAACAGTCATAAAGTGTTTAATTTGGTTGCATCCCTAGTTGGGATCAACAATGCCAACAGCGGAAATAAATATACAACTTTATACGACATCACTAAGAATCTCAGACATAAGTAAAAGAAAAATCATATAACTAAACGATCTCATCTGTCAAATAATATACATACAACCACTTCTCGTTCTAAGTCATAATACAGGGTCTGATGGAGATATTCTAGATTCAATATACAATACCAAAATAGGAGGTTACTACATAGATAACCCACCTAGCAAAAGATGCGATAAAAGCTGATAAGTGGATCTGCACTGCTGCTAACCGTCCACTCTATCCCTGCAAGGAACTGCGGCACAACGGGGGTGAGTTGCCAACTCAGTGAATAAGACTAATATATAACGGCTGATAATGTAAATATGACAACTATAACTAATTTCGATAAGGATGAGTATGATGCATGATAGCATGTGAAAGCATGAATTTATACTAATAATCATATAAATCAAGAATGAAATCTCATCATTTATTTCCAAATCAAGTTCATCTTTCTGTGTCCAACATCGACACAAATCTTCTGTTTCCCTCAGACATCGTTCCTCGAACGATCCTGTAATCAATAACACCGGTCGATATCATCTAGATATCCGCCGTGTTTCACTACTATCTCCGGAATCGAGTATCCTCGCTAGGCTCCCCGCCTCAAATGCGGCTTTCCTGCCTCTCGGTCTCGACCGGGTCCACCATGAAACCGACTGTATAGCTCCCCCACTCAGTCTGGATAACGTAAAAATCCGTGACCGTATAGCTCCCCCACTCGGTCCGGAATAAAATAAAATCATAAAAACAGCATCTCATGGTGGACATCTCACATCATTATGAAAAAAATCACTGAATTTACGCAATAGTATAAGAAAACTCAAAACCATAAATCCTCAATAGTACCAATGCCTCTTATATTAACCGATAACATTTGAATACGAAACATGATGTCATTGATGCAATTTACTACCGTTGTTGATGTTTAAGGTATGATAGGAATCATATTTAACAGGATAAATACTAAGTGTGAAAGTGACATGTCAATATCGACGAGGTGTAGTGTAACATGTAGATATATGCATGTGCGGCATAACTCGTCGATAATTGTGCAGTGTTCTAACAACTACGAACATGGTGATGTATTTTTATATGTTTGTGGATGCATATGATCAATTTAACATACAAAAGACTATTTTTATTTAAACTAAACTACGGGCGTATCACGCCATCTATACAAAATCCCCCGGTAGATGTTTAGTCTACTCACCGGAATACGTCGTAATCTACTCAGAAATCGCCAATCTTTTTCTTTTCCTTGCGGCCTCCGAAGTTCTCGTATTTGAATCTAACATCGAAATTAATTTGAATAAGAAAAGGCTAATTTCGATACGGCGAAATATGAAAATACAAGTTTCACGTACTAACTATACTACGTACGACTAATTTAAACTATCTAACACCTATACTAACTGAGTTTTAACCCCCTCGCTGTTTGTAACAGAAAACTTAAACACGTTACTAATTTACCGTGTCGTATTTTAGAACATTGATCCCTTTTCCGATATTAGTTCCCAGATTTTATATACTATTTAATTAACTTAAATAAATAATACCAAAATACCCCAACACCTATGCAGAGTCCTACCCTAAAACCCAAAACACCCAAATCCTCCAAAAATCCGGCGATGCCGGAATTTTAGTGTTGGTCGCCGGCCAAAATCCGAGTCCCTTGGTTCATACTAGTAGGGTTTGTTCTAGGTCCAGTTTATAAGATTTTGACACTGTTTGGTTAAGTTGATTTTTCTCTAAATTATAGCAGATTAATACAGAGCTAAATTTTTACCTAAAATACGATACAGAACTAAAACCTACTGAATTAAGAATTATACAATTACTAAATTTTTTCAATTTCTAAATTTTTATAATTACAGAACTAAAACCTACTGAATTAAGAATTATACGTACTGAGAATGGTTGAAAGGCTTCCTCCAAGATACTCAAGTCCTTCACTCCTAGCTTGATGGTGAACTCCTTAGCTCCTAGTTCTTCTTCTCTTCTCTCTTCTCTTTTATTTTTCTTTTGTGAGTTCTAAGTGTTTTCTTTCTTTTTTTGAACTCTTCTGATTTTTATTTGGTTAAGTGATCTGAACACAAGGTATAGGGTAAAAGGAATGAGTGAAGTGTAGGAGGAGGTGTCACCAAGCAAGGGTGTGGTTGTTTCATGCAAGGAGGTGGTGTAGCAAGGAGAAAATGTGGGATTTTCATGCAAGGATGAGGTGGATGTGCAGGATAAATCCTAATTTGTGGTATTTTGAGGAATTTCTTAGCCAAAACATTTCCTAATCCCTTTTCACATACACTCACAACATTTCCAAGTTTGCACTTTTTCCTAAATTTTACACAAAGACCCTTCACTACCTATGTTATTATATAAACACCATTTTATAAAAATAAAGCTAAATTTATCACTAAAACCCTTGTAATTTAGTTATGTTACGAGCTAAAATTTAATTTTAATTAGTTTCACACACTACTTATGAAAATGTCCTATTTTATTTTATTAACTTTTTAAAATTGGCATTTAATTATTTAATTAATTAATTTTATTTATTTCTAAATTTTCATTATGTTACAATAGAGCGCACCATATCTAATATGGTGCAGTTTCTCCGCTCCGATACATCGTTATGCTATGGTGTATACGGAGGAGTAAGCTGAGAGAGAATCACATCTCTTTTAGATAGTTCAGGAACTCATTACTCAAGTATTCTCCTCCTTGATCAAATCGAAAGATTTTAATAGTTTTACCCGTCTGGTTCTCAACTTCATATTTATATTCTTTGAATTTCTCAAAAGCTTCAGACTTATATTTCAATAGGAACACATATCCGAATCTTGAGAGATCGTCAGTGAATGTAATGAAGTACGAGGAACCATCCCAGGCATGTGTAGACATGGGACCTCATACATCACTATGTAGCAGTCCCAAGAGTTCCGTAGATCTTTCTTTGTGTCCAGTAAACGGAGTTTTGGTCATCTTTCCTTTGAGGCATGACTAGCAAGTTTCATAAGATGAAAATTCGAACGGTTTCAAATATCCATTCTTATGTAACTTAGCTAGTCGTGTCGCATTGATATGACCTAGTCTACAATACCACAAGAAGGATTCGTTCATTTCTGAACTTTTCCTCTTGTGTGTGTTTTGTACATTAAGAACTGTAGTTTGATTTAGAACATATATGCCATTACATAACGTGCTTGATCCAATCAACTTTTGATTCAGGAAGATGTTCATAACATTATCCTGTAATACAAAATTATATCCTTCTTTAGTTAATACAGAGACTGATATAATGTTGCATATCAGGTTCGGTATGTAATAACATTCATTCAGAATCAATGTATTGCCACTTGGTAATACAAGGTGATAATTGCCAACTGCCTTGGCTGCAACAATTGCACTGTTTCTTACTCTTAGATATTTATCACCCAATCCTAGTTCTCTACCTTTCCTAAGCCCATGTAATAAATTACATATGTGGAATCCTGATTCAATATCTAATACCCAGGCCGTAGAGCATACTGAGAAACAGTTCTCGGTAACAAACACACCTGAAGAAGACGCATCAATATGCTTATTCTTCGTTTTGGTGGCGTGAGAATCCTGGTAATCCCATATTTCCTTCTCGGACTTATAACAATTATAAATTAGAGCGGAACCAACGTTCCCCAGCTCAGTATAACAAGCGCGTTCGGTCAATACATCCATATTATTATCTTGATTAAGGCGTGACATGGTCACTACCTGGAGAGAGAGAGAGAAGAAAACACTTAGCGTATACTCTTGCAAGATTAGATCGGTTATTATCTTATCTAATCAGAATGGCTCCCACTGTTTTCATCAAATCTTCCTTCAAACCCTAAAAAGTAAGACTAGCCGGGATTAATTACACCCAAAAAGTTCGCCAATCTTTCGTCCAGGCCAGTGTCGGTATTTTGAGGGAGATTCCCCGTGCTTTCGCACGGACCTAATTAAAATAAATCTCATTTTCCAAGGGGTGTAACCCCGTTAACACCTTTCTAGACGCCTACTTGATCGGCTAATTGTAATGTACAAAACTCTGCCAGGAGAAACTCTTACTCGTAGTGGGTATCGGGATCCAACTATCTCATAGAAGGTATGCAATCTCATTGCAAATTTCAACACATGAAATTCCCGATAATATTTTGCCCCAGCATCCTATGACCTTGATGGAGGCCAACAAACCATAGGTTGCTAGTCAAGTTCAACCCGTACATTTCATGATTAAATTAAACCCACCCGCACGACCCTTGACGGAGGCCAACAAAGTCGCACGACTACCCTAATCCAATCACATCATATGCTGCAGATAAGCACTAGTTAGCTACCGCACACTATGCCTTGACGGAGGCCAACAAACGTAGCATAGATACTAAGTAGTACTTATCTGAAAGGACGGAAGGCTACGACAGGTTTTTAAGAAAACCTTTTGTGTAATGAACTTGAAATCATTGTAGAATCGAGTGATTTTGAAAAGGAGTGGTTTAAGCTCCGCCTTTTAAAATCAAGTTTTTCAAAATAAACCGAGTGGGTGTAGTATCTGCTAGGTTTTGCTAAAGAGGTCATTCCCGGTGAAGAGATCTCGGCTCTTTCCTCATCGAATGAGGTGCTGGATATTCATCAAGGAATACTGCTATGCAAAACAACAACTAGAGCTACCTTTTTGAAAAATTGATTCTACAATATCTTTAGGTTTCTTTCTTTTTCATTAATCTCATTAATGAAGTCCCATCATTTATTCTTCCTAAGCATCACAGATAAAGAAACGAAAATAGAACGTACGCTTATGCCATCCGCATACGACACAGTGTCCCGTTATGCACCGTTAGGTTACTTAACTAACGGCATAGCGGGACGGGACTAGCATGGGTGCAAAACATAAGCAACGTTTATTATATATCATATATAATAATAATAAACATTCGTCTCATCATATGAAGTGATCACATCACAGAATATCGCAGCAGAAGATCCACATATGAAATATTGGATATACTTGGAATTCCGTGTATTAAATTAAGCCAGTAAAAAACACGGATTCCATGGTCGTGATGAATAGCCAAACCCACATCCTTAGATCCCTACGAGAGTAGCAAGCAACCCTACCAATTCTAGAGTTAGGAGACCCGGACTCGACTCATCGAGATGGTCTCCCACTGGACTCTAGAACCCGTTTACTTATGCTCCCCGCCTTGGGTCTATCCTAATGCGGAAAAGTAAATAATATACATCAATGGTGACATCATCCTCAACCCGGAAGTGTCCTAATAAAAGAATATTATATACAAGTTTTTACATGAATGAAAATGAAAAACTCTCATCTCACGCAAAAACCCCCGGCTATTCAAACACGACGATCCAATATAACATATTACAGCAACACATAACATCACATGTCATCAACGTAAGTAAATATGCGTATCCTAATTGTCATTAACATATAGCAACGAAACTGGCGATACACCACATATTACACTTACGGTCGTAGAAAAGAAAGTGAAACTACAACAATTGGAATCCGCAACCACCTTAGACATCATAAACCCGAAATATCACATACTTCGGATTTCATGCCTAACCGAATGAATTCCTTAGACATCATAAACCCGGAATATCTCATATTCCGACTTTCATGCCTAACATTGTAAACCCCGCATTTTAGTCTCGATATCGAAAACACTTTTCAATATCAAGTCGGGCAATTCAACAAGATTCCCGACAAGTTGATCGAATGCTCGTTGGAAACTTCAGTAGACGGCCGCACCCCCGATGCCATCGACGAAGTGTACTTAGGCGGAACACCGCTGCCGCGAGCACCCGTACGGATGCTTTAGGCAATGGGGTTCTCCTGCATTCACTTGGTCGGGGCTATGGGGCATGGCTATCTAGTAATGTTACCTGGCAAACATTCGCGTACTATACGAGATTGCGATGGAGTTTTGATCCGAATCAAAACTCCATAGAAACCGATCAAATGAGACTAAATTGCTAGATTTACAAAATTCAAACTAGTTTTCACAAATCTAATTATTGTGGATTCCAAAAATTGTATCACATTCATAAAAGATAAGCGATGTTAATCTTTTCGATCGATCGATCAACTACCCAAAATTCTCATAGGACTCAACACTTGAGTTAGATTCAAAATTTCCCAGACAGTGCCACAAGAACATACGGACCAACATAAGAGAGCACATCCCAAGACTCACTAACGGCGCCGCAAAACTGCTGCCAAAAGCACCTTTTGGTCGCGGTTCTGCGGTCGTTAGGTCGAGTTAGGGGTTCATTTTTCTTGGGGGTCCACACAAAACCCTGCACAATTTTCTGAACATTTTTAAACCCAAAAATTCTAACTTTTGAAAATTTTCTAGAGAGCAATCTTGAGGTGGTGTTTAATATTCGTTCGAACTTTTTAACGTCATCTAAATTACCTGAAACGATGTTAAAATTACGAATACGAAACACTCCGAATTGCTTTTACAGAAAGATAACATCACATGCAATCTTAGTAAAAACAAACAACATCTGAAACACCAAACCCCAGAGCCTGGAGCACCAAACAAAAACGAAGCCCAAACATCATAAGAAAACTGGCCAGGCCGGTTTTTTTCAACATTTCGCCGGGTCAAATCCGGCGGATTGGGTTCGTTTTTGTTTGGTGTTCATATTACATCTCATATAACATTCTGCACTTGTTTAAAAAAATTTAGAGGCTCTGAAAAATTCGACAGAAACTGGGGTTTTGTTTCGACTATTTCGGAGTTGTTTCGGTTTCGTAATTCTACTAATATCGTCTAATTCTCTAGCTTGGCTCTGATACCACTATAGGGTTCTTTAGCACGACTACAAGGTTTCAGAAGGCATCAACCATGCCATTTTATAATTTTTAGTGTGCTAAGTAACCCAAACCAAGGATCTAACTGGAGGAATAAGGGTAAGCAAGCATGTAATCAAACATTACACTAAGTGAATGAGGAATACAACCTTTGTAGACCGGTCCTTCACTTCAAAGCTCCGTGTAGTAGTCCCTTCGCTCCAAATAGTGGTCTCCCGGACTCTCGCTAGGCTCCACTAGGCGAAAGGAACAAGCTTGCTTGAAGTCTTTGGGGCCGAAGACGATCTACGTCGAGGAATCTCCAATTCAAGCTACCTTAGCTTGATGAAGTAGGAATTTTTCTCACTTTAGAATTATTTTTCTCACTAAATTTCTTCACCTCTTGAAAACCTAGAGAGCTTTCTTTTAGATGAAGAAGAAGATGAAGTGTAGAATAGAATGGCAACCATGGGTGAGAAATATCTCATATAACTCATGTTGAGACTTAACCATGGCTTTAGATAATGGTTAGGTTAATAAATATCTAAGAAAAACAAAATTAGTGGACTAAGTCAATGGTTCCACAAGCTTCTCCAAGCTTCACTTAACCATGACAATTTTCCACCTAATTTTGATTTACCCTTAATAATAAAAACCTCATATTATCTCAAGTATGGTGTGAGTCTCATACATCCATGTACAATGTATCATCAAGCATGACACATAGAAACAAATACAATAATATATATCACATATATATTATATGCATAAGTGAGAAAAATAAATACTTAAGTGAGCTTAATATTAGTTAATGCATGTTAATATATCAAATATATAATTATACATTAAATTATTAAATCAACACTTGATTTAATAATCCGGCTATATCACATATAACTAACTAATATCATATATATCAACTTATCGAATCAACTTGATTCGATAACCCGACTATATCACATATAACTGACCGATATCACATATCGCGAGATTAGAATACGGTATCATATACGCTTATCAATCTCGGTCCCACACATATCACATATGTGCCCCTACTTCATTTCGCCTAAGCCATGAAACCTCTGTGTAGGACTCTAAAGACTCGTCAATACGCCGACAGTAGGTGATGATCCTATCAGTTACCCACAAGCCGTCGGCGGTACTAGCTGGACGTAACGGCTATCCGGGTATTGAGCGATCAGAAGATCAACAAGCAAGAATGCTCATACTCCTGTGAATCCAATAAGTAACACTACCGTACAGTCCGGTCTCTTCGTCTGATATGTCGCATATCTAGTCTAGGGGTGGTAAACGTCGGACCCTAGTAACTTAATAAGTCGTGCTGATGTGAGGCTCATAACGGGTCGAGAAACTACCGATAACACTTACCAGTAAATCTCCGTATTAGCCCTGGCCAGGGACTTCCTGTTAAAGCCAATCGAGTACAACGCAACATCAACCCCCAATACCGAGAGAGACGAAACCCCTCCTATCGCTCATTTCCTCCATGTGACTCGGGACTGTACCCAAAAACCACAATTTTGCACGCTCTCTTGAACATGGTAAGGTGGAAATCAAAGCATAGTGGGAATCACACAAGACCCTATGACGATCTTGAGTCTACAGACTAACCTGGCCCCACTAGTATGATCTGCATCATAATCCTAGTAGTCAAGTAAGCATCCTAAGGGCTTTATCAACATGTGAGAGCAAGAAAGTATCACAATACTAATCTACATATTAAGATAAAGTACAACCAGATAGCATACTATCATGTAGAGCAAGAAAGTCCTCTCTATATATGTCCAAGCATCCACTATAATATATAATCATGTACAATAATGGCCTTTAGGGCATACAGATGTTAGTTGTATGTATGCCCTAGAGGCCAGTATTGTACAGATGATGTATATTATATTGGATGCTTGGACATATATAGAGATGACTTTCTTTCTCGATATGATAGTATTCTATCTGGTTACTCTTTATCTTAACATGTACACTTGTCTCTTTATACTGTCTTATAGTTACATGTTGGTAAAGCCCTTAGGATGTGTACTTGACTACCTGGACTATGATGCAGATCATACTAGTGGGGACATGGTAGTCCATAGGTACATCCTTCAAGGTCCCTAGTCGTGGGTGTATCGAGACGGGGCATCGATATACCAGTGTAGACTAGCGTATACGTTTCTCGACCCATGAGATGGGCGATGGATGATCCCATATCCATTGGTGTTTGACATCAGAGATGGTATACGGGTGCTCAGTAGAGACTGGGTACACTGGACGGACTCGCCGAGAACTCCCAGATGGTATTATACCTCACGTCAGATGGCAGTTCTCAAGTGACACTTGTGCAGGTTAGTCTGTAGACCCGAGATCGTCATAGAGTCTTGTGTGATTCCCACTGTGCTTTGATCTCCACCTTACCAAGTCCATGAGGGCGTGCAAAACGGTGGTCTTTGGAACAGTCCTGAGTCACATGGAGGCAATGAGCGATAGGAGGGGTTTCGTCTCTCCCGGTATTGGGTTTGATGTTGCGCTGTGCTCGATTGGCCGTAACAGGGAAGTTCCTGGCCAGGGCTGATCAGAGATTTGCTGGTAAGTGTTACCAGTAGTTTCTCGACCCGTTATGAGCCTCACATCGGCACGACTTATCGGTTATTGGGGTCTGACGTTTACCACCCCTAGACTTGATATGCGACATGTCAGACGAACAGACCGGACTGTACGGTAAGTGTTACTGGTTGGATTCACAGGAGTGTGAGTGGGCTAGCTCGTCGATCTTCTGATCGCTCAATATCCGGATGGCCGTTACGTTTAGCAGACCGCTTGCGGCTTGTGGGTGCTTGATATGATCATCATCTGCTACCGGCGTATTGATGAGTCTTTAGAGTCCTACACAGAGGTTTCCTGGCTCAAGCGAAACGAAATAGGAGCGCATATGAGATGTGTGCGGGACCGAGAATAATGCGTGTATGTGATACCGCATTTCATTCTCGCGATGAATGTATCGATTGGTTATATTCGATATGACCTAGATATCGAATCAAGGATTGATTCGATAAGCCGATACATAGGATACTAGTCGGTTATATGCGATATGACCGGATCGTTAAATCAAGTGTTGATTTAATGATTTAATGTATAATTGTATATTTGATATATTACTTTGTATTAACTAGTATTGGTTCACTTTAAATGGATTTTCTCACTTGATGTGCAAGTTGTATATGTGATATACTTTTATGCACATGTTTGTATCATGTTTGATGATACTTGCTCATTTGGTTAAGTGTAAAGAATTAAACCTTGGTTAAGTAAATGGTTAGGGTTTTTATTTATTCATTCTTTTATCTTTTTAATTTGGTTTAAAAAAGGAAATGGCAAAAGAAAACAAAATGGTTGCTTTCATTCTTGAAGCTTGTTGAAGTTTCATGAAGCTTTGACCAAAGTGACCATTTTTGTCTTCATGCTTAACCCTAACCATTCATCTAACCTTAGTCAATTCTCTACACCTAACCATGGTTTACATTATGATAAGTATTCATTTTCTTTTTCATTTTAAGAGACTTATCATAATCATCTTCATCTTCTTCTTCTTCATGAGATAAAGAAAAAGCTTGCCACCATTAATGGCATGTTGAGCAAAAGTGTGAGAAATCCAATTCTAAAGTGAACCCACCTCCTATTTCTTCACCCTCTACCTCTTGCCAAGTAGTATAGGGTGTTTTCTTCACAAGTTTCACAACTTGGTGAAGTTGGAGCTTGATCTTGTGCAACCTCGACGTAGATCATCTTCGGCATCACAGCCGACGACTAGTCCGCTTATTTTTCCGATGAAGCCGACGCAAGAGTCCGGGTTTTGAGATGGACAGCGAGGGGACGACTACGTGGAGCTAAGGAAGTGGATAACCGGATCTACAAAGGTTGTAGCTTCTTATCTTTAGTTAAGTTGTTAACTAGTTTAATGTTTCGCCTAAAATTCTAGTTAACGATCCGTATTAGAGTTTCTCGGCACTTGTAAAATTTGAAATTGGCATGGTTGATTCCTTGTGCGACTTCTTGAGAGTGCCTAGGAACCTTACAGTGGTATCAGAGCCTAGTTAGAGCCTTAGACGAAGTGTAGACGACGTTTGAAACCCGATCGAACCGAAACCCTTAAAACCTAAGTGCTCTCTAGACTTTTTCTAAAAACTGGGTTTTTTCCAGATTAAAAATGCTTAAAAAATTCAGCAGGGAATTATAAGAATTACGGTGCAAAATTTTCAAAATGAAGAGTCCAAAGTGCGGCGGAACCGCGGCAGAAGCCTGGCTTCTGCCGCTGTTCCGCGGCCTGATCATGACGTCATCCTTCCCTGTTTGCACAGTAATTCCTATTTTATTATGCTGAGTTTTCTGGGAATTTTTAAATTGACTCAAGAGTTGAGTGTTCTGGGGTTGCATTGGAAATCGATGATTCGATCGGATTCTCAAGCTTTGTCTATGTGTTTTTCCGGATATTTTGGAATATGTTAAAAAGTTCGACCGGATGTAAATACCCAATCTTTCCCCTGCCGGAAAATATCCAAGTGTTGGATTTTTCTGTGGTTTAAGGACGTTCTGAGTAGTGCAAGTAACGCGATGGTCCCTCTAGAAGACAACAAACCTTAACTCGATTATGTGACCGTCTTGAACTGCCCTTTGAACCTTAGGGTTTGGGGCAGTACGGCGTGCCACATGTGAGGCGTTGGCTTGACCCTTCTACGGCTGGACCGTTGGTACTGAGGCATGAAGTGAATGTCTTTAAAATTATTTCATGTGTTGAACGGTTTCGGGAAAACTTGGGTGTTCGGATGTTCGATCGGAAAGTTTAATATTTTCTATTTATCCGGAATGGGATACAATAATTGGAATTCACACACAGTTATGAGATAACTGAATGAATTTTATAAATCTAGCGGTTTAGTCTCACTTCATATTGAAAAGAGTTTTCGATAATGGGACTAAAATGCGGGGTTTATAATTGTTAGGCATGTGATATCTAAGTATTTCATTTTATTAGGCATGCGATGTCTAAAGAGGCTGCGGATTCCAACTGTTGTAGTTTTACACTTTCTTTTCTGTGACCGTAAGTGTAATATGTGATATCGTCGGTTTCGTTGCTATATGTCAACGACAATTGGGATGCGCATATTTACTTACGTTGATGACATGTGATGTTATGTGTTGATGGATATGTTATATTGGATTGTCGTGTTTGAATAGCCGGGGGTTTTTATGTGAGATGAGTGTTTTTCATTTTCATTCATGTAAAAAACTTGTATGTAATATTCTTTTATTTGGGGCACTTCCAGGTTGCGGAAGTTGTCACCCTTTGTATATTATTTACTTTTCTGCACTAGGATAGACCCAAGGAGGGGAGCACAAGTAACCGGGTTCTAGGGTCCAGTGGGAGACCATCTCGAGGAGTCGAGTCCGGGTCTCCTAACCCTAGAATTGGTAGGGTTGCTTGCCGCTCTCGTAGGGGTCTAGGGGTGTGGGATTGGCTATTCATCACGACCGTGGAATCCGTGTTTTATACTGGCTCGTATTGAAAACACGGACGTCCTAGTATATCCAATGTTTCATATGTTTCTTCTGCTGCGATATCTGTGATGTGATCATATGATGTTCTGTGATAGATACAGTATATAGTATATATGATATATTATATAGACGTTACTTATGTTTTGCAACCGCACCAGCCCTGTCCTGCTCTGTCGTTAGTTACCTAACCTAACGGTGCACGAGGGGACATCCAGGCGAATGCGGATGGCATAAGTGTACGTCATATTTATCTGTGATGTTTAGGTGACTTAAAAGATGGGACTTCATTAATGTGATTAATGAAAGAAAAGAAACCTAAGATGTTGTAGAATCAAATTTTAAACAAAACAGGTAGCTACAGTTCTTGCTTTGCATAGCGGTATATATGATATACCCTGCACCTTATTCGATGAGGAAAGGACCGAGATCCCTTCACCGGGAGTGACTCCTTTAGCAATAACTGACAGACGCTACACACTCGGTTTGCTTTTGATTGCTTTTGGAGTTCTGCTTTGCACAGTGATATATATGATATATCCCGCACCTCATTCGACGAGGAAAGGGCCGACGATCCCTTCACCGGGAGTGACCCCTTTAGCAAAACTAGAAAAACCTCAAAATCACTCCATTTCAAAACTTCATTTGATTCTACAACGATATCAAGTTCATTACGCTCATGGTTTTCAGAAAAACCTGCGTAGCCCTCCGTCAATTCAGATATGTAATATTCAGTATTCGTGCTACGGTTGTTTGGCATGCGTCAAGGCGTAGTGTACGGTAGCTGATTATTACTTATCTGTAGCATGAGATGCGATTGGATTAAGGTATTCGTACGGCGTTGTTTGGCATGCGTCAAGGGTCGTACGGGTGGGTTTAATTCGATCACGAATTGTACGGGTTGAACTTGACTAGCGGACTATGGGTTGTTTGGCATGCGTCAAGGTCATAGCACGCTAGGGGCAAAATATTATCTGGAATTTCAAGTGTTGAAATTTGCAATGAGATTGCATACCTTCTATGAGATAGTTGGATCCCGATACCCACTGCGAGTAAGAGTTACTCCTGGGAGAGTTTTACACATTGCAATTAGCTGATCAAGTAGGTGTTTAGAAAGGTGTCAACGGGGTTACGCCTCTGGGAAAACGAGGTTTACATTAATTAGGTTCGGGCGAAAGCACGGGGGACCTCCCTCAAAGTACCGGCACTGGCCTGGCTGAAAGATTGGCGAACTTGTAGTGTGTAATTAATCCCGGCTAGTCTTTCCTTTTAGGGTTTGAAGGAAGATTTGATAAAAACCAGTAGGAGCCATCCTGATTAGATAAGATAATAACCAATCTGATCTTGCAAGAGCATACGCTAAAGTGTTTTCTTGTCTCTCTCTGCAGGTAGCGACCATGTCATGCCCTAATAAAGATAATAATATGGATGTATTGACCGAACCCGCATGTTATACTATGCTGGGGAACGTTGGTTCTGTTCTTTCCTATAAGAGTTATAGGACTGAACAGGATATAGGGGAATACCAGGATTCCCATGCCACCCGAATGAAGAAAGTACATATTGATGCATTTTCTTCGGGTGTGTTCGTTACAGAGAACTGTTTCTCCATTTGCTCTACGTCCTGGGTATTAGATACCGGGTCAGGATCCCATATATGTAATCAGTTACATGGGCTTAAGAAAGGTAGAGAACTTGGAGAAGGTGATAAAGACATTAGAGTTGGAAATGGTGCAATTGTTGCAGCTAAGACTGTCGGGGAATATCACCTTGTATTACCAACTGGTAATACATTGGTTCTGAACGAATGCTATTACATGCCGAACCTGATATGCAACATTATATCGGTTTCTTTATTGAGTAAAGAGGGATATAATTTTGTATTACAGGACAATGTTATGAACATTTTCCGTAACCAAAAGTTGGTTGGATCAGGCACGTTGTGCAATGGCATTTATGTTCTAAATCAATCAACAGTTCTGAACATAACAAACACACATAAGAGGAAGAGTTCAGAACTGAACGAATTCTTCTTGTGGCATTGTAGACTGGGTCACATCAATGCGACACGACTAGCTAAGTTGCATAAAGATGGATATTTAAATCCGTTTGAATTTTCATCTTATGACACTTGCCAGTCATGTCTCAAAGGCAAGATGACCAAAACTCCGTTTACGGGACACGGAGAAAGAGTTACAGAACTCTTGGGACTAATACATAGTGATGTATGCGGTCCCATGTCTACACATGCCAGGGATGGTTCTTCGTACTGCATTACATTCACTGACGATCTCTCTATATTCGGATATGTGTTCCTGATGAAACACAAATCAGAAGCTTTTGAGAAATTTAGAGAATATAAACAAGAAGTCGAAAACCAAACCGGAAAAAGTATTAAAATCCTTCGATCTGATCGAGGAGGTGAATACTTGAGCAATGAATTCCTGGACTTCCTAAAAGAGAATGGGATTCTCTCTCAGCTAACTCCTCCATATACACCACAGCACAACGGTGTATCAGAACGGAGGAACCGCACCCTATTAGATATGGTGCGCTCTATGATGAGTACAGCTGAGTTACCTATTTCCTTCTGGGGATATGCGCTTGAGACAGCCATTGACCTATTGAATAGAGTTCCTACCAAATCAGTGCCTACCACTCCATATGAGATATGGAAAGGGAAGAGACCACATCTTAATTATATAAAGATATGGGGTTGTCCAGCCTATGTCAAAAGACAAAATCCGGACAAGCTCGAGGCAAGATCAGTCTTATGTAAGTTTATAGGATATCCCAAAAATTCACAAGGGTATATCTTCTACCATCCCGAGGAACAAAAGGTGTTTGTTTCTCGACATGCCACTTTCTTAGAAAAAAGTTTTCTTATGAAACAAATAAGTGGCATTGAGGTAGAACTGGAAGAGGTTCCAGCGACACAAACTATAACAGAAGACTTGGTAGAATCAGAGGATTCAGTAGTACCCGACGAACCCCAGCCTCTCCGCCGATCTAGTAGGGTTCCTCGCCAACCTGAGAGATACTACGGTTTTCTCATGGATGGTGGGAGCGAGGATTGCATCATGGAGGATGATGACCCAACTAGCTTCGAGCAGGCCATCACGAGTACGGACTCAGTGAAATGGCTGGATGCTATGCGGTCCGAGATGGAATCCATGTACACCAACAAAGTATGGACTTTGGATATTGCTCCTGAAGGGGTAAAACCCATCGGGAGCAAGTGGATCTTCAAGAAAAAACTTGGTGTAGATGGGAAAGTGGAGACTTTCAAAGCTAGACTTGTAGCAAAGGGTTTTCGTCAAAGACCAGGTGTGGACTATGACGAAACCTTTTCTCCAGTGGCTATACTTAAATCCATCCGGATCATGCTTGCCATCGCTGCATATCATGACTACGAAATCTGACAAATGGATGTTAAGACCGCCTTTCTAAATGGTGATTTAGAAGAGTGCGTGTACATGACTCAGCCAGAGGGCTTCGTAGATAGTGGGAACAGCGCGAAGGTGTGCAAGCTGCTTAAATCCATTTATGGATTAAAGCAAGCATCGCGGAGTTGGAACATCTGCTTTGACGTCGTTATCAAAGAGTTTGATTTCGTCAAAAACCCAGATGAACCTTGTATCTACAAGAAGGTAGCAGAGAGTAAGGTTGTCTTCCTCGTATTGTACGTGGACGACATACTCTTGATAGGAAATGATATTCCTATGCTGCAATCGGTCAAGCTCTTCTTATCACGGAGATTCTCGATGAAAGATCTTGGTGATGCCCCCTGCATATTGGGAATTAGGATCTATAGAGATAGATCCAAACGGATATTGGGATTGTCCCAATCCAGGTACATTGACACCATACTAAAGAGGTTTAGCATGGAAGAATCCAAGCGTGGGAACTTGCCCATGATCTCTGGAGTCACTCTCTCCAAAGAGATGTCTCCCAAGACTGATTTGGAGAGAGCTCGCATGCAAGGGATACCCTATGCTTCGGCTGTAGGCTCTATCATGTATGCGATGCTATGTACCAGACCCGATGTAGCATACTCACTAAGTATAGTGAGCAGGTATCAAGCTGATCCTGGAGAGAGTCACTGGACAGCTGTGAAGAGCATTCTCAAGTACTTACGAAGGACTAAAGAGATGCTCTTGGTGTATGGTAATGGAGAACTCCAAGTGGAGTCCTTTACCGATTCGAGCTTCCAGAGTGATAAGGACGACTCTAAGTCGCAGTCGGGATTTGTCTTTACCCTTTACGGAGGGGCGGTTAGCTGGAAGAGTTCCAAGCAGGAAACCGTGGCAGACTCGACGATGGAGGCTGAATACATCGCTGCCAACGATGCTGCCAAAGAGGCTGTCTGGATCAAGAAGTTCATTACTGAACTTGGAGTGGTTCCATCCATTGAGCATCCAATACCTTTGTATTGCGATAACAATGGAGCAGTGGCTTTGGCTAAGGAACCTAGGTCCCATCAGCGATCCAGGCATATTCTGAGGCGGTATCACCTGATCCGGGAGATAGTTGATCGCCGGGAGATCGAGGTCAGGAGGGTTGACACGAAGAACAACACGGCGGATCCACTCACGAAGGCCATTCCCCAGATACAGTTTGAGAGACTCTTCGGGATGCTCGGTATGCGATACTACAGCAGCTGGCCCTAGTGCAAGTGGGAGATTGTTAGTTGTATGTATGCTCTAGAGGCCAGTATTGTACAGATGATGTATATTATATTGGATGCTTGGACATATATAGAGATGACTTTCTTTCTCGATATGATAGTATGCTATCTGGTTACTCTTTATCTTAACATGTACACTTGTCTCTTTATACTGTCTTATAGTTACATGTTGGTAAAGCCCTTAGGATGTGTACTTGACTACCTGGACTATGATGCAGATCATACTAGTGGGGACATGGTAGTCCATAGGTACATCCTTCAAGGTCCCTAGTCGTGGGTGTATCGAGACGGGGCATCGATATACCAGTGTAGACTAGCGTATACGTTTCTCGACCCATGAGATGGGCGATGGATGATCCCATATCCATTGGTGTTTGACATCAAAGATGGTATACGGGTGCTCAGTAGAGACTAGGTACACTGGACGGACTCGCCGAGAACTCCCAGATGGTATTATACCTCACGTCAGATGGCAGTTCTCAGGTGACACTTGTGCAGGTTAGTCTGTAGACCCGAGATCGTCATAGAGTCTTGTGTGATTCCCACTGTGCTTTGATCTCCACCTTACCACGTCCATGAGGGCGTGCAAAACGGTGGTCTTTAGGTACAGTCCCGAGTCACATGGAGGCAATGAGCGATAGGAGGGGTTTCGTCTCTCCCGGTATTGGGGGTTGATGTTGCGCTGTGCTCGATTAGCCGTAATAGGGAAGTCCCTGGCCAGGGCTGATCAGAGATTTGCTGGTAAGTGTTACCAGTAGTTTCTCGACCCATTATGAGCCTCACATCGGCACGACTTATCGGTTATTGGGGTCTGACGTTTACCACCCCTAGACTTGATATGCGACATGTCAGACGAACAGACCGGACTGTACGGTAAGTGTTACTGGTTGGATTCACAGGAGTGTAAGCGGGCTAGCTCGTCGATCTTCTGATCGCTCAATACCCGGATGGCCGTTACGTTTAGCAGACCGCTTGCGGCTTGTGGTTGCTTGATATGATCATCATCTGCTACCGGCGTATTGATGAGTCTTTAGAGTCCTACACAGAGGTTTCCTGGCTCAAGCGAAACGAAATAGGAGCGCATATGAGATGTGTGCGGGACCGAGAATAATGCGTGTATGTGATACCGCATTTCATTCTCGCGATGAATGTATCGATTGGTTATATTCGATATGACCTAGATATCGAATCAAGGATTGATTCGATAAGCCGATACATAGGATACTAGTCGGTTATATGCGATATGACCGGATCGTTAAATCAAGTGTTGATTTAATGATTTAATGTATAATTGTATATTTGATATATTACTTTGCATTAACTAGTATTGGTTCACTTTAAATGGATTTTCTCACTTGATGTGCAAGTTGTATATGTGATATACTTTTATGCACATGTTTGTATCATGTTTGATGATACTTGCTCATTTGGTTAAGTGTAAAGAATTAAACCTTGGTTAAGTAAATGGTTAGGGTTTTTATTTATTCATTCTTTTATCTTTTTAATTTGGTTTAAAAAAGGAAATGGCAAAAGAAAACAAAATGGTTGCTTTCATTCTTGAAGCTTGTTGAAGCTTCATGAAGCTTTGACCAAAGTGACCATTTTTGTCTTCATGCTTAACCCTAACCATTCATCTAACCTTAGTCAATTCTCTACACCTAACCATGGTTTATATTATGATAAGTATTCATTTTCTTTTTCATTTTAAGAGACTTATCATAATCATCTTCATCTTCTTCTTCTTCATGAGATAAAGAAAAAGCTTGCCACCATTAATGGCATGTTGAGCAAAAGTGTGAGAAATCCAATTCTAAAGTGAACCCACCTCCTATTTCTTCACCCTCTACCTCTTGCCAAGTAGTATAGGGTGTTTCCTTCACAAGTTTCACAACTTGGTGAAGTTGGAGCTTGATCTTGTGCAACCTCGACATAGATCATCTTCGGCATCACAGCCGACGACTAGTCCGCTTATTTTCTCCGATGAAGCCGACGCAAGAGTCCGGGTTTCGAGATGGACAGCGAGGGGACGACTACGTGGAGCTAAGGAAGTGGATAACCGGATCTACAAAGGTTGTAGCTTCTTATCTTTAGTTAAGTTGTTAACTAGTTTAATGTTTCGCCTAAAATTCTAGTTAACGATCCGTATTAGAGTTTCTCGGCACTTGTAAAATTTGAAATTGGCATGGTTGATGTCTTGTGCGACTTCTTGAGAGTGCCTAGGAACCCTACAACAGACAACTAACACCAACTAGTTTCCAGCAAGACATTACGAGCGGAGACTAAGTAAAGTGGCCGGATGCAATGTGGACCGAAATGGAATCCATGTACACCAACAAAGTATGGACTTTGGACATTGCACCTCAAGGGGTAAAAACCATAGGCTAGAAATGGATCTTCAGAAAGAAAATTGGTGCAGATGGACAGGTTGAAACGTATAAGGCTAGACTTGTAGCAAAAGCTTTTCGTCAAAGACCTGGTTTGGACTATGATGTAACCTTTTCTCCAGTTGCTATGCTTAAATCCATTCGGATCCTTCTTGCCATTGCTGCCTTTCATGATTATGAAATTTGGCAGATGGACGTAAAGACCGCTTTTCTTAATAGAAACTTGGAAGAGTGTATTTATATGGATCAGCCGGAGGGTTTCATAGAGAGTGGGAGCAGTGGAAGAGTGTGCAAGTTTCTTAAATCCATTTATGGATTAAAACAGACATCACGGAGTTGGAACATCTGCTTTGATAAGACGGTCAAAGAATTTGACTTTATAAAAAATCCAGATGATCTATGCATTTATAGTAAGATTGTAGCGAGAACTGTAGTATTCCTCGTCTTGTACATGGATGACATTCTTCTGATAGGAAATGATATTCCTATGCTACAATCAGTCAAAGGATTCTTGTCACGGAAATTCTCCATGAAAGACCTGGGTGATGCCTCTTACATTCTGGGGATCCAGAACTATCAAGATAGATCTAAAAGGATGTTGGGACTTTCATAATCCAGGCACATCGACGCCATACTAAAAAGATTTAGTATGGAAGATTCCAAGCGCGGTAATCTACCGGCTTGTCACGGGATCACCCTCTCCAAAGAGATGTCTTCCAAGACCGATTTGGAAAAGGATCGCATGAGTATTATACCCTATGCTTCTGCGGTAGGCTCTATAATGTATGCGATGTTATGTACCAGACTAGATGTTGCTTATGCACTGAGCGTGATAAGAAGGTATCAATCAAACCCTGAGGAGAAGCACTGGATAGCAGTTAAGAACATTCTTAAGTACCTGAGAAGGACTAAGGAGATGTCCTTAGTGTACGGCAGTAAAGACCTCCAGATCAAGGCCTTCGCTAACTCCAGCTTCCAGAGTGACAGGGATGACTCCAAATCCATGTCGGGTTATGTATTTACCCTCAATGGAGGGGCGGTCTATTGGAAGAGCTCCAAGCAGGATACCGTTGCTGACTCGACGATGGAGGCAAAGTATATCGCTGCTTGTGACGCCGCGAAACAAGCAGTCTGGATGAAGAAGTTCATTATAGAACTGCAGGTGGTTTCGTCCATTGTTGATCAAATACCTTTGTATTGTGACAACAACTGGGCTATAGCTTTAGCGAAGGAACCAAGGTCCTATCAGAAGTCCAGACATATCTTGAGACGGTATCACCTGATCATGGATCGACGGAAGATCGAGGTGTGAAGAGTAGACACGGAGAACAACACTACAAATCCCCTCACAAAGGCTATCCCTCAGACGCAATTCGAGAGGCTATTCGAGATGATAGGTCTGCGATATATCAATACATGGCCTTAGTGCAAGTGGGAGATTGTTAGTGGTATATGCCCTAGAGACCATTTTTGTATAGTACTGGATTGTATATTACATTTTGGAAGCTTGGGATATACACAGATAAAATAACAGCCTTGCTCAATATGATAGTATGCTATCTGGTTTGATTCTATCTTGATATGTGTATATGTTTCTTTTAACATATCGCTAATACATATTGATAGAGCCCTTAAGATCTTTGCTTGACTACTAGCGTATCACATTAGTGGGGGCTGGGTAGTCTATAAGCATATCCCTATACTTTTCCATAGTTGTAGGATTATCGAGACGGGGAATTGATACTCCAGAGTAGACTAGTGTATACGCTTCTTATCCCAGTTAGGGGAGATGGCCTGTCCCGCAGCTATTGGTATGCCATACCAGAGATAGTATACAAGTGCTCATTGAGTTATGAGTTACACTGGACGGACTCAATGGGAACTACTGGTTGGTATTATACCTATCGTTAGTTAGCATTTCTCGGGTGAGATGAGTACAGCTTAGTCCGTTGACTTGACATCACTATTCGTCTCGAGTGTGTTCCCACTACACTTAGATTACTACCCTACCACGACTCAAATGAGTCGTGCAAACAGGTAGTTGTTGGGTGCAGTCCCGAAGCACTTGGAGGCAGTAGTGGATAGAAAGGATTCTTCTCTCCCGGTATTGGGAGTTGATATAGCGCTGCGTTTGGATAGCTAATACACAAAGTCCCTGGCCATGGCAAGTGAGATTTACTGGTAGGTACACCAGTAGTTTCTCAGGGTGTATTGAGCTCTACACCGACACGACTTATTGCGCTATTAGGGGTCTAACGTTTACTACACCCCCTAGGCCCGATATGCGATACTCTTAGACGAACAGACCGGACTGTATGGAGATTGTCACGGATAGGCTCAGTAGGGGTTCGAATGAGTTCGTTCGCCGGCCTTCTTTTCGACATATACCTGGGTAGCCATTACGTACAGCTAGTGCCACTGAAGGACTTGTGGTAAAACCTACTGCCAATATACTGTCGAGTCTTTAGAGTCCCACACAGAGAGTTTCCCTGGTTCAGACGAAATGATGTAGAGGCCGTATGGTTTTACATGCAGGGTTCCGATCATATACGTGTACTAGCTACACGGATGTTGTTCAGACGGATAATACTAGTGGGCTTTGGTTTAAGCCAGATTCTAGTATTATATTATTGGATTATTATTATTTCATCGTATTCGTATTTTTGCAGTACGAATACATGTATGTATATACGGTGAGGGCATTCTTGTAATTTCATAAGAGATGCTTCTAGAAGGGGACACCTCATTATTGGATTTATCTATTTTGGGAAATAGATGAGGTGGAAAATGGAGATATTTATGGCATGGGTGAAGCATGGCTTATTCATTTGTTTATTAGTTTGGACTTACTATTGAAGCATGGTTGATACTTTCTATTGAAAATATTGCATGCTTGATGTGTGAAAGAGTATAAGCCATTCTTCACTTGGCACAACACTTGCTCATTTGCATTTTTTCTTTCTCTCTCCATTTTCCTCTCCTCCTTCTTCCTCAAGACCCTAACCCTCATATGTGTTGTGAATCCTAGGGTCACTTGAGATTAAATAGTCCAATTAACACTCTACATCTTCTAAGCTACCTAGTTTAGCAAACTACGTACTTTAGTTACCTCGGTTTAGAGGTTGGAGGTTGAACCATAGACTCTCGGGTGGATCGTCTTCGACACGAGGAGGCTGATGACCAAGCTAGATCCACACTTCTTAGGAGCTTAAAGAAAGGAGAAGAAGACCCGAAGGACTAGATTCAACAAGGTATAAAACAATTACATAGTATTTTAGAACTCTATGTAGTTTAGCTAGTAAGGTTTCCGAAAAGATCCTGTAGATAGGTCGGTGTTGCAAGTATAAAAAATGTTTTTTATAAATTCTGCCTCCCCACAAGTGTGTGGGGTGTGAGACATCGACTTACACTACTCAGTATCTATAACGCCCTACAGATGTGAGATCCAAATCCGGTACATACATACCCTGAAGTCAGAATTAATTGGGAAAACAGTTTTCAGTAACAACTACACAGAAAAACTGAAACATGAAAATGTTTCTAGGGGTGGCCGAGTATTCGTAGTAATACCTCTTTCACTATCCAGATTCATGACAATAATCGCAATTTCCTTTGCCCCCACTTCAACCCCTTTATATGTCTCTACATCTTACGTTCTGTACACCATACTTAGGCTAATTGGTTTTCTTCTTTCCCTATCTTCGACACCAACCTAAGATTTGGAAAAAGACTATCCAATAAGCGTAATAGGTGTACTCTCCTAATACAAGGAGCCATCGCAACCTGAGAGAAGGTAAAAAGAAGAGACAACCGAATAATCCTATTCAATTTCTCTAGAATCAGTGGCCATCCTCAACTGAAATAATTTTTTCAAGTTTGTATGTAACTATACGCTGGCCTTTCTAAGCAATATAGATCATTGCAGTGATATGGAGTGTTCTGGAGAAAAGCAAAGGGAAAGTAGGAGTAGCAGAGAAATACGCGATTTTGTCATGAATCATGACAATCCAAACCCAAAGTGTGTAAGAGGGTTCAGTCAACTTGGTTTAGGAGTTTTAGTTTAAGGTAAGTCATGGGTTATTATAACCAGAGAGAGAAAAGAAACACTTAGCGTGCACTCTATCAATATTATATTGGTTATTACTTTATTTAATCAGGATGGCTCCCACTATATTCTCGAATTCTCCTTCAAGCCTTAAAAGGAGAACTAGTCGTGATCATATACACTTTATAAGTTCGCTAATCTTTCAGTCAGGCCAGTGTTGGTATTCCGAGGGAAGTCCCTAGTGTTTTCGCACGGACCCAATTAAATAACCCCGTTTCTGCAGAGGCATAACCTCATTAACACTTTCTAAACACCTAATAGATTAGCTAATTGTGAAGTGAAAATCTCCCGAAAAGTAATACCTACTCATTGGTGGGAATCGGGACCCAACTATCATTGTGTGATAATTTTGACGGAAGCTGACCAAAATTACCACACTCTAGAAGGCATGCGCAAACTTGGCAAGTTTCCCTTATATTTGAAACTCCCGATATGGTTTTTGCCCTAACTGCGTATGACCTTGACGAAGGTTAAAACATCATAAGTCACAAGTCAAGTTCAACCCGTCATTATCCTGATTAATCTAGACCCATTCATACTTACCCTTGGCGAAGGTCAAAACAGCTGTACGCCTGTCCTAAATTAATGCATCAATCTATGCAACAGACAAGTATCCCCTATCTACCAAACACTATGCCTTGGCGAAGATCAAAACACATTGTTTACCACCGGAAACTGGACTGAGACACGGAGGTGTCTCACCTGAATATGGGGCAGATGCTATTTGGAACATATTCGTACACATCTCCAAAGATGCCAAGTTGATTTATGACACCGTATATCGGAGATTTGGACAGATGTGACCGATGTAGCGTGACTTATCAGATTCCCTCTCTTTGATGGGTTTTTGATTGTGGGGTCGGTCTTCCCTGCAGGCGCAAGCTCCTGCAGTTAATTACGTTATTGCATTGCGATAATAACTTTCACCTGCTCCAGGCAGATCATTTTGTGTCATATTATGTTGTTTCATTTGGGGTTGCCCGTGGATTGTATACGGAGACTAGTTTATGGTGTAGCCCGTAAGGTGCGGATTAGTCCAAATCCGTATTTTATGTGAACTTAGGTAATATCTTCCATCAGTTCAGGGGATATTTTATTTTATTTAATGACTGTTAACCTAGTTTTTAGATTAAGATCAGCTTAAATATAATGAGCATATAGGCTCGGTTAGTTTATAATCAGAGAAGTTTTTAACTTTTGGAAATCTACATCTTTTGGGCTAAATGATGGGCTTTTATGTTACCCAGTAGTGCTAAGCACTCAGATATGTATATCGCCCACGTGTGCATCACGTGAGGCGTTCACACTCAAACGCTCACATGGACGCTGTCTGCAGCATATGGGCGCTCACGCGGATTCCACATGAGATGGTGTCTTCATGACTTTTGAGTACTCATATGCGTATCACATGAGGCGCTCAATCTCAGGCGCTCACATGGACATCACATGAGACGCTCAATCTCAAGCGCTCACATGAATGTCACATGAGGCGCTGAGTCCTTAGAGATTTAATCTCTGTTCATATTTGTAGAGAAGTTAAATTTCTGTTAATGTTATTTTGACCATTAACGATCACTAAAATCACTATTTTGAGGATCTAGGACTAAAGGAAGACAAATTCTTAATTGTGAAAGAACTATGTTTCTGGAGTATAAATTCCATCATTTTCATGTTCTTTCATCCATGTTCTTTTCAACCTTGTTCTCCCCTGAATCTTTGATTCTCAAAAAACAAGATCTTCCCTACGATAATTAAATTCTCTTTTTTGGGAGATCTATCTTGTGGATCTCAGATCCAGAGGAAGAGCTTAGTTCTTATGAAGGGTCTTAGATATGTATAATGGGTAATGTAAAGAAATTTTTATCTTTGTGTTTTCCTTACCTATGGTTTGAGAGGGGGAAGATTTTCTTCTTCGAAGAGAATTAAATTCTCTGGAACCGAAACTTAGGGGTAGGTTTTTTGTATATGTAGAAGTTTATGGGGGGTGGCTCTCTATAGAATTGATTTCTTGGGGTCCCTTATATAGGTTATAGAAATTGTTGATTAATTGAGAGGATCTCTCATTAAGAGATCTCGATTTGATTTCATAATCAAGTGGTGATTTTTAATCACCATTGGATCTTAGATCCAAGGCTTTCTGTTTAACAGAGTATATTTTTCTTATTTTTAATAAGATTGAAGGAAATATTTTCCATGTATAGAATTTAATTCTATCTTTTGGTTCGAATGGTGATTTTTAATCACCATTGAATTTTTAATCCAAGGGTTCTCTATTTAATAGAGCAATATTTCTTGTTTAAGAAAGACCAGAGAGATATTTTTTCCAAAATAGAATTTAGTTCTTTCTAACGGTGATTTTAATCACCATTGGATTTTTGATTCAACAGCTCTCTGTTTAATAGAGAGTATCTTTCTTGTTTAGGGAAATATTTTCATACGTAGAATTTAATTCTACTCGAAGCAAACCGCTTTAACTTTGGGTGCTGACGCTCACGTGCTATGCACGTGGGCGTAGCCATAGGATTTAATCCTTTCTGAAGCAAGTGCCCACGTGCTTTGCACGCGGGGGCTCACGTGTTTAATACGTGAGGTGCTGTCATAAGATTTAATCCCATTAGAAACATGTGTTCACGTGCTTTGCACGTGGGGGCTCACGTGTCTAGCATGTGAGACACTGCCATAGGATTTAATCCTATCAGAAACGGGCGTTTACGTGCTTTGCACGTTGGCGCCGCTCATGTGCTTTGCATGCGGGCGCTACCATATTATATGGCCTTAGCGTTCACGTGCTTTGCACACGGGCGCTGCCATATTATTTGGCCTATAGCGCTCACGTGCTTTACACGCGGATGCTGCCATATTATATGGCCTTAGCGTTCACGTGAACACTCACATGTTAAACATGTGGGAAGGTTTCGTTTCATCTTCTCGTGATTTTCTGAGTCATCTTCTTTTTTCTTTTGGTTAGAGCTTGGGTACCGTTCCAACTTACACCATGTGCAACATTTTTTGTGCCGAGCCCTGAATGCTCCTCTTTATAATTTGAAGAAGTGTTCATCTTCTTCTTCACTTTCACGGAGAAAAAATCATGGATTGTGATCACCTGCATGCTCCTTGATAGCCATGGGAGTTACCTATCGGGGAGATTATTTCTCGTGTTGCTTCACGTCTAGCGAATCCCGCTCTTACGGATGCTCAGTGCGACACGGTGATGCACGAGCTCATGACTCATAGGGGATCTCCTCTTCTTGCCGGCTCTATTTGGATTCGCACAATCTTTCTCGCCATTCTCGACGACATTCTTCCTCACCCGGTGGAGATGAATTTGGCGATGCTCGACGCAGCGGAGAACAAATTTGACTGCTTTCAGAAAGCCGGTCTGATCATGAAACCTTTAAAGGACTGGAGATCCCCAACATGAAGTACTGGGATGAATCCATCCTTTCTTTAGAAGTTCGTCCCGCTGAGTACGGATCTCGTTCAACCATTCAGGACTTAATCGATATGGTGATCACCAGTTGTGCACCAGGTACTAAGTCAATACTAAATTCAAGAGCTCGATCGGGAGGCAAACCTGAAATGTCTTTAGGAAATACGTCTTCGAACTCTTGAACTACCTCTGGCTTGTCTTCCTCTGCTTGTAGTGTTGCAACTACTGCCTTCTTCGGTTTAGCATTGTAAGTGCTAGGCTCTAGACTACGGTCTCCACTCTTGAAATAAAAGACTGGATGTTCTGGAATCTCAAACACTGCCCTCTTTTGACGACAGTCGATGGTAGCATAGAAAGTTCTTAGTCAATCCATACCCAAGACTACGTCGAAGTTCGGTATGTCCAGCACCTTGAAGTCAGCATAAAATTCTCTGTTGTAGACGACTACTGGACACAGGTCGTATCCCAAAGTTGCCTTTAAAACGCCATTCCCTGAACTGACATTCCAGCTGGATACGAGTGGTTTGACTGGAATCGTATAAGTTCGGACGAACCGTTGCGACATAAAGCAATGAGATGCTCCAGTATCGAAGAGTGCTAGTGCAGGAAGTGAGGCTACTAAGATTATACCTAAGTTGTGTGGGATATGTTTAGGTATAGAAAAAGATATTTTGATATGTATAAAGATTGAAAGAAGGTTTGAAAGGAAGGGAGTTACCGGTGATGACTTGGCCAGTGGCTTTAGCTTCTTCCACAGTCATTGTGAAAGCATGTCGCCTAGGTACATTCTTCCTTGCCGGAGGCGCATTCTTCTGTCCGTTCCTCTGTCCTTGAGGTAGGTTCTTTTGTGCATGATGGAACTAACGAGGAAGAAGTGTAGTAGGTCCACGAGGAGGTGGAGCTAAGAGAGCAAGTCGAGAAGCAGGTGCCTGAATAGCTGACCGCTGCGGAAAAGTGATGGTTGGTCTGGAGGCTAGATTCGGATTGAGTCTACGGGGACATGCACCAATGTCGCGAGTGGATAAGCCGCAGACTAAGAATAGGCCGTTTGCACGCCTGCAATCTTTCACCAAGTGTTCATTCTTCCTGCAGTAGGTGCAAAAGTCTGGACTGGGCCGGTTAAAAGTTACTCCCAGTCTTCTTGGTACAAACGGTGGCCTGGAAGAGGCTCCTCCTGCTATCTGAGTAGCAGGGTGCTTCACATCAGCAGATTGAGATCTGCCCTTCTTCTTCACTACTGCCTCATATCGACGGGCAGCCTTAAGAGTTAGGTTGTGAGTTGGGAAATCCCCTGTATCTAGAGTAGCTTGGATCTCCTGGTCCAACCCTTGCTGAAATCGTCTGGCCCTGATCTTAGCAGTCGGTATAAGATGTGTCGCGAACCTATTACGGTCTTGTGTTAGCTGTGTAGTATGTGCTATTAGAAAATTGAATATATGAGACATATTTTACCTGCTCAGCATGGTGAATTCAGTATCGTAGTCATCCACAGATTTGTTCCACATAGAGCCTTGTTGCAGGTGGATGAATTGCTGCTCCATGTCAAAATGGGCAGTCTTAGAAAAATATTTCGGGTCGAACATGTCACGAAATGTCTTTCATTCATCGGCTGGGTAAGTCAGCTTTCTTCAGCCTTCCACCATACCCTGGCATTGTCAGTTAGTTGTAGTTTTGCAACTCTTACCCAAGCAATATCTGGCACTTGTGCTGCTGCCAGATCGTCCCCAATCGACTGAGCTCATTCTTTAGCCTCCAAGAGGCTCTCTTTCCTAGAGAATTGTTTAGGGTGCAGTGCCCGGAATTGTTTCACATCGGGTGCCTCAGCTTCTGGGCGATTCAGGAGGATGGCAGTGTGTTGTTGTTGTCCTTCCAAGAGGCTCTTGACCGCCTCGAGCAATACCGTCTCCTCGTTGATATGAGCTGCTACGGTAGGTGTAAGTAGTAGAGGTAGTGGTAGGGTTTTGCCATTAACAGTCGTGCTGGTATTGTTGGGAGAATCCATAACCTTGGAAGAAAAATAGGGTTAGGATAAATTCAAGGAATATAAAATGTAAAGAATGTTTAGTTGCTGATTCTTATAATTCTTGTGATATGTATTGCTTAGGTTTCCATGCAGAACTGACCCTGCATGGTATGCCTTCATGCAAAATTGACCTGTATGGGCCGCCAATAAAACCTGTCACGCCTCGCTTCCCAGTGTACGGGGAAGTAGACATGGCGAGACCCACGACGTATTTACTCATAAGTAAACACGCTAAACGTAAATAAGCAATATAATAAATGTTCACAAGAAATGACTAGAGATATAAATAAACAGCAACTTTTTATTGATTAAACATTCTTTACATACAACTGGAAAGTAAATACAATAATGGAAAGCGATGCCTAAACAATCGCATATGAACTGAAAGTAAAGTAAGTACAAGTAAATCTAGAACTCTATATCTTCAGTGAACTACTCCAAATCTTCCGGGCTGGGCTCGATCTCCTGAGAGTCAGGTCCTCCTGACAACATTCCAAAGAAAAAAGAAATATGAATGTCGTCAGCAAACAATCGCTCGGTAAGCCCCAAGAGAAAGATATGAATAGATTAAGTAAAAAGAATAGATCTGGTAATTTATCTATTTTTGTTATACTAACGTAGCTGTTTGTAGTTTGGTATAGAATGCATCAGTGTATATGAGAGAAGTCCAACTATCCGTGGACTAAGGTATACGGAGCACAAGGACCCATCAAGCCACGGGACAACGGCACGGATATTCAAGTTAGATGTATTATGGTGACTGTCTCGTGCCACTTCTAATACATTCCATATCAATCTACCCCGTTAAAACCCCGTAATGCATATTGTATTGATTTGTTGTATAAGACTTGCCGAAACTATGGTATAAGTTTCATGTAAACAGTTCGGATGTAAACGGATAGTCATGTAGTCAAGTTCAAAATATATCCATGGTTCGGTCCAGTCAAGTCATGTTGCATGTTCGGTATTCATGTTCAAGTTCAAGTGTTCATACTTGTTATATTGGATTCATGTTGAAATGGAATTATGGTTGGATTCATATTTGGATTGTATTCAGATTAGACTGAGACTCAAATTGAGTCAGACCCTTTAAACAGATTTGAGTCCTGGATTAGGTTTAGGAGTTATCGGTAACTGCTGCACATGAACGGCAGAATTTGTGTCCTTTTCCAAGACAATTACCATTTGATAACCCCGTTTTAGTTGTCTACCTTAAATAGGCCAGTACTCACTTTCTCCGGCTCCCTAAGGCTCAAGAGAATTGGTCCCGCTTAAACCTATATTTACTAGGGTCCTTATTGTAATTTAATATAACTTGAGGGGTTTTATGAAAAAATATTTATGGTATACTTTCAAAATAAACCTCAAGTGGTTATTTATCGTATTTATGGATTTCATGGATGTAAATTTTAAAAGTGAGGTATTCTAGTGAATAAATACCTAGCTTGAATAATACATGGTATTTTTGTGTAAATTTGACTTGTATGAATTCTTGATGGTATTTTCATGAAATTGTAATTATTTCCTTTGTTTAAAAAAACATGGAATTCATTATATATTTAAAATAGATAGTTTGATTCTATTTATATATAATTATTAAAAATAAAATTTATTTATTAAATAGAAAATCACATTTTTTCTTAAAAATTGCATTAAAAATTCCATCGAGATCGTTGCAGGGTTCCTTAGGGCGGCAGCAAGGTTTCAGAAGGCATCGTCCATGCCAATTTCAAAAATTTGCCATACTAAAGAAGCCTAACCTAGAATCTTAACTAGAGATTTAGATGAAACAACAATGTAAACAACTTTACATCTAAATGAACAAGGAATACAACCTTTGTAGACCGGTCTTTCACTTCAATAGCTCCGTGTAGTAGTCCCTTCACTCCAAGTAGTGAACTCCCGGACTCTAGAAAGGCTCCATAAGATGAACGGAACAAGCTTGCTTGAAGTCTTCGAGGACGAAGATGATCTATGTTGAGGAGACACCAACTCAAGTTACCACTTCACTAATATGGAATTAGTGAAGCAAACACCCTAAACTAAATGGCTAGTATAGTAGAGAATGATGAAGTAGGAATTTTTGTAACACTCGCGTTCATTTATACCAATTCCAGTTTCCGTATTTACTTATCCATGGTCTATTCATGATTTATCGTGTTTGGGTACGAATGGTAGTTACTTGGTACATTGCATTCGACCCAACCCGCTTGCTTGAACTTGTTTGATTTATATTTATAGGTTACCCTGACTCGTTGCTTTGACACGTGCATCTAGTATAAACTGCATATCGATATTTCATCTGACATCGCATGTTTTAACATATAACTTTTAAGTCACTGAAAATATTTATTAAAATACATTGCATGGCCTGCTTGATACCCCTAACCCTGTGGTAGCGTCCTTGCATCGCGTTCTCGTCCCGTTCAGTGAAACGGACGTGTTTGGATGGCTACGCGCACGTGCGTGCGTCCGTTCTTGGGGGTATGCATTTCTGTCATATAATCTTTCATTTTAATTTTTGGAACTTGCTAATAATTTTCATATTTCAAATTCAAAATTTTGGACCCGAACCGGGCGCATTTCTGAAACATTTTGTATTACCGCCAAATTCTAATAATTTTAAATCTCTTTAAAATTCGTTCATGTTTAAATATTGAACAGCCTAAAGATTTTTGTTTTAACCAAAACATATTTTTAAAATATAATTCTATTAATACAGTTAAATTTTCCTTAACTAACTTAAATCTTTTATAAAATTTGATCAATTTTTCCCGAGCCAATCAGAGCTCTTTTGTTGCACCGGGCCCCACCACTAAATCTCTTCTATTCTCTCTCTCTTTTATTCCTCAACCAATCAGAAATCCCCCTCCTTTCTCTTGGCCCCACTGATTTCCCCTTTCTGCTTTCCCTTTCTCCTTCTCTCTCCTCCGCGCAGTTCTTTCTCTCGCTCTCTTTCTTTCCTTTCTCTCTCCTCTCGCGCTCTCTCTCTCACCTTTCGCGATTACTGTGCACTTCTCGGATCGTGTCACCGCCTCCCCGCTACACTCACCTCCCTTCTTCGCCATTATATACTTCGTCTTCTTTTTTTTTTAAACCGCAGTTCATCGCCTCCTTCAACCCATAACCCTCATCGCTTCCATCAACCCTAACCCTACCTCCTCGTCTCCGCTAACCTCGTCGACACCCTCTGCACCCCTCGTCACCCTCATCTCAATCTTATTCTCCTTCTCTCCTTCTTCCCGAGTCTCTCTCCCCTGCACACACACCCGAGGAAAACCCAAGAACCCAACGCCGCCTTCCATAGCCGCCGACCATCCCCCATTGCCATCGCCATCTTCTCCCTCTCCTCTGCTCTCCCTCCAGCACCCAAAACCCTGCACAAAAAACCCCAACAACTTCTAACCCGAGCCCAAACCCTAACCAAACCCTAGCTCTTCTAAAACCCTTCACCGGCGCCCCTCACCGCCGTCGATCTCTCCGCCATTGCTAGCACACCCCTCTGCAACCCAGTAAGCCATCGTACACTCATTCCTCCTCTATTCTCTTTTTCTTGCCTTCTTTTTCTTTTTCTTAAGATCTGGTTTTCTTGTGTTCGCTGTTCTGTCAAGATCGCCGGAGTTGGCCACGACGTCGACGATCCCGACGGCCCAGCGAGGATACCTGAACCGTGTGATCCCATCGTGCGTTGTTTGGACTCATTCCGTATACCGTGCGCACGTCGCAACTTTTCCGCCGACGCGTAACATTTCGTTTACCGTATCGTGATCTGATCAAGGCAAGTTAATCTTGCTACATGCTATACTATTACCTTCTATGTATATTTAAATTATAATACCCCATCAGGATTATTTATGTAACCCGCATTATCACTTTTCATGTTTTATCATTTTACGGATGTCCGATTACATCCGTACCATGTATTTCATATCTAGTGCATACCAGTGAAACTTGCTATATGCTACTTACAATATTCCATATTTATTTGCATATATATATTTTAAACATGAAGTTTGAATTGGTGCCTATATCACATTTTACCATCCGATGTCCGTTTAATCATTTTGAATTAATTGTGAAACACACCCGGTTGCATGTTAGATTACAATATTGTATGCCCATGCCTATATTTTATAACATAGTTCTTGGTCGCATAGCCATAATACCCTTTAAATAGTTCATAACTGTGCAACACCCGCGTGCATCCATCTAACATGTTTTATACATATTATTGCATCCATTGAACCCTTTTATATATACTTGCATCAAGCGGTCTTTTAATACATGATAGTGTGATTTTAATATTCTATGTTCATTTAAGGTATGATACTTCATGTTGGAACTATAACCCTGACTCTAATTGATGACTGTACATCCATATAGTTTAGTCTGTACCTATTTGCATATCATATTACATGTTCCAGTTTGTTGTTCTATTAGTACACATGCTTATTTTGTATACCCATGCTTATGCTAGTTGATTATGAGCACCCATATGATATCTTGTACACCTGACATGACTTGTTACACCCATTACTTGACCCGACATGGTACCGTACAACTCATTACATGACACCTTTGTACATTACCTGGCTTGACCTGATGTACCATGGCTTTACCTATTACCTGATCTTGTGTCTAATGCCAACAAACCTGACCTGTTGTCCTTACGGACCGTTCCTGTTGTCTATCAAGACAAACATGTACTTGCATTATCCTGTGTTGGCATTAGCTCTAGATTATCTAATACCCGACTTGAATACACGTAACCTGGGGATATGGGGAAATCAATGATGAAACCTGACTTGTAACTCGACAGTTCGATACCTGTTCTGATCAGTCTTACGGGCTAGGCCAGCCCCGGGGTGATGATGCTGACATCACTCATCTTTACATACTACCCTTTTACTGCCTAGCGGCACGTCTCGGATTCAGCCCGAGAATCTTGACCGTGGTCCCGGGCACGCACAGGATACTATTGAGTTACATCGATGATTCATCAAATTGATTTCAAAGACTTGAGAGTAGTTAACCCAATAGACCAGTTTAGATAACTCACTACACATTACCCCACTGTCCTTACTTGTATTACGGTTATGCTTGTTTTACCATTTATACTCATACTTGCATGTATTGCTACCCCTGTTTTATTATTGCTTGATGTTATGACGCGCTGACGTCTGGATTTTGCATGGCCCAGATTCTTCTACCTTTGTTGCAGACTGATCAGGAGTATTGCCGCTGTTAGACCGAGCGGTGAAGATCCTGTCGGTATGCAGTTTTACTTCCAGGTGTTTCATTTATTGTATCTTTTGCTTCCGCATATCATTATTTCTTGACTCATTCATTCTGGCTCATGGACATGTACTAGATAGTTTAGTTTACTTTCCTGTTCTTGATATCTCTACAGCCGTAATGTGACTGTGGAGGGATTTTTCCTATCCACAGGTAGCATGGTTGGCTATGTCACATGCCTATTTGAGCATACTCTAGGAAGCGGGGCGTGACATGGTTCTTTTGGTATCAGAGCCATAGGATATAGGTTAATCGAGTTTGATTCTTTTGTAGTTGGGTATTGGACCCAATACACGGATCAGAATACTCATGATTAGGAGCATGTCCTGCCACCTTGTAATCGTGATTCTTGAATCATATCTTTCTCTTGATCCTTGTCTTGACGATATGCAAACGATTTTGCATCTCGGGTTGGACCCTTTTTGGGTTTACTATTGTTTCTCCCTGTTCCTTGATTCCGATACTAGGATTTGGGCGACTTGAGTGGAGTTATGTAATTGTACTCATGAACTGCAGCATGGTTACAATGCGGTACTCTATTTAAGTAACTTGGAGTCCTGGTCTTGATTCACTTCCTTGTTTCATGGTTGTTATATTACCTTGCTTCTCTCGGTTTCATTGCTTACCAGTTCTTGTTTTACCGCCAGCTTGAATCATGCTTACCGTGCTTAATCCTCTTCAGTATCTTGACTTCGGATGAAGTCATCTTGGTATCCTACTTGTACATATCTTTCCCGCATTGGAATTTTTCAATTCTGGTGCACCCTTTTGTTTGTTGTTGTCTTGGGAATGGATTTTCTCAGCAATGTCCACGCTCACATTGATTGTAGGACAAGGGAAGGGATTTTCCAGATTCCCGGACATCCAGAGTTTGTTTTGCTGGAAGAAGCAGTTCTGTCGGGCCAGTCGAGTTTAGGGCTAGGCCGACAACCAATATTCTTTCGTCGATGGGAGTTGGTAAGAAAGAAGCGCCGGCTATCGTTCGAGAATTCATGGACGTGTTCGAAGACACCTCGGGTTTATCGCCAAAACGAGGCGTGGAGTTTGTGATTGATCTTGCTTCTGGTGCAGCGCCAATCTCAAAAACGTACTATCCGTTGGCACCGGTGGAGTTGGAAGAAGTCAAGAAGCAGGTTGCTGAATTACTTGAGAAGGGTTGGATTCGCAGCAGTAACTCACCTTGGGGAGCTCCAGTTCTTCTAGCAAAGAAGATGATGTCACAAGGAGGGTGTGCATCGATTATCGAGAATTAAACCGGGTGACTATTAAGAGCAAGTACCCGATCCCTCGCATTGGAGAATTATTTGAGCAGCTTAGTGGCGCGAAGGTATTCTCGAAACTGGATTTGCGATCCGGATATCATCAGGTCCGAGTTAAAACAGAAGATATTTGCAAGACTGCGTTCAGAACTCGGTATGAACGTTACGAGTATTTAGTGATGCCCTTCGGAGTAACGAATGCACCGGCGATATTTATGGACTTGATGAACCAAATCTCTTCACCATTCTTGGACCAGTTTATAGTGGTGTTCGTTGATGATATCCTGGTCTACTCAAAGGAGTATTGAAGAGCGTGCATAACACTTGAAGATCGCACTGCAGACATTGAGGCAAGAAAGATTGTATGCTAAGATGAGCAAGTGCGAGTTTTGGCTTGAAGAAGCGAAGTTTTGGGCACATCGTATCCGGTGATGGAATCGCCGTTGATCCCGAGAGGATTGCAGCAGTTCGAGATTGGACGATTCCTAAGAATGTTGCGGAGATAAGAAGCTTTCTTGAACTTGCCAGGTATTATAGAAGGATCGTGGAGAATTTTTTTCTTGTTGGCTGAGCCTTTGACCAAGCCTACACGCAAGAAGGTATCATTTGTGTGGACGGATAGGTGCGTGTCAGCTTTTGAGGCGCTGAAGCAAAAGTTGATAACCGCTCCTATTCTGACCGTGCCAGACAATCCCAGAGGATTGGTGATTCACAGCGACGCACCTGAGAAAGGATTGGGATGTATTTTGATGCAACATGAAAAGGTTATAGCTTACGCATCGAGACAATCGAAGACCCATGAGAAGAATTACCCAACTCATGACTTGGAGTTAGCAGCTGTGATTTTCGCTTTGAAGATTTGGAAACACTACTTATTGGGCAAAAAGGTCGAAGTATTTACCGATCACAAAAGCCTGGAGTATGTGTTCATACGGAAGGAGCTAAAAATGAGACGGCGAAGATGGTTGGAGCTGATGGCTAACTACGATCTTGATCTTAAGTACCATCCGGGAAAAGTTAATGTTGTGCCGGATGCGCTTAGTCGGTGGTCAGCAATTCAGATGTTGACTGCACAGAAAGAATTTATTGAAGATTTTCGGAGATTCGAGTTGGAGATCGTGCTACCGCATTCTTCAAGACAGTTGTTGCAGCTGCAAGTACAGTCGTCATTGATCGAGAATAGTGAAGCAGCGAAATTGCAGGACCCAAGATTGCAGAAGCTTCGAGAACAGGTTGAAGCTGGACTTCGAACGGACTCATTGGTTTTTAGAGAGGGTTCGTTACGATATGGTAGTCGTTGTGTGTGCCAAAGGGAGACATCTGCGAAGAAGTTATGAAAGAGGCGCACAGTTCCGCATATTCCGTACATCCAGGAGGCACAAAGATGTACCGAGATCTACGGCAGCATTTCTGGTGGGAAGGCATGAAACGGGAGATTGCCTACTTTGTAGCGAAGTGCTTGGTGTGTCAGAAAGTTAACGCTGAACATCAACGGATTACTGGTTTATTGCGACCACTTCCGATTCCTCAATGGAAATGGGAACATATAACCATGGATTTTGTGACGGCTTTACCGCGGAGTCCAAAGGGCAATAATGCAGTTGGGTGATTGATGATCCTTAGTTAATCAACAAAAACTTTGACAGAACGGTACATGCAGGAGATTGTAAGATTGCATGGAGTACCGGTGAGCATCGTGTCCGACCGTGATACCCGATTCTTATCGCACTTCTGGAGGAGCTTACGGAAAGGTTTGGGGACTTGATTGAAGTTTAGTACAGCTAATCATTCTCAGACAGATGGCCAGACGGAGAGAACGATCCAAACTCTTGAAGATATGTTGCGAGCTTACATGTTGGACTTCAAGGGTTCATGGGAGGATCATCTACTTTTAGTGGAGTTTTCTTACAACAACTGTTTTCAGGCGAATATTCAGATGGCTCCATTCGAGGCTTTATATGGTCGCAAGTGTCGTTCACCGTTGTTAGGATGATGTTGGTGAACGAAGATTATTGGGACCAGACTTGGTTGTGCAGACAGTTGAGAAGGTTAATAGATTTTGGAATCATATTAAAGCAGCACGAGACCAACAAAGAGTTGAGCAGATATGTTGAGAAGACCTCTAGAGTTCGCCGTTGGTGATTTGGTATTCTTGAAGGTATCACCGACTAGAGGGGTGATTCGTTTCGGAAGTCGAAGAAAGCTTAGTCCTTGATTCGTTGGACCTTTTGAGATCTTGGGACGTGTTGGAGAAGGGGCTTATCGTTTGGCATTACCGCAATCCCTGGCGAATGGTCGTGACGTGTTTCTCGTATCTCAACTCTGTAAGTATGTTTGAGATGAAGCATACGTGCTGGATCATTCAGAGCTGACTGTACGAGAAGTTTTAGCTTTTGAGGAACGACTGATATCGATTGTGGATCGAAAGGAAAGGGTCCTTAAGAATAAGATTATCCCTCTTGTACTTGTTTCTTGGAGTAATCGCTCGTATGGAGAACCAACTTGGGAACGAGATGATGAAATCCGGCAGAAGTTTTCATATCTATTCTTGAAATTTCTTGTTTGTTTATCCTATCTTGTTCTTGGAATTTCGAGGACGAAATTCTTTTGTAGTTGGGTATAATGTAACACCCGAGTTCATTTATACCAATTCCAGTTTCCGTATTTACTTATCCATGGTCTATTCATGATTTATCGTGTTTGGGTACGAATGGTAGTTACTTGGTACATTGCATTCGACCCGACCCGCTTGCTTGAACTTGTTTGATTTATATTTATAGGTTACCCTAACTCGTTGCTTTGACACGTGCATCTAGTATAAACTGCATATCGGCATTTCATCTGGCATCGCATGTTTTAACATATAACTTTTAAGTCACTGAAAATATTTATTAAAATACATTTCATGGCCTGCTTGATACGCCTAACCCTGTGGTAGCGTCCTTACATCGCGTTCTTGTCCCGTTCAGTGAAACGGACGTGTTTGGATGGCTACGGGCACGTGCGTGCGTCAGTTCTTGGGGGTATGCATTTCTGTCATATAATCTTTCATTTTAATTTTTGGAACTTGCTAATAATTTTCATATTTCAAATTCAAAATTTTGGACCCGACCCGGGTGAATTTCTGAAACATTTTGTATTTCCGCCAAATTCTAATAATTTTAAATCTCTTTAAAATTCGTTCATGTTTAAATATTGAACAACCTAAAGATTTTTGTTTTAACCAAAACATATTTTTAAAAATCTAATTCTATTAATACAGTTAAATTTTCCTTAACTAACTTAAATCTTTCATAAAATTTTATCAATTTTTCCCGAGCCAATCAGAGCTCTTTTATTGCACCGGGCCCCACCACTAAATCTCTTCTATTCTCTCTCTCTTTTATTCCTCAACCAATCAGAAATCCCCCTCCTTTCGCTGGGCCCCACTGATTTCCCCTCTCTCCTTTCCCTTTCTCCTTCTCTCTCCTCCGTGCAGTTCTTTCTCTCTCTCTCTCCTTTCTCTCTCCTCTCGCGCTCTCTCTCACCTCTCGCGATTACTGTGCGCTTCTCGGATCGTGTCACCGCCTCCCCGCTACACTCACCTCCCTTCTTCGCCATTATATACTTCGTCTTCTTTTTTTTTAAAACCGCGGTTCATCGCCTCCTTCAACCCATAACCCTCATCGCTTCCATCAACCCTAACCCTACCTCCTCGTCTCCGCTAACCTCGTCGACACCCTCTGCACCCCTCGTCACCCTCATCTCCATCTTATTCTCCTTCTCTCCTTCTTCCCGAGTCTCTCTCCCCTGCACACACACCCGAGGAAAACCCAAGAACCCAACGCCGCCTTCCATCACCACCGACCATCCCCCATTGCCATCGCCATCTCCTCCCTCTCCTCTGCTCTCCCTCCAGCACCCAAAACCCTGCACACAAAACCCCAACAACTTCTAACCCGAGCCCAAACCCTAACCAAACCCTAGCTCTTCTAAAACCCTTCACCGGCTCCCCTCACCGCCGTCGATCTCTCCGCCACTGCTAGCACACCCCTCTGCAACCCAGTAAGCCATCGTACACTCATTCCTCCTCTATTCTCTTTTTCTTGCCTTCTTTTTCTTTTTCTTAAGATCTGGTTTTCTTGTGTTCGCTGTTCTGTCAAGATCGCCGGAGTTGGCCACGACATCGACGATCCCGACGACCCAGCGAGGATACTTGACCCGTGTGATCCCATCGTGCGTTGTTTGGACTCATTCCGTGTACCGTGCGCGCGTCGCGACTTTTCCGCTGACGCGTAACGTTTCGTTTACCGTATCATGATCTGATCAAGGCAAGTTAATCTTGCTACATGCTATACTATTACCTTCTATGTATATTTAAATTATAATACCCCATCAGGATTATTTATGCAGCCCGCATTATCACTTTTCATGTTTTATCATTTTACGGATGTCCGATTACATCCGTACCATGTATTTCACATCTAGTGCATGCCAGTGAAACTTGCTATATGCTACTTACAATATTCCATATTTATTTGCATATATATATATTTTAAACATGAAGTTTGAATTGGTGCCTATATCACATTTTACCATCCGATGTCCGTTTAATCATTTTGAGTTAATTGTGAAACACACCCGGTTGCATGTTAGATTACAATATTATATGCCCATGCCTATATTTTATAACATAGTTCTTGGTCGCATAGCCATAATACCCTTTAAATAGTTCATAACTGTGCAACACCCGTGTGCATCCATCTAACATGTTTTATACATATTATTGCATCCATTTAGCCCTTTTATATATACTTGCATCAAGCGGTCTTTTAATACATGATAGTGCGATTTTAATATTCTATGTTCATTTAAGGTATGATACTTCATGTTGGAACTATAACCCTGACTCTAATTGATGACTGTACATCCATATAGTTTAGTCTGTACCTATTTGCATATCATATTACATGTTCCAGTTTGTTGTTCTATTAGTACACATGCTTATTTTGTATACCCATGCTTATGCTAGTTGATTATGAGCACCCATATGATATCTTGTACACCTGACATGACTTGTTACACCCATTACTTGACCCGACATGGTACCGTACAACTCATGACATGACACCTTTATACATTACCTGGCTTGACCTGATGTACCATGGCTTTACCTGTTACATGATCTTGTGTCTAATGCCAACAAACCTGACCCGTTGTCCTTACAGACCATTCCTGTTGTCTATCAAGACAAACCTGTACTTGCATGATCCTGTGTTGGCATTAGCTCTAGATTATCTAATACCCGACTTGAATACACGTAACCTGGGGATATGGGGAAATCAATGATGAAACCTGACTTGTAACTCGACAGTTCGATACCTGTTCTGATCAGTCTTACGGGCTAGGCCAGCCCCGGGGTGATGATGCTGACATCACTCATCTTTACATACTACCCTTTTACTGCCTAGCGGCACGTCTCGGATTCAGCCCGAGAATCTTGACCGTGGTCCCGGGCACGCACGGGATACTATTGAGTTACATCGATGATTCATCAAATTGATTTCAAAGACTTGAGAGTAGTTAACCCAATAGACCAGTTTAGATAACTCACTACACATTACCCCACTGTCCTTACTTGTATTACTGTTATGCTTGTTTTACCATTTATACTCATACTTGCATGTATTGCTACCCCTGTTTTATTATTGCTTGATATTATGACGCGCTGACGTCTGGGTTTTGCATGGCCCAGATTCTTCTACCTTTGTTGCAGAGTGATCAGGAGTATTGCCGCTGTTAGACCGAGCGGTGAAGATCCTGTCGGTATGCAGTTTTACTTCCAGGTGTTTCATTTATTGTATCTTTTGCTTCCGCATATCATTATTTCTTGACTCATTCATTCTGGCTCATGGACATGTACTAGATAGTTTAGTTTACGTTCCTGTTCTTGATATCTCTACAGCCGTAATGTGACTGTGGAGGGATTTTTCCTATCCACAGGTAGCATGGTTGGCTATGTCACGTGCCTATTTGAGCGTACTCTGGGAAGCAGGGCATGACATGGTTCTTTTGGTATCAGAGCCATAGGATATAGGTTAATCGAGTTTGATTCTTTTGTAGTTGGGTATTGGACCCAATACACGGATCAGAATACTCGTGATTAGGAGCATGTCCTGCCACCTTGTAATCGTGATTCTTGAATCATATCTTTCTCTTGATCCTTGTCTTGACGATATGCAAACGATTTTGCATCTCGGCTTGGACCCTTTTTGGGTTCACTATTGTTTCTCCCTGTTCCTTGATTCCGATACTAGGATTTGGACGACTTGAGTGGAGTTATGTAATTGTACCCATGAACTGCAGCATGGTTACAATGTGGTACTCTATTTAAGTAACTTGGAGTCCTGGTCTTGATTCACTTCCTTGTTTCATGGTTGTTATATTACCTTGCTTCTCTCGGTTTCATTACTTACCAGTTCTTGTTTTACCGCCAGCTTGAATCATGCTTACCGTGTTTAATCCTCTTCAGTATCTTGACTTCGGATGAAGTCATCTTGGTATCCTACTTGTACATATCTTTCCCGCATTGGAAATTTTCAATTCTAGTGCACCCCTTTGTTTGTTGTTGTCTTGGGAATGGATTTTCTCGGCACTGTCCACGCTCACATTGATTTTTCGTGGAGTCGCGGGGGTCGCCGTAATCGTCTCGAATCATCGCCCGAGCTTCACCTAGTACTAACTCCACTTGTACTCTTCTTTTCCTTGGAAAATTTTGAGGATTTATGACAATAGATTTCATAATGTGGAGGGCTAGGATATGATGTGGTATTTATAGAATGGAATTAGGGTTTTGAGAATTGAAGAAAGAATTAAAATATATTAAAATATAATTTATGAGTGAATTTAAGTTCTCTGTTAATTTATAGAGAAATCAAACAGCACTTGAGTAGTGGGGGTAGATCAAAAGACTGGGGTGCAGAGAATGGGGGCATTACCGACGGGGGAACCCGGCACCGTCGGCTCATGGGGCAATCTCATCGGCTAAGCTAGGGTTTTGGGTGCTGAGATTTGTGCCACGTGTTTAAGTCGGTTCATATAACATTCAGCACGTGTTTGATTTTTCTGTGACTTTTCATTTTACGTGTATTGCACGTGTAAAATTTTGGGCTTCCAAAAAGTTTAAAATAAAAAATCAGTAAGAATATATGTGGCTGATGGGATTCGAACACAGGGGCTACGTCACAGCAATGCAAGGCTTTACTAATGAGCTACAACTGCTTTCTTGCTATTCTTAAACAATTTAAATTTATAACTTGTGCTCAGGCTTAAAACTCTATTCTGTACATTAACTTGAAAATTTTCGTACAGTAAAATTTGAGTTGTTAAGGATATGTGCGCATCTCGTTTGTACGCACGTGCTTTGCACGTGCACATCACATTTAAGAATTTCTGCCAAGTGCAAGCGTTGAGGATCCTTCCATCAAGTGCGCACATATGTAAGTGTGCACTTAAACATGTGCGAACACACATAGAATGAATAATAGTTGATACCCATCTGAAATGACGGAGGGCTATGTGTCATGCTCCGCTTCTTAGTATATGGAAACGGTGACATGGTAAACTCGCGGAATATTTATCCAGATAAGGTCATTCCCTAATTAAATATACTAAACGTATTCTAACAATAATACACAATACAATAATAAATGGAGACTGGAAATTTTTCAACAAATATCTTTATTTACATTCAAACTTCAAATATTTACAGTACAAGAGTTCAACTGAAAAGTAAATGCAATAATAGAAATGCTTAAACAGGCGGCATACAAAAACTGAAAGAAAAGATAAGCTAATCTAAGCCTGAGCAACAATCTGGTCGTACTCCTCCTCTATGGCGTCCACCTCCTCAGTCTCAAACGTATCTGACGAACATTCCAAGAAAACAAAGGTGGGTGGAATGCCCGTCAGCGAACTAGTGCTCGGTAAGTCCCAAAGGCAGTGTAAAAGTGAAAAGTGACAGGTATAGCATAAAATGAAGTATTGTAAATGATGAGTAAAAGTGTATGGAAGTGAACATGAGTATATGTTCTATAGGTCTCTATATGATCATTATGTTAACGTTAAATTCCAAGTATAAATTTCAAAGCAACTGTAGAAGTATTCACGAGCTCAAGAGTAGGATCCCAGGAGCAAGGAAACATGAGCCCATTTCATGTGTTAAGATCGGGACTCCAAGCTGTGGAGGAGTTGAATCGACTAAGATTCGAGTAAATAGAATTCGAGTAGGTTAATACGGGACTCCTGAAGTTCCGTTGGATTCACACTTGAAACTATCCCAACACCCCGATTATATTAGATTATAATTGTTGTATCGACTTAGTTGATTAGATTTGTTAATTACAACATGTCTTGATCGAAACCATAGATTGGAAAAGTGAATAATGTAGCTGAGTGAGTCAAGTAGAATGCGAGTCATGTTAATTGCAAATTCTGGGTCAAGTCAACTTAGTTCGAGTAGATTGAGTTTGAGTTTAAGTTCAAGTTTAGGTTCGAATTTGGATTCGAGTTCGGGTTTAAAACAAGTTCGAGTTTGTATTTGGTTATAGTCATTTCATATTACTAGATTTAAATCTTTTGAATAATTTTAATCTTTTAAATTCTTGAGTTTGGAAAATTATCGATAACCGCTGCACATGGACGACATGATTTATGTCTTTTTTAAAGACGATTATCATTTGATAATTTCCATCCTAAGATTATGATCTATATTTAGGGAAAGGCAAGTGGTGCATCATTGTCTTCAGCAACCCCGAGATAACCGACAAGAGAAGATACCACTCAAACCAATCTACAATCTAAATATGTAACTTACACCAGTATATTGGTTTCTTAGGGTATTCTAGTAAAAATGTTATTTAAATTTCTCGAGGGTTTTTAATTCGTCCTAAAATCTCGAATAAGTTTTTAATAAAAATATGTTGTTTAAAAAGTCAATATTTTTGTAGAAAAACGTAGTTTGTATTTTGGGGTATATTAGTGTAAAATACAAGCATTTAAAGTTTATGCTATTTTAATGAAAATTCCAACTTTTGGAAACTTGATGGTATTTTATTAAAATTTTAATCTTTCATTTAAAAATAAGTTTTCAAAATTTTATTTTCATATAAAAATACGGATTTATGACTTATATGATTTTCAAATGATTTAATTTGTTTTAAAAAGTCATATTCTTTAAAAAAAATCGTATTTTTATTTACTTTCGAGACCGAATTTTCCGTGAGGAGTTTTGCATCTCGCTTTACTATTTCAAGGATGTGCGATAACCCATACCATCCACAAGCAGGTTCCCTAACGAAGATTGTAAAGGCGTAATTGCAAACAGTTAAAAATAACGATAACAATGTATTTTATAAAGTGGGGATATTTTAATGAAAAGTATTTCATTTAGGACAAAACTTTGTAATCTAAAATATCGTGCTATGAAACCAGAGCGTTTGTGAGTGGAGTAGGTCGTTACCCTGTGAATTTCTAGAGTTACAGTTCAAAATAGCGATAAAGGGTGCATGCAAATTTTATGGTATTTTTGCGTAAAAGTTCAATTCACGTTTATTTACATGAAATTTTAAACAATTCAAAGAGTAATTAAATGATCATCGTTAAGGTTGTTGTTAACAAGGTTAGGGTACTTTAATTAGCATAGAAAGGGTGATAAAAATTATTTAAAAGAGAGTTTACAAAAATTAACTCCGCTTTTGGTCGATATCGTTTTAAAGGTGGTTTGGAAATGATAAGAAGGAGAGGGAGAAGGGACTTACAGATTTTCGAGCAGTGAAAAGAGAGGAAAAAAGAAGAGGTCTTGTGGAATCGTGGTAGCGTCGAGAACGGCTCTGGTCTTCGAAAGAACGAACTTCACTCGAGCTAACTCCACTTGACTATCTTAAATCCTTTTGAACATGGGAATTTTTTAGAGAATTTTTGCTATAGATTTCAGATTAGGAGAGAGTTAAGAGATGGGGTGGTATTTATAGGGTAAAATATGAGAGTATGAAAAATTAAAAATTGAATTAAAATGAATTTAATGATGTTAATGGAGGAAAATGAAATGTTTATTGCTCTTTATTAATGTTCAGAGAAAATAATGTGGAAAAAGGAGTAAATGGGAGCCAAAGGGACGTACGGGCGAAGCACGGAGACGATTGGAGAAAATTCAACTACCAGAAGTAGTTTTGGTGATTTTTTCTGCGGTCGAGATCTTGAGTTGAGTCTCGGGGTTTGGGCTATGTGCTATAATTCATCTTAACTTCTTATTTCTTCAGTTTGTTTCTCTGAAATTTTTTCGTTTCTTTGTGTATTGCACAGGCAACCCTTGGGCTTCTGAAAAGCTAAAAATAAAAAATATTAAAAATAATTAGGACTGAGAGGATTCGAATTTGCAGGCTAAATAACAGCAGTAGGGAGACTTAATCAGTGAGATATAAGGAGTTCTTTGCTTTTATTGAACAATTTTAACGTATAACTCCTAATCAGGTTGAAATACCCTTTGTATATATTGAACAAATTATATTTGTACAGGGATTTCAGGCTCGTTACACTCTACTGATTTTGCAAAAAACTTTTTAACGTAATGGACTTGATATCATTGAAGGAACTCGAGTGGCTTTGAAATGGAGTGGTTTAGGCTCCATTTTTAAAACTTATAACATAAACTTTTGCTTAAGAGCGAACTCCCCGTGAAGAAATCAAGACTCTTTTCTCAAAGAATGAGGTGCGGGATATTCTTAATCGAATATCTCTATGTAAAGCAAATCAATATGACTATAGTTTTGAAGAAAATCGAGTAGTTTTAAAAATTGGTTCCGACAACATAATATAGGTTTGTTTTCCTTGCATTAAACATATAATGCGATTCCATCATAACAAGTTTCCAAGCCACACCAGAAACAACCAAAATAGCATGCTTTTATATGCCATCCACATTCGCCACGGGGTCCCGGATCTTCATCGTAAGGTTACTTAAGTTACGGCAGGGCGGGAAAAGGGCTAGCGCGGATGCAAAACATATAGAAGCATCTACTAATACACACACACACACACACACACACACCCCGCAAACGGATAATAATTATCACAGGCATGCAGACAATAATATGGAATAACGTATAAACTAGGAGCCCCGCATTTCATTTGAGCCGCAAATGAGACACGACGTTCCCCGGTTGTGTGAATACCCCGTACAAAGCCAATCCTACACCCCTATGAGTGCGGCAAGCCGCCTGACAATTCTAGAAACTGGGTAACACGCCCTCAATAACTTGAGTCAGCCACCCGTCGCTTTTTAGAATCTGGTAACTTGAGCACTCCTCCACGGGTCGATCCTATAACCCCTATAAGTGCGGCGAGGAACCCGCTAATTCTAGAGCGAGGCAATCTGATCTCAACTCCATGAGATGGCCATCTACCGTACTCTAGAACCCAACTACTCGAGCATTTCTCCCGGGTTAATCCTAGTACAGAAAAGAAATATATACAACGGTGATATCGACCGCATCCTGGTCGAACCCCAATAATAGAATATACATAAAGCGGAAACGGCGGCCACAAGTTGGAGCTCGTCCCGAACAAATGAATACAACAGATATAAAACAAAACTATACAAGCAAATGCATGAGGGATTATCCAACACGACAATCCGGCTAAACCTATATATATATATATATATATATATATATATATATATATATAACAAGAAGCAACACAAGCAAGTGTGCAACCCCATCTAATCAAACATATTGCAATTAGACGACGTTCAACAACACATATACCAAGATACAAACATAAACAATGTTAAAATTTCGAACGAAAACAGTCCCGAATTGCCCGTATGCACAAACAGTACAAAACAAAATCTGGGAAAAAAAGAGGTATACCAAAAATCTAGTTTCTACAATTCCAATCAACTGACAAAACCAGGGACCAAATAACAATTTTTGGGAAGAGGAAATCGGCCAAATATCGGCCAAACCTTGGTTATTTGGTTTTGGGTTTTGTGCCAAGTTTTCTTTCTCAAAAAATAGTCCACTGACATATACAAAAAAAAAAATCAAGTTCCGTTTTGAAATGGACAGAAACTTGGAATTCGAAACTAAATACGGGTAAATTTTCGATCTCAAAACTAAAATATCGTCTAATCTAGTTCTAGTATTTGGGTTGGCTTTGATACCTTTAAAAGTTCCTAGTGCCCTCGCCACTAAAACCGTGGCCAATGTGGAACCGAAAAACGAAAATTTTCAAAAGAATACTAGAAACGAATCCCTAGCAATCTTTCCAAACACTAAACTAGAATACAAGCATGCAAGGTTTAGGAATTACAACCTTTGTTGCGTGTCCACCCAATCATGGAAGACCCCTCCAAGCTCCTCATAGGCCGTCGGGAACAAGTTTGAGAAGCGACCGCCCTTGCCGAAGATGATCCACCTGAGAGAACCGATCCAAGCTCCGGCTTCACCTAGTGAAGCAACCGACACTCCAAGCTCGTTAGGAATGGAGAGTGGAGATGTAGGAATTTTCCACTATCATTTTCACTCTCAATTTAAAACTCAAGAAAGTTTGCAAGAAGGAAGAGAAGAGAATGGAGAGGTAACCATAACCAAAGAGCTAAGTGTTTGCATGAATTGTGAAAAAGAATGAAAGAAGAATGAATGAATTCATATATTTTTTAACCACCATAAAAATATTACAACCATTTTACCAATAAACAAATGAAATATTTTCCTCTCTACATTCCCACAACCATACCCTAATGCCACCTCACCCTCCACCTCATTTTTTGATTTTCCTAAAATGAAAATCAACAAATGAGGAGTTCTTCTATAAGAAGTATTTCCGTATAAATACGGAATACTTTCTGGTATACGTATCGAAATACATATACGCGTACCTGTATAATAATACTGTTCTCCACCAAAAGACGTGACCGGGACGTCCGGCCTGAATTTCGAGGGCAGATGCTATTTGGTGCTATCCGTCCACCTCTCCGAAGATACCAAGTTGATTTATGGCACCATGTATCGAAGGTTTAAACGGATGCGGCCGATGTAGCAGACTTCGTCAGATTCCCCCTCTTTGGAGGGGTTTTTGATTGTGGGGACGCTCTTCCCTGCAGACGCAAGCCCCTGCAGTTAATTATGCTACCGCATCGCAGTAACCACTTTCTCCTTCTCCACATGGTCACTTCGTGTCGTGTGTGTTTGTTTTGTTTTTGGTTGCCCGTGGATTGTATACAGAGACTAATTTATGTTGTCGCCCGTAGGGCGTGGATTAGTCCAAATCCGTATCTTCTTAGGGTTTAATGATGCGTTAGTCTCATTTAAGACTAAGATCAACTTAAACGTTTGTTAAGGATACGTTAGTCAAATTTTAGACTAAGATCAACTTAACAGGATCATTTAGATCCAACAAAAGAGCATTTGGGCTCTATTGTTTAGTTTAGGGACATTATGGTCCATAATTAGTTTAAGGACATTATGGTCCAAGGTTAAGGACATCATAGTCCATGGGCTTAAGGACCCCACAGTCCGAGATTAAGGACATCATAGTCCATGAGTTTAAGGACCCCACAGTCCAAGGTTAAGGACATCATAGTCCATGAGTTTAACGACTCCACAGTCCGAGGTTAAGGACATCATAGTCCATGGGTTTAAGGACTCCACAATCCGAGGTTAACGACATCATAGTCCATGGGTTTAAGGACTCCACAGTCCGAGGTTAAGGACATCATAGTCCATGAGTTTAAGGACCCCACAGTCCATAGAATGTTTGGTTGTCGGGACCCGTCATCTCTCTGAAGACGTTGAAGGATTAGAACGACAAATATCAGAGGAGTGAAGAGATGTATCCTTGAACCAATATTGGTTAGAAGGCTCTGTAGTTGAATTAATTTAAAGATTGTTAGCCTCGTTTGAGATTAAGATCAACTTAAATGTTTGTTAAGAATACGTTAGTCTAATTTTTTGACTAAGATCTACTTAACAGGATTATTTAGATCCAACAAAAGAGCATTTGGGCTCTAGTGTTTAGTTTAGGGACATTGCGGTCCAAGTTCAGATGCAAACATGGGTTTAGAGATGCACCAAATAGTTATTGGCCATTGAGACCCACCACCTCTCTGAAGACGTTGAAGAATTACAGCGACATGTATCAAAGGTATGAAGAGATGTACCCTCAAACCAAAGTTGATTGAAAGGCTCTGGGTTTTGCTTTGAATGTCATATGAGATAATCAATTTTGGAAGACAAGAGTGTATTCAAGGTTCAGTCAAAAAGGAGTACTGCCTCTGGAAGACTTAGCTAATTTAAGCTAAGATTGGCTCGAATATGGTGTTAAACACTAGAGTATACTCGGCTATCACGTGTTCCCACGTGATGCACTTAAAATAGTGTTAAACACTGAGGTTGAAGCGCACAAAATAGTGTTAAACACTAAAAAAGAAGCGCTCACGTGGGTCACGTGAGGCGCTTGAGTATTGGACCCAAACTTCCCTTATTTTATTCTCAGAATATTCAAATAAGTGTTAAACACTTAATTTTTATGATCATCACGTGTGAACACATGATGATGCCCATGCATTGGGTATTAACTCCTCAGTTTTACCTCGTTTTCTCTTTTTTAAAGAAGTGTTTGTCAGGGGTCACGTGGGGACACGTGAGGCGCCCAAAATCTGTCCTGACTTGGATTTGTTCTCTTTATTTTGAGGAATTTATCCAAGGGTCACGTGGGAGCACTGATTGGTAGGGATTTTACGATCAAAAATATAATTACCGCAATCAGAAACGGCGTCGCTTCGCAGCTAGCCGGTGAGTGCGGGTCGATCCACAGAGACGGGTAAATTTCTTTAGTGTGTCTTAACGAGTTGATTCTATTTGTAGTTTTGGTTTTATAAAAATCTAGATCTAAAACTTAATTAATCTAATTTAAATTCTTGCTAGGGTTAGGCTTAGAGGAAGTTTTGGAGATTGATGTTTCCTTCACCGCTTTCAATGCCGTATTATAATCCATTAGGTGTTATAGTAATTATCGATAAAGTGGATACGACTCTTTTGGGAAGATGTTTTCTTCCTCTAGATTCGTATCCTTCCTTTATCGTTAATTACCCTAACCCCCATGGATAACGCGCGCAACCGGCCCTTTATACTGTGGTTCACCGTTACCTCGAGGGGTAGGGTGCCGCAGGGAGCGGTTGTGCGCGCATGCATGGAGTTCTTAATGGGTTAGGCATTGAAAGGGGTGAGAGATCTCATCTCTCAACCCTTTCCCTAAGGCTAACCCTAACAAGCGAGAAGACTACTCGCTCATTAGGGGATGAGAAGACATTATAATTAAAATAAAATACTTACTAATGGTGATGGCTCCCTCCAAGCGATAAAGAACAGATCTGAATGTCACGTCCAGAATTTCTGAATTTTATTTATTGAAAAGAGGCATACAATTTTTAGATCTAAAATTACAATTTATAGGAAAATAAGAAACCTAGGGCTACAGACTCTCGCACATGCAAAATTACATATTTGCCCACATAAAATCCAAACCCCCGCACCGACGCAACAGCACAGAGATTTTCCACCGACACGTGCTTTGACTGGCCGCGGATCCGCGGCAATTATGGGTATTGGGCCGCGTTTCCGCGGCCAAAGGAAGGAGTTGGGCTCTGTTATTTTTATGGGCTTCTGCTTGGATCTTTGGGATTCTGTTTCTACACATTACTTCTCTGTTTGGTTTCTGATTATTCTCCAGATGTTCAGTGAAGACTTGTACGTATCTTTTAACCGTTCACTTGACTTTTTGGACCTTTGCACTGTTCTTCATCTCGGCTTGAGTAAGGTCTGTCTACTTGTTGGTCAAAAGTCGCTTTTGTTGTTTTGTGTCTTTTTCACTGTACTTGCTCCAGAAACCTGTATCCTGTAATATGCAACAAACGTGCGTCAAGAGTACCTGTTTATTTATAAAACGGATAAGAATAGGGGAATGATAAATGCAATATTATGGTCTGAACAAATACCCCCAAACTTACCTTTTGCTCGTCCTCGAGCAAACTTATTTTTTTATTCACTAAAATCCTGACCACACTTTCGCAGGGAAACGCGATTGCACTGAGCACGTGCAACAAGCCGTTAAACCTCTAGGTGTCCCTAGTAGGAGGAGTGTTGTCTCCTGAGGGTTTTCAGCGGATTACACCCACAAAATCCTATCAACTTGGCCCATTGACTTTTGTTCTCCGATTAAGTTTTCTAACAAGGAATTCTATTATCTTCTACTTGTAAACTATCCACCCATATTCTTCACGCTTCCTCATTATTTAACTTAAGATTATATATGTTATGTAGACTTACTTAGCTTTCGGCATTTCCTAAGTTTTCCTTCTAGGGTTACATCTCCACTCAGGAATTTCTATCAACTCTATTAAAGATACAAATTTTATCTTTCATTCCTCTCTCTTATCTAAATTCCAATCACGTACCCCTACGTGTGTGTATAGATCACCCCTACACTTGGAAATTCAATTCAAGCAATCATGCCCTTGTCCGCTGTCCAAAGTACTAATTAGTTGGTGAATGAAATTTGCTTACACATCCTTCATGCGACCGTTAATACTTCTTGAGGTACCAACGACCGATTACAAAATGCGTTTGCACTTTAAAGCGTACTTCCTAGTCTTTGCAACACCCAAGGCTTTAGCAGCGACTCCCAAACCAGTTGGTCTAAGGCACTAGGTGATGAAGCACCCTCGCTAAATATTTTTCTATTTTTACAGCCTTAAGTAATCACAAAAACCAGTGTCCATTTTTTTTTATTCTTTATTCACACTTTTTCTTTTATTTTCTTCGTACTAAGGACTTTAGACAAGAGTATTTCAAGGTCTCTTCTACTATTCCAAGTTTCAAGGTGCGTGATTGTGCAAATTGTAGGGTATACATTTTCAGAATCTAGACTTAAGCTAGGAACTATTTTTCAAACTTATACTCTAATAAGAACATCAATACTCTTCCTTTGTTTCGACTTAGCCCAAGAAGTGAACCCAAAATTTTCCTATTTCTAAATAAACTACAAGGCATATACTTTCTACCGTTAAACTTTAAGGAATGTTATCTTTAGGGTTTTTAATTTACTAAGTCTAAGATCTAGTTGTTCCTAGCCAGTTAACCTATTTGTCAAACTCAAGTTAATTAGCCAAAATTGAATACAATAATTTTTATAATTTTTGAAATTTTTCAAATTTTTATGGGTTTTCAAATAAGTATGCAAATGCAAAAATATGTACAAATGAATGCGAAGGAAGAAAACGTACCGAGCATACCCCCAAACTTGAACTTGACAGTGTCCTCACTGTCATGCTAAACCAAGAGGGTCAAAATACCGATACTCCCCTGTTTATTTATTTATAATTTTTTTTTTATTGTTAAGAAAAACAAAAATATATACAAAAAGACCCTCCCCCAACTTCAATTAAACTATGTTAGACAATACTGCCCAACTTTGCATAGGCCAAAAGTCAACACCAACCATTTGAAAATTTTATCAGTAAAGAATATTGGTGGGTGAAAAAATAAGTTGTGGTGGTTCGCAAAGAATTGGGGAAGATAGAAGTAGTGGAATGGGAGGTGTGGAGGTGAATATACAGGTGATGGTGATGCATCGATACGAGAATGTAAGTGATCAGCAATCAGTGGAGTGTTGGCATTCTCGTACCTTATTAAAAGAAATGGGGGTATTTCAACTTCTAAGGAAGGAAGTTGACTCACCACAATACCCCCAAGATGTTCCTGTGGGTCCTCTATTGACATGGCATCATCCATCAATTGTGTATGATATTCACTTATGAGGGAACTTGTCTCCTCGACGTCCGCCATAGTCCTACCGAAAACTTGCCACCAATCTTGTAAGACTTTTAAAATAGCGTTCTCTTGCTCGAAGGCTAGAGAGGCTGATATGATAATGGGAAAAGTCTCATTCTCACCTATGTAAGCACATCTAAGGTGAGACGGCAAGGGCGTGAGTTCGAATTTCTGAGGCGAAAGAATCATTGCGGAATCTACCTCGAACTCAAAGGACTCCATCACAGGTTCGAAATCACGGCAAACAACCGATTCAGATGGCTCGACTGACTCATCCAAAAATTCAAACGACTCATATTCGGGCTGTGAGTCATCATCATCCAAAAAAGTGAAGCATTCATAATCAACATCGGTTGCATCAACGGTAGTAGGCTCAAGGAGGGACGCACTAGTGGCGTCAAAACTGTTTTCATCAAATAGAAATCCTTCAAGCTCGCAGTCCTCCTGTGTGATTTCGTGAATAGAGTAAACTTCTCGTGTACTAGTTTTAGGCACGGGGGGCAGACTTCCCATCTTATAAATATTGAACTCACTAGACCTCTTTCCGAAGGATAGGGTCATGGAGCCATTGCGACAATTTATTACGGCATTGGAAGTGGCCAAAAATGGTCGACCAAGAATCACCGGAATTTGGTTTATTGGGTTAGCAACAGGTTGTGTATCCATAACGATAAAATCAACGGGAAATATGAACTCCCCAACTTTGATCAACACATCCTCTAGTTGACCCCTTGGATAGGTGATTGATCGATCAGCCATTTGGAGAGTGCAACGAGTTGGTTTCAACTCTCCAACCCCTAATTGTTCGTACACGGAGTAGGGAATCAGGTTAACACTAGCCCCAAGATCTAAATGTGCTTGATTAATTTTCTTATCCCCAATTGTAATTGAAATCGTAGGACAGCCGGGGTCCTTTCGTTTTTAGGGTAAGGTTTGATGGTGGTTAATAGCATTGCTCACTGCACTAGCCACTAGCACTTTCTTGGGTACTTGAGATGCTTTTCTCTTTGAAGTGCATAATCCCTTTAAGATTTTCGCGTATGAAGGGACTTGTTGGATAGCATCCAAGAGGGGTATATTTATGCTAACCTGCTTAAATATCTCCACAATCTTCTCCACTTGTGTATTTGGTTTATTAGGACTCAACCTGTTTGGAAATGGTGCATTCTGAAAATTTGTTGAGTCAAAAGTCTGTGGAGTAGAATGTGGAATAGGAACGGATCCCAGTGTGGATGTGTTCGTGTTGTTAGAAATGGGTCCGTTCGAGTCAGAAGAAGTAGAGCCGTGTGAAGGGTGGAGAATAGGCTCTAAAGAAAAAGGTGAAGAAGGAAGTGAAGAAAATGAAGAAGGGGAAGAAGAAGAAGAACCACCGGCGGGGATGTCATCACTAGTTTCCACATCATTTTGCAACTCTCTTCCGGATCTCAACGTGGTCACCGCATTTACATTGTGATTGTGATATGCGTTTTGTGCGTGACCGGGATTGGGCATTGGTTGAGATGGAAGCTTTCCCTTTTCTCTCTCGCTCAACGCAGCAGTTAATTGTGCAATTTGTGCCTTAATAGATTTGATACTTTGATCGTGTGAGGCATTGTTATTCATTAAAGATTGCACATAACTTTCAAATCTTGCTGCGGATTCTGTAGTTTGCTTGAGGAATGCTTCAAGACTTTTCTCGAGCGAGCTAACCTTATCATCATTAGGTTGAACCAAATTGTTCATTTGATTTGTATAAGGTTGTTGTTGGAAAGGTTGCTGGTTTTGAGTTTGTGAAGGTGCTTGTTGTTGTGGTGGAGGAGGTCTTTGAAAATTGTTATTTCCTTGGATTTGTTGATTTTGGTTCCAAGCGAAATTTGGGTGACTCCTCCACCCCTGATTGTATGTCGAAGAGTAAGGATCATTTCTTTGTCGTTGCTGGAATGCAGCATTGACTTGATCCTGTCCTTGAATAGGTGCATTATAAGGACACTCTTCGGTTAGGTGCGACGGGTTCGAACAACAAGCACAAACAGTTCGTGTGGGTAGAGTAGGGGCAGGAGAAGTTGATGAGATTTTTGTCTCAATGGCTTCTAGCTTTTTCATAAGTGAGGCCATCTCGGCCTTCATAGCAATCGATATATCTATTTGATGTATGCCTGCCCTAGATTGACCAACTGAAGAAGATGATGTGGTCTTGGTACTCTCCCACTGAATTGTTTGCTCACTTAGGTCCTCAAGAAACTGCCAAGCTTCGTCGCTAGACTTGGAGAGAAAATGACCTTGACATATTGTTTCTAGCAACTGCTTCGTTGCTGCGTTCAATCCCTCGTATAATGTTTGGCAAAGTTGCCAATTTTCTATCCCATGATGAGGGCATTGAACAAGTAGGTCTTTAAATCTCTCGAAGCACTTCCAGAATGGTTCGGACGGAAGCTGTGAAAATTGTATAATCTCGTTTCGGATTCTAGCAGTTTTATGATGAGGGTAGAACTTTTTCAGAAAAGCTCTCACAAACTCGTCCCAATTTCTAATGGAGTGTGATGCGGTGCTGTATAGCCACTTCTCGGCTAGGTCACATAAGGTAAAAGGAATGACCCTTAGCCTTATTGCGTCATCACTTAATTGGGTTGTCTTCATCATGGCGCAAACGTTTTGGAATTTATTAATGAAAATATATGCATCTTCGGATTCCAAACCATGAAACTTAGGAAGCATATTGATGAAGTGTGGTTTTATTTCAAAATTATCCCCATTTGCCGGTGGGGGTGAAAGACATGTGGGTAAAGAAGTGCGGACGGGGTAGAAGAGATCCTGGAGCGCAACTCGTGCGGGCGCTACAACAGGCGGAAGATTCGGGTTATTCGCACCTGGCGGAGGTGGAATCATTCCCGTCGTTAAGGTATCGTTGGGGTTGAATCCCGACATACCTTCGAAAGAAGAATTTGAATGTGGAGGTAAGGAAGTGGACGGAAGATCGACGAAGGGTTCGTCGAAGGGTTCGTTGGTCGGCACCAACGAAACGCGGACTAATCGGGCGTTAGTATCCCTAGTCCAAAATGACATACACTAAGGGGTAGTGCAGTCAGAAAAAAGAGAAAAACAGAATGTGGGGGTAAGATAACGTCAGTGAGAAGAAGTGGTGGAAGTGGTTTGCAAGTTTTCTTTAGCGGCAAGTTGCAAGTTTTTGAAAAGATTTTTCTTTATTTTTTTTTTATTTGTGAGTTTTGCAAGGAGGTTTTTGAAAACGGACTCGTGACACGACTGAATCAACTACACATGCACAATCAGGCCTAGATCTAGGGTCGTCTAGGTCTACTAGACAGCTCCTAACTAGGGCTAGAAATAGACCTCGAACCGCCTCTTCACGGACAAGTACGGCCAGGTAAGTGGGAAGGAACCACCACTACAGTGGGCCTAATTAAAAACCACTAGCCTAGACACCGCAATGTCGGTTTGGATAAACGGCCGATGCCTACCCTAGTCCTTTTCCTATTGAGCTCGCTGTCCTTAGGTCTGAGTCTAATCTTTTTTTTAATTAAAGGTGGTTGATGCAAAATGCTTAGGTGTTTTCTGGGGTCCTGGGAAGGGTGATGAAATCCCCACCCAATCTGAGTTTGGTCAAATAGCCCCTTAGAATCCGGTTAAATTATGCAAAACAAATAAAATTTCACTTGCAATCAAAAATTTTTTAGCGCGGCGCAAAGAAACCTGCAGAAATCTGTTATTGAGAAGGGGGAGAAAGACTCTTTACGCAAAGAAATCCTGCAGAAAAATTTTTAACAGTGGATATATGGAGGTTACAGAGGGAAGGAGAAGAAAACAAACAGTGCAAATTTTTCGCAACAAAGCCACGTGGAAGCCGCGGAAACGCGGTCTGGAAGGCCCTTTAGCCGCGGAAACGCGGTCAGGAAGTGGGATCGCGCTCTGAAAAAATTTCTGCTGTTCTGTGCTTGTGATTCTTCTCTGTTTTTATGTACGAAATTTTGATTTGCCCTCTGTAAAATTCCAGATCCTCGATTCGACGCTGTTCCTGCAAGATTCAAAAATGTACACCCTTCAAACAGATCAAATTTGATAATTTTTATATTTTTTATATTTTCATATTTTTATAATTTTTAAAATTTATATCAACCCGAAAATTCACAAAAAGAAAGATTACGCCGTCCCCGGCAACGGCGCCATTTGATTGGTAGGGATTTTACGATCAAAAATATAATTACCGCAATCAGAAACGGCGTCGCTTCGCAGCTAGCCGGTGAGTGCGGGTCGATCCACAGAGACGGGTAAATTTCTTTAGTGTGTCTTAACGAGTTGATTCTATTTGTAGTTTTGGTTTTATAAAAATCTAGATCTAAAACTTAATTAATCTAATTTAAATTCTTGCTAGGGTTAGGCTTAGAGGAAGTTTTGGAGATTGATGTTTCCTTCACCGCTTTCAATGCCGTATTATAATCCATTAGGTGTTATAGTAATTATCGATAAAGTGGATACGACTCTTTTGGGAAGATGTTTTCTTCCTCTAGATTCGTATCCTTCCTTTATCGTTAATTACCCTAACCCCCATGGATAACGCGCGCAACCGGCCCTTTATACTGTGGTTCACCGTTACCTCGAGGGGTAGGGTGCCGCAGGGAGCGGTTGTGCGCGCATGCATGGAGTTCTTAATGGGTTAGGCATTGAAAGGGGTGAGAGATCTCATCTCTCAACCCTTTCCCTAAGGCTAACCCTAACAAGCGAGAAGACTACTCGCTCATTAGGGGATGAGAAGACATTATAATTAAAATAAAATACTTACTAATGGTGATGGCTCCCTCCAAGCGATAAAGAACAGATCTGAATGTCACGTCCAGAATTTCTGAATTTTATTTATTGAAAAGAGGCATACAATTTTTAGATCTAAAATTACAATTTATAGGAAAATAAGAAACCTAGGGCTACAGACTCTCGCACATGCAAAATTACATATTTGCCCACATAAAATCCAAACCCCCGCACCGACGCAACAGCACAGAGATTTTCCACCGACACGTGCTTTGACTGGCCGCGGATCCGCGGCAATTATGGGTATTGGGCCGCGTTTCCGCGGCCAAAGGAAGGAGTTGGGCTCTGTTATTTTTATGGGCTTCTGCTTGGATCTTTGGGATTCTGTTTCTACACATTACTTCTCTGTTTGGTTTCTGATTATTCTCCAGATGTTCAGTGAAGACTTGTACGTATCTTTTAACCGTTCACTTGACTTTTTGGACCTTTGCACTGTTCTTCATCTCGGCTTGAGTAAGGTCTGTCTACTTGTTGGTCAAAAGTCGCTTTTGTTGTTTTGTGTCTTTTTCACTGTACTTGCTCCAGAAACCTGTATCCTGTAATATGCAACAAACGTGCGTCAAGAGTACCTGTTTATTTATAAAACGGATAAGAATAGGGGAATGATAAATGCAATATTATGGTCTGAACAAGCACGCGACCCCATCTCATTCATTCTTTTTTTTGACCATTGAGGGGAAGGTCACGTGTTGCCACGTGATCATATTGGGTACTTGATCTTTTTACGTGCATGAAAAGTCTAATTCTCTTGTTTAAGAATTAAATTCTTTTGTAGGGTTAAACCCTGATTTTATTTAGAGGACTTAAATTCCTATGTATTTGGAAGAATTAAATTCTTTAAACCCAATTCTCTCTCTGAGTTTTGGATCTGCATGGCAGAATCTCCCCGATGAGAATTAAATTCTCAACTTATGGGGAGATCTGCTTCTGCAGATTTTCAACCATAGGAAGAACTAAGTTCTTATATTAAGGCTTAAACCCTATCTTTGTTGGAGGAATTAAATTCCTATGCGCTTTGTGGGAGAATGAAATTCTCTAAACTTAGGTCCTCCCCTAGATTTTAGATCTGCATGGCAGAATCTCCCCGATGAGAATTAAATTCTCAACTTATGGGGAGATCTGCTTCTGCAGATTTTCAACCAAAAGAAGAACTAAGTTCTTATTCAGAAGAGTTAAACTCTTAGATTGAGAATTAAATTCTCTTTTTATTTTGTGGGAGCTTATAGGATGATCTCTTACCTAGGATTTCTTTCTTTTCTAAAGAGACCTTCTATTCTCTCTGGAGAATTAAATTCTCTTTTCTTTTGTATTCTCTCTCTGTTGCTGTATATCTTTTTTCTTCCCCTTTGGCTCCTATTTATAGGAGAAAGAAAAGAATCAGTTTGTTTAGTCAATCTTTCGTTGAAAGATTTTGATTGATTTTGTAACCAACATGATCTTTTAGATCACTCAGTGAATTTTATTCACCATTGGATTTTTAATCCAAAAGATATTTTATTTGTTGTTCCTGGCAGACTTTAGGAAAATATTTCCTCATATAGAATCTTTCTATAAATTGGTGATTTTTAATCACCATTAGATTTTTAATCCAACGGTGCTCCACTTTACAGAGCACAATCTTTTTGTTTGGAAAGATTTAGGGAAATATTAGGGTTTTTGATTTCCCTTAATTAGAATTTAAATCTATTAGTTCAGAAGGTTTAAGAGCCTATCACGTGTTAGCACGTGACCCCCTGTCACGTGTGGGCACGTGATGCCCCATTTAGGGTTTTCTTTCCTTTGACTCAGAGAGTTTTAAGACCCTATCACGTGGTGGCACGTGACCCACTGATTAAGCATTTAACCAGAATTTAATTCCATTCTTTTAAAGAGCTCGGGAACTCATCACGTGTCGGCACGTGACCCCTGGTCACGTGTCGGCACGTGATGCCCCATTGGGGTTTTTTCTTGTTGTTTTATTATACCTTTTAATTCTTTTCGGTGGGTTTAAAGGCCCATCGCATATGGGCACGTGACCCCTTTTGATCAGAATTCAATTCTATCAGTTCAAAGGGTTCAGGAACCCATCACGTGCTGGCACGTGACTCTATCTCAAATTGTGTATCCCAGCGCCTATAACTTTGCTCATAGAAGGTCATTGTTCTCACGTGATGCCTGATAACGTGTGGACACGTGATGCTCCTCCTGTGAATTTCCTTGTTGCTTTATTCAGTTCCCATGAGGGAACAAATGCCCCCACAGCGTTGTTCTCACGTGTTTGCATGTGAGTGCAACGCTGTCACTCTTGTGGCCGTTGGATCTACCTAGGGAACAGGGAAGATGAACTGTTTCCCATCACATCATATAAATGCAAGGGTCTCTTCAGAAGCGCCTCCACTCTTTCATCTTTTTCCTTGTTCATTTTCCTTTGAGAATTTAATTCTCTTCCTCAGAGCTCAGTTCTTTGTTCCAAAAATTTCAGAGTTTAACGCTGTTCAAGAAAGAATCTTTTCTTCAGGTAATAGTTTTGAACGACCAAAGAACTTTTATATAAAATAAAGAAAAAAACTCTTTGGATTTTAAATCCACACCAAGGTTTTTTTCCTTCAACAAAAGCCCATCTTTCCAAGTTCTTTAAGAATGTCCGATCTTTAAATAATAAACCCCCTCTGCTAGGCGTTTCTCTGATCTTAGGGGATTGATGATGATACTTGTCTGCCTCTGGAATTTAATTCCATTCCAAAAAGCTTAGCTCTGAAAATTTTTCTGGGAATTTAATTCCTCTGTTCAAAAGGAATTTAATTCCTCTAAAGAACTTAGTTCTTAAAAGAAGACTTCTTGGGATTTTTCATCCTGAGTAGTTCTTGCAAAAATAATTTAGGAGAGATCCTTCTTTATTTGCACAGAGTTTCTGCAATAGGTTTTCTCCTTAGGGGAATGTGTAGAGTTGTTTGAATTTATTGAGAATTTTCCTTTTGTTCTCATAATGATTACCCGGCCTCATCATTAGTGGGCCGCCTTCTTGATTTTGTGGGGCCCATGTGTTTTGTAACCCATGGTCCCATGAAATAAGTTGTTTGACGTTTTCTTCCACTGTCCTTTCATATATATATATATATATATATATATACACACACACACACGTGTGGGCTTCACTAATAGTTTCCCCTTCCTTTATTTCAGGAACAATGGCTTCTCTTCCATACTTTCCCTTTACTCGCTCGGAGGCGGCTTTTCCTCAATCACCATCGGACGAAGAAGCGATGGCAATGATCAGGGCTCATGACCCGGATTGCACCAACTTACTTTTATGGGGAACCTGGTACGGGCATATCATCCGCGGTCGCCGAAGCTTTCTTTGCGAGGTGCCAACAGAACCTCTCCGCCCGTTCTTGCCGATGGACCGTCCACTGACTGCTTTTGCTGTAGAGGTGGCGGATTGGACTCCTACAGGCCGGCTCGAGCCGTCAACAGTTGGGATACCAAACCAACCTATGCCGGCCATAGATATCTTGGGGCATCGTATTTGCCAAGACGAAGCCCAGCCCTGGGGACAAGTCTACAAGATAGGGCTTACCCCTCACCATCCCATAGGTTGTCTTCTCTGGGCTCGTTACATCCTGTCCGCCCATCGTGCGCGACTGCAGAGGGTCGGGCTTTACCAAGCGGTGTATGCGTCCCTCTTCCATTATCAATCTCCTCACGTGTGGTGGGTTAAAGCCTTCCTTAATCAATGGAATCTTCCCACCAACACTTTCTTATTAGGAGACCGTGAAGTTTCGATTTCTTTGGAAGAGTTTCGCGAGATCTCGGGTTTACCGATCAGGGGAGCACCTTACGAAGAATTGTTGCCCTCTGAAGAGTATTCCTTCGAGACTGTGCCCGCTACGCTTGACGGCTTGTCGATTGAAAATGCCGTCCGCCACAAGTACCCGAGTCTAATCAAGACTCTGGGGATTTTTGAGAAGCTGTTCATAGAGTCAGAAGAACAGGGCGTCACTTTTAAAAGTTTTATCGCCTGCTTCCTTCGTGGAGATGTTCTATCAAAGGCGGCTCCAAAGTTCGCGAATATCAACGACCCCTTCGGGTTTGGTTTAAATAGGCTACTAGCTAGAGAAGAGGATTTGCCCCAGTTCTACATTCCAGTCTTGTCGGCTGTACCTTTCGAGTCGATCGCAGCTCCTGGAATGGATGAAGAAACTTTCTTCATCGGTTTTATCAGCGTTTGGCTCAGTTGGTTTGTCGTTCCAACGCACCGTCGATTCATGAGAGCCTCGGTCATTTACCCTGCTCTTCACATTGTCGAAGGGACGCGATTAGCCGTGGGCATTGCAGGGCTGTCGCATCTGTACCATGGGCTAAGCACTGCAGCTAATACCTCAACCCCAGGCGTGAACGTACTAAGTTTCTCTCTTCATTATTTTACGTCATGGATTGAGATGCACGTGCTAGGGGCATTTGCTGCGCACCAGAGACCCGGCTTTTATGGTGCTTATACCTTTCCGCGGCTTATGAGATTGGTGGACGCTTCTGCTCCTGACCCGACTCAATTAGGGGCTCTTCGTATGCTGCTCAATCCGTATGCTAACGAAGGCGAAATGGTATTTAATGATCGAATCCTCTCTGCTCCCTCAGGACCTGTTCAACAGTTGTTTGATTTATCGAAAGAGGGAGCACCATCCTTGAAGCCCAAGGAAGCCATGCACCTGTACTCGATCAGACCCGGTTATCTGGTGTTCCCTCGAAACGATGCGGCTCTTTTCATGCGGTACAATCCACACCGCTTTACCCGGCAATTAGGATATAACCAGGGTGTCCCTTTCGAGGCATTCATGGTGGAGCCCAGCCCTTCTTTGGAAGCTGTTCGTGACGCCACTCACCATTTCATGAGGCTGAACACCGGTTCTCATTTCATGATCCCCAAGGCCGACTACATTCCGAGGTGCGTGGGGGCTTTCACGGGTTGGTATCGCCACCGGGTTAGTCCAATCATTGCTGAGGAGAGGAGGATACTTTTTGGGCTTAGAGCTCCCGCCCTGCTCCAGGCTACGGGAGTCCCGTTGCTACCGCGGACAATGGTTCGCCCTCCCTTGAGGGATACTGGTATCATACTTATTCCTGAGTCGGCGGAAGTGGACTTGACTCCGACAGTTGGTATGCCGATGCGCACTAGAGCTCAGGCAAGGTCTTCTGATAAGGCGCCAGTAGCAGTTTCATCAGCTACGGCGTCAGCAATGGCAGTGTCATCATCGGTAGCACTGCTGAGAGAGGATACTGAAGGCGAAGTGGATTAACGTCGCACCAAAGCACCGAGGGGAAAGAAGCGATCGTCTTCTGGTGTTAGTTCTGGATCAAAGATGCGAAAGAAGACGGTCACCAATCTGCTTGACTTTTTAGTGGAATCCGAGCCTATCTTTCAAGATGAACCAATAGCTATGCAAGAGCCGGATGGTGGTCTTCTTTTTCCAGGTTCATCTGCCGAGGAAGCCGCACAATTGGCTGAAGCTATAAGACGCTCCCAGGATGAGACTGAAAATGTGAAGGTCCCGAAGAGGCCTTATCCTGCCGTCATCTTCTACGAAGATCCTCCATCGATACGGCGGATATTTATAGGTCCTTTAGAAGAGGGAGGCGAGATAGCCCTTAAGCAGCCTATCTCGGTCGATACCGAAGACGCGCTGTCGTTGTGGACTGGTGGCCACGAGTCTACCCTCGAACCCCGGCGAGCATACCTCCTCAGGAAGGAACGTCGGCTTGAAAAAGCCATATTAGAGGCATCCTGGTGTATCAGTATGCATGATTTCTGTATTTTTCCTTTGGCGAATAATTTGTTTCGCTTTTTATGTCTTCTTATCTTTGTAAAACTTTTGCAGGGACTTCGGCCATGACAGAGGATCAGAGTTCGAGTCGCGCCTTGACTATGGACTCTGTAAACATCCCCGATGAGACACCAGTAAGTGTGGAGGGGTTGATACAGCTGTTCTTCCTGCCACGGAGCTCCCATTGGTGGTTTCCGTTCTCCCGGTGCTTGCTCTCCCGGAAGAGGCATCTTCATTGGCCGCAGATTCAATGGATCTTTCTGGGGACGGCCCGGGGACTATGGGACAGGTAGTCGAGGCCACCGTCCTTTCATTGGAGCCTACAGTGGTGGCCGCTGCTCCTCAATTGGAAGCTGTTATACCGGCCCATATCCCCGATGATGCGCCTGAAGGTACAGTGGAAGCTGCCGAAGCGGCTATCCCTCCTGTTCAAAGCGGGAGGAGCATCGAAGGTAGCCTTCTATATTTTATTTTAATAATCTCTCCATCATCTGAACTTTTCTGTCTTTTCAGAATTACGCGGGTTGGCAGCGTCTATCGCTGATCTGTCTCCTCGAAAATCCTTTTAGCGTTTGCTAGAGATGGTCGCTCCGCAGGAAATATCCCCTCAACGCATCGTCCTCTCTTCCGGGCAAGGTTAGTGTTATTTTCCTTCTTCTCACGGAATTATTATTATTTCATATAACGATACTGATGTCTTCTGCAGTTCTGGAAGCCGATGACGAAGTTGAGATTCTTGACTGGCCTGGGGATCTTTTGGACCCTTCTAGCATGACTGCGGGTAAGTAAAGTTTCGACGTTGTTCCATCTGCTCTTTTCTTACAAGTCTCGCTGATTGTTTATAAATCTTAACAGCTTTACCAGTTCTTACCACGCTGGAATCTCGCATCGTCATGCCAGCTGGCTCTTATGCTCTACGTGCCTCTGAACGGATGGCAAAGCTAAGCCTTCACTCTTTGTCAGCTCTGATCGAAAACCTTCGTGCTGGTAGTTTGATCACGGCCGAAGAATTTGTCGCCGAAGCCAACAGTTCTCTCCCCTTTCTTGCTGCTTACCATAGCGAAACATTGGTGCAAGTCTGGGTTGAGTTTTGTCGTCGGGTGGAGGCTTGCTTGCATAGTCTTGAATGTATGCGCCTTCCTTCAGAGGTTGTGGCTGCAAAGGCGAGCTTGCGGGGGCTAATTGAACGGTGTGCCGCAAATATGATGTCATGCGAGAAGAGGCTCAGCCGAAAATTTTCAGAGAGGAAGCTGGCTTCAAATGCGCTGGGGGAACTTCAAGCTGAACTTACGGCCAAGACCACTCGTGCGTATGAACTCTGGCGGGTGCTTCAAGAAGCTATCGGGGAGGTGGTAGCTATTGATAAAGCCGTCAGTTTTACCCGCGAGATGGTCAAAGCCCACAAGGTCACTGAACAGGAGCTTGAAAGTCGGCTTGCATCGTACGAGGCCCAACAGTCTCAAGCGGAGGCCCGTCTCGTAGTGATAACAAATTATGAAGCCGAGGCCCAGCGGAAAAAGGATGAACTGATAAATCTGTTACATCGTCCGCCGGCTTGAAAAATTGTATATTTTTCCTTTTATTCTTCTTTTGTACATACTCCTAAATGAGAGTATTTTTTTTATTCTTTCATAGATTGTAATTTGTATTCATTTTGATTCATAAATAAAAGGCATATTTTTCTTGTCTCCCTCTGTCATTTATCCTCTTTGTTGTTTTGTCGCTATGTTACTCTGGGAAGCGTAGAGAATATTTCGTCCTAGCCTTCTTGTAGGGTATCGATGGCTTAGGAAGCAGGTTCTGGTCTGCTGCCCAAGACTTTCCAACTTTATGAGTCGTGAGGATCTCAAAAATATTTTTCTCCCTACGAGTCAAGAGGATCTCGTAGGTGTATTTTCTCTTTAGGAATCGTGAGGATTCCTAGGTGTGTTTTCCCTTGAGATTCATAAGGATCTCACAAGAGAGTTTTTCCTGCTTACGAGTCGAGAGGACTTGTAAGTGATTGATTCCTTTCTTGTCGGAGAGTGTAGACTGTAGAAAATCTACCTTGACCTCTCTGCGAGGAAATGATGGCTTGGGAGACAGGGTTAGGATCTGCCACCTAAGACTTTTCAACTTTATGAGCCGTGAGGGTCTCATAAAGAATTTTCTCCCTACAGGTCGAGAGGATCCCGTAGATGTATTTTCTCCATAGGAATCATGAGGATTCCTAAGTGTGTTTTCTCTTGAGAGTCGTAAAGATCTCACAAGAGAATTTTCTCCTTACAAGTCGAGAGGACTCGTAAGTGATTTTGAGTTGACCTACTCCTGAGTCAAAGCATTGGTTTGACGGGGAGTTTCAAAGGTTTACTCTGGCTGTTTCCTACAGAGTCAGAATTGACTTTAGCCGTGTTCTACGGGGCCAGGAGGGGTTGACTTTGGCCATACGGGGTCAGGATTGACTTTAGCCATACGGGATCAGGAGTTGCTCTGGCCGTTTCCCACGGGTCAGGATTGACATTAGTCATGTTATACGGGACCAGGATTTGCTCTGGTCGTTTCCCACGGGGTCAGGATTGACTTTAGCCGTATTCTACGGGACCAGAAGGTGCTCTGGGCATTTCCCACGGGGTCGGGATTGACTATAGCCGTATTCTACGGGACCAGGAGGTGCTCTGGGCGTTTCTCATGGGGTCAGGATTGACTTTAGCCGTGTTCTACGGGACTAGGATTTGCTCTGGCCGTTCCCACGGGGTCAGGATTGACATTAGCCGTGTTCTACGGGACCAGGAGGTGCTCTGGGCGTTTCCCACGGGGTCAGGATTGACTTTAGCCGTGTTCTACAGGACCAGGAGGTGCTCTGGGCGTTTTCCACGGGGTCAGGATTGACTTTAGCCGTGTTCTACGGGACCAGGATTTGCTCTGGCCGTTTCCCACGGGGTCAAGATTGACATTAGCCGTGTTCTACGGGACCAGGATTTGCTCTGGCCGTTTCCCACGGGGTCAGGATTGACATTAGCCGTGTTCTACGGGACCACGATTTGCTCTGGCCGTTTCCCACGGGGTCAGGATTGACATTAGCCGTGTTCTACAGAGCCAGGATTTGCTCTCTCGGTTGTCTGTGAACCGTCGAGGTTTGAAACAAGGACTTTGCCATGGCTCCAAGGTTGATTGTCGCGTCTGAATCCTGCTGGAATGACGAGGAACACTGTTGGTGATCTCTAGGCTGTCTGTGAACTGTCGAGAATTGGAACAGGGACTTTGCTATGGCTCCAAAGTTGATTGTCGCGTCTGAATCCTGCGAGAATGAGGAGGAACGCTGTTGGTGATCTCTAGGCTGTCTATGAACCGTCGAGATTTGGAACAGGGACTTTGCCATGGCTCCAAGGTTGATTGTCACGTCTGAATCCTGCAGGAATGAGGAGGAACGTTGTTGGTGATCTCTAGGCTGTCTGTGAACCGTCGAGATTTGAGGAGGAACGATCATTGTTTGGCGCACAGCGCCAAACGCGCCACATGCTCCTCACGTGTGCGCTATTTCACAGAAGCCCTCAGCGCTCCAAGTCTGCCGCACAGCGCCAAGCGCGCCACGTGCTCCTCACGTGTGCGCTACTTAACAAAAGCGCTCTGCGCTCAAAGTCTGGCGCACAGCGCCACGTGCTCCTCACATGTGCGCTACTTAATAGAAGCGCTTTGCGCTCATTGACTGGCACTCAGCACTAAGCATGCCACGTGATCCTCACGTGTGCGCTGAGAGAACATAAATTGTTCTTTAAATGACAAAGCCCCAGAGCTGTAATGAGTGCTCAACACTCAATAAAGACAAAAAGTTTGTCAGAACTCAAACCAATACTAAGCATTGCTAAATGTCTAACATTTTAAATGAATGGGCCGAGCCCAAGTTGGCCATAGATCCCTAATTCAGATTAATTGAGCCCATATGCTCAAAAATCTTTGATCTTAGTCCCAAATTGGACTACAGATCTCCCAACCAATATTGGTTCAAGGGTACATCTCTTCACTCCTTTGATATTTGTCGTTGTAATCCTTCAACGTCTTCAGAGAGGTGACGGGTCCCGACAACCAGACATTACATGGACGGTGGGGTCCTTAAACTCATGGACTATGATGTCCTTAAACTTTACAGACTATGATGTCTCTAAACTACCATGGACTGTGGGATCCTTAAACTCATAAACTACGATGTCTTTAAGCCTTATAGACTATGACGTCTTTAAACTGGACCGCAATGTCCCTAAACTAAAACAATAGAGCCCAAATATTCTTTTGTTGGATCTAAATGATCCCGTTAAGTTGATCTTAGTCTAAAATTAGACTAACGTATTCTTAACAAATGGTTAAGTTGATCTTAGTCTAAAATTAGACTAACGTATCCTTAACAAACGTTTAAGTTGATCTTAGTCTCAAATGAGATTAACGATCCTTAAACCCAAACCCAAACCCAAATCTAAGAAAATACGGATTTGGACTAATCCACGCCTTACGGGCGACAACATAAATTAGTCTCCGTATACAATCCACGGGCAACCAAAAATAAAACAAACACACACGACACGAAGTGACCATCTGGAGAAAGAGAAAGTGGCTACCGCGATGCGACAGCGTAATTAACTGCAGGGGCTTGTGCCTGCAGGGAAGAGCGTCCCTACAATCAAAAAACCCCTCAAATGAAGGGGAATCTGATGAAGTCTGCTACAACGGCCGCATCCGTCTAAACCTCCGATATTCGGTGCCATAAATCAACTTGGCATTTTCGGAGAGGTGGACGGATAAATCCAAATAGCATCTGCCCCCAAATTCAGATAAGACGTTTGTCTTTCCCGATATTTCGGCGGAGAACAGATTCTGGCATGCCCGGTAGGACCTTTTCCTCTTTCCACTCCACACTTCGTGTGTCGTGTTCGCGAACGAATCACGGTTTGATATGGTTGCCCTTGGATTTGAGGTACTAAGATTTGGTGTCTTGCTCCGTGCAGAAAAAGAAGATCAATGGCTTCTAACTGCTTCAGCTACAACAATTGCAACAACTCCCACTCCGTCCTCGTTAGAAGAGTGACCTACGGGCCTCAAGCGTCCTCCCTTTTTACGATGCCGGTGGACCAGGTGATGCAAGCCACCACAGGGCTATTCTTTGGGACCATGCTCCCACCAATGAGCTTCAATGACCCAATGCCGTTGCATGAGGCTCCGAAGAAGTCAGTCTTTGATTGGTTTGCAACTACTGCGGCCCCTCTCAATAGGTCGCCCAAATCCAACGCCTCAGTTTTCAACAGATTGGGCCAAAACTCTAATAGGCCCGCGAAGAAACCTGTGATACCTGAAAGGGTTATCCCGAAACGGATAGCTATCCCTGCTCTAGTGGAAGAAGTCATAAAAGCAGCTTCTCTTGCTAAAAGATCAATCTTTGCGAGACTGGCTGCTCCAACTCCCGTTCCGGGCGAAGTCACCAATGCCGCTACCCCTGCTCGAAAGTCTGCCTTCGATAGGTTGACCATCCCTTCTCAACGGACGTCGGTCTTTGATAGGCTGGCACCAGCAGCAACCCTTTACCAAAACAGGGGGCATGATGAAGCCACCCTCGTAACTGAGCCAGTGCCATTTGCAAAACATGCTCGATGTCGCCACTAGCGCCGAGTGAGGAAAGCTGGGGGCAGTTCCCTTTCTGGACTGACTCTACTAGCTCCAACGGTGGAAGCTGATGCTGCTGTTCCAACTGAGAACGGCTTTGAACTACTTAACAAGGTGCGCAGGAATTCGCCAACTGTCGTGCTAAAAAAGTCTCCTTCGCCTGTTGAACAGATCACAAAGGCGAAGCCAGAGCAGCCCCTCAGCGGCTGTCCTCCAAAATCCACAGGATCTGGCGAAAAGTCCAAGACTCTGTAACCAACAAAGACTATTCCCGCCGACAGAAAAAGATGAAAGCTCGGCAAGAGAAGGACCACCCTATCATACCACAGGAGATGCCATCTATTTGGGTGCCCGCTGCAATGGTTCCCTCAACTTCGACCGCCCATAAAAGAAGGAGGCCGGAGAAAGTCTCCATGTCCGCGACAAATCTTAAGAACACTGAATCTAAACGCCCTAAGTCTGGGGGTATGGTGGTGCACACTGTTTATATGGCATCCGGAAAAGAGGATAGCCGTATCTCTACGGGCCATCGACCGCTCACCAGATCCGTAACAAAGGCCCAGGGGCAACAGCAAAAACTCCAGGAAATGTTAACATAGATGGCCGTACTCACTGGGTCAAAAGAAAGCCCGGAAACGTCGTCAGAGCAGCGTCATGAACAAGAAACTGATGCTGAGTTCCTCCTGTTGAAGTCGAAAATTGCACCCCGGTTGACTAAGTCAAAGTCAAAGTCAACCCCAAGCCAAATGGGCCCATGCCCAGGTCGAGTCCGAACATGAAGCGGCCGGCCCTCCCCATGCCAAAATGAAATCATGTAATAAATAATTTTTATGTAATTTTTTATGCATGAATGTAAACAAAATGGGCATAAAGCCAAATTTTTGTAATCCCATGACTTATGTGCAAAAAGAAATAACACATGAAACATGGGATAGGCAAAATGCCATTTTGTAAAGCCCAAGGGGCTATATGTAAATGTGTAAGCCTATATAAGGCAACATGATGATGAATAAAGGAGACTTTTTCATTCCCCCAAAAACTAGGATTCTTTGTGCCTCCTGCTCCTTCATCAAGGTTCTAAACCTTCTTCCTCTTTTTCAATTAAATCAAGAGTTTTACTCTTCCTTTTCCAAAACTAAATGGTTTTTTACCACAAAACACACAAAGGGGAACTTAGATCTTCCATCAGATCTTTAAAATAAGAGATTTTCAAAATCTCATACTTCTTGTTCTTTAAGACCCAGCCAACAGAGGAGGAAGGAGGAGACCCATCTCCAAAAATCCCATCTTAGGAAGATCCAGAGCGAAAGGGAGAAACAAAGCAGCACCCTCTGATCATTTCTAAACTTTTTAGGAGTTTAACTCCACAAATCAGGAGTACAGCTCCCAGTGCAGAGACCAAAGTCCCCTTACTGTTTGACGCCCGGCGTCCAGCACCCAGAGCGCTAGCGCCCACGTGCTGAGCACGTGGTGCGCCCAACGCCCAGAGCGCTCGCGCCCACGTGCCGAGCACGTGGTGCGCCCAGCGCCCACGTTCCAAGCATGTGGTGCGCCCAGCACCCAGAGCGCTCGCGCCCACGTGCCGAGCACGTGGTGCGCCCAGCGCCTAGAGCGCTAGCGCCCAGCGCCTGCGTGCCATGCACGTAAGGCACTGGCCCCGACACATCCTTTGGATGCCCTTTCCCTTTATATATATATATATACACACACACACACACACACATACACACACACACATACTCCACGACACTGTCCCTGTTAGAAAAAAAAATTTAACGGGGCACTGCCCCTCACCCCGGAAGGGGGCTGCTAGCCCCCTTGACCCCCAGCCAGCTATCCGGGTAGCGGGACCCCCGTAAAAACTCTGAGGGGCCCCCGATTTATCCAAAACCCCTCCAAAACACAACACTGCACATTGAGTTCGCATGACCAATTTAACCCGTTAATCGGAGGTTCCCTCGTCCCAAAGGCGAGGGGTAATTAACGACAGCTTAGTCCGCGGCTGCCGGAGATTCGGATCCCCACAATCAATAAACCCCCGCCTACGCTAGGCAGGGGGAATCTGTAGTACGCCTGACAAGCGCGCGTGTATTCCCATCTCAATGGGGTGACGAAAAACACCCTACACCTCCGTAGAATCCTCAAAAAGAAAGACAGTGAGGACATGGAACAAGCTGCTAACATAAAACGAATGGCGCTTTTATTCTATGACATGGTCGGGATGATGTTACAGCCGGATCCTCCAGCTGAAGACCCTCCGATTATTCTTGAAGACGATAGGGGAGAGACATCAAACCCTCTTCCGGCTTGTTCAGCAGCCAAAAAGGAGACCATTTCTAAAGCTGCCCTGTATGACTATATCGCGCAACAAATACGAGCTCATCAGGCGAATGAAGCGGCCGACCAAATTGTTAAGACTGGAAGACCATATCCGGGTTGGTACGACCAAATAAAGTACCCGCCGGGATATACGATCCCTAAATTCCATGTATATAAGAGGACGGGAAATCCACACCAGCACGTTGCTCAATTCAGGGCCTTGTGCGGAAACACCCGAGGTGACGACAAACTGCTACTTCGCCAGTTTGTTGGCAGCTTGTCGGAGATAGCGTTTGAATGGTACTCTGAGCTCCCAAACGATTCCGTTAAGACATTTGCAGAAATGGAGTTACTGTTCACACAAAGGTTCGCAAGTTCTAGCGAGCGCACCCCGATCACCGCATTAATTAACGCCAGAGTGAAGCCAGGTGAAACATGGGTGCAGTGCGCGATACAGTGGCGGAATCTATGGTCGAAGTGCGGGCAGCGCATCGAAAAAGCGCCTGCGGTAGGCATGTTCATGGGTACTCTTGATCCGCAGGCGACCATATCCCAGTTCATGATGTTTTTCAAACCGACTACCTTTCAGACCTTGATTGATAAGCTAGCCCAAATAGACCAGATGGGTCATAAGCCTTCCTTTTCAAAGACAGAACCACGGAATGAAAAAGGCAAAGGGAAAGCCACCTTTGTCGCCAATACTCAACAACAGCCAAGCGACTTAAAACCTGTTGTTTGCCAAAGCAACGTGCGTTCACGCCAATCCCTCGAAGAGAGAGTGGGATGTCCTTACTCATTTCCCCGATATAAAACAAGGAGACTGTTCGAGCTGGCAGTGCGCAATAGACTCGTCAATCTGCCAAAGCCAAGACGTCCACTGCAGCCAGGTGATGCCAACAATCCTAATTACTGCCCTTACCACCGAGCAGTAAGCCATCCAATTAAAGATTGCTTCATTTTCAAGGGCTGGATTGAGGACCAATACCAACAAGGAAAATTTGCACTGTCCGAGAATTGGAAGGTAAGCCCGCCCCAGCCGCACGCTCCTAAAAAGGTGGACACACCGGGGACATCGTGCTCTTTTATAGAAGAAGCTCCATGGGAGGTTGCTCTTTCAGCCAAGACGAAAAGAATGCTGAAGGATCTTCATACATGCCCAGCAATCAGGTAGAAAAGTCCGCTAGAATCCAAGGTCATTGAAGGAAAGCTGAAACCTCACCCAACGCCAAGAGTTGGTAGCGATAATCAAAACGCTCAGGCCCAGCCGTCAAAGTCTTCGAAGAAGAAGAAGACCAAATAGCCCGTCCAACCCAAAGACAGCCGTACAGGTCTGCAAAAATACATCGATGCACTGGAAGAATATAACCAGAAGGCACGGACCTCAATCACATTGGACGAATTCTTTAAGCATGTTCTTGAGAATGAAGATGATGACGCTGATGAAGGAGACGATTCTTTAGAAGGGCCTGAAGATTATGTGGCGAGCTGCCACATGATCTCTCACTCGATAAAAGTTGAAGAAGCTCCTGATGCAAAAAAAACTGGGGGCAGATCCTGAAACGGAACTCCTAGAACCATCAGACGAGATGATTGACATGATGTTGAACGAAGCATGTCAAAAGAGCATTGATCGAGAGCGCGGACTGGCTATATTCGAAAAAGCCAAACGCCGGCGACTGAACGAAAGGATTGAAATACCGCAACTGGATAGGAGCACTTTGGCGGCCAGCAAAAGCAGGTTCAAGACAAAGAAACGATTTGCTAAAGCCCTGTCAATGGGAATGAAGTTACTCTCTTTCAGAGGAAAATCTCCTAGCGGTATACACCTTGATGAAGCGGATGTACATCTTAACTTCTGCTTATACCATCAGAGGATTGCACACCCTACCGAAGAGTGCATAGCCTTTAAAAACTGGTGGCAGGGTATGATGCCCACCGACAACACGTTCAGCGAGTGAAGCGCAAGGCTCGTCGGGAACAGAGAAGCACAACAGATGAGCACAAAAGAACTACCGGCAACTGTCACATGGTTGATTCCGGGGGATCGCAAGTTCTCACCTTCAGGAGCGATTCGGATGAAGAAATAGCCCTCGGTCCTCTCTTCAAGGAATCCATCTCTGAAGCAAAGGGGATGAAGACCTGTGAGAACATTCAGCTGCGCAATCGCACATTACCCGAAAAGAATCTCGGACCCGCAAACAGGGGATCGGATAGAAAGGATAAAAGGAAAGAAAAGGTCTCTGAGGATATCACCCTCGATGACCGAGTCGTCGAAGAGCTGGCAGCCAAGAACCCGCCCAAGAAAAACAAAGTGGATTACAACGTTTTGGCACACCTGAGGAAGATACCCTCACAGCTAAGCATTCTCGATGCCCTTCTGCTATCCAAAGAGGCGAGAGATTCTTTGATCAAGGCATTACAAGAGCCTGACCAGTTTCAAGCTTTCCTCGTCGAAGAAAAGATGAAGGACGAGTTGGAAGAAATTCATACAGCTAACATCACTTTCGGTGACGAAGATCTCCTTCTCGGAACGTGTGAGCACAACCGTCCCCTATATGTCACCGGATACTGCCATGATATCAAGATAAGGAAGATTCTAGTTGATAATGGGCCCTCTATCAATCTCCTAAATATAAGGGTACTAAAAGAAATCTGCATGAGCGTTCAACACCTCGCTCAGGATAAAATCACTATCTCCGGGTTCGACTCCCAGTCATCACGGACGCTCGGGTCTGTGATACTAACGTTACGCTTTGGGCTGCTCGTCACTGACATCAAGTTTCACGTCATTGACGCCAAGACTTGCTACAACGCTTTGCTCAGCAGGCCTTGGTTACACGAGTACAACATTATCCCTTCTACACAACATCAGTGTATGAAGTACTTCAAAGATGGTCTCGAGTACACCGTGACAGGGGAGCTGAACCCATTCTCCGTGAATGAAGTCCGCAACTACGAGGACGCAAAGTACTTTCTGCCAGATTTTGAAGACACGGAAAGATGCCATAAACTGGAGAATAAGCAAAAAGCTATTACCACCATTCCGGTCTTCGGGAGCGATACCGAGGAGGAAGAAGAGATAGTCTATTCGAGACCTCCCCGATACAACAAACCGGGACCGTCTACCCCTATTCTGGTCTTTGGCAGTGACTCTGAATATGAGGTCAACACAGTATTCTCGGCTCGTCCATCAGTGCAAGCCTTCACTGGAGATGATCAGAGTTTGCAGATCGCCATGGTTCCGCAAAGCATTACAAAGAGCTCGACGCACTTGATACCTACAGTGTGCAAGAACTGCAGACATTCTACGTCCCTCCCAGGCGAAAAGATGAAAAGGTGATCCTTTTTTATCAATCCGCGGAAACCAAAGTGGAGAAAGAAATCCGGTATGGCGCCGATTCTACGCTTGACAGGCTCCAGCCCATCCGTCTGCCCAGATACTACACAGAAGGATTAAAAAGGCTGTTGAGGCACCAAGGCGTACCCTTGAATCAGACCGCGCGACAAGCCCAGTTCTACAAAAGAATCTAGAATGTCCCTGGAACTCAGGGAAAATTGTCCAACGGGAGAATGGAAACGACCGAGCTCGGATATGTTCAATCCAAGAAACGGGAGCGATTCCATGGCTGCTACGTTATACATGATTTCGATGAAGAAAGAGATGCTCTGTTAGAAGACACTAACCCTGAACCAAAACGAGGTCTCGCCATGAAAGTGCCAAGTCCGTCGTTCGAAGAACAGATGGAGAAGCTAATAAGGGAAGCGGGTCAAAAGATCCGGGATGACCATAGCCGCGAAATGTCCATCTATGAAAAAGCCAGAACGCATCGCCTCCTTCAGCAGGCTACGAAAAATGACGATGCCCTTCGTTTCCAGCCCGTCATACGGAAGACTCGACGCGGAGGCAAAAATAAACTGAAGAACGGAAAAAATGTTCGACAGCAGCAAAGCGGGTCTAAGAAGCCTCGCGATCAAAAATTGAGCAGCCGGGATTCATCTCTTATAAAGAAGATGGGTCAAGCATACTCTTTTCCCCAAGACAAGACAAGGAAGATATTCGATCTTGTCATGAAACATCAAATGATTACACTCCCGGAGTCCAAACATCCTGAACAAGCAGGCGAGATCTCTCACCCGGATTTTTGCTCCTATCACCGAGCGATAGGACATCCTCTTGAAGACTGGTTCACATTCAAAGACTGGGTAGAAGATAAGTATCAGCAAGGCAGGTTTGCTTTATCCAGTAGTTGGAGGGTAACCCCGCCACAGAAGTATGAACTGAAAGACACATATACAGCGAGAGTAGAGCCGGATCAACGTCGGTCTTAGAAGCGATCTCACACATGTCACGTAATAACACTGACAAAAGAAGGAGTGCCCGAGAATATGGATGACCTCTCCTAGTGCTTTGAAAACGATGATGACGAAGTGATCTCAAAGTTTCCACCGGCACCAAAAGAACTGGAAGATGGGATACATACTACGGCAGATAACCTCAAAAAAATCGACTTGGGGACGGCAAACGACCCAAGGCCAACGTTTGTCAGTGAGCTGCTGTCTAAGAAACAGGTGGCTACACTCAAAGACATGCTCATGCAGTATAAAGACTGCTTCGCATGGAACTATTCCGAAATGCCAGGATTAGATCTAGAAATAACCGTCCTCAAATTGGAGATATCTCCGGACATCAAGACAGTCAAACAAGCGCTGAGAAGAATGCGACTCGAACTTGAAATGAGCATCAACGCTGAGATCAAGAAGCTAATCGACTCCGGCTTCATCCAAGAGGTTCAGTACCCTAGCTGGATTGCCAACATCGTCCCAGTGATGAAGAAAAATGGGACGGTGCGCATCTGCGTAGACTTTCGGGACCTCAACAAAGCATGTCCGAAGGACAACTTCCCCGTACCGATTACCGAGCTGATGATAGACAACACGTCCACTCACGAAGTTTTTTCCTTCATGGACAGGTCAACAGGGTACAATCAAATAAAGATGCACCCCGAAGACCGAAAGCATATCACTTTCCGGACCCCGCTAGGCATATTCTGCTACAAAGTGATGCCTTTCGGTCTGAAGAACGCCGACGCTACCTATCAAAGGGCCATGACGAAGATTTTCGATGGCCTCATACATGAAGTCGTCGAATGCTATATCGACGACCTTGTGGTAAAAAGCAAATCGCACGAGGAGTATTGGGAGCATCTAAAAATAGTGTTCCAATATCTTCGGAAATACAACTTGAAGATGAACCCTCTGAAATACGCGTTCGGAGTTTCCTCGGGTAAATTCCTAGGATTCATCGTACGACATCGAGGCATTGAAATAGACCCGTCGAAGATCAAGGCGATCATGGAAATGCCCTCGCCAAGAACTCTCAAGCAACTGCGGTCTCTCCAAGGGAAGCTCGCGTATATTCGGCGGTTCATAGCCAATCTTTCCGGCAAATGCCGTCCCTACAGTCATTTGATGAAGAAAGAAACCTCGTTCATTTAGGATCGCAAATGCCAAAGCGTACTGGACGAAATCAAGCGATACTTGCAGAATCCGCCAGTACTGACCTCTCCGGTCAAGGGAAAACCCCTCATCCTGTACACAACAGCCCTTGAAGGTTCTTTAGGCGCGTTATGGGCACAGGAGAACGACCAAAGGAAGGAGAGAACCCTCTACTATTTGAGTCGAGTTCTCCTGGGGGCAGAAATGTGGGGAACTGACATAATCGGGCCCATCCAGCATCGTCAAGAGGCCATTGGTTCATACTGGCGACAACTGATTACTTCTCCAAGTGGGCAGAAGCAGTACCACTAAGAGAAGTGAAGACGGAGAATATCCTCCATTTCTTCAAGACACACGTCATCTATCGGTTCGGCACTCCGCGACGGGTTATCTCCGATAACGGGCCGGCCTACAGAAGTCACAAAATCAGCCACTTTGCACAACAGTATAATATAGACTGGAGATACTCTTCGGTCTATAATCCCCAAGCTAATGGTCTAGCTGAGACTTTCAACAAGACCTTGACGAAGATCATAAAGAAGACGGTGTCTCGAATTAGGAAGAACTGGCATAAGAGACTGCATGAAGCTCTCTGGACGTATCGAACCACATTCAAAACGGCCACAAACACAATGCCGTATGCATTGGTATTCGGCGCTGAAGCAGTACTCCCCTTGGAGATAGAGCTACCCTCCTTACGAGTAGTAGTTCATTATGAGCTAACGGACGAAGAGAATGCTCATCTTCGGCTGGAGGAGCTCGACGCCCTCGATGAAACTCGGCTCATTGCGCAGCAAAACCTGGAGGCTTACAAAGCAAAGATGATGCGCTCGTACGAAAGATTGACCAGGCCGAGAACATTCCACCAAGGCGAACTCGTGCTGGTCGTAAAAAGACCTATGATCCCTAATCGTGCCAAACGGGAGAAATTCGAGCCAAACTATGAGGGCCCATATATCATAGACAAGGTCTACCAAGGTGGGGCTTACTTGCTCATGGATATGCATGGAGAAAGACCTTTCAGGCCAATAAATGGCCGTTTCTTGAAGAAATACTACGCCTGACCGAGACGTCTATAAACTACTACGAACCGCAGCATCCCAAGGCTGACAAAAAAAACGGTACGTCCATAAGCGAGATGGGCACGGATGAAAACCCGTAAGGGCTCCGTGAGTAAAAACAGCAGAATTACCGGCGAGTTTATGAAAACCCGAAAGGGCGTAATCTCGTTAAAAGATACTTGCAAGGTCCTCTCGACCCTGTAAGGAGATAATACCTGCGTGAGATCCTTACGACTCACAAGAGAGCAACACACTTAGGATTCCCCACGATCCCTAAGGAGAAAAAACACTTACGAGATCCTCACGACTCGTAAGGAGAACCCTCTTATGAGACCCTCACGGCTCATAAGATTCAAAAGCCTTAAGCTACAGGGATCTGAACTTGTTCTTAAGCCGTCATACACCTCAATTTTGCCCTACAAGCGTTTCAATATTGACCCTTGTATACAATCTACGGGCACGAATAAACATTTCCCTAACAAAGTCCTACCAGCGACTAGGGATATGCTCACACGGTGAGCAACCCTTGTAAGTCCTCTCGATTTACAAGGAGAAAACACACTTGCAAGATCCTTATGACTTACAAGAGAACATACACTTAGGAATCCTCACGATTCCTAAAGAAAAACGACACCTACGAGATCCTCACGACTCATAGGGAGAAACACCTTTATGAGACCCTTACGGTTCATTAAGTCAAAAAGCCTTAGTCGACAGGATCCTAACCCTGTTTGCTAAGCCACCTTTGTTCGAATTGACAAAGGCAAATGATGATTCGCTCCTGGCAATGTCCCAATTGTAGCGATGTTGATGCCTAAATCGGTATCAGATCCCAAGTCTAAACTCGCGATAAAAATCAGCGAGCCAAAAATGCATATGAAATAGCCGAAATGATGGGGCGACTTGCAACAAAATCAGCAAGTAAAATATATGCATACAAAAACAGCCTAAATGATTAGGCAACTCGCAATAAAAAGCAGCGAGTAAAGAAAAAGAAAAATAGCCGAAATAATTGGGCACCGCGAAAAATAGCCGAAATGATTGGGCAATCGCGACTTTCGCGATATAAAAAGCTGAAATGATAGAGCATCGCGGAAAGAAAAAAAATGAAATGAAACTTTTTGCCCTACAGGCGAGTCCATACTGAGCCCTGTATACAATCCATAGGCATAAACAAAAAGGGAACCACATGTCCCCCACCAGATCCTATCAAAAGGGAAAGTCAGATCTCAACAGCAACATCTGCATCCCAAGAGATCAACAACGACATTCGTCTCGTTACAGCAGACGTAACATCAGCATAGCGGAACCACGGCAAAATCCCTAGTTCCAAATCTCAACGGTTCACAAACCTAGAGATCATCTCGACATTTGTCTCGTTACAGCAGACGCAATGTCAACAAGCGGAGCCACGGCAAAATCCCTAGTTCCAAATCTCGACGGTTCACAGACAACCTAGAGATCACTTCAACATTCGTCTCGTTACAGTAGACGCAACGTCAACAAGCGGAGTCATGGCAAAATCCCTAGTTCCAAATCTCAACGGTTCACAGACAATCTAGAGACCACCTCGACATTCGTCTCGTTACAGCAGACGCAACGTCAGCAAAGCGGAGCCACGGCAAAGTCCCTAGTTCTAAATCTCGACGGTTCACAGACAACCTAGAGACTACCTCAACATTCGTCTCGTTACAGCAGACGCAACGTCAGCAAAGCGGAGACACGGCAAAGTCCCTAGTTCCAAATCTCGACGGTTCACAGACAACCTAGAGACCAACTCGACATTCGTCTCGTTACAGCAGACGCAACGTCAGCAAAGCAGAACCACGATAAAGTCCCTAGTTCCAAATCTTGATGGTTCACAGACAACCTAGAGACCACCTCGACATTCGTCTCGTTACAGCAGACGCAACGTCAGCAAAGCGGAGCCACGGCAAAATCTTTAGTTTCAAATCTCGAGGTTCACAGACAACCTAGAAACCACCTCGACATTCGTCTCGTTACAGCAGACGCAATGTCAACAACGGCGTTTCTTCTCAACTCCAGTAGGATCCAGATACAACATCAACAACTGACCCCAGGGTCAAAACAATGGAGCCATGGCAAAATCCCTAGTTCCAAGCCTCGACAGTTCACAGGCAACCTAGAGACAACTGCGACATTCGTCTCGATACAGTAGACGCAATGCCAGCAAACGAAGCAAAGGCCAAATTCCTAGCTTCAGGGTCTTGACGGAAACTCAAATAAAACCTGAAAGACTATCGGAGATCATCCCACTCCAGCGCGGAGTGGTTATGACTCATCGGGGCTCCCAAAACTGAGCCTAACCTCAAGTAAAATGCGGCATGGAAAAATTTCCAACGCTTGCTCTTCCGACGGTCAAACTACCTAGGAAGATTACTTGAAGACGTCTTGTCCAGCCCCCGAAGGGATCAGAGACACGACAGTTGCAAGGCTACTCGAACAGCAAGATTGCCTATCGAGGAATACATCAGCCGACGCGACGGTACGACGGACAAAACCCTAGTACCACAGACCCTAACGAACCTCTGTCGTAAAGAGCATAGGTTAACTATGACGTTAGGACATTCTTGCGAGAACTTCTCGATTCGTCTCGACTCGTAGGGAAAAGCCTTAGGCAGTAAAAAAACTGTTTCCTAAGCCATCGCTACCCTGCAAAGAGTCCAAGATGGACAGCTACCTACTATCTACAGGCTACACTTACTAAAATCACATGGCGAAAACACAGCAAAGAGAAGAAAGCAACAGTGGGAAATAAAAAAAAATGTGTATCTTTTATTCATGAATTCAATTGAGTACAGGACGAATCATGTAAAAGAATAAAAAATGGATACATGTTATTCAAAAATTACAAATGTTTAATCAATACAAAGGCAGCTACTGAGAAGGAGGCGTTTTCAGTAAATCATCCAGCTGCTCACGCACTCCTCTCAGCTCCTTTTCGTGATCAGCCATCGCGGCCAGCTCCGCTTCGACTAGAGCCCGTTGCTGCAAGCATGACGAAAGTTTCTCGTCGATTTCCCGTTGAGCAACTTCGTGATTCTGCGTAACCCGCTCTAAGAAGTCGAGTTTCTGCCTTAGCGCTAGCCCGTCCGAAATACATCGTTGTAAATTGTCGAAGACGGCTCTCAGTTGCGCAGCGCTTGCTTCAACCTGGGCGCGCAGCTGGGAGGATTCACCTGAAGCTTCCTCGTGTTCCTTCCGCATTAAGGTCGCTTCTTGTTAAAAATGGCGGAGGAAGGGAACGCTCTGCTCAACCCATGCAGCCCGCTGGGAGTTCGAAGCCAACACCTCCGGAGCGGGACGCCTAAGCTCAAGCTCATGCAGGCAGGCCTCAATCTTCCTGCAGTGGTTAACCCAAGACTCAACGACGCCTTCGCTATGAAAGTTCACGAGCGTCGCCAGCATGGGATTAACCTCGGCAGCAAAATCTGCAGCAAATGCAGGGACCTCCGTGTTAAGCTCCTCGATGTACTCACTTAACATGCGCAGGCTGGTCACAGCGCCCTTGGAATATGGACGTCTGGAAAAGGGCCCTGCCGGCATTAAGATGCGAGACTCGAAGGGAGCTAGAGTCGGCGCGATTGCTGCAAAATAAATCATAGTCAGATATCGGCTTAAAAGACAAAGAAGATGTAAGAGCGATGAAGGCCACTATACCGGCTACGGCAGGTGGTAGAGCTGGGAGTAGTGGTGGCGCGGCAATTCTCTTGTCCCTTCCTTCAATTTGTAGCGCTGTAATCAATTTAAAGTTAACAACGGCAGGGTCACCCATTAAAGAAAAGAAAAGACGTCGGTTAGAAAAGATACTCACCAGCACCAGCAGGCAGACTAACTTCCGACTGGAAGGAGAAGTACGGATTCAACACTTGATACAGATGATCGAAGAGAACTCCTACAAGGTTGTGACGATGCATAGTCAGTACAAGGAAGATGACATCCACAATTTAAATTAGGCAAATCGCAAACCCATACCTTCCAGCATTTGAGAGGACATGAGAGAAGACGATGGGTCGACGACCGTCAGAGCAGCAACCGGTGACGCTTCTTCGGGTGGCACGACCTCAACGCTCACCACACATGCGTTAGAAACAAAAGAAATGCCGTCAGAAGGGATTGAAAGAGATTGCGGAATAAAAAGGAAAACAATGACCCAAGATCTACCTGATGAATCGCCAATCGAAACCGCAATAAGAGAATCACCAGGCGTAGTGACTGCTTCGTTCTCCTCCATTAGAATGGTTTCGCCGCCATGGCTTCATCCCCCGATTCTACGAGAGCTGTCGTGACACTTGCAATGCCAGGTGATGGTAGAAAACCGCAAGGGGAAAGAGTGGCAGTTGGGGCAGTCCCGGACTCCTGAGAAAGAGTGGCCACTTCGGGTTCGGTGATTGCCATCATCTCACCTACCACCTCCTTACGAGGACTTAGCCCTGCAGGGTATAATATATGAGAATCTGAAGATCAAACTCTTATAAAAGGACCCGGTGTTACGTTACTTGGGACGGACTTTCAATTGCCTCCCGAGCCGCGCGTACCGCCTGTCTATGAGTGGTAGACAGGGCAGCCGGAGCACCCTCTGGAGAAATAAGGACAGGGGAAGCAGCGCTCGAGCCTGCACCTATAGCCAAGGCGGCATTGCATTCGCTGCACGCCTCTTGCCCTTCTTTTCAACCTGAGTCGCGAGAGCTGACCTCCTCAGGACTTCCGATAAAGGAAGATCATCATCCGAACCAAGTTCTACCTCCGGCGCCGTTACGACGTCCATCATTGGCTACTTCTGCGAGACCCCTGGTAGCGACTTAGGGATAGTCGTAGCTGCAGTGGCCGGCGCTAACAATGCCGCTGCGTCACCACTCACGATTGGCACTGCACTTAGGATAACCTGAGTCGAGGTAGTCTTTGCAATAAGATGAAAAAGAAGAGTTAGTTTACCCATAAAAAAGAGGGGAATGAAGATACAGTGAGCCGAAATATACAGAGGCCCAAGGAAGCGCGAAGCCTTTCCTCCTCTTCGAAAGTCTTAAGGGAAGCTACGAGAGCCTCTTCAGTGGAGATACCTGTTGAAGAAGAAAACGCCAGTCAAAGGATAATAATTAAAACAACCGCGGAAAAATACGACTGTGCGAGGGCGATCTTGCTTGGAAGCCGCGAGGGCAGGCTCCAGATCGGTGTCATCTGGCGCCATAAATAAGCCTTCGTTAGTCCCGTACTCATTTAGGCCCTCGGTGTAAGGAGCATGAGGCTACTGGCCAAATACGACGTCTGCAGAAAGTATCGATTTCTTTTTCTTCTGCGAGCGAGCGCCGGCAGCCAACAACAAGAGCTTACGTTTGGCGGGCAACTTTGGGCGACGAGTCCCAATTTTCGTACCTACACCCGACTCAGGAGACATCACAGCTACCACTTTTACAGGAGCACGGGGTAGGGGCAGCTCAAGCATATCACGTGATAGCACAGCCGCAGCAGCTTCTCTCAAGGGAGGATGGACGATGGTCCGCTGCTTCAGAGGAACATTTGGATTACCTGCTGGGCGGTGCCCTTGCGGTCAAGCAATAATCGCTTTTCTTCTCTAATAACGGCACCCATAGAATGCTGGTACCACACCACATATACGTTCAGGGCTTTTGGAACGCACCTCGGCTCACTAATAAAGAAATTGGAGCCGGTGTTCAACCGCATGAAATGGTGCAATGCATTTCGAATACCTTCTTCTGTGGCAGCTGGCTCAACTAAGAAGGCTTCGAGCGGGACACCCTGATTATAACTTGATTGCTGGGCGAAACGGTGCAGGTTGTACCGCATGAACAACGCCGAATCGTTCTGTCTAAACACGAGAAAGCCCGGCCTGATGGAGTATAGATGAAGAATCTCCCGAGCTTTCAAGATAGAGGCCCCGTCTTTAAAAATGTCCCGCAATGGCTGCACCGTTTTTGCGGATTCCTTGCCGATAGTTAAAACCTTATCGGTAAAGGTCATGCCATCTCCTACCATGCACGGACGAAGGAGCAAACCCCTAGCTTCCTGCTGTGTCGGATTTACAATGGATGCGTCAACTAGCCGTATGATCCGAGGGAAGTTATACTTGTCGTAGAAGCAAGGCCTTTTGTGGGCACCGAAAACGCCAAGTATATGTAGCTCGATCCATGACATAAAATAATGCATCGAGAAGTTCATGTGTTGCACCCCTGGTTCAGTAGTGTCTGCCGCCAAGCTGAGGCAGTGATACAAATGGGCTAACCCAGCGACCCCGACAGCCACTTGCAACCCGTTAACCATTTGTGAGCTGGATAAAAAATGGATGGCCTCATATGGCGAGGGTGCATTGGAAGCACAAACCAGCTTAGCCATAGCCCGAGGAACCCCAAAAAGAACGCTTCTTCGTCGATCCCAGAAGCTGCAAGCTCTGTGAAAGAGACGACCGGGGTGTTGGGGAGAAAGAAATTCCTCTGATCTGCCTCCGCTGCCGGCTGATTGTCCAAACCAAAGCCAAACGGATCATCAAGCTTGGCGAACAATGCAGCTTGCTTCGATAAGGCTTCCGAACGAAGAAAGCGAGCGATGAAGTCTACGTAGCTGACTCTTCGCCCTCTGGACTCCAGAAATAGACCCTCGTAGATATTCAGCACCTTTATCAAACTCGGGAATTGGTGTTGAATAGCGTTCTCCGGGGTAAGACCCATTACCACTGATTTGGTGGCAAAGATGTACTCGTCCGGAGGAAGCAGCTCCTCGTAGTGTTCTCCCCTAACAGGTAAGCCAGAGACCTTTGCGAACTCCTCTAAAGAAATTGAGACTTCTCGATCCAACAGAAGGAAGGTGTGGGTCGGAATATTCCATTGCTCCAGAAATGCCTTGACCCACCACGCAGGAAGCGTAGAATATTGAAAGAGAGAAGCGTAAATTGAAGGATACAACCCGAGCTTCAGCAGCTGCGACTTCTTGGCCGACAAAATATAGCGGGCCCATTGCAAATACCTAGCTGGATGACGAGGAGTTAGGCCTATCATATACGGCTGTCCCCAAGGACGTGACTCACCCTGGCATATACGCCGTCCTAAAGTATCCAAAGCCGCTGGCGGCTGTACGGGTATTGCAGCCATAGAGGGCTGAAAGAGACCCTCTGAAGTCCAATTAACCTCCTCCACGATATAGTCCACTAGGGGTGGGTCGGCGTAGCGGATCGCCGAAATAGGCTCCGAAGGTGCTACGCAAGAGAAGCTCCGTCGACCTCTGATAATTTGACTATACCATGTTCCCCACAAATGAAGATTCTTTTGTTCTGGGTCATGATCTTTAATCAGTGCGAGTACTTCCCGATCAACAGGTACCTCGGGGAATCCGCTTTCCGAACAGACGAACGGGAAAGAAATGTCGAAAGACATAGTACCTGCGCAAAAAAGAGCAAAAAATTAGCCGTCAATGCTATAGCTCAAGTCTTGGCACTTGGTACTTTAATTTCGTACCACGCTGTAATGCAGTGAAAGGGGACCCACACAATCTAGATGATGGTTCATTATTAATAAAACAGTCTCATCATTTGATGAGACAGTCATTAAATGAGGAAATCCTAAGAGGATTCTCATTTAATGAAGGACCCTCGGGCCAAGAAGTAAATCTCCCTTGAGAACAGTGCTCTTCAACAGATATGACATCTGTTATGATTAATGATGAAGGAATAAAAATTCCCCCAAGAGCAATACTCTGCGAAGAAGATGGAATAATCCATTAAAAACATTAAAAAGCAAAGCTTTATTGAGTTAAAAAACTCCGAGATCTTTAAGATCTGCAAGAACTCTAATAGTTCTTCTTTAAAAAATGGGTTAAGAAATCTTAAGAAAGATCTCTTTAGATCTATGAGAGCAAACTCTGTTAACAAAACCCTAAAAAAGTTTTCTTAGATCTATGATCTGAAAAGAGCAGGGCTCTGTTAGCGGGTGAAACCCTAAATTATTAACTAATCCATTCAAAGATTTAATCTTTACCTAAATTTTTGACAGAGTTATGTCTCTAAGAAAATTCTTAAAACGAAGAGCTATGCTCTGAAGGAGAAATAATTCTCAGAAAAAAAGTAAGAAGATGAACAGAGATCATCTCAAGGGCCAAAAGCCTTATTTATAGGCACTAAAAGCCGTTTCAACTTCTGAGTTGATCCAATGGTATAGATACTGCCACCGCTGCACTTACGTGTAGGCCACATGAGCACAACGGCGGGAGGCATTTGTTTCCCCAATCAAAGCAAAGCTCTATTCAAATTTTGAAATTTGAAATGAAGCAATGCTTCATAGCAGCGCCAGCGCTGAGAGTCAAAAGACTCTGATGCAGCGCTCACGTGCAAAGCACGAAAGCGCTCGCGCTAGCAGCGCCAGCGCTGAGAGTCAATGACTCTAAGGCATTGCAGCACGTGCAAAGCATGTGTGCGCTAGCGCTAAGAGCGCTGCACTCTAAGCAGCGCACCACGTGCAAAGCACGTGAGCGCTAGCGATAGAATAAAATGTTCTCAGCCCTTGGATCAAAGATCCAACGAATATGATTAAAAATCATCAATTGACCAGAATAAAATTCTGTTAAGGAAACATTCCTCAGAATCATTCCAAACAGGAAGATTGTGCTCTGAAAATCAGAGCACCGTTGGATCAATGATCCAATGGTGATTAAAAATCATCAAAGTACAGAATAAATTCTGTATGAGAAAAGATCTCCCAATCTTGTTAAAAACAAGAAAATTGCCTTCTGTAAAACAGAAGCCCTAAGATAAAAGATCCAACGGTGGGGAAATCCCCAAATCAATTCGAGAAAAGTTCTCTTCAACCGATTCAACAAATCAGCCTACCCTATATAAAGGCCCCAAGACTTCAAGTCTGATATAGAGGAACCCCCCCCCCCCCATAAACTTTGAGAAATTTCAGAGAGAAAAGCAAGCTCTCAGCAGAAGAAGAATTTCTTCAAGGTAAAAATAAAGAGATCAAAGCATCTCATAAGAAAAAGAACTTAGTTTTTATGCTAGATCATTGATCTTTAAGACAAATTGTTTTACACAAAAGAGATCATAACATCTCATTATAAAAAGGGGGAGAATAATTCAATTCTCTTAGGATCACAGATTCATAAAGGCAAAGCCTTTCACCAAAAACATAAGAGATTGAAACATCTCCTATAAAATAAGAACTTTGTTCTTAGATCCATGAGACAAAGTCTCGTATAAGAGAAAATTTAATTCTTGGAGCGCAAAATTGCCTAAAAAGAACCCTAGCGCTCCAATTAAACGAAGCGCTTCAACGCTCCAAATCTAGTGCACAGCGCTGCAGAGCCTTAGCGCTCCAAATTTAAAAGAAGCGCTCCGCGCACATTGTCTGGCGCACAGCGCCAAGCGCGCCACGTGCTCCTCACGTGTGCGCTATTTCACAGAAGCCCTCAGCGCTCCAAGTCTGGCGCACAGCGCCAAGCACGCCACGTGCTCCTCACGTGTGTGCTACTTAACAGAAGCGCTCTGCGCTCATAGTCTGGCGCACAGCGCCACGTGCTCCTCACGTGTGCGCTACTTACCAAAAGCGCTTTGCGCTCATTGACTGGCGCTCAGCGCCAAGCGCGCCACGTGCTCCTCATGTGTGCGCTGAGAGAACATAAATTGTTCTTTAAATGACAAAGCCCCAGAGCTGTAATGAGTGCTCAACACTCAATAAAGACAAAAAGTTTTTCAGAACTCAAACCAATGCTTAGCATTGCTAAATGTCTAACATTTTAAACGAATAGGCCGAGCCCAAATTGGCCACAGATCCCTAATTCAGATTAATTGAGCCCATATGCTCAAAAATCTTTGATCTTAGTCCCAAATTGGACTACAGATCTCCCAACCAATATTGGTTCAAGGGTACATCTCTTCACTCTTTTGATATTTGTCGTTGTAATCCTTCAACGTCTTCAGAGAGGTGACGGGTCCCAACAACCAGACATTACACGGACTGTGGGGTCTTTAAACTCATGAACTATGATGTCCTTAAACTTTACAGACTATGATGTCTCTAAACTACCATGGACTATGGGGTCCTTAAACTCATAGACTATGACGTCTTTAAACCTTATAGACTATGACGTCTTTAAACTGGACCGCAATGTCCCTAAACTAAAACAATAGAGCCCAAATGTTCTTTTATTGGATCTAAATGATCCCGTTAAGTTGATCTTAGTCTAAAATTAGACTAACGTATCCTTAACAAATGGTTAAGTTGATCTTAGTTTAAAATTAGACTAACGTATCCTTAACAAACGTTTAAGTTGATATTAGTCTCAAATGAGATTAACGATCCTTAAACCCAAATCCAAATCCAAATCTAAGAAAATACGAATTTGGACTAATCCGCCCTACGGGCGACAACATAAATTAGTCTCCGTATACAATCCACGAGAAACCAAAAATAAAACAAACACACACGACACGAAGTGACCATCTGGAGAAGGAGAAAGTGGCTACCGCGATGCGGCAGCGTAATTAACTGCTGGGGCTTGCGCCTGCAGGGAAGAGCGTCACCACAATCAAAAAACCCCTCAAACGAGGGGGAATCTGACGAAGTCTGCTACAACGGCCGCATCCGTCTAAACCTCCGATATTCGGTGCCATAAATCAACTTGGCATTTTCGGAGAGGTGGACGGATAGATCTAAATAGCATCTGCCCCCAAATTCAGGCAAGTCGTTTGTCTTTCCCGGTCTTTCGGCGGAGAACAATCATATATATTAATATATATATATAATGAAGAATAATTAGTAAGCTAATGATATTAGTTAAGATATAATTATATCACATATAATATATATCACATTATTAAATCAACACTTGATTTAATAATCCGGTTATATCACATATGACCAACTAATATCATTTATCTGTATATCACATTATCAAATCAACACTTGATTCAACAATATGGTTATATCACATATAACCGAACCGATAACAGATAACTGCCAGATTACAATACGGTATCACATACACGTATTTAATCAGGCCCACACACATATCACATATGTGTCCTACTTCGTTTCGCTTGAACCAGAGAACTTCTGTGTGAAACTCTAAAGACTCGTCAATACGCCAGCAGTAGGTGATGATCACATCAGTCATCTACAAGCCGTCAGCAGTACTAGCTGGACGTAACGGCTACCCGGGTTTGAGCGATATGAAGATCAACAAGCAAGATTGTCCATAGTCTCCATGAAGCCTATCAGTAACACTACCATACAGTTCGGTCTCTTCGTCTAATATGTCGTATATCATGTATAGGGTGGTAAACGTCAGACCCCAGTAACGTGATAAGTCATGCCGATGTCTGGCCTATAACGGTTCGAGAAACTACTGAAAACACTTATCAGTAAATCTCATAAGCAGCCCTCGCCAGGGACTTCCAGTTATAACCAATCGAGCATAGCGCAACATCAACCCCCAATACTGGGAGAGACGAAACCCCTCCTATCGCTCATTGCCTCCGTGTGACTCAGGACTGTACCCAAAATCCACCTGTTTGCACGTCTCCTTTGAGAATGGTAGGGAGGAAATCAAAGCACAGTGGGAGCCGCACAAGACTCTATGACGATCTCGAGTCTACAGACTAACCTGTACCAGTGTCACCAGAGGACTGCTATCTGACGACAGGTATACTACCACATAGGAGTGCTCGGCGCGTCCTGTTCGGTGTACCCATTCTCCAATGAGCATCAGTGTACAATCTTTGATGTCACACACCAATGGTTGTGGGATCAACCATCGCCCTCTAAGGGACAAAAAACGTACACACTAGTCTACTCTGGAATATCGATGCCCTAGTCTCGATATTCCCTCGACTAAGAACTGATTAAAAGATGTACTTTTGGACCACCCTGGCCCCACTAGTATGATCTCATCATAATCCTGGTAGTCAAGTACATATCTTAAGGGCTTTATCAGTATGTAAGAGACAGACAGTATAAATACCAGTCTACATGTTAAGATAAAGGTAACCTGATAGCATACTATCATGTCGAGCAAGAAATTCCTTTATATATATGTCCAAGCATCCACTATATCAACAATAATGGCCTCTAGGGCATACATATTCCTGACATTTCTAATACCAGGAAAGACGAATCCCCGACAATCGTTCACTGCCTCTATGTGGCTCGGGGTTGTACCCAACTAAAACCTATTTGCACGACTCTTTTGAGCCGTGGTAGGGTAGTAATCAAAGTACAGTGGGAACTCACACAAGAAAAATGACGATCTCGGGTCAAAAGACTAATCTGTACTCATGCCACTAGAGAACTTCTATCTGACGATAAATATATACTATCTAGAAGTTTTCGGTGAGTCCATTCAGTGTGCTTACCTCTAGTGAGCACCTGTATACTATCTTAGATGACACAACACTAATACCTTGTGAGACCGGCCACCACCCCTCGTTGGAGTCTAAAAACGTATACACTAGTCTACTCTGGAATATCGATGCTCGGTCTCGATACTCCCTCAACTAGGGATATTTTAGGATGTGCTTATAGACTACTCAGCTCTCACGTATATGATCGCCATCATAATACTGGTAGTCAAGCAAGAATCCTACGGGCTTCATCAATGTATATTAGTGACATGTAATAACAAGTAAAATGCATACACATTAATGATAAAGACAAACCAGATAGTATACTATCATTTCGAGTAAGATTGTTCTACCTGTTAGGTCCTCCTTCAATTATCATAATCGCCTATCTGCAATTACAATAATTGTCTTGAGGACACTATATCCGACACTCACAGCAGCAAATTTCCTATTACCTGTTTCAGATTTCCTAACACAAGCATAGAGTTGAGCAAGTTTCAGATTTCCTATCACATACATTATTGAATTTCAATTATCACATGCTAATTAATCAAACAAAATAACACTTGTGTTTTTCTTTAGAACTTGGTGTCACAGCAGCAGATTCCCTGTCACAAGTTTAAAATTGAAGAGTATGCCAACATTATTGAATTTCAATTATCACTTGCTAATTAATCAAACAAAATGACACTTGTGTTTTTCTTTAGAACTTAGTATCACAGTAGCAGATTCCCTACTACAAGTTTAGAATTGAAGAGCAAAATAACATTATTATTGTTGGAAATAGTGCCCTCAAAGTCAATTATTGGATCGCAGGTACGTGATTGCAATGATTGAGGCAGGACCTATACCGATATGACAGTCTTGCTCGAGATGATAGTATGCTATCTGGTTTGTCTTTATCATCGTATACATGCTTTAGTTCACTATTGCATGATGATAGAGCCCATAGGATTCTTGCTTGATTACCAACAGTATGATGGCGATCATATACATGGGAACAGGGGTTTGTAAGCATATCCTTAAAGTGTCCCTAGTCATGGGAGTTTGGAGACAGGGCATCGATACTCCAGAGTAGACTAGTGTATACAGTCGAGACCCCGACGAGGGGCGATGGCCGGTCTCACAAGCCATTGGTGTCAGTAGGATGACCTAAGATGTATACAGGTGCTCATTAGGTTATGAGTACACCGAACAGGACTCGCCGGGAACATGCTAGTTGGTATTATACATATCGTCAGATAGCAGTTCCCTGGTGACATGTATAGAGGTTAGTTTGTCGACCTGAGATCGTCATTTGTCTCGTATGAGTTCCCACTGTGCTTAGATTACTACCCTACCACGCTCAAAGGAGTTGTGCAAACAGGTTTTAGTTGGGTACAGTCCCGAGCCACATGGAGGCAGTGAGCGGATCGTCGGGGATTCGTCTCTCCCGGTATTGGGGGTTGATGTCGCACAGTGCACGGGTGGCCATCACTAGAAATCCTCGGCCGAGATAATGGAGAATTACTGATTTGGATCAGTAGTTTCTCAGGTGGTGAAGGGCTTCATACCGACACGAATTATCGCGTTATTAGGGGTCTGACTTTATCCACCCCCCTAGACTCGATATGCGATACTCTTTAGACGAACGGACCGGACTATACGGATATTGTCACTGTCAGGCTCAGTAAGGTTTACTATGTTCTATTTAATTGTAACTTCTCTAGTTTTTAGACAAGTGTTTCGTTGAAATACAATGTCTAAATTTTGAGAAGTTGTGGGTATAAGAATAAAGTAGAGAACCAAGTATTACAAGTATCGGGATTCTTCAAAGAGATCGAAGATGTAGATTCTTGTGATTGGTATTCAGTTAATAGTAATGGTTTTGAGAAACTTGTTTCTCTTTCAGGTTACTCATAATCGGATGTATTCCTAAGTTGAGTAATGCTGATTAGCCTCTCTCCATTAAGTTGACATGCACTGGAGACAGCTGCATAGTTTGAATCTGGTTCCAATTAAATCAGTGCCTCTATTTCTATATTGTATATAGAATGGTTCATATCTTAACGATGTTAAGGTACGGGGAGTTGTCCAGCTTATGCTTAAAACCAGCACTGGATAACTCATGGCACGTTTCTATAATGGCAGTTTGCGGGTTGACCCTGTCTTTGACGAGGGTTGACTTTCTACCATCTGGAAGATCAATAGTGATATTGTTCTTGACTCGCCACAGTTTTAGTAAAATGGATTTTTTCAGAAAACAGCAGTGGGAGTATGGTAGAACTGGAAGAGATTCCAGAACCGCAAATGATTACGGAAAATTTAATAGGACCTATATATTCAATCAGGTTTGACATTCCAATAGCCACTCCGCAGATATGGTGGGTAACCTCAGACACCCGAGAGGTACTCCGGTAGCCTCAAGGACGGTGACAGGGAGGTTCTTGTTTACCCAGACTTGACACTACTGTTGTTCCAGACTATGAGACCCGGCAAGAGGATAAGTATAACGTCGTTCTAAACTAGCTTTAGAAGTATACGTATATATTATTCTGCCAGAGGGTTATCGTAGTCAGTGGGAGCAGCGGAAGCATAGTGGGCAAGTAGCTTATGTCTATTTATAGACTTCAGCAGTTATAGCGGAGATAGATCATCTAATTTTGATAAGACAGTCATGGCTTTGACTTCATCAGAATAGGGGATGGATCTGTTGAGAAGGTAGTAGGGTGTGATGTCCTGGTATTTGGATGACACACACAAAGTAGGAAGTAAAATTCCTATACTACGATCGGTTGTACTGTGGTCGTCACACAGTTGTTTCTCCACAAAGGATATGGATATAATATCATACATTCTGGTTACTAGATCTATGGTTTTAGATCTAGATTTGGGTAGTTTCCCAATATGGGTACTTTGACAGTATTCTAATAGTATTTTAGAATAGATGACTCCTGGCATGGTGGTGTACCTGCAGGTGATGGAGTCACCCTCTCTAAAGGTGTCTCAGAGACTAAAGGAGAGAGGGATGTGCATGATTGTCAGATCACTTGCTTAGGCAATTGAGTCAATCGTGAGATGTCAAGTACCACACCAGATGTTGTTTTTGCACTAGATGCGATAAGTTTATATTAATCCAATTCTAGAGAAACATAAGGAAGCAGTTTTAGAACATAAGTGCATGTTCTACGGATTTAATGACAACAGCCTCCTTCGGGAAACGGTTATCACTCCAGGCTTCCAAGGTGATATGGATGACAGAGTGATTGTTAGAGTTATAGTTTTCCCTCTGACGAGGGACAGTATTATGGACAGGTGGTCCAAGAGGATACTGTGGGAGGCATGGTGCTGGATACTGATTAGGATCAGTTATCGATAGAGTCTAAGAAGTTTGGATTTGGAGTTCATTTATGAACTAGGTCTCATCAGATATCCAGACATATTCTAAGACAGGTATTACTCAATTCGGGAGATGGCTTTCTCCGCGAATTTGAGATTAAGAGAGATATAGAAAGAAATATCAGGGCGGATCCACTCACTGAGGCTATTTCTCGAACACAATAGTTTTACAAACGAGCTTTGTGAAACTGATTAGTAGAGAAGTTGGATGTTCGATATCACACGGGCTGTGAGTATGCGATATCGCAATAATTAGCCTTAAGTGCAAGTGGGAGATTGTTGGAGATAGTGCCCTCAAAGTCAATTATTGGATCGCAGGTACGTGATTGCAATGATTGAGGCAGGACCTATACCGATATGACAGTGTTGCTCGAGATGATAGTATGCTATCTGGTTTGTCTTTATCATCGTATACATGCTTTAGTTCACTATTGCATGAAGATAGAGCCCATAGGATTCTTGCTTGACTACCAGCAGTATGATGGCGATCATATACGTGGGAGCTGGGGTTTGTAAGCATATCCTTAAAGTGTCCCTAGTCGTGGGAGTTTCGAAACAGGGCATCGATACTCCAGAGTAGACTAGTGTATACAGTCAAGACCTCGACGAGGAGCGATGGCCGGTCTCACAAGCCATTGGTGTCAATAGAATCACCTAAGATATATACAGGTGCTCATTAGGTTATGAGTACACCGGACAGGACTCGCCGGGAACATGCTAGTTGGTATTATACATATCGTCAGATAGCAGTTCCCTGGTGACATGTGTACAGGTTAGTTTGTCGACCTGAGATCGTCATTTGTCTCTTGTGAGTTCCCACTGTGCTTAGATTACTACCCTACCACGCTCAAAGGAGTTATGCAAACAGGTTTTAGTTGGGTACAGTCCCGAGCCACATGAAGGCAGTGAGCGGATTGTCGGGGATTCGTCTCTCCCGGTATTGGGGGTTGATGTCGCACAGTGCACGGGTGGCCATCACTAGAAATCATCGGCCGAGGTAGTGGAGAATTACTGATTTGGATCAGTAGTTTCTCAGGTGGTGATGGGCTTCATACCGACACGAATTATCGCGTTATTAGGGATCTGACTTTATCCACCCCCCTAGACTCGATATGCGATACTCTTTAGACGAACGGACCGGACTGTACGGATATTGTCACTGTCAGGCTCAGTAGGGTTTATGGATGAGTTCGCTCATCAGCTTCCCTTCCAATCAATACATAGGCAACCGTTACGTACAGCCTGTACCTCTGACGTGCTAGAGGTTATACCCAGTGCCAGTGTGTTGATGAGTCATTAGAGTCCCCCGCAGACACTTTCCCAAGTTCGGACAAAACGTTGTAGAGGCCGTATGGTTTTATGGCAGGGTTTGGAAAATACACGTGCGTTTTCGCACGTGTCGTTTTTCAGGCAGATAATACTGGTCGGCTTTGGTTTAAGCCGGATCCGAGTATTATGCTGTGTAGATATAATATCTTTGTCTCAGTTGCATTTGTATTCGGTCGTAATACAAATGCGGGTATGTTTATACTGTTACGGGGTTATCCTGAAATTCGTTTCAGGATTACTTTTGGAAGTTGCCAGTTTCCAGTTTTCTATCAGCCGTATTTGACATTCGGTTAAAATGCGGATTTATCTTTTCTTCTCTTGGGTGAGTCATGAGGGTGATGTGTGTGGAAGCTTCTAGAGTTTGTGAGGTGTTCTTTGTTCATTGGTAGCATTTAATGAAAGGGTGACTAAGGTTAATGAGTTATTCTTTACATTAATGTGTTTTGTTATACCTTTGATATTTTCTCTTGATATTTATCTTATGGTCACCCTCATTCCTTGCTCCTACACTCACCCCCCCCCCCCACTCTATATATGGCCGGCCCTTCCCCTCCTCTTCACTCACTCTCTAACTTGATTAAAAAGATTATGATAGTTTGGGATTCATGAAATTAGATAGCTACAATTCTCATTTCACCCGATTCCAAAAGGCAACTTCATTAACCGTTCGTCCATAGCTTTGGACGTAATGAGACAAAGTGTTCTACTCATTCTCTACAACATCTTGGTCGTCTCTTTTAGCAAACTTGACGATCGAGTTGCCTCGGTTCAGAGGCGGGAGCCCGTTTAAAGATCCGTCGACGTGGTGCCACCTGGACGAGAAGACTAGAGATTCAGGAGATCGGAGCAGCCGCAACAAGCGTGGGATGATGGTTGAAGACCGAAGGACTCGGATCGTTCGGTATAACACTTCTACCCACTTTGTAGTTTGTTAGTTTAGCTTTAATGGCAGATCCGGGTTACGGTACACGATAGCGCCAGTTTGTAAAAAAGTTTTTGTTCCACATTTGGCGTCTGTTAGACGGCCGGGGCGCTACCGTGGACTTACAATTATTTTAATTATCACATGCTAATTAATCAAACAAAAGGACACTTACTTGTGTTTTTCTTTAGAACTTGGTGTCACAGCAGCAGATTCCTTACCATAAGTTTAGAATTGAATAGCATGCCAACGTTATTGAATTTCAATTATCACATGCTAATTAATCAAACAACATGACACTTGCTTGTGTTTTTTTTTAGAACTTGGTGTCATAGCAGCAGATTCCCTAGCACAAATTACAATTAAAGAGTGCCAATATTTTTGAATTTCAATTAATGCATATTAAATAATCAAACCAAAAAAGTCACTTACTTTTGTTTTTCTTCAAATGGTGATGTCATGGCAGCATATTCCATATGACATATTAAAATTAAAAGATTATTAGTTATCATTTAGTATTTAACCTGTAACAATGAATATGAATATACGTGATGATACTTACTTTGGTGTTTCTATAGGGACCGTTGTTGTGTGCTGGGCCTCTACCGAAGACAACATTATAGCCATTGTTTGCATATGCTCAGCTTCTTCACTTATATGACCTTCAAGCACTTTGTGTACTAAATATAGGTGCAAATATCCAAGAACACCTGATACTTGCACCATTTATCTCAAGTCCATACTTTCTGTGAACTCATACAATCGTTGACTTTTTGAATACCAGACAATACTGTAGGTATCTTTCTCATAACCCAGACCTTCAATATGCCCAACAATCTCAGAAAAGCTTAACTTATCCACATCAACAGAAACTTTATCTAAACTACCCCCTTTGTATACAAAATCACTTTGGTCAAATACACCACGAAGATGAAAAATTATATTCACCATTTCAACAGCTATCAATAAAAAAATACTATAGTAAATATTTCCATATCAAGATGAAATAGACAAAATACTATATCAGTATTCAATAGAAATGTATAGCATAGATTAAGATTATTTTACTCTAGAAAAACAATTATTATCAAACAATTGTTGATGTGAAACCCTATATCCAGTCTCATCAACACATTAAGTCAAACAATGACAGCCTATGCCATTCCATAAAAAAGTGAGACAAAATCTCTGCCCAAAAGAAGGGCTGTGACTGTTGCTACATGAGAAATCAATGCTTGGAACTCATCATAAATAGCAATGAAGAGAGCTTGAGTGACAACATGATACAAGTGAAAAATCAAACTAAAAGAGTTTAAGTTTTTGTTGCCTCTACTTATGGAAGAATTAGAGAAGACACAAAGAATGCCTCTACATTTACAATGAAATTTCTAAGTGGTTACTAAAAGGTGAAAAATATAGGGGTGGAATGACTCAAACTTTCTGAGTCGTTACTAACGTGAATACTTAATGCTTGAAGTTCATTTCAGTGTACATCTTCACCAACGACACTCGTAGAAGAGGGAAACACTGTATGCCGCAAAAGATAGAGGGAGGAAACGACTTGTAGGAACACGCTCTTTTCACCCTCTCATAGCTGCATTCAATCCAACAGCACGAACTGTGTAGCATCGAGTAGTTTAGCAGTGAATTTGTAATTCTGTACCAGTAATCCAATACCAATATAATGTTTGTTTATTAATGCAATTTTTTTTAATATTTCAGTTGAAAATCAGTCACTTTTGAAGTTTGTCACGCCCCGCTTTCCAGTGTACGGGTAAGGAGATGCGACTGGGCCCGTTACGTATTTGCTCAGAAGTAAACACGTTAAGCGTAATTGTAACAACTCCATTTTTAATGTACCAAGAATTGATTTAAATTCAAAGTATACTTGGAGTATTTAATGTTGCCGATATCTCTTTAAGTATTTAATTCCTACCATAATTACAAGCAAGAGCTTGTAGCTCATTGGTAATACCTTGCACTGCTGAACCAAGCCACTAGAGTTCAAATCCCATGCCCCACTTTATTTTTAATATTATTTTGTTTTAAATTCGTTAGAAGCCCAACAGTCAACACGTGTTAAATCCAAATTTTCCCACTACATATGAAAATGTTAAGCCACCAGAGGCTTAATCAGGTGACCCCCCATCTCCCGCCACCTCGACTCGGCCGGGATCGGCCGAGTCGGCCGGCGGACCGACCGACTTGGGCCGGCGCCGCCGGCCGGACTCGACCGGACCGCCGAGTCGTCAACTTGAAAAAGTTGGCTCTTGGCCTCCCCTACCCCCATGCACACTTTAATTTCTCAGATCGTTTCTAGAGAGCACATTAACTCTCATTCAATCCATTTTTAATACATTTTTCTTTTTTTTTACAATTTTTAATTAAAAACCCTACACCTACCCTAACCCTAGCCTAACCCTATAAATACACCCCTACCCCCTACCCTCTCATCCCAAAATTCTGAGCCCACTCTCTCAAAATCTCAAGAAAAGCTTATGTACTTTGAAAATGAGCGAAGGGCGAAGCCCCGACGAAATCGACGGTGAAATTCCGGTGATCGTGCTAGGAACTCTCGGTGACGAATCGACACACCGGCGAATCCTCTACTTCCCTCCCACTCTCTAGTGTTGTCCAAAACCCATAAGTCCTTTTCTATCTCCCCTTTCTATTCTAAGAAATACGGATTTACAAACCCGACGGAATCGGAACAAATCCGATTTCCTTTTCGGTTTTCTATAAAATTTCACTTCTCACCAATACATTCATGTTTAAACATCTTTATGTTGACTATTAAACATTTAACAAACAATTTGAACAAGTTTCATCACATGAAATGATAGCCTTTTCAATTTATCGTATTTTTCACTTAAATACCACAATGTTTCGATTTCACATTTAACCCCCTTAATCTTGTTATACATTTAAAGTAGAACACAAGGTAATGACCTACCTCCACACACACGCAAATATAACCTAAAACGATATCATCAAAAACTTAGAATACGATAAAACAATATTTTCATTTAAATACCATATTCTTAATAAAACCATTTCTAAAGTTTTAGCTTTGTTACACTTTTAAAATAAATACCTCTTAATATGAAAATACGATAAGTTGTGGACATCGGTCGTTTATCTAAACCTGATTTTGTGGTGTCTAGGTTAGGCAAGTGAGAAAGGTAACTTTAAAAGGCCCGCCTCACGATAATTCGTGAGCGGAACCCTCCTTTCTTCACTTGTACTTACCTGGCCAAAATTGGCGGTGAAAAGGCGATTTAAGACATCTAACAACTTGTTGTTTATACCATTTAGAAATAGTCTAGTTGAATTAGAAAACCCTAGAACCTAAAATACGGAAAATTGACTTGTTACAAATAAATACCATTTATTTTATAAAACCGTTTTCTAAAGGATTTAGTAATTTACAATCTTTGCAAAGCGCCGCTACAACCCATTTTTAGGGAACCCGTTCGGGATAGTACAGTTTATCGTGCACCCTCGGGCTTAGTAGTACGAGATTCAGACCTCCGCAAGGAGCATTCGGTCTCGAAAGATTTAAAATACGACATCTTAAGAAAATGAGATTTTTAGAATATAAAATATTTACTAAAATTAATTTTGTATAAATATATATATATTTATCATTAAAACATCTATTTTGATATGATATAAATATTCCACCTTTTTTCTAAAAATCACAAGAACAAATTTTACACTAAAATACCATAAATTCCACATAATTCAATATTACAAATAAATACCTTTATTTATGAAATTAGAATATTTTCACTAGAAATATCACAATATAAAATCCACACTCATTACAACTCTAAAGACGAATAATAAATACTTGGGGTGTATCTTGAAAACTAAACAAAAGTATTTTTACATAAAACCCCCTCAAGTTTTATAAATTGCGCTAAGGACCCTAGTAAATATAAGACTTCGATTTACATTTCTACTGTCCGACTCGGGTTGGAGTCTAATTATAATCCGACTTGAATATGATTCAAGTACTATATAAATCTACAATATTACAATACAACATGAACACACGAATCCATGAACCCAGTTAGTAATCTATTCAACTTGACTGAACCAAACCATGGATATACTTTCCATTTACATGATTCCAGTTTACATCCATTACATTGATTGAAGAGATTTAGCGTGCTTGCGCTTTCTAAAAGATAGATCAAAAATATTTGTAACCGCAATCAAGAACGGCGTTGCTTGGTAGCTAGCCGGTGAGTACGGGTCGGTCCACAGGGATTTTGTGAATTTCCGATTCGTTCTTACGAGCTAATTCCGAAGGGTGTTCGGTTGATTATTAAATCTAAAAATCTAATTATTCTACCTAGGGCAATTAATTGAATGTTATAATTAGGGCAGATAAATAAAATCTATACTAGGGCAGGAAAATAAATTTAATCTAGGGCAGGAATTGAAATTATCTAGGGCAAGAAAATAAATAGATCTACTTACTTTACAGATGGATCTCTCCAACCATTTACGCAGGGTTGTCAGATCTGAATAGATGAGTTGAAAAGAAACACCGATGCTCTCCAAAAGAGTTCTGGAATTTTATTAATGAAGGGAGGCATAAGAAATTACAATCTTTAGAGTTCCTATTTATAGAGAATAGGAAACCCTAGGTTACATTTGACCCGCATGTCTACAATTACATATTTGCCCTTATGAAGACCAGTCAACGTCGCCAACAAAATATGGAAAAATTTCCAACTGTTAAATGCTCAAGAATGCCGCGGAACCGCGGCCCGAGGCCTGGTTTGGCCGCGGTTCCGCGGCCCAATAATCGATATAGCTTCTGAAACTTTCTGGGCCGACTTATATTGACTTGTTCTTCCTGTTTCTATATGTTTTTTCTCAATTGGGCTTTTAGGTTTCCTCCAGATCGCCAGTGAATAGTGTAATGGATTTTAACCGTTGTTTCGAGACGAAATCTTGGACCTTGCGTTGCCTTTTAGTTTGTGAACTGTTCTTTGATGTAGGCTTGATCAAGAGTCCTCTGTTTGTTGGTCAAAGTCCACTTTTGCATCATCTTTTTATCGTTTTCACTGTTTTAGATCCACGAACCTGTAACCTGTAACATGTAGCAGACATGCGTCAAAAGCACCTGTTTATTTATAAAAAGAATAAGAATGGGGAATATAATAATGCAATATTATGGTGTGAACATACATCCATTACTGATATCATGGTTTCGGTCAGTCATCCAACTATACAATTTATACAATACAATATAACAATACAATCAAAACACTACGGGGTTTAAGAGGTAGATTGGTACGGAAGGTGTTAAAAGTGGCACGAGACAGTAAAATTAAGACACCTAACATGAATCCTGTTGCTGTTGTACCGTGGCATAACGGTTCCTTATACTTTCAGTTTGCCCTGGTCTCTAGCATATAGAGACCCCTCTCGTATACACTGGCATCCTTCTGTACCAAACTACAAACAACAATGTTAACACAATATTCTACAATATTATACAACTTTAAAAGATACATTCTTATTCTGTCTTTTCTATTTCTCCCTTAATTTTGGGACTTACCGAGCGACCTGTTCGCTGACGACATTCTATTTCTTTCTTCTTTGAATGTCGTCAGGTGATCTGGAAACAGCAGAGATCGAGCCCACCAGTGAAGACTTGGATCAGTTCCTCGAAGACCCCGAGCTCTAGACATTGTACATTTCCATTCAGTACCTTTAATTTCCTATTATGCCATTGTTTAGGCATCGCTTTTACTTCAGTTGTATTTCCTTTTCATGCATTGTACAAAAGAATGTTAATAAATAAAGTTGCTGTTATTTTTATATCTCTTGTCTCTTGTGATTACTTTTATATTGCTTAGATACGCTTAGCGTATTTACTTCACAGTAAATACGTAGCGGACCAGTCGCGTCCCCTTCGCCGTATACCGGGAAGCGGGGCATGACAGTAATTAAGAAATATAATGTAATTATACACAAGAAGACATGAAATATAAATGAACAACTTTTATTTATTAAACATTTCTTTACAATACAACTAAAAAGTAAATACAATGATGAAAGTAATGCCTAAATAATGGTATGAACATGAAAGTAAAGTATATACAAAGGTCTAGAGCTCGGGGTCCTCACTGAACTGATCCAAGTCCTATTGTTTACCCCAATCAGAGCAAAGCTCTGTTCAAATTCCGAGACGGGAGATGAAGCAACGCTTCAGATTCTTTGCGCTGCGCGCAACGCGCCACGTGTCAGGCGCTGATACGTCAGCGCAGCGCCCAAGGCAGCGCACCCAACCAGAGCAAAGCTCTGTTTAAAGCAAAATCAAAGGAAGCAACGCTTCAGTTGCGCAAGCAATGCTCTGCGCGACACGTGTCAGCGCAGATGCGCTAGCGCAGTTGCGCTGCGCTGTGCGCTGCGCGACACGTGACAGAGCAGATGCGCTAGCGCAGTTGCGCTGCGCTGTGCGCTGCGCGACACGTATCAGCGCAGATGCGGTAGCGCAGTTGCGCTGCGCGACACGTGTCAGCACAGATGCGCTAGCGCAGTTACACTGCGCTGTGCGCTGCGTGACACGTGTCACGCGCTGGGGCATTTGCGCCAAACAGAATTAAAATCCTAAAGAAATCTTTTCTGTTCTTGTTAAAATAAGAAGATTTTCTTCTGTAAAACAGAAACCCTTGGATCAAAGATCCAACGGTAGGGAAAATTCCCCAAATCATTCAGAGAAAGATCTCTTTAACAAATTCAACAAACTTATGGGCACTATATAAAGACCCCTAGACCTCAAATCAAAGGGATCAACATTTTGTGAGAAATTAAACAGAGAGAGCTCTGAAGAATTGGAGAGAAATCCTCAAGAACAAAAAAAGGTAAAAAGCCTTTAGAAAAGAGAAAATTCTCTTATGAACAGATCATGGATCTAAAAACAAGATCAATGATCTTCAATAAAAAACAAATAAAAACAGTGCTTTGCACTTTTTATGAACCTTTGGTTCTCTGAGATAAGAAAAACAAGAGAAACTTGTTTTCTTTGATCTAAATTAGATCAAGAAAGCAAACAGTGCTTTGCACTTCTTTTATGAACCTTTGGTTCTTGAATCTAAAAGATTCTCAAATTTAGAGTGCCTTGCACTTGCAAACTGCGCTTTTGCACTCTTGGGAGAGCGCCACGTGTCAGCGTCTGAACCATTTGCGCTATGCGCTTTTGAAATAGAGCTTTGCTCTCTGAAATTGGAGCAACTCACCAGAGTGCGCCACGTGTCAGCAGCGCAAGCGCAGCGCACTGCGCTTGCGCGACACGTGTCGTCACCACAAGCGCTTGCGCTCTCTGATTGGAGCAAAACGCCTGATAAATGCAAGGCATTTCCTAAAAGGCCAGGCCCAAATTAAAAGACCAAGCAGGCCTAATTAACTTGATGCTCGGCATCATTTATAAATGGGCAGAGCGCAAACGAAATAATAAAAATGCTATGTATTTTAAAAGGGGCAGAGCCCAAACAAAGCAGATGCTTTGCATCATTTATAAATGGGCAGAGCCCAAAACAAATTGATACTCTGCATCTTTTATGGGTAGAGCCCAAATAAAAATGCAATGCAAAAGCAAATAAAATGCTGAACATTTTCAACTGGACTTAACCCAATTTTGGCCGTAAGTTCTCAAATTAAATTGACTGAGCAAGATTGCTCTCTTAAATCAATTTACCTCCGGTTCGAGGGTACATCTCCGAACTCCTCTAACACTTCTCGTCGTAATCCTTCAACGGCGTCAGAGAGGTGACGGGTCCCAACGACCACACATGAATATGGACTGCGGGGTCCCTAAACTCGTGGACCGAAACGTCCTTAAACTAATATTGGACCGAAACGTCCTTAAACTAATGTCGGACCACTACGTCCTTAAACTAATGTCGGACTGAAACGTCCTTAAACTAATGTCGGACCACTACGTCCCTAAACTGGAACATGGACCACTACGTCCTTAAACTGGCGATGGACCACTATGTCCTTAAACTGGCAATGGACCGAAACGTCCTTAAACTAATGATGGACTACCACGTCCTTAAACTGACGATGGACCACCACGTCCCTAAACTGGAACATGGACTACTACGTCCCTAAACTGGAACAATAGAGCCTCCAAATGCACTTTTGCCGGATCTAAACGGTCCCGTTTAAGTTGATCTTAGCCCCAAATACGGCTAACGTATCCTTAAACATTCAAATGGACTATAAAACTCCAAATCAATTTTGGTTCAAGGGTACATCTCTGAACTCCTCTGACACCTATCGTTGTAATTCTTCAACGACGTCAGAGAGGTGACGAGTCCTGACGGCCATATATTAAATGGATCACCACGTTAAGTTGATCTTAGTCTCAAACAGGACTAACGTATCCTTAACGAACGTTTAAGTTGATCTTAGCCGCAATACGGCTAACGTATCCTTAAACTAAAAACACCAAACCCAAATCTAAGTAAATACGGATTTAGACTAATCCACGTCCTACGGGCGACGGCATTACTCAGTCTCCGTATACAATCTACGGGCAACCACAAATAAAACAAACACACACGACATGAAGTGAAATTCTGGAGAAGGAGAAAGTGGCTATCGCGATGCGGTAGCGTAATTAACTGCAGGGGCTTGCGCCTGCAGGGAAGAGCGTCCCCACAATCAAAAACCCCTCTAGCGAGGGAGAATCTGACGAAGTCTGCTACATCGGTCGCATCCGTCTAAACCTCCGATACACGATGCCATAAATCAACTTGGCATCTTCGGAGAGGTAGACGGATAAAACCATATAGCATCTGCCCCGAATCTCAGGCCTAGACGTACCTCGCGTCGTCGGCCGTCTTTCGGAGGGGAACAGATTCTAGCACGCCCGGTGGGACCTTTTCCTCTTTCCACCCCACACTTCGTGTGTCGTCTTCGCGAACCAATCGCGGTTTGTTAACGGTTGCCTTTAGATTTCATGTTTACTAAGATTTGGTCTCTCGCTTGGTGCAGAAGAGGAATCAAGCATCGATGGCATCAACTTGTTTGAAGTGCTCCAACTGCAACTGCAGCTCGCGTCCGGCCTCAACTGGGGGCATAACATATGGGCCCCAAGCGGCCTCTCTGTTCACTATGCCCGTGGAGCAGATTACTCAAGCCACCACGGGGCTGTTTTTTGGAACTATGCTTCCGCCAACAAGCTTCGGCACCCCTGTGCCCGTACAAGAATCTCCTAAGAAGTCGGTCCTCGATCGACTTTCAGTTACTGTGGCCCCTCTCAACGGGTCGCCCAACACCAGTGCCTCGGTCTTCTCCAAATTGGACCAAAACTCTCGCGGACCCACAATGAAGCGTGCAGTCTCAGAAAAGGTTATTCTAAAAGGAGTACCCAAACCTGCTCTTGAAGTCGTCAAGGCGGCTTCTCCTGCTAAGAGATCGGTCTTCACAAGATTGACCGTCCTAACTCCCACTCCTACTCTTGCTGCGCAAAAGACATCAGTCTTCAATAGGCTGACACCGGCAACCGGCCCACACCCGAACAGGGGGCAAGAAGAAGTTGTTTCTCTCTCTGAGCCAATACCGACGACTCTTCGCGCCCGGCGACGCCACTGGCGCCAGGTAAGGAAGACTGGGGGCAACTCCCCTTCTGGGATGACTCCGCCAACTCCGACGGTAGAAATTAACGTTGCTATTCCAACCGGGAACAGCTTTGAGCTGTTGAATAGGGTACGCAGAAACTCGCCAACTGCGGTCCTTAAAAGATCTCCTCCACCGGTAGAGACCGCCGTGGAAGCAGAAAAGCCGGAGCAGCCTCTTCAATCGCTGTCCTCTAGGATCTATAAGACATGGCGATGAGTCCAAGAATCTGTCATTGATCCTAACTTCTCTCACCAACAGAAGAAGTCGAAAGGTCGGCAAGAAGAAAATCACCCGGTCAAGCAACGAAAGGTGATGACCGCTTGGGTGCCCAAAGCAACGGCCCCCTCAACTTCTACGGCCCATAAAAGAAGAAGACCGGAGAAAGTGCCAACGCCGATGATGAATATCAAAGGTGGTGAACCCAAACGCCCTAAGTCAGGGGGCATTGTAGTTCATACAGTGTACATGGCGTCAGGAAAGGAGGGCAGTCGCATATCTACGGGTCATCGACCACTTACGCGATCCGTGACCAAAGCGCAGGAGCAACAGCAGAAGCTCCAAGAGATGATGAACGCTATGGCCGCACTTACTGAGCCAAAAGAAAACCCTGAAACGTCCTCAGATGAACGCCAGGAGGAAGAAACCGACGCCGAATTCATTCGTCGAATATTGGAAAAGAAGGACAAAGAGGCTGCTGAACAAGCAGCCAACATACAGCGTATGGGCCTCCTGTTCCAAGACATGGTGGGGATGATGATCCAACAAGATCCTCCGGCCGAAGATCCCCCGATCATCCTTGAAGACGATAAGGAAGAGACGTCGAATCCTCCGCCAGCTCTGTCAGCAGCTAAAGAAGAGACAATCTCCAAAGCTGACTTGGACGAGTACATAGCCCAGCAAATACGGGTTCATCGTGCGACTAAAGCAGCTGGCCAGGCCATAAGAACAGGGAATCCATATCCAAGTTGGTACGATCAAATCAAGTACCCGCCCGGTTACACAATTCCTAAGTTCCATGTCTACAAGGGGACTGGCAATCCCCACCAGCATGTTGCCCAGTTCAGGGCACTCTGCGGCAACACCGGCGGTGACGACAAGCTGTTGCTTCGCCAGTTTGTTGGAAGTTTATCAGATACGGCGTTCGAGTGGTACTCTGAGCTCCCGAACGACTCGATCAAGACCTTCGTGGAGATGGAGCTGTTGTTTACTCAACGTTTTGCAAGCGCCAGTGAACGTACCCCGATGACGGCACTGATTAACGCCAGGGTAAAGCCAGGCGAGACATGGGTCCAATATGCTATACGGTGGCGAAACTTATGGTCGAAGTGCGAGCAGCGCATTGAAGAAGCTCCCGCAGTGGGTATGTTTGTGGGAACCCTTGATCCGCAAGCAACCATCTCGCAATTTATGATGTTTTTCAAGACGACTACCTTCCAGGCCTTGATTGACAAGCTAGCGCAGATGGATCAGATGGGCCATAAACCTCCTCTTCCAAAGCCGGACTCCCGAAATGAGAAGGGGAAGGGGAAAGCGATCGTTGTTGCTAATGCTCAGCAACAGCCGAGCAACCCGAAGCCAGTCGTTCGTCAAAATAATATGCGCCCGTACGTACCCCTTGAGGAGAGGATGGGACATTCCTACTCGTTTCCCCGAGATAAAACGAGAAGGTTATTCGAGCTGGCGTTGCGCAACCGACTCATAAATCTGCCGGATCCAAAACGTCCGTTGCAACCAAGTGATGTCAATGAGCCCAACTACTGTCCTTATCATCGAGTACTGGGTCATCCGATCGAGGATTGCTACGTCTTCAAAAATTGGCTTGAAGACCAGTACCGACAGGGCAAATTCGTGTTATCTGACAGATGGAAGGTGAATCCCCCGCAGCCCCACACATCAAAAGGGACGAATACGCTGGGGGAAACATGCTCCGTCGTTGAAGAAGCTCCTTGGGAGGTTGTATTATCAACCAAGACAAAGAGGATGCTAAACGATCTTCAGACATGTCCAGCGATTAGGTGGAAAAACCCGTTGGAACCGCAGGTCATTGAAGGGATGTTGAAGCCTCGTCCAACTCAAAAGACCGATGGAGGTGGCTCAACCACTCGCAACCAGACGTCAAAATCTTCGAAAAAGAAGAAAAAGAAATCAAAGAAGCCCGTGAAGCCTGGCGACAAGCGCTCGGACTTGCAAAAACAAATTGACGCGCTGGAGGAATACAACCAGAAGGCACGGACTCCCATTACATTCCAAGAGTTCCTCAGTCACGTCTTTCAAGAGGAAGATGAGGGAGAAAGTTCATCTGATGATTCTGAAGAATGCGTGGCGAGCTGTCATATGATTTCCCACTCGTTCATGGACGATGAGGAGACCTCTTGTACTAAAACGCCGGGGGCAGATCCTGAACCAAAAATTCTGAGGTCATCGGATGAAGTAATTGACGCATTCCTTAATGAAGCTCTCTTAAAAAGTAAAGCTGATCGGGAACGCGAGGCGGTCATATTTGAAAGGGCCAAGCGCCAGCGCCTTGACGAAAGAATTGAGATACTCCCGCTGGAGCAAAGTACACCCACTGCGGACAAAAGCAAATTCAAGATGAGGAAAAGGTTTGCTAAGGCCATATCAATGGGCATGAAGCTACCATCCTCCGAAGGAAAAATTACCGGTGAAGCGAAAATGCACCCCTCCTATTGCTTGTATCATCGGAAGATTTCGCACCCCACTGAAGAGTGCAAAGTTTTCGATAAATGATGGCAAGGATACGTTGCTCATAGACAACGCTTCAAGCGGGAAAAGCGCAAAACTTGTCGGGAGCGAAGAAATACGACCGAAGGGCTTAACAGAACTACCGGCAATTGTCGCATGGTCAACGCCGGGGGATCACAAGTGCTCACGTTCGAGAGCGATTCTGATGAAGAGCTGGAACTTGCCCCTCTCTTTAAAGAGTCCACTTCGGGAAAAGAAGAAGAGCCAAAGGTTTGCGAAAATATTCGGCTGCGGAATCGAACGCTGCCCGAAAAGAATCTCGGACCCTCAAACAGAAAAGATAAAGGGAAAGAGAAGGTCTCTGAAGATATCGCCTTAGATGACCAAGTTATAGAAGAGCTAACTGCCAAAGACCCGACAAAGAAGAATAAGGTGGATTACAACGTCTTAGCGCATCTGAGGAAGCTACCCTCGCAGCTCAGCATTCTTGATGTCCTTTTACTATCAAAGGAGGCGAGAGATTCGTTAATTAAGGCACTACAGGACCCGGAGCAGTTCCAAGCCTTCCTGGCCGAAGAAAAGATGAAGGATGAATTGGAGGAAGTGCACACGGCAGATGTCACTTTTGGTAATGAAGACCTTCTCCTTAGGACGTGCGAACACAATCGCCCCCTCTATGTCTCAGGATACTGCCATGATGTAAAGATAGGCAAAATCCTGATCGATAACAGGTCGTCTGTTAATCTCCTTAATGTGCGGGTGTTAAAGGAAATCTGCATGAGCGTCCAACACCTTGCTCGGGATAAGATCACCATCTCCGGGTTCGACTCCCAATCATCAAAAACTCTTGGATCTGTGATACTGACGCTACGCTTTGGGCTGCTCGTCACGGACATTAAATTCCACGTCATAGATGCCAAGACATGCTACAACGCTCTACTCGGCCGGCCATGGTTACACGAGTACAACGTCATCCCTTCTACACAGCATCAGTGTATGAAATATTTTAGGGATGGTCTCGAGTATACCGTGACAGGAGAACTGAATCCGTTTTCCGTAAACGAAGTTCGCAAATATGAAGATGCCAAATACTTCTTGCCGAATTTCGAAGACACGGAAAGGTGTCGCAAGCCGGAGAACAAAACTAACGCAACCATCCCTGTCTTCAGCAGTGATACCGAGGAAGAGGAGGAGATAGTTTATTCAGGTCCCCCCCAATACACTAAGCCGGGACCACCCGCTCCTACGTTGATTTTTAGTGGTGATTCAGAGGATGAGGTCCATGCGGTATTCTCTGCTCGACCTTCAATACGAGCTTCCGCTGACGAAGAGCAAAGTCTACAAGTCGCTATGGGGCCGCTTAAACATTATAAAGAACTGGATGTGCTTGATACCGACAGTATAGAGGAGCTGCGGACGTTCTATATCCTTCCCAGGCGAAAAGGCGAGAAGGCAATTCTATTCTACCGCTCTGAAGAAAACAAAGTGGAGAAAGAAATCTGGCACGGGGCAGATCCTACGGTGGACAGGCTTCAACCCATCCGTCTACCCAGATATTATACAGAAGGCTTAAAGAGGCTGTTGAAGCGCCAAGGGATACCCTTCAAACAGACCGTTAGGAAGGCCAAATTCTATGACAGGGTTTGGAACGTCCCCGGAACTCAGCACAAGCTGCCTAGTGGGAGGATGGAGACAATCGGGCTCGGATACATTCGCTCCAAGAAACGAGAGCTGCTCCGCGACTGTTACGTCGTGCATGACTTCAATGAAGAAGCAGATGCTCAACGGGAGGACGCTAATCCTGAACCAGTAAAAGTTCATGATATAAAAGTGCCCAGTCCGTCGTTTGAAGAACAAATGGACAGGCTTATAAGGGAAGCTGGTCAAAAAGTCCGAGATGATCACAACCGCGAAATGGCCATCTATGAGAAAGCCAAAACGCAACGTCTCCTTCAACAGGCCGTCAAAGATGAAAGTGCCGCCCCCTGCCAACCTGTTATAAAAAAGGCTCGACGCGGAGGCAGAAACAAATCGAAAGGCCAAAAAGACACTCAACAGCAACAAAGCGGGGCTAAGAGGCCACGCAAACGGGAGACGAGCGTTATTGATCTATCCCTCATGAAGAAAATGCGTCGAGCGTACTCATTTCCTCGGGACAAGACGAAGAAGATACTTGATCTTGCTCTAAAACATCAAATGCTTACACTGCCGGAGTCCAAGAACCCCGAGCAAGCAGGCGAAGCCTCTGACCCAAATTATTGCTCTTACCAACGAGTAATAGGGCATCCTCTCGAAGACTGCTTCACCTTCAAGAATTGGGTCGAAGATCAGTATCAGCTTGGCAAGTTCGCTCTGTCTGACAACTAGAGGGTAACGCCTGTTTACCCCAATCAGAGCAAAGCTCTGTTCAAATTCCGAGGCGGGAGATGAGGCAATGCTTCATCTTCCCCCAATCAGAGCGAAGCTCTGCTTTGAAAATTTAAACTTTAATAAATGAAGCAACGCTTCAAATTCTTTGCGTTGCGTGCAACGCGCCACGTGTCAGGTGCAGATGCATCAGCGCAGCGCCCAAGGCAGCGCACCCAATCAGAGCAAAGCTCTATTTTAAGCAAAATTAAAGGAAGCAACGCTTCAGTTGCGCTGCGCTTTGCGCTGCGCGACACGTGTCGGCGCAGATGCGCTAGCGCAGTTGCGCTGCGCTTTACGCTGCGCGACACGTGTCGGCGCAGATGCGCTAGCGCAGTTGCGCTGCGCGACACGTGTCGGCGCAGATGCGTCTGCGCCAAACAGAATTAAAATTCTAAAGAAATCTTTTCTGTTCTTGTTAAAACAAGAAGATTTTCTTCTGTAAAACAGAAGCCCTTGGATCAAAGATCCAACGGTGGGGAAAATTCCCCAAATCACTCAGAAAAAGATCTCTTTAACAAATTTAACTAATTTATGGGCACTATAAAAAGGACCCTAGGCCTCAATTCAAAGGCATCAACATTTTCTAAAAAAAAAAAGAAGAAGGGAAAGAGAACTCTGAAGAATTCCTCAAGAACAAAAAGGTAAAAACCTTTAGAAGGAAGAGAAAGTTCTCTTATGAACAGATCATAGATCTAAAAACAAGATCAATGATCTTTAATAAAAAAATAATAATAATTAAATAGTGATTTGCACTTTTATGAACCTTTGGTTCTTTGAGATAAGAAAAACAAGAAAAACTTATCTTTTCTTTGATCTAAATTAGATCATGAAATCAAATAGTGCTTTGCACTTCTGTTCTTGAATCTAAAAGATTCTTAATGCTTTGCACTTCCTAACTGCGCTGTTGCGCTCTTGGGAGAGTGCCACGTGTCAGCTACAGAACAACTTGCGCTACGCGCTTTTGAAATAGAGCTTTGCTCTCTAAATTTGGCGCAACTCACCAGAGCGCGCCACATGTCAGCGGCGCAACGGCGCTTCCTAACTGCGCCAACTGCGCTTGCGCTTACCAGAACGTGACGCGTGTCACCTCCACATGCGCTTGCACTCAATAATTGGCGCAAAGCGCCTGACAAGCCACTTTCAGATAATTAATGCACTGCATTATTTACAGAAGGGCCAAGCCCAATTAAAAAGGGCCTAACAGGCCAAATTAAATGCAATGCATTACTTTAAAAAAAGGGCAGAGCCCAAATAAAAAACAGATGCTCTGCATCATTTATAAAAGGGCAGAGCCCAAATAAAGGTCTAATAGACCAAACAAAAATGCCATGCATTATTAAACAGGAGCAGAGCCCCAGTAAAAGCCTATTAGTCCAAAAACAAATAAAAATGTTGAACATTTTCAACTGGACTTAGCCCAATTCTGGCCGTAAGTCCTTAAATTAAATTGAACTGAGCACAAATGCTCTCTTAAATCAATTTACGACCGGTTCGAGGGTACATCTCCGAGCTCCTCTGACACCCATCGTTGTAATCCTTCAACGACGTCAGAGAGGTGACGGGTCCCGACGACCACACATCGATACGGACTGCGGGGTCCTTAAACTCGTGGACCGAAACGTCCTTAAACTAATATTGGACAGAAACGTCCTTAAACTAATGATGGACCACTACATCCTTAAACTGGCGATGGACCGAAACGTCCTTAAACTAATGTTGGACCAAAACGTCCTTAAACTAATAGCGGACCACCACGTCCCTAAACTGGAATATAGACCACCACGTCCCTAAACTGGAATGCGGACCACCACGTCCCTAAACTGGAATATAGACCACCACGTCTCTAAACTAGAGTGCGGACCACCACGTCCCTAAACTGGAGTGCGGACCACCACATCCCTAAACTGGAATATGGACCGCAATGTCCCGAAACTACCTATGGACCACTGCGTCCCTAAACTGGAACAATAGAGCCTCCAAATGCTCTTTTGCCGGATCTAAACGATCCCGTTTAAGTTGATCTTAGCCCCCAAACACGGCTAACGTATCCTTAAACATTCAAACGGACTATAAAACTCCAAATCAACCTTGGTTCAAGGGTACATCTTTGAACTCCTCTGACATCTGCCGTTGTAATCCTTCAACGACGTTAGAGAGGTGACGGGTCCCGATGGCCAGATATTAAATGGATTATCACGTTAAGTTGATCTTAGTCTCAAACAAGACTATCGTATCCTTAACGAACATTTAAGTTGATCTTAGCCGCAACGCGGCTAACGTATCCTTAAACTAAAAACACCAAACCCAAATCTAAGTAAATACGGATTTGGACTAATCCACGTCCTATGGGCGACGGCATTACTCAGTCTCCGTATACAATCCACGGGCAACCACAAACAAAACAAACACACACGACACGAAGTGAAATTCTGGAGAAGGAGAAAGTTGCTACCGTGATGCGGTAGCGTAATTAACTGCAGGGGCTTGCGCCTGCAGGGAAGAGCGTCCCCACAATCAAAAACCCCTCAAGCGAGAGGGAATCTGACGAAGTCTGCTATATCGGCCGCATCCGTCTAAACCTCCGATACACGGTGCCATAAATCAACTTGGCATCTTCGGAGAAGTGGACGGATAAAACCAAATAGCATCTGCCCCGAATCTCAGCGTCAGGACATCGCAGTCTTGTGCACCGTCTTTCGGAGGGGAACAGATTCTGGCACGCCCGGTGGGACCTTTTCCTCTTTCCACTCCACACTTCGTGTGTGGTCTTCGCGAACCAATCGCGGTTTGTTAACGGTTGCCTTTGGGTTGCAAGTTACTAAGATTTGGTCTTTTGTCTGGCGCAGAACTCAAGCATCAATGGCCTCTAACTGCACCAACTGCTCAAAGTGCCACTGCAACGGACGCTTCACCTCACCTAGAGGTGTAGCATATGGGCCCTAAGCGGCCTTCTTCCTCGCTTTGCCGGTTGAACAGGTGACCCAGGCCACCACCGGCCTATTTTTCGGGACCATGATCCCGCCTTCAAGCTTCCCTATGCCAATACCTGCACCGGAAGTGAACAAGAAGTCGGTCTTCGACCGGCTCACTGCTACGATGGCCCCTGTCAACGGGTCGTCCATTACCAAGCCAACAGCCTCTGTCTTTGCTAGGCTGGATCAAAACTCTGAGGGGCCCACCAAGAAGCCTATGAATCCTAAGGTGACTGTCCCAAGGAAGGCAATAGCCGCTGCTCCAGAAGTCGTCAAGACAGCTTCCCCTGTCAAAGAGTCAGTCTTTTCAAGATTGACTATTCCTGCTCCTGCACCTGCTCGAGGATCTGTCTTCGACAGGTTGAATATCATCCCTCAAAGGACAACCTCAGTCTTTAAGAGGTTAACACCAGCAGCGCCTCAACCGGACAAAGGGCAAAAAGAAGCAACCTCTATCTCCGAGCCAGTCCCAACGGCTCGTCGTGCTCGACGTTGCCACTGGCAACGAGTAAGGAAGGCAGGGGGCAACTCCCCCTCAGGGCTAACTCTACCGGCTCCAGTGGTGGAAGTCAACGCTGCTGTTACAACTGGGAACAGCTTTGAACTGCTGAGGAGGATACGTAAGAACTCTCCAGCCGCTACACTAAAAAGATCTCCTCCACCTGCGGAGAGAGCTCTAGAAACGAAGCAAGAACAGCCCCCTCAACGGCTGTCCTCAAAAATATACAAGGTTTGGCGAAGGGTTCAAGACTCCATGATTGATCCAGACCACTCTCGCCAACAAAAAAAGGCGAAGGTGCAAAAAGAAAAAGACCGTCCTATTAAACAGCAGGGGACAACAATCGCTAAGGTGCCCACTACAACGGCCCCTTCAACTTCAATGGCCCACAAAAGAAGAAGGCCGGAGAAAACCCCCGCGCCGGCGACAAATATCAGAGGTGGTGAACCCAAACGCCTTAAGTCAGGGGGCATTGTAGTTCATACCGTCTATATGGCGTCTGGTAAGGAGGACAGTCGCATATCTACGGGTCATCGACCGCTTACGCGATCAGTGACCAAGGCTCAGGAGAAACAGCAAAAGCTCCAGGAGATGATGACCGTGATGGCCGCACTCACTGGGCTAAAAGAAACCCCTGAAACGTCCTCGGATGAACGTAAGGAACAAGAAACTGACGCCGAATTCCTTCGTCGCATACTGGAGAAGAAGGATAAAGAGGCTGCGGAACAGGCAGCCAGCATAAAGAAAATGGCCTTCCTGTTCCAGGACATGGTGGGCATGATGATTCAACAAGATCCACCTGCTGAAGATCCCCCGATCATCCTTGAAGACGATAGGGGAGAAACGTCGAATCCTCCTCCAGCTCTCTCAACGGCCAAGGAGGAGGCAATCTCCAAAGCCGACCTGGACGAACATATAGCTCAGCAGATCCGGGTTCATCATGCGACTGAGGAAGCCGGTCAGATCGTCCAAACAGGACGACCATATCCGGGCTGGTATGATCAGATACAATACCCACCGGGCTATACAATACCTAAGTTCCGCATATATAAAGGGATAGGGAATCCGCATCAGCATGTCGCTCAATTCAGGGCCTTATTCGGCAATACTAGAGGCGATGACAAATTGATGCTTCGCCAATTCGTCAGCAGCTTGTCAGAAACAGCGTTCGAATGGTATTCCGAACTCCCGAACGATTCTGTCAAGACGTTCGCTGAAATGGAGTTGCTATTCACTCAGCGATTCGCGAGCGCCAGCGAACGGGCCCCGATAGCAGCATTGATTAATGCCAGGGTAAGGCCGGGCAAGACGTGGGTTCAGTACGCTATACGCTGGCGAAACTTGTGGTCAAAATGCGAACAACGCATTGAAGAAGCGCCCGCGGTGGGCATGTTCGTGGGTACCCTAGACCCTCATGCCACTATCTCACAGTTCATGATGTTCTTTAAGCCGACCACATTCCAGGCTTTGATCGACAAGCTGGCCCAGATGGATCAAATGGGTCACAGACCTTCTCCCCCGAAGCCAGAACCGTGGAACGACAAGGGTAAAGGGAAGGCAACCTTTGTCGCGAATGCTCAGCAGCAACCCAGCACCCCAAAGCTAGCGGATCAATCAGGAGAGAGACGGCGGTTCTATATTGAGAAAATGAGGCGCCCCTACTCATTCCCGCGGGATAAGACGAAGAGGCTGTTCGAGCTGGCTATGCGCAACAGGCTTATCAACTTGCCGAATCCAAGGCAACCGCCATAACCCAACGAGGCGAATAACCCCAATTATTTCCCCTATCATCAAACGGCAAGCCATCCGATTGAGGATTGCTTCGTCTTCAAGGGATGGATTAAAGATCAATACCTACAAGGCAAGTTTGCCCTATCTGAAAAGTGGAAGGTAAATCCACCCCAGCCGCACACTCCAAAGAAGACGGACACGATGGGGGCAGCTTGTTCTTTTGTCAAGGACGAAAACGATGGGGAAAACTCATCAGACGAATCCGAAGACTACGTAGCGACTTGTCATGTGATCTCTCATTCACTGGCGAATGATGAAGAGGCTCCTCGCGCCGAGAAACCAAGTGCGAACCCTGAGCCGGAAATTCTACGGCCATCAGACGAGTTGATCGATATCTTCTTAAATGAAATTCGTCTGAAAGCAAAAGCCAATCAAGAGCGTGAGATGGCCATACTGGAAAAAGCCAAGACACTCCCGTCAAATCAAAAGCCATCCACTGCAGATAAAAACAAATTCAAGACGAGGAAAAGGTTCGCCAAAGCCCTATCAGCGGGAATGAAGCTACCGCCCTCTGAAGAAAATACTTTCGGTGGAGTAGAGATGCATCCTAACTTCTGCTTATATCATCAGAAGATCATACATCCTACTGAAGACTGTGAATCCTTTAACTATTGGTGGCAAGGGTATGTCGCTCGAAAGCAACACTTCGACGGGACAAAATGTGAAGTTCGTAGACGTCGAAAAAATGTGATAGATGAGCGCAAAGGAGCCGCCGCCGACTGTCATGTAGCCGACTCCAAAGGATCGCAAATTATCACCTTTGGAAGTGACTCTGAGGAAGAAGCTGCCCTCAACCATCTCCTCAAGGAATCTATTTCAAAAATGAAAGAATTAAGGAGTTGCGAGAACGTTCAGCCGTGCAATCGTACGCTGCTCGAAAAAAATCTCGGCCCCGCAAATAAAGGATCGAGCACAAAAGATAAAGGAAAGGAAAAAACAGCCCTCGAGGCCAACATTCAACAGCAATCGAGTGGCTCTAGACCGGTTGTTCGCCAAAACAATCTGCGACCACGCCCGTCCCTCGAAAAGAGGTTGAAACGTCCTTACTCGTTTCCGCAAGATAAAACAAGGGACTGTTCGAGCTGGCGTTGCACAACCGACTCATAAATCTGCCGGAGCCAAAACGTCCGTCGCAACCAAATAACATCAATGAGCCCAACTACTGTCCCTATCACCGAATACTGGGTCACCTGATCGTGGATTGCTACGTCTTCATAAACTGGGTTGAAGATCAATACCAACAATGCAAGTTCGTCATCTCCGAAAACTGGAAGGTAAGCCCGCCACAACCGCACGCACCGGGAAAGATGGAGACGCCGGGGGCATCATGCTCATTAATAGGGAAGGCCCCACGGACCGAAAAGTCAATAAACTAGATGTTCGCCTCAAATACGGCAACGGCGGACCGAAACGTCCTTAAACTAATGATGTACCGCAATGTCCTAAAACTTGCAAGCGGACCGAAACGTCCTTAAAACTACTACCGCAGCATCCTCAGGCTGACGCGATAAAAAAAAAAAAATATATATATATATATATATAAAAAGAAACGGTACGTCTATAAGCAAAATGGGCACGGATGAAAACCCGAAAGGGCTCCGTGAGTAAAAACAGCAGGACTACCGGCGAGTGTTTGTGAAAACCCGAAAGGGCGCAACCTCTTAAAAAAAAAGTATGTCCATAAGCAAAATGGGCACGGATGAAAACCCGAAAGGGCTCCGTGAGTAAAAACAGCAGGACTACCGGCTAGTATTTGTGAAAACCCGAAAGGGCGCAACCTCGTTTTAAAAAAAAAAAGAAAGAAAAAAAATACACTTATAGGGTCCTCTCGACCTTGTGAGGAGAAACCACCCGCGTGAGATCCTTACGACTCACAAGGGAGCAACACACTTAGGGATCCCCACGATTCCTAAGGAGAAAATACACTTGCGAGATCCTCACGACTCGTAAGGAGAACTCTCTTATGGGACCCTCACGGCTCATAAGATTTGAAAGTCTTAAATTACAAAAACCTAAACCTGTTCTTAAGCAAATCCCCCACAACCTTCGATATTGCCCTACAAGTGGCTCAATACTGACCCTTGTATACAATCCACGGGCGCGAATAAACATTTCCCTAATCAAGTTTCGTCTGCGATTGGGGATATGTACGCATGATGAACAACCCTTGTAGATCCTCTCGATTTACAAGGAGAAAACCCTCTTGTAGGATCCTTACGACTTACAGAGGAATATACACTTAGGAATCCTTACGATTCCTAAGGAGAAAATGCACCTATAAGATCCTCACGACTTGTAGAAAGAAACACCTTTGTGAGACCCTTACGGCTCATGAAGTTAAAAGCCTTCGACAGGACCTTAACTCTGTTCTCTAAGCCACCTTTGTTCAACATCGACAGAGGCAAATGATGATTCGCTCCTGGCAATATCCCAGTTGTAGCGGCGCTGATGCCAAAATCAGTTTACGGCAAAAAGCCAGTAGGCCGCGCATGCATGCAAAATAGCGTAAATGATGGGGCAACTTGCAATAAAAAGCAGCAAGTAAAAATGTATGCATGCAAAATAGCCGAAATGATTGGGCAACTCGCAATAAAAAGCAGCAAGTAAAGATAAAATAAATAGCCGAAATGATTGGGCACCGCGAAAAATGGCCGAAATGATAGGGCAATCGCGACCTCTGCGATATAAAAGCTGAAATGATAGAGCATCGCGGAAAAAGAAATAAAATAAAAAAAAGAAAGTTTTAATTTATGCCCTACAGGTGATTTTCCATCACACCTTGTATACAATCCAAGGGCGTAAAACAAAATAAAAGGATCATACTTCTCCCCCAGGTTTCATCATAAGAAGAAGCAAAATCTCGACGGGCCGCGAACGACCTAGAGATCATCCCAACACTCGTCTCGTAACAACGGAAACAACTTCAAACAAAGCGGAGCAGCGGCAACCCCTAGTTCTATGGCTCGGCGATATACTTATCACCAACAGTCAAATCTCCATTCCGTGAGATGCGGATACAATCAGCAAAATTCCTGGTTACGTGGAACGCGGATAACGTCACTCTTTGACCCCGTGGAAAACGTCCAGAGCGGATCCTGGTCCTCGCAGAGCACGGCAGTGAACCCGTGTGAAGCATCCAGAGCGGAACCTAGTCCTCGCCGAACACGGCAGTGAACCCGTGTGAAGCATCTAGTGCAAAATTCCTGGTTACGTGGAACGCGGATAACGTCACTCTTTGACCCCATAGAAAACGTCCAGAGCGGATCCTGGTCCTCGCAGAGCACGGCAGTGAACCCGTGTGAACCATCCAGAGCGGGGCCTAGTCCTCGCCGAACACGACAGTGAACCCTTTTGAAGCATCTAGTGCAAAATTCCTGGTTACGTGGAACGCGGATAACGTCACTCTTTGACCCCATGGAAAACGTCCAGAGCGGATCCTGGTCCTCGCAGAGCACGGCAGTAAACCCGTGTGAAGCATCCAGAGCGGATCCTGGTCCTCGCAGAGCACGGCAGTAAACCCGTACGAAGCATCCAGAGTGGAACCTAGTCCTCGCCGAACACGGCAGTGAACCCGTGGGAAGCATCTAGAGCAGAAATTCCTGGCTACGTGGAACGCGGCTTATGTCAATCCTGACCCCGTGGAAAACGTCCAGAGCGGATCCTGGTCCTCGCAGAGCACGGCAGTGAACCCGTGTGAAGCATCTAGTGCAAAATTCCAGGTTACGTGGAACGCGGATAACGTCACTCTTTGACCCCATGGAAAACGTCCAGAGCGGATCCTGGTCCTCGCAGAGCACGGCAGTGAACCCGTGTGAAGCATCCAGAGCGGAGCCTAGTTCTCGCCGAACACGGCAGTGAACCCGTGGGAAGCATCTAGAGCAAAAATTCCTGGCTACATGGAAAGCGGCTTATGTCAATCCTGACCCCGTGGAAAACATCCAGAGCGGATCCTGGTCCTCGCAGAGCACGGCAGTGAACCCGTGCGAAGCATCCAGAGCGGAACCTAGTCCTCGCCGAATACGGCAGTGAACCCGTGGGAAGCATCTAGAGCAGAAATTCCTGGCTACGTGGAACGCGGCTTATGTCAATCCTGAACCCTTATGAAACATCCAGAGCAAAAATTCCTGGCTACGTGGAAAGCGGCTTATGTCAATCCTGACCCCATGGAAAACGTCCAGAGCGGATCCTGGTCCTCGCAGAGCACGGCAGTGAACCCGTGCGAAGCATCCAGAGCAGAACCTAGTCCTCGCCGAACACGGCAGTGAACCCGTGGGAAGCATCTAGAGCAAAAATTCCTGGCTATATGGAACGCGGCTTATGTCAATCCTGACCCCGTGTGAAGCATCCAGAACAAAAATTCCTGGCTACATAGAACGCGGCTTATGTCAATCCTGACCCCATGTGAAACATCCAGAGCAAATATTCCTGGCTACGTGGAAAGCGGCTTATGTCAATCCTGACCCCGTGGAAAACGTCCAGAGCGGATCCTGGTCCTCGCAGAGCACGACAGTGAACCCGTGCGAAGCATCCAGAGCGGAACCTAGTCCTCGCCGAACACGGCAGTGAACCCGTGGGAAGCATCTAGAGCAGAAATTCCTGGCTACGTGGAACGCGGCTTATGTCAATCCTGACCCCGTGTGAAACATCCAGAGCAAAAATTCATGGCTACGTGGAAAGCGGCTTATGTCAATCCTGACCCCGTGGAAAACGACCAGAGCGGATCCTGGTCCTCGCAGAGCACGGTAGTGAACCCGTGCGAAGCATCCAGAGCGGAACCTAGTCCTCGCCGAACACGGCAGTGAACCCGTGGGAAACATCTAGAGCAAAAATTCCTGGCTACGTGGAAAGCGGCTTATGCCAATCCTGACCCTGTGGAAAACGTCCAGAGCGGATCCTGGTCCTCGCAGAGCATGGCAGTGAACCCGTGCGAAGCATCCAGAGCGGAACCTAGTCCTCGCCGAACACGGCAGTGAACCCGTGGGAAGCATCTAGAGCAGAAATTCCTGGCTACGTGGAACGCGGCTTATGTCAATCCTGACCCCGTGGAAAACGTCCAGAACAAAAATTCCTGGCTACGTGGAAAGCGGCTTATGTCAATCCTGACCCCGTGGAAAACGTCCAGAGCGGATCCTGGTCCTCGCAGAGCACGACAGTGAACCCGTGCGAAGCATCCAGAGCGGAACCTAGTCCTCGCCGAACACGGCAGTGAACCCGTGGGAAGCATCTAGAGCAGAAATTCCTGGCTACGTGGAACGCGGCTTATGTCAATCCTGACCCCGTGTGAAACATCCAGAGCAAAAATTCTTGGCTACGTGGAAAGCGGCTTATGTCAATCCTGACCCCGTAGAAAACATCCAGAGCGGATCCTGGTCCTCGCAGAGCACGACAGTGAACCCGTGCGAAGCATCCAGAGCGGAACCTAGTCCTCGCCGAACACGGCAGTGAACCCGTGGGAAGCATCTAGAGCAGAAATTCCTGGCTACGTGGAACGCGGCTTATGTCAATCCTGACCCCGTGTGAAACATCCAGAGCAAAAATTCCTGGCTACGTGGAAAGCGGCTTATGTCAATCCTAACCCCGTGGAAAACGTCCAGAGCGGATCCTGGTACTCGCAGAGCACGGCAGTGAACCCGTGCGAAGCATCCAGAGCGGAACCTAGTCCTCGCCGAACACGGCAGTGAACCCGTGGGAAGCATCTAGAGCAAAAATTCCTGGCTACGTAGAAAGCGGCTTATGCCAATCCTGACCCCATGGAAAACGTCCAGAGCGGATCCTGGTCCTCGCAGAGCACGGCAGTAAACCCGTGCGAAGCATCCAGAGCGGAACCTAGTCCTCGCCGAACACGGCAGTGAACCCGTGGGAAGCATCTAGAGCAGAAATTCCTGGCTACGTGGAACGCGGCTTATGTCAATCCTGACCCCGTGTGAAACATCCAGAACAAAAATTCCTGGCTACGTGGAAAGCGGCTTATGTCAATCCTGACCCTGTGGAAAACGTCCAGAGCGGATCCTGGTCCTCGCAGAGCACGACAGTGAACCCGTGCGAAGCATCCAGAGCGGAACCTAGTCCTCGCCGAACACGGCAGTGAACCCGTGGGAAGCATCTAGAGCAGAAATTCCTGGTTACGTGGAACGCGGCTTATGTCAATCCTGACCCCGTGTGAAACATCCAGAGCAAAAATTCTTGGCTACGTGGAAAGCGGCTTATATCAATCCTGACCCCGTAGAAAACGTCCAGAGCGGATCCTGGTCCTCTCAGAGCACGACAGTGAACCCGTGCGAAGCATCCAGAGCGGAACCTAGTCCTCGCCGAACACGGCAGTGAACCCGTGGGAAGCATCTATAGCAGAAATTCCTGGCTACATAGAACGTGGCTTATGTCAATCCTGACCCCGTGTGAAACATCCAGAGCAAAAATTCCTGGCTACGTGGAAAGCGGCTTATGTCAATCCTGACCCCATGGAAAACGTCCAGAGCGGATCCTGGTCCTCGCAGAGCACGGCAGTGAACCCGTGCGAAGCATCCAGAGCGAAACCTAGTCCTCGCCGAACACGGCAGTGAACCCGTGAGAAGCACCTAGAGCAAAAATTCCTGGCTATGTGGAACGCGGCTTATGTCAATCCTGACTCCGTGTGAAGCATCCAGAACAAAAAATTCCTGGCTACGTAGAACGCGGCTTATGTCAATCCTGACCCCGTATGAAACATCCAGAGCAAAAATTCCTGGCTACGTGGAACGCGGCTTATGTCAATCCTGACCTGTGAAAAACGTCCAGAGCGGATCCTGGTCCTCGCAGAGCACGGCAGTGATCCCGTGCGAAGCATCCAGAGCGGAACCTAGTCCTCGCCAAACACAACAGTGAACCCGTGGGAAGCATCCAGAGCAACTCCTGACTCCGTGAAATGCGGATAAGGACAACTTCACCCATCACTTGCGGGTCCTCACGACTCGTAAGGGAATAAAGTCTCTTATAGGATCCTTACGACTTAGAAGAGAAAACACACTTAGGAATCCTCACAATTCCTGAGGAGAAAACCCACTTACGAGATCCTCTCGATCCGTAGGAAGAAAAATCTCTATGAGCCCCTCACGGCTCATAGAGTTGAAAAGTCTTAGGCAGCAGATCTGAACCTGCGGCCTAAGCCATCGCTATCTCTCGGAGAAGTTAAGTTATCTGCCAATTATATTTATCAAGACAGCATGCTGATAGTAAGAGAAAGAAGAAAGCAACAGAAAGAGCATCCGATTTACATTTGATCAAGCGTTCGAGACACATTCAGTCATGCATAAGCAAAAGACTCAGAACAAAAGATAAGACAGGCTAGGAAAAACAAAAATCTCCATTAATATTGCCAGAAGTTCTTACAATCATAAAAGCAATAAACGAAAAACATTATTACAAGGGAATAACCTCGGACCCAGGACATGGATTGAGGAACTCGAAAGCGACCCTATCTATGACTTTCCAAGCCTCACGAACCATCCTAGCGTGCTTTCTTTCGCGAGCACAAGCGTCAGGGTCCCCCCGATGTCTTCCACCCTCCGATAAGCAACGAGTATGGCAGACTGTTGAAAGACCTCGTGCAAGAGATCAATAAGACTGTCTCGCCGTCTTTTTGAGATAAAGTTCAACAGGTACACCGAGTGCACCTTATCCTCAGCGGCATCCAGCGCCCTAAGCGGCACACCGGAACAGAACGCGGGAAGCGCTTCACAGATGGCTCCCACGATAAGCTTAAGAAGGGAGGAACGCCGGGGAAGCAGAGGACCGTTGTACGCGTCAAAGCGGCTCATGATTTCAGCACACTCCGCGTTTGTGAACTCTCGATCTTGAGAGCGGCCAAGTCGGCGTATGTCCCCGTAAGAGATGATCTCATTAAGAGCATACATATAGGCGTCCATTGTTTCTGTGAAAGAGAATCAACAAAATTGTCAGAAAGACTGATTAAGAAAAGCAATATAATGTACCGAGGAATAAAATGCCATCTTTAAACTCCAAGATCAATGAAAAACTCCTAAAAGTTCTTTTGTATGATTTGGAAGGAGCAAAGCTCCACTAATGAAATAAGAAAATACAAGAAAAATCTTTTATAGAGCAAAGCTCTATTAATGGAACCTTAACAGGGTTCTCCTGAGTTCTCTTTGGACCCCTTTTAGAGCAAAGCTCTGCTAAGTGAAACCCTAAATGGGTTTTCTTTAGATCAGGGATCTATGGAGAGTAAGGCTCTGTCAATGAAAATTAATTTAATTTAATTTAATTTAATTCTAATTTAAATTTTCACCTAAAAAGTTTTAAAGAGTTTAACTCTTGGAGTTCTTGAAAATAAAGAGCAGGGCTCTGAGTTCTGAAAGTAAAATTTTGAAGATGAAAATCATCTAAAGGACCAAAGGTCCTATTTATAGGCATCAAGTGCCCTTTCAGCTTCCAAAGTTGCCGCAACGGTTGGAATTCCGCCACCGTTGCGCTCACGTTTGGCGCCACGTAAGCGCAACGGTGGGGGGGCATTTGTTTACCCCAATCAGAGCAAAGCTCTGTTCAAATTCCGAGGGGGAGATGAAGCAACGCTTCATCTTCCCCCAATCAGAGCGAAGCTCTGCTTTGAAAATTTAAACTTTAATAAATGAAGCAACGCTTCAAATTCTTTGCGTTGCGTGCAACGCGCCACGTGTCAGGCGCAGATGCATCAGCGCAGCGCCCAAGGCAGCGCACCCAATCAGAACAAAGCTCTATTTTAAGCAAAATTAAAGCAAGCAACGCTTCAGTTGCGCAAGCACTGCGCTGCACGACACGTGTCGGCGTTTTGCGCTGCGCTTTGGGCTGCGCGACACGTGTCGGCGCAGATGCGCTAGCGCAGTTGCGCTGCGCTGTGCGCTGCGCGACACGTGTCAGCGCAGATGCGTCTGCGCCAAACAGAATTAAAATTCTAAAGAAATCTTTTCTGTTCTTGTTAAAACAAGAAGATTTTCTTCTGTAAAACAGAAGCCCTTGGATCAAAGATCCAACGGTAGGGAAAATTCCCCAAATCACTCAGAAAAAGATCTTATTAACAAATTTAACTAATTTATGGGCACTATAAAAAGGACCCTAGGCCTCAATTCAAAGGCATCAACATTTTCTAAAAAAAAAAGAAGAAGGGAAAGAGAACTCTGAAGAATTACTCAAAAACAAAAGGTAAAAACCTTTAGAAGGAAGAGAAAGTTCTCTTATGAACAGATCATAGATCGAAAAACAAGATCAATGATGTTTAATAAAAAATAATAATAATAAAATAGTGTTGCACTTTTATGAACCTTTGGTTCTTTGAGATAAGAAAAACAAGAAAAACTTATCTTTTCTTTGATCTAAATTAGATCAAGAAATCAAATAGTGCTTTGCACTTCTGTTCTTGAATCTAAAAGATTCTTAATGCTTTGCACTTCCTAACTGCGCTGTTGCGCTCTTGGGAGAGTGCCACGTGTCAGCTACAGAACAACTTGCGCTACGTGCTTTTGAAATAGAGCTTTGCTCTCTGAATTTGGCGCAACTCACCAGAGCTCGCCACGTGTCAGCGGCGCAACGGCGCAGCGCACTGGGGTAGCGCACTGCGCCAACTGCGCGTGCGCTCACCAGAACGTGACGCGTGTCACCTCCACATGCGCTTGCACTCAATAATTGGCGCAAAGCGTCTGACAAGCCACCATCAGATAATTAATGCACTGCATTATTTACAGAAGGGCCAAGCCCAATAAAAAAGGGCCTAACAGGCCAAATTAAATGCAATGCATTACTTTAAAAAAAGGGCAGAGCCCAAATAAAAAACAGATGCTGTGCATCATTTATAAAAGGGCAGAGCCCAAATAAAGATCTAATAGACCAAACAAAAATGCCATGCATTATTAAACAGGAGCAGAGCCCCAGTAAAAGCCTATTAGGCCAAAAACAAATAAAAATGTTGAACATTTTCAACTGGACTTAGCCCAATTCTGGCCGTAAGTCCTTAAATTAAATTGAACTGAGCACAAATGCTCTCTCAAATCAATTTACGACCGGTTCGAGGGTACATCTCCGAGCTCCTCTGACACCCATCGTTGTAATCCTTCAACGACATCAGAGAGGTGACGGGTCCCAACGACCACACATCGATACGGACTGCGGGGTCCTTAAACTCGTGGACCGAAACGTCCTTAAACTAACATTGGACCGAAACGTCCTTAAACTAATGATGGACCACTACGTCCTTAAACTGGCGATGGACCGAAACGTCCTTAAACTAATGTTGGACCGAAACGTCCTTAAACTAATAGCGGACCACCACGTCCCTAAACTGGAATATAGACCACCACGTCCCTAAACTGGAATATAGACCACCACGTCCCTAAACTGGAATGCGGACCACCACGTCCCTAAACTGGAATATAGACCACCACGTCCCTAAACTGGAGTGCGGACCACCACGTCCCTAAACTGGAATGCAGACCGCAATGTCCCTAAACTACCTATGGACCACTACGTCCCTAAATTGGAACAATAGAGCCTCCAAATGCTCTTTTGCCGGATCTAAACGATCCCGTTTAAGTTGATCTTAGCCCCCAAACACGGCTAACGTATCCTTAAACATTCAAACGGACTATAAAACTCCAAATCAACCTTGGTTCAAGGGTACATCTCTGAACTTCTCTGACATCTGCCATTGTAATCCTTCAACGACGTTAGAGAGGTGACGAGTCCCGATGGCCAGATATTAAATGGATTATCACGTTAAGTTGATCTTAGTCTCAAACAAGACTATCGTATCCTTAATGAACATTTAAGTTGATCTTAGCCGCAACGCGGCCAACGTATCCTTAAACTAAAAACACCAAACCCAAATCTAAGTAAATACGGATTTGGACTAATCCACGTCCTACGGGCGACGGCATTACTCAGTCTCCGTATACAATCCACGGGCAACCACAAACAAAACAAACACACACGACACGAAGTGAAATTCTGGAGAAGGAGAAAGTTGCTACCGCGATGCGGTAGCGTAATTAACTGCAGGGGCTTGCGCCTGCAGGGAAGAGCGTCCCCACAATCAAAAACCCCTCAAGCGAGGGGGAATCTGACGAAGTCTGCTATATCGGCCGCATCCGTCTAAACCTCCGATACACGGTGCCATAAATCAACTTGGCATCTTCGGAGAGGTGGACGGATAAAACCAAATAGCATCTGTCCCGAATCTCAGCGTCAGGACATCGCAGTCTTGTGCGCCGTCTTTCGGAGGGGAACAACGCCGCCACAGAAGCATGAACCCAAAGCCGCAAGAACAGAACCAACTCCACATTGGGATTGGAAGCGGATTCGCACTTGTCACATGATCACAATATTAAAAGAAGGGCCCGAGAACATGGACAACCTTCCCTGGTGCTTCAAAAACAGCAATGATGAGGTGATCTCAGAATTTCCGCCAGCTCCGAAAGAACTGGAAGATGGAATTCATACCACCGCAGATAACCTCAAGAAAATTGAGTTGGGAACGCTAAACGACCCGCGACCGACATTTGTCAGCGAGCTGCTGTCTGAAGAGAAGGTGGCTTTATTAAAAGACCTGCTTATGCAGCATAAAGATTGCTTCGCATGGAACTATTCCGAAATGCTGGGATTAGATCTAGAAATTGCTGTGCACAAATTGGCGATATCTCCGGACATCAAGCCAGTCAAACAGGCACCAAGAAGAATGCGGCTCGAGCTTGAGATGAGTATCAACGCCGAGGTCAAGAAGCTGATCGACTCTGGCTTCATTCAGGAAGTTCAATACCCTGAATGGATCGCCAACATCGTCCCGGTGATGAAGAAAAATGGGACAGTGCGCATATGCGTAGACTTCCGGGATCTCAATAAAGCTTGCCCGAAAGACGATTTCCCAGTGCCAGTCACCGAACTGATGATAGACAACATGTCCACTCATGAGGTTTTCTTCTTTATGGACGGCTCGTCAGGGTATAATCAGATAAAGATGCATCCCGAAGACCAAAAGCATACCGCTTTCAGGACCCCTCTAAGGATATTTTGTTACAAGGTGATGCCCTTCGGTCTGAAGAACGCCGGTGCCACCTATCAGAGGGCCATGACGAAGATCTTCGATGACCTTATACATGAAATCGTCGAATGTTATATTGACGACCTCGTGGTTAAGAGCAAATCGTATGAGGAACATCTCGAGCACCTAAAAACTGTATTTCAACGCCTTCGGCAATACAACTTGAAGATGAACCCTCTCAAGTGCACATTCGGAGTTTCCTGAGGCAAATTCCTGGGATTTGTCGTCCGACACCGGGGTATCGAGATAGATCCGTCAAAGATCAAGACAATTATGGAAATGCCTCCGCCAAGGACTCTCAAACAGCTGCGGTCTCTCCAAGGGAAGCTCATGTATATACGGCGATTTATAGCCAACCTCTCAGGCAAGTGCCGCCCTTACAGTCACCTGATGAAGAAAGGAACTTCATTCGTCTGGGATCAAAAATGCCAGGGCGCGCTGGACGAAGTTAAACAGTACCTGCAGAACCCGCCAGTGTTGGCTGCTCCGGTTAAGGGAAAACCTCTCATTCTTTATACAACCGCCCTCGAAGGTTCCTTAGGCGCATTATGGGTGCAAGAGAATGATCAGGGGAAAGAAAGAGCTCTCTATTACCTGAGTCGAGTTCTTCTGGGGGCAGAAAGCAACTACTCTCCCATTGAAAAACACTGCCTGGGGTTGATCTTCGCGATAACCAAGCTTAGGCACTATGCGTTGGCGCATGAGGTCCGTCTCATTTCAAAGGTGGACCCCCTCAAATATTTGATGTCGAAGGCCATATTGACAGGACGACTCGCTAAATGGGCCCTGCTCTTGATGGAATTCTCGATAACATATCAAGCTCTCAAGGCAGTCAAAGGCCAGGCCATCGCCGACTTCCTCGCTGAGCATCCGATACCCGCCGATTCTCCTTTGAATTGCGACCTTCCAGACGATCATGCGTTTGATGCGATCGACGGTAGTGATACCCGATGGGAGCTTTATTTCGATGGAGCATCTTCCATGAAAAAGCGCAAACAAAGTACCCCTATAATCAAATCGGAGGTAGGCCTCATCTTTGTGACTCCACAAGGAGGGATAATGCGCTTCGCTTTCTCCTTAACAGAGCCAAGGACAAACAATGAAGCCGAATATGAAGCTTTGATAGCAGGCCTCGAGATCGCCGTCGACATGGGAATTGAAAACCTCCTCATATACGGAGATTCTCAACTGGTCGTTAGTCAAGTAAACGGTGACTACCAAACGTGCAAACCGGAGTTGGTGAAGTACGGTGAAAAGGTGCAACAATTGTTGACCCAAATTCCCTCCTATACTTTGGAAAGCATACCGCGCACGGAAAACAACAAAGCAGACGCGTTGGCCAAGCTTGCTAAAGAGCTAGCTGACGAGAACCTCGATGATGTAAGAATCGTGGTACAAAACCGTCGGGTGCTTGCCCTAGCAGAAATATCTCCGAAGAGAAGGGAGCGATTGAACAGACAACCTCGCAAATAAAAGACCGGGAGAAGGCTAAGGATTGGAGGGAAGTCTTCATTGACTACTTTAAGTCCCACCGAATGCCCGAAGAAGCGTCCACAAGACATCAGCTCATGAAACGAGCTCTGTCTTTCGCCTTCGTCAATGATATTCTGTACAAGAGGTCATTCGATTCTCTGTGGCTGAGATGCCTAGGTCCTGATGAAGCGGAAAGAGTCGTTCAGGAAGTTCATGACGGACTCTGTGGTTCTCACTAAGCGGGCCCGAAAATGAAGTTAAAAATCAAACGGATGGGCTACTACTGGCCCACAATGATTCAGGATTGCCTCGAATATGCGAAGCAATGCCACTCGTGCCAAATCCATGGGGATTTCATCCACCAGCATCCAAATTCACTCCATCCAACAGTAGCTAGCTAGCCATTCGAAATGTGGGGAACTGACATAGTCGGCCCCATCGAACTAGCATCGTCTAGAGGACATTGCTTCATCCTGGCGACAACTGATTACTTCTCTAAATGGGCAGAAGCAGTGCCGTTGAGAGAAGTGAAGACGGAGAATATCCTCCACTTCTTCAAAACGCACATCATATACCGGTTTGGAACGCCGAGACGAATCATCTCCGATAACGGTCCAGCCTACAGAAGTCACAAGATCAGCCGCTTCGCACAGCAGCATAAAATAGACTGGAGATATTCTTCAGTTTACAATCCGCGAGCTAATGGTCTAGCTGAAGCCTTCAACAAGACCCTGACGAAAATTATGAAAAAGACGGTGTCCCGAAATAAGAAAGACTGGCACGAGAGACTGCAAGAGGCTCTTTGGGCATATCGAACAATGTTCAAGACGGCCACCAACGCAACGCCATATGCGTTGGTATTCGGTACAGAAGCAGTACTCCCCCTCGAGATAGAATTACCCTCTCTACGAGTGGCAGTCCACTACGAGCTAACAGATGAAGAAAACGCTCACCTTCAGCTTGAGGAGCTTGATGCCCTTGAAGAAACACGGCTCATAGCGCAACAAAATCTGGAAGCTTATAAAGCAAAGATGTTGCGCTCATATGAAAGATTGACCCGACCGAGGACATTTCACCAAGGCGAACTCGTGCTAGTGGTCAAAAGGCCTATGATCCCCAATCGCGCCAAGCGGGGAAAGTTTGAGCCAAACTATGAAGGCCCATACATCATAGATAAGGTCTACCAGGGTAGGACCTATCTACTCATAGATATGCACGGTGAAAGGCCTTTCAGGCCAATAAACGGTCGCTTCCTAAAGAGATACTACGCTTGATGAGCCACAGCCTAGGTCAATGATAGATGACGACGACTATGTCCGCTCGCTATCTTCCTAAGCTCAGGCTTTATAAGCAATAGCCAGCCTTCTCAATGTCGGACCGAAACGTCCTTAAACTAATAGCGGACCGGAACGTCCTTAAAACTACTACCGCAGCATCCTTAGGCTGACGAGATAAAAAAAAAAGAGAAAAAAAAATGATGATAATAAGAACGGTATGTCCATAAGCAAAAAGGGCACGGATGAAAACCCGAAAGGGCTCCGTGAGTAAAAACAGCAGGACTACCGGCGAGTGTTTGTGAAAACCCGAAAGGGCGCAGCCTCGTTCAAAGAAACTTATAGGGTCCTCTCGACCTTGTAAGGAGAAAACACCTGCGTGAGATCCTTACGACTCACAAGGGAGCAACACACTTAGGGATCCTCACGATTCCTAAGGAGAAAATACACTTACGAGATCCTCACGACTCGTAAGGAGAATTCTCTTATGGGACCCTCACGGCTCATAAGATTTGAAAGTCTTAAGTTACAGAGACCTAAACCTGTGCTTAAGCAACCCCCACAACTTTCGATATTGCCCTACAAGTGGCTCAATACTGGCCCTTGTATACAATCCACGGGCACAAATAAACATTTCCCTAACCAAGTCCCATCCGTGACTGGGGATATGTTCGCATGGTGAACAACCCTTGTAAATCCTCTCGATTTATGAGGAGAAAACCCTCCTGTAGGATCCTTACGACTTACAGAGGAACAAACACTTAGGAATCCTCACGATTCCTAAGGAGAAAATACACCTACAAGATCCTCACGACTTGTAGGGAGAAATAACTTCGTGAGACCCTTACGGCTCATGAAGTCAAAAGCCTTAGCCGACAGGACCCTAACCCTGGTCGCTAAGCCACCTTTGTTCGACATCGACAGAGGCAGATGATGATTCGCTCCTGGAAATATCTTAGTTGTAGCGGTGTTGATGCCGAAATCGGTGTCTAATTTCAGGTTTACGGCGAAAAGCCAGTAGGCCGCACATAGATGCAAAATAGCCGAAATGATGGAGCAACTTGCAATAAAAAGCAGCAAGTAAAAATGTATGCATGCGAAATAGCCGAATGATTGGGCAACTCGCAATAAAATGCAACGAGTAAAAACAAAATAAATAGCCGAAATGATTGGGCACCGCGAAAAATAGCCGAAATGATTGGGCAATCGCGACCTTCGCGATATAAAAGCTGAAATGATAGAGCATCGCGGAAATAAAATAAAAAAATGATGATAAAACTTTGGCCCTACAGCTGAGATCACATCGATCCCTGTATACAACCCAAGGGCACAAACAAAGAGGGAACCATACTTTCCCAACAGGATCCGCCAGAAAACGAAGCCAAATTTCGACGGTTCATCCCAACTCTGAAGAAACCAATGTCTTCAGCAAAATACCTCAACTCAGGGAAACAAACAATCCTTGACGAGAGCCTCCTGATGCGCGTCGACCCGCAGAGCAACCAGTATCTCCGTGGGAAATTCTCGACTTGTTTCAACACCAAGGAAACAAATAATCCTTGGCGCTAGGGAAACAAATAATCCTTAGCAAATACCTCAACTCAGGGAAACAAACAATCCTTGACGAGAGCCTCCTGATCCGCGTCGACTCGCAGAGCAACCAGTGCCTCCGTGGGAAATTCTCGACTCGTTTTAACCCCAAGGAAACAAATAATCCTTGGCGCTAGGGAAACAAATAATCCTTAGCAAACACCTCAACTCAGGGAAACAAACAATCATTGACGAGAGCCTCCTGATGCGCGTCGACTCGCAGAGCAACCAGTATCTCCGTGGGAAATTCTCGACTCGTTTCAACACCAAGGAAACAAATAATCCTTGGCGCTAGGGAAACAAATAATCCTTAGCAAATACCTCAACTCAGGGAAACAAACAATCCTTGACGAGAGCCTCCTGATCCGCGTCGACTCGCAGAGCAACCAGTGCCTCCGTGGGAAATTCTCGACTCGTTTCAACCCCAAGAAAACAAATAATCCTTGGCTCTAGGGAAACAAATAATCCTTAGCAAACCCCTCAACTCAGGGAGACAAACATCCTTGACGAGAGCCTCCTGATTCGCGTCGACTCGCAGAGAAACCAGTGTCTCCGCGGGAAATTCTCGATCCGTTTCAACACCAAGGAAACAAATAATCCTTGGCGCTAGGGAAGCAAATAATCCTTAGCAAACCCCTCAACTCAGGGAGACAAACAATCCTTCACGAGAGCCCCCTGATGCGCGTCGACTCGTAGAGCAACCAGTATCTCCGTGGGAAATTCTCGACTCGTTTCAACACCAAGGAAACAAATAATCCTTGGCGCTAAGGAAACAAATAATCCTTAGCAAACACCTCAACTCAGGGAAACAAACAATCCTTGACGAGAGCCTCCTGATGCGCGTCGACTCGCAGAGCAACCAGTATCTCCGTGGGAAATTCTCGACTCGTTTCAACACCAAGGAAACAAATAATCCTTGGCGCTAGGGAAACAAATAATCCTTAGCAAACCCCTCAACTCAGGGAGACAAACAATCCTTGATGAGAGCTTCCTGATGCGCGTCGACTCGCAGAGCAACCAGTGCCTCCGTGGGAAATTCTCGACTCGTTTCAACACCAGGGAAACAAATAATCCTTGGCACCAGGGAAACAAATAATCCTTGGCAAATACCTCAACTCAGGGAAACAAACAATCCTTGACGAGAGCCTCCTGATTCGCGTCGGCTCGCAGAAAAACCAGTGTCTCCGCGGGAAATTCCCGATTCGTCTCAACTTACAAGATGAAGCCTCAGGCAGCAGGGATTAAAAAACTTGCTTCCTGAATAATGGGACCCTGCAAGTCGATCTAAAACGGTCTCTTGCATACTATTCACGGGTCTCACTCTCCAAAGTCGAGTTTCGACAAGGAGGGAAACAACCGCTTACGGGTCCTCTCGACTCGTAAGAGGGAAAAATTCTCTTATAGGATCCTTACGACTTACAAGAGAAAACACACTTAGGAATCCTCACGATTCCTAAGGAGAAAACCCACCTACGAGATCCTCTCGATCCGTAGGGAGAAAAGTCTCTGTGAGACCCTCACGGCTCATAGAGTTGAAAAGTCTTAGGCGGCAGATCTGAACCTGCGGCCTAAGCCATCGCTATCTCGTGAAGAAATCAAGGTGCTTACTCTATTATCTGCTAATTGTGACAACATGCTGATAATAAGAGAAAGAAGAAAGCGACAGAAAAAGCATCCGGTTTACATTTGATCAGGCGTTCGAGACACACTCATTCATGCATAAGCAAAAGATTCAGAACGAAAAATAAAGACAAGCTGAGATAAAAAATTTCCATTAATATTGCCAAAAGTTCTTACAATCATAAAAGCAATAAACAAAAAATATTATTACAATGGAATAACCTCAGATCCAGGGCACGGATTAAGGAATTCAAAAGTAAGGCCATCCAGAGTTCTTCTGGCCTTTCTGATTATTCTTGTGCGCAACCTCTCGCGCTCCTGTGTGTCAAGATCCTCGGCAAGCCCTCCCAGCCTTCGATAAGCAGCGACTATCGTCGTCTGCTGGAAAATTTGATGTAGGATGTCGATGAGGCTGTCCCGCCGTTTCTTCGAGATCAGCCCCGTCAGGTACACTGAATGCACCTTATCTTCGGCATCATCCAGCGCATTGAGCGGTAGGGCCTCGTGAAACCCCGGAAGTGCTCTCCATATTGCTCCCAGCACGACCTTCAAGAGAGCTGAACGACGAGGAAGCAGCCAACCACCGCTTGCGTTGAGGCGACCCATGACCTCCGCACACTGGGCGTCCGTAAACTCCTGTTTTTGATGACGGCCCTGTGCACGGATATCGTCGTAGGTGATGAACTCATGCAAACTGTATAGACGCACCGCCATTATGCCTGGAGGAAATACCACAGGAAGATTAGCGATAAAAAGAAAAAATAATAATAATATACACAGAGAGTTAAACTCCTCGAGGGCAGTACTCTGCAAACAGGACTGACTACCAAAATCCTAATAGGGGGAATTTAAATAAATCCCCCGAGAACTCTAAGATTGTTACTATTAAAAGATGATATAATCCATTAAATACAAAACTCCATTTTTAATTCTCATTATCCATATTCGAACTCTTAAGAGTTCATTTTTTTTTAGATCAAAGAGATCTATGTTTTGCCAAAGACGCAAAATTCTGTTCATGAGTTAAGAAACCCTGAAACAGATTCCTGAGAGCAAGGCTCTATTTGGTGAAACCCCAAAAGGATTTTCTTTAGATCAAAGATCTATGAGAGCAAAGCTCTATTAATTAAAATTGATTTAATTTAAGACTAATTCTTACTTAAATAGTTTCTCTTAAAGAAAATCTAACTCTGAGAGTTCTTGAAGGCAAGAGCAAAGCTCTGAAGTTTCTGAAAATGAGAATTTTAAAGATGATAATCATCTGTGCAGGACCAAAGGTCCTATTTATAGGCATCAAGTGCCCTTTCAACTTCCAAAGTTGCCGCAACGGTTGGAATCCCGCCACCGTTGCGCTCACGTTTAGCGCCACGTAAGCGGAACGGTGGGGGGGCATTTGTTTACCCCAATCAGAGCAAAACTCTGTTCAAATTCCGAGGCGGGAGATGAAGCAACGCTTCATCTTCCCCCAATCAAAGCAAAGTTTTGCTTTGAAAATTTAAAATTTAATAAATGAAACAACGCTTCAGATTCTTTGCGCTGCGCGCAACGCGCCACGTGTCAGGCGCTGATACGTCAGCGCAGCGCCCAAGGCAGCGCACCCAACCAGAGCAAAGCTCTGTTTAAAGCAAAATCAAAGGAAACAACGCTTCAGTTGCACAAGCAATGCGCTGCGCGACACGTGTCAGCGCAGTTGTGCTGCGCGACACGTGTCAGAGTAGATGCGCTAGCGCAGTTGCGCTGCGCGACACGTGTCAGAGTAGATGCGCTAGCGCAGTTGCGCTGCGCGACACGTGTCAGCACAGATGCACTAGCGCAGTTGCGCTGCGCTGTGCGCTGCGTGACACGTGTCAAGCGCTGGGGCATTTGCGCCAAACAGAATTAAAATCCTAAAGAAATCTTTTCTGTTCTTCTTAAAATAAGAAGATTTTCTTCTGTAAAACAGAAGCCCTTGGATCAAAAATCCAACGGTGGAGAAAATTCCCCAAATCACTCAGAGAAAGATCTCTATAACAAATTCAACAAACTTATGGGCACTATATAAAGACCCCTAGATCTCAAATCAAAGGGATCAACATTTTGTGAGAAATTAAACAGAGAGAGCTCTGAAGAATTGGAGAGAAATCCTCAAGAACAAAAAAAGGTAAAAAGCCTTTAGAAAAAGAGAAAATTCTCTTATGAACAGATCATGGATCTAAAAACAAAATCAATGATCTTCAATAAAAAACAAATAAAAACAGTTCTTTGCACTTTTTATGAACCTTTGGTTCTCTGAGATAAGAAAAACAAGAGAAACTTGTTTTCTTTGATCTAAATTAGATCAAGAAAGCAAACAGTGCTTTGCACTTCTTTTATGAACATTTGGTTCTTGAAACTAAAAGATTCTAAATTTAGAGTGCCTTGCACTTGCAAACTGCGCTGTTGCGCTCTTAGGAGAGCGCCACGTGTCAGCGTCTGAACTATTTGCGCTATGCGCTTTTGAAATAGAGCTTTGCTCTCTGAAATTGGCGCAACTCACCAGAGTGCACCACGTGTCAGCAGCGCAAGCGCAGCGCACTGCGCTTGCGCGACACGTGTCGTCACCACAAGCGCTTGCGCTCTCTGATTGGCGCAAAACGCCTGATAAATGCAAGGCATTTCCTAAAGGGCCAGGCCCAAATTAAAAGACCATGCAGGCCTAATTAACTTGATGCTCGGCATCATTTATAAATGGACAGAGCCCAAACGAAATAATAAAAATTCTATGTATTTTAAAAGGGGCAGAGCCCAAACAAAGCAGATGCTTTGCATCATTTATAAATGGGCAGAGCCCAAAACAAATTGATGCTCTGCATCTTTTATGGGTAGAGCCCAAATAAAAATGCAATGCAAAAGCAAATAAAATGCTGAACATTTTCAACTGGACTTAGCCCAATTTTGGCCGTAAGTCCTCAAATTAAATTGACTGGGCAAGATTGCTCTCTTAAATCAATTTACCTCCGGTTCGAGGGTACATCTCCGAACTCCTCTGACACTTCTCGTCGTAATCCTTCAACGACGTCAGAGAGGTGACGGGTCCCAACGACCACACATGAATATGGACTGCGGGGTCCCTAAACTCGTGGACCGAAACGTCCTTAAACTAATATTGGACCGAAACGTCCTTAAACTAATATTGGACCGAAACGTCCTTAAACTAATGTCGGACCACTACGTCCTTAAACTAATATTGGACCGAAACGTCCTTAAACTAATGTCGGACCACTACGTCCCTAAACTGGCACATGGACCACTACGTCCTTAAACTGGCGATGGACCACTACGTCCTTAAACTGGCAATGGACCGAAACGTCCTTAAACTAATGATGGACCACCACGTCCTTAAACTGACGATGGACCACCGCGTCCCTAAACTGGAACATGGACTACTACGTCCCTAAACTGGAACAATAGAGCCTCCAAATGCTCTTTTGCCGGATCTAAACGGTCCCGTTTAAGTTGATCTTAGCCCTAAATATGGCTAACGTATCCTTAAACATTCAAATGGACTATAAAACACCAAATCAATTTTGGTTCAAGGGTACATCTCTGAACTCCTCTGACACCTATCGTTGTAATTCTTCAACGACGTCAGAAAGGTGACGAGTCCTGACGGCCATATATTAAATGGATCACCACGTTAAGTTGATCTTAGTCTCAAACAGGACTAACATATCCTTAACGAACGTTTAAGTTGATCTTAGCCGCAATACGGCTAACGTATCCTTAAACTAAAAACACCAAACCCAAATCTAAGTAAATACGGATTTGGACTAATCCACGTCCTACGGGCGACGGCATTACTCAGTCTCCGTATACAATCCACGGGCAACCACAAATAAAACAAACACACACGACACGAAGTGAAATTCTGGAGAAGGAGAAAATGGCTACCGCGATGCGGTAGCGTAATTAACTGCAGGGGCTTGCGCCTGCAGGGAAGAGTGTCCCCACAATCAAAAACCCCTCTAGTGAGGGGGAATCTGACGAAGTCTGCTACATCGGCTGCATCCGTCTAAACCTCCGATACACGGTGCCATAAATCAACTTGGCATCTTCGGAGAGGTAGACGGATAAAACCATATAGCATCTGCCCCGAATCTCAGGCCTAGACGTACCTCGCGTCGTCGGCCGTCTTTCAGAGGGGAACACCTATGAACTGGGCTCTATCTCTAGTGAGTCGGATCCACCTGACAACATTCCAAAGAAAGAAGAGAGAAGTAATGTCGTCGGCGAACAATCGCTCAGTAAGTCCCAAAGAAAAATAGAAATAGAATAGACAGATGAATAGACGGATATGAGAATATAACTGGTGTATTGTGAGTTTGTTATGTTAGCGCAGTTGTTTGTAGCTTGGTACAGAATATGCCAGTGTATACGAGAGGAGTCCAAATATTCCGTGGACTAAAGAATACGGAGCATAAGGAACCGTTAAGCCACGGAACAACAGCAATGGATATTCAGGTTAGGTGTATTAAAGTGACCGTCTCGTGCCACTTCTAACACATTCCATACCAGTCTACCCCTTTAAAACCCCGTAATGTATTTTGTATTGATTTGTATTGTTCTGTTTAATAGATGTACGACTTTCCGAAACCATGATATCATGTAAACAGAATGGATATAAATGGATAGTCATGTAATCAGAGTATATCCATGGTTCGGTTCGGTAATGTTGATATAGATTGCATTCTGGTATAAATGGATTCATGTGAGTTAAACTTGAATCATATTCAATGATAGATTGATTGATTTTAGATTAGACTGAGACTCTGCCTGAGTGAGACACTTAAACGGAATTGAAGTCCTAAATTAGTTTTGATATTATCGGTAACTGCTACACATGGACAGTAGGATTTGTGTCTTTTTCTAAGACAATTACCGTATTGATAACAACGTTTTTAGGTTTTCTACCTTATATAGGCAAGCACCCATATTCTCCGGCTCTCTAAGGTTCAAGAGAACCGGTCCCGCTTAAACCTGTGTTTACTAGGGTCTTTATTGTAAATCAATATAACTTGGTGGGGTTTTATGAAAAATAATTTTGATATATTTTCAAAATAAACCTCAAGTATTTACTTATCATCTTTAGAATTTTCATAGTTGTAATTTTTATAAAATAAAATATTCTAGTGGATATAAACCTAACTTTGAATAATATAGGGTATTTTCTTGTAATTTGACTTGTATTGAATGTGATGGTATTTTCATGATCTTTTGTGATTCTTTTCTTTTGATTAGAAAACATGGAATATATATTATATTTAAAATAGATATTTTGATAATATTTATATATATATATAATTATAAAAAATAGAATTTATTTATTACATAGAAATCATGTTTTCTTAAAAATTGTAATAAAAATTCCATTGAGATCGAATGCTCTTTGAGGAGGTTTGCATCTCGCTCTACGAGTCCCGAGGACGTGCGATAACCCGCACCATTCCAATCGAGTTCCCCAAAATGGGTTGTAGAGGCTTATTTGCAAGGAATTAATTAAAACAATTTAAAGAATACGGGTTTTAATAGTTTAAGGTATTTTAATGTAAATTGTGTTTTGTCCCACAAAAATTGTTACAAAAGCCACCGTGCAATATCAAGATGAGTGTTGTGATGAGGTAGGTCATTACTTCGTGAGTTTTCTAAAGATAATATGAGCCAAACTAAAAAATAATGCCGTATGTAAACTAGATAGTATTTTACCGTAAAAGTTAAATAAAAGCTGTTTAACATTATATTTTGAATTGAAACTTATTCCAAATGTTATTTAATAGTTAATAAACATTATGTAAAAAGATGGTAAATTTGTTATTAAGAAAAATTGCGTTTTTGATTAAATTAGAATCGGAAGTCGGAATAACTCCGCTTCCGACGAGTTTTGAAAATAGGATTCCATTTACTAGAGAGAGAAGAGGGAAGAGGGGACTTACTGATTGAAATAAAAGAGAAGAGGTAGAAGAAAAGGTTTGCGGCCTTCATGGAGTCGCAGGGTCGCCGGAAGTGCTTCAAATCCTCACCGGAACTTGGACCTGGGCTAACTCCACTTGTACAACTTTTGGATTTAGAAATTTTAGAGAGCTTTGACAATAGATTTCTAAATGAGGAGACTAGTGGATGATGTTTGTATTTATTGGAGAAATTAGGGTTTTGAGGATTGAAGAATGAATTAAAAATATGCATTAAAATGGATTAAAGAGGTGAATTTAATCTCTCTGTAAATTTGCAGAGAAATCAAATAGAATGGGGGTAGTGGGGTAGGCCAGGGGTGGTGGGGAAAAAAGTTGGGGGCATTTGCTACAGTTCTGCCCGTCGGCGTCGGGAAAAAGACCAGCCTCGCCGGCCCTATAAGTGAGTTGGGTGCTTGGATTTTGGCCACGTTTCCTTGGCTGTTTGTATATCATTTTCCACATGTTTGATTTTAGTATGACTTTTCATTTTACATGCAGTACACGTGTAAACTTTTGGGCTTCCAAAAAGTTTAAAGAAAAATCAGTAAAAATAATATGTGGTTAAGGGGATTCGAACACAGGGGCTACGTCACAGCAATGCAATGCTTTACCAATGAGCTACAAGTGCTTTCTTGCTATTCAAAAGCAAATTAAATACTTATAGCATACACAGGATTGCAAATACTCTATTTGTATATTAACTTTTAAACAAATTTTCTGTACATTAAAACAGAGTCGTTACAAAGATTGATTATCAACTTTTTCTAAACATAACTTCTACCAAGAACAAAATTTTGCCTAAAAGAACCCAAATTTGAGATGGATACACATAAAATTCCAAAATCAAACCTTAAACGACTTAATTGATAGCAAAAATCCAAATGTGCAAAGTAAATCCCAAAGAAAACTATGATCTAGGGTTTAAAATTAAGGAAATACCTCGATTCTTCTCTGGATCTCATTTGGCGTGTAGTTTTGGGTTGAATGAACGATTTTTCTTCAAAGGAGGAGGATTTTTCTCCAGATTTGAGCTCGCCGTCTCGATCTCCTTTGATGATGAATTTTCCTTCAGATGAGAACGATGTTGGTTTAAGTTTGGGTTTTTTACCTAAACAAAAGATCCGGTCTTATTTTGGGGAAGGGAGAGGGGTAATAAGGTCATTTCACAAGGGATTTAACGCCAATGGGGTACTGAGTAACGATTGTAAACTATAGGTTTTTTTATCTAACGGTAGAACCACGGAGGGGTTTCTGGAAAATTGTTGTGATGCTGTGCTCCTCTAGTAGGGTTTAAAGTGCGGTGGAAGCGGTAATTTTAAAAATTTAGAGAGTATTAGCATATCTAAACCAAGAATCAAACCAAACTACTAAACTAGTAAGATAAAAACAGAAGTTTAGCGGGCTACAACCTTTGTAGCGCATTAGCCACTTCTCCTTGGACTCCGGCTAGTCTCCACGAAGCTCGGAACATGCTTGCTAGATGATATCCTCGCCGAAGATGATCCCCCTTGATATAACTCCAACACAAGCTCTAGCTCCAAATTAATCTCATCAAAATGAAACAACCCACTAATTAAATTTGCTAAGAGTGATTAGTAGGAGATATAGAATAATTAGCTCACTTAATTTTTATCTTTTCTTTTTCCATTCCTCACTTGAAAAAAATAAAGAGAGAATGGCCATGGAGGAGATGACATGATGAAGAAGATGAAGATGAGAATGACTAAAAAAGATGTGTATGAAAAAATCCAAGAATGGGTCGTTAAAACGAGTCATCAAGTAAAAACACCTCATCAAGTCTACAACCATCTAATTTTAATGACTCATTCTCATTTAAAAATTGTTCTCATCTACAATATAATTCTCATATATCCATCTTCAATGTATCATCAAGCATGACACAATATTTATATCAAATATAAATACTATTAAAGAGAAAAAAATAATAAAGTGAGTATGATATTAATTAATATATAAATATATCAATATATAAATATATATTTAATTATTAAATCAACACTTGATTTAATAATCCGACTATATTATATATATACCGGCTAATATCATTAAACACCTGATTAAAATACGTGTATCAAATACACGTGTTTAATTGAACTCCTACACGTATCCATATACGTGCCCTATATCGTTTTGCATGTGCTGGGAAATCTCTATGTGGGACTCTAAACACTCGACAATACGCTGGCAGTAGGTTAGGATCATATCTATAGCCCATAAGTATGTCAGTGGTACTAGCTGCACGTAACGGCTGCCTGGGTATTAATCAAAAGAAGGTCAATGAGCAAGCTTATCTGAACTCCACAAAGTCCATTAATGACATTACCATACAGTTTGGTCTTTTCGTCTTAGAGTATCGCATATCGAGTTTAGGGTTTGGAATCTGTCAGACCCCAATAATTCGATAAGTCGTGCGACAGATGACTCATAACCAACCGGAGATACAACTGATAACACTTATCAGTTTATCTCCACTGCGATGGCCATCGACTTGTGGTTATAGTCATGTCCTGCACAGTGCGATATCAACTCCCTATACCGGGAGAGACGAATCCCCTTAACCGCTCACTGCCTCCCCGTGCTTCGGGACTATACCTAACAAAAACCTGTTTGCATGACTCCATTGAGCCATGGTAGGATAGAAGTCTAAGTATAGTGGGAACACACATGAGACACTATGGCGATCTCAGGTCCTAGGGACTATCCTGTACCCATGTCACAAGAGAACTGCTACCTGACATTGGTATATCACCAACTAAGAGTTCTCGGTGAGTCTGTCCAGTGTAACTCATCCAATAAGCACATGTATACAATCTTTGATGTGAAACACCAATAGCTGCAGGATCGGCTATCGTCCTCCAACCGGGTCATGAAACGTACATACTATTCTAAATTGGAGTACTGATGCCTAATCTCGATACTCCTACGACTAAGGACATTTAAGAGTGTGCTTATTGACTACCCAGGCCCCACTAGTATGATCTCCATCATCGTCCTGGTAGTCAAGCAAAATCATAGGGCTTTATCTCATATTTATACGATACGTGATAGTGAATAAAACGTATCGCATGAAAGATAAAGACAAACCAGATAGTATACTATCATCTCAAGTAAAATTGTTCTCTCGTATAGGTCCTTCTTCAATTACAATAATTAACTTGAAGGCACCTATATCCAACAATAATACCTCAAACCACAAGGGGGGTTCTGTTAAATAAGCCTTTAATTAATTAATCAAAGTTAAAGCTGAAATATCTTGAGAGAAATCACTTTTGGGATTTGCTCCAGAACCAAGTAGCGTATGTGTATCTGAAAGGCGTTATTTGAAGCCACGTGGACTTTGATATTAGCGTGTTTTGCTTTGTGTGGCTAGTGATGTTGTTTGTTGTTTGGCGATGGATGCAATCTAGCGGTTTCCCGTTGTTTTAATCGCTCGCAGGCGGCGGCGTCGTCTTTCGACGGTGAGGGTTAACGGGCTGTTAAAATATTGCAAATGACACCCTTCACAGATGCATAAATGGAAATCGTTCGGCTCTTGTGTTCCACTTACAAAGAAATACCATAGATGTTTGCATGAACGAGAAAGTGAATATAGAAAATATGCCTAGTTAGATTACAAAGAGAAGAAGAATGGTGATGTTGATCACTTCGGAAGGCAGGGGAAATTTTACGTTTTTATTGGATTATTCTTCGGAAATAGGATAAAATAACATATGGACGTCTTTGGATTTGGGTTATGATTGGAGAGATATGACGTTATTGATTAAAACATTATTGCATGCAGAGACGGTTAGATTTGAAATAGATGATGATTAACAAAAATCCATAAACATGTGTATATGTTCTTAGTGAAAAATGTTGCATGTGACAGAAACTACACGTGAACAGTCTTGAACGCATTATGATTTGCTTTCAACTTTGTAAGATTTTTAAATCCTCGACAACTTATACGGCTGGTTGAATTTGAAGTAAGTCATAATGGTTGCAAAAATTGTATCAAGATTGATATAAGTTATAAGTACATTTTCTGTGAAGGAAATCATACCCGAAAAGCTGCGGAAGTGGTGCATATGATCTCCGATTAGTCATCTATAGACGACAGGAACCCTTCTTTTAAGAGGATATGTTTAAAAATAATTGTCAATTACTTTCTCTTTTGAAATCTCTTATTTCATCATTGTTTTTCCATCCTCATTTATGATCTACTATAACCATCCTTTTATAGGGTTGTAATATAGTATCTTTTTCCTATTTTACCAATATGGGACTAAACTCCCCAACAATATAATCACAACGGATTATGTTATAATATTTCCTCTCTTATTGGTTTTTATTTGCTCTTCTATCTTAAGGCTTTGCGGTGGGACCAATTGGGTCTCATATCGAGAACTAATTGTCAATATCAACTAATTCGTAATTAATTAATTGACAATTTTAACTTAACAATCAAACTACCATCAAGCCAATTATTCATAAAAATTCTATCTAATGTGAGATAATAATTAATATTAATTTACATACAACCCCTTCCAACATCACATAATCGCTCAAACCCAAATCTTCAATTGCTCATGAACACAATAAATTCATTTTGAAAATAAATATAATAATAATTTAATTTTGAAAAAACAATTTCCAAAATATCTGATCAGGATTTGACGCTTTCATGGGATTAAACAGTAAACTTATTCTCATCGGTATAAGAATGTTAGATCCTATCTAGACATCCATAGTTTTCCTAAATGGACTCAAGCATCCCAATATTTCAGGTTTCTTGTTCCTGTCTAAACGACAAGATTTACCATCATATCAATGCTTACTTGTCAACAAATCGAAAACTACAATATAATCAAGTCAAAGGAATTATATAACAGTTTGAATTCTCCATCTCTATAGTTGACATATCCTAAAGAATTCAAATATGGTCATGTACTACACATATCATTATATGCGCTCATGACATACACTTAGAAAATCTCCATTCTCGGTGATTGAAACACACCAACACATCTCACATGTCAGTATCATACATGATAATCTATCACAACTCTAGCCATCCTTTGATGGTTGTAAATTAAGTACTCAATTTAAGAAATTACTAAATTAGATCATATTTCCATGCAAGCAACATATCACAGTGCATGATCTAATAATATAATTTCTAAGGATATTATAACAATTATAAATAAATAAGAATACCCATGTTATAAATTATGAAGTGCAACTATAAAGTTCATTAATATTCTACTAATATTACATGAATTGTAATGGGTGTTCAAGGACATATATCATTACTCCAACATTCTGCATTAAGATAGCTAAAGGCAAAAAATGGAAAAATGGAGCATTGAATGTCACAGTCAGCTTGGCTGTGAATTACACTCAAAACCTTAAGAGATAAGTCTCGCCTCAACTTGAACCTGGGATCACCTCCCCCTGTTTTCCTCTACACTGCCCCATTAAGCTCATAGCTAAATTGGTTGTAACAAATACAATGGTGTCGTTCAATTTTCAAATGTATTTTCGGTCATTCTTGAAAATGTTGTCACGAATAATGCACTTTTTCTTAGTAAATGATGCTTATAGCTTTATTTCTTAACAAGATAACTTACATGCCGAAAACAAAAATAGGTCTTCCATTCGAAAGGAAAGAACACAATCCTAAACAGTGCTTGATTGCAGCAAACCAATTTGAAAATGATATCCTTTTTTTATATAATCTCTGAGTATCACAACAACCTATTTTTGTTAGGAATATGTATGCCCTAGAAGCCATCATTGTATGATATAGTGGATGCTTGAACTAGGAAACCTCTGTGTGGGACTCTAAAAACTCGTCAATACGCTAGCAGTAGGTAATGATCACATCAGTTACCCATAAGTCATCAGCGGTACTAGCTGGACGTAATGGCTACCGAGGTATTGAGTGATTAGAAGATCAACAAGCAAGCTTGTCCAAACTCCCATGAAGCCTATAAGTAACACTAACCATACAGTCCGGTCTCTTCGTCTGATATGTCACATATCAAGTCTAAGGGTGGAATCGTCAGACCACGGTAACTTGATAAGTCATGCCGATGTATGGCTTATAACGGTTCGAGAAACTACTGATAACTCTTACCAGTAAATCTCATCATCCCTGGCCAGGGACTTATTATTATAGCCAATCAAGCATAGCGCAACATCAACTCCCTATACCGGGAGAGACGAAACCCCTCTTATCGCTCACCGCCTCCATGTGACTCGGGACTGTATCCAAAATCCACCTGTTTGCATGACTCCTTTGAGCCGTGGTAGGGAGGAAATCAAAGCACAGTAGGAGCCACACAAGACACTATGAAGATCTCAGGTCTACAGACCAACCTGTACCAGTGTCACCAGAGAACTGCTATCTGACGATAGGTATGGTACCATCTAGAAGTTCTCGGTGAGTCCTGTTCAGTATACTCATTCTCTAATGAGCACATGTGTACAATCTTTGAAGTCAAACACCAATAGTTATGGGATCAACCATCGCCCCCTATAGGGTGATGAAACGTACACACTAGTCTACTCTGGAATATCGATGCCCTGTCTCGATATCCTTTCGACTAGGAACAATTAAAAGATGTGCTTATGGACTACACAAGTCCCAGTAGTATGATCCGCATCATAGTCCTGGTAGTCAAGCTAACGTCCTAAGGGCTTTATCAACATGTATCAGAAAGATAGTATAATAATACAAGTGTACATGTTAAGATAAAGAGCAACCAGATAACATACTATCATGTCGAGTAAGAAAGTCATCTATATATATATATATATATATATATATATATATATATATATATATATATGTTCAAGTATCCACTATATCATACAATAATGGCCTCTAGGGCATACATATTCCTAACAATCTCCCACTTGCACTAAGGCCAGTTGTTGTAGTATCTCATACCAAATATCCCAAAAAGTCTCTCAAACTGCGTCTGGGGGAGGGCCTTCGTGAGTGGATCCACTACGTTGTCCTTCGTGTCAACTCTCCTGACCTCGATCTACTATCTCCTGGATCAGGTGATGCCGCCTAAGAATATGTCTGGATCACTGATGGGACCGGGGTTCCTTGGCCAAAACCACAGCTCCATTATTATCACAATACATAGGTATTGGATGCTTAATGGATGGAACCACACCAAGTTCAACTATGAACTTCTTCATCCAGACAGTCTCTTTGGCAGCATCGTTGGTAGCGATATATTCAGCCTCCATCATCAAGTCTATTACGGTATCTTGCTTAGAACTCTTCCAGCATACCGCCCCTCCATTGAGGGTGAAGAAAAAACCCGAGACCGACTTATTGTCGTCCTTATCACTCTGGAAGCTCGAATCGGTAAAGGACTCCATCTGGAGTTCACTGTTACCATACACCAAGAACATTTCTTTAGTCCTTCTCAAGTATTTAAGAATGTTCTTCACAGTTGTTCAGTGCTTTTCCCCAGGATCTGATTGATACCTGCTCACTACACCTAGTGAGTAAGCTACATCCAGTCTGGTACATAACATCGCATAAATGATAGACCCGACTGTCGAAGCATAGGGTATCTCTTGCATGCGAGCCCTCTCAAAATCAGTCTTGGGAGACATCTCTTTAGAGAGAGTGATTCCTGAGCAAGCGGGTAAATTACCACACTTAGAATCTTCCATACTAAATCTCTTTAGTATGGTGTCAATGTAACTAGATTGGGACAATCCCAACATCCGCTTAGATCTATCTCTATAGATCTTTATCCCCAGGATGTAGGATGCATCACCTAGATCTTTCATGGAGAACTTTTATGATAAGAAGAGCTTGACCGAGTGTAGCATAGGAACATCGTTTCCTATCAAGAGTATGTCATCCACGTACAATACGAGAAAGACAACCTTGCACTCTACAACCTTCTTATATATACATGGTTCATCTATATTTTTGATGAAGTCAAACTCTTTGATAGCTTCATCAAAACAGATGTTCCAGCTCCGCGATGCCTGCTTTAATCCGTAGATGGATTTAAGCAGCTTGCACACCTTTCTACTGCTCCCACTGTCTATGAAGCCCTGTGGCCGAGTCATATATACGCTCTCTTCTAAATCACCATTTAGAGAAGCGGTCTTGACGTCCATCTGCCAGATTTTGTAGTTATGGTATGCAATAATGGCAAGTAGGATCCTGATGGACTTAAGCATAGTAACTGTAGAAAAGGTTTCATCATAATCGACACCAGGTCGTCGACGAAAACCTTTAGCAACAAGTCTAGTTTTGATGGTCTCAACCTTTCCATCTACACCAATTTTCTTCTTAAAGATCCACTTGCTCCTGATGGGTTTTACCCCTTCAGGAGCAACTTCCAAAATCCATACTTTGTTGGTGTACAAGGATTCCATCTCAGATCGCATAGCATCCAGCCATTTCATAGAATCTCCACTTATGATGACCTGCTCGAAACTAGTTGGGTCATCATCTTCGATGATGCAATCATCGCTCCCACCGTCTATGAGAAAACCATAGTATCTCTCAGGTGGGTGAGGAACCCTACTAGATCTGCGGAGTGGATGAGATTCATCGGGGACTATTGAATCCTCCGGTTCCACCAAATCGTCATTTATAGTTTGTGTTGCAGGAACTTCTTCTAGTTCTACCTCATTACCACTAATTTTTTTCACAAGAAATTCCTTTTCTAAAAAGGTGGCATGTTGAGAAAACAAACACTTTTTGTTTCTCAGTATGGTAGAAGATGTATCCATATGAATCCTTTGGATATCCTATAAACTTGCACAAAACAGACCTTGCCTCAAGCTTGTCCGGATTTTTCTTTTTAACATAGGCCAGAAAACCCCCTATCTTAACTTGTTTAAGAGATGGTCTCTTCCCATTCCATATCTCATATGGAGTGGTAGGCACAGATTTGGTCGGAACCCTATTCAATAGATATGTAGCTGTCTTAAGTGCATAACTCCAAAAGGAAATAGGTACCTCAGCATTACTCATCATAGAGCGCACCATATCTAATAGGGTGTGATTGCTCCGCTCTGATACTCCATTATGCTGTGGTGTATACGGAGGAGTAAACTGAGAGAAAATCCCATTCTCTTTTAAATAGTCTCGGAATTCTGTGCTTAAGTATTCTCCTCCCCGATCAGATCGAAGGATTTTAATACTTTTGCCTATTTTGTTTTCCACTTCGTATTTATATTTCTTGAATTTCTCAAAAACTTCATATTTGTGTTTCAACAAGAACACATGTCCGAATTTTGAGAGATCATCGGTGAATGTAATGAAGTACGAGGAACCATTCCTGGCATGTGTAGATATAGAACCGCATACATCACTATGTATCAGTCCCAAGAGTTCAGTAGCTCTTTCTCCGTGTCCAGTAAATGGAGTTTTGGTCATCTTGCCTTTGAGACATGACTCGCAAGTTTCATAAGATGTGAATTCGAACGAATTCAAATATCCATCTTTATGCAACTTAGCTAGTCTTGTCGCATTGATATGACCTAGTCTGCAATGCTACAAGTAGGCTTCGTTCATTTCTGAACTTTTCCTCTTGTGTGTGTTCTGTACGTTTAGAACTATAGTTTGATTCAGAATGTATATACCATTACATAATGTACCAAACCCAATCAACACTTGATTTAGGAAAATGTTCATAACATTATCCTCCAATACAAAGTTATATCTTTCTTTATACAACAAAAAAAACTGATATAATATTGCACATCATATTTGGTACGTAATAACAGTCATTCAGAATCAATGTATTACCATTTGGTAATACAAGGTAATATTCACCAATTGCTTTGGCCGCAATAATTGCGCCATTCCCTACTTTTAGAGACATTGTCACCATTTCCCAGTTCTCTACCTCTCTTTAGCCCATGTACCAGATTACATACGTAGGATCCTGATCCGGTATCCAATACTCAAAACGTAGAGCAAACTGAGAAACGATTCTCGGTTATGAACACACCTGAAGACAATGTATCAACATGCTTATTCTTCGTTCGGGTTGCATGGGAATCCCGATATTCCCCTATTCCTTACTCAGACTTATGACAATCATAAGAAAAAGCGGAGCCAATGTTCCCCTGCTCAGTATAATAAGCGGGTTCGGTCAATACATCCATATTATTATCTTGATTAAGGCGTGTCATTGGTCGCTACCTGGAGAGAGAGAGAAGGAAACGCTTTAGCGTGCTCTCTTTTGCAATATTAGATTGGTTATTATCTTATCTAATCAGGATGGCTCCCACTGTTTTATCAAATCTTCCTTCAAACCATAAAAGGTAAGATTAGACGGGATTAATTATATCCTACAAGTTCGCCAATCGGTCAGCCAGGCAGGTATTGGTACTCCGAGGGAGTCTCCCCAGGCTTTCGCATGGAACTAATTAAATAACCTCGTTTCTGCAGGGGCATAACCCCGTTAACACCTTTCTTAGACACCTACTGGATCAGCTAATTGTAAAGTGAAAAACTCTCTTAGGAGTAACACTTACTCACAGTTGGTATCGGGATCCAACTATCTCATAGAAGGTATGCAATCTCATTACAAATTTCAACACTTGAAATACCCAATATCTGTTTTTACCCCTAGCAACTTATAACCTTGGCTATGGTCAACAAATCAGAAACGCTAGCCAAGTTCGACCCGTCATTTCGTGATTGAATTAAACCCACCCATACGACCCTTGTCTAAGGTCAACAAAGCCGTACGACTAATATAATCCAATCGCATCACATGCGACAGATAAGCATTAATCAGCTACCGTACACTGCGTCTTGGTTATGGTCAACAAACGCAACACAAATACTAAATAACACTTATCTGAAATGATGGAGGGTTACGACTGGTTTTGATGAAAACCTTTAACGTAATAAACTTGATATTGTTGTAGAATCTAATGTTTTGAAAAGGAGTGTTTTTTTGTAGCTTTTGCTAGTTTTGCTAAAGAGGTCACTCCCGGTGAAGGAATCTCGGCTCTTTCCTCATCGAATGAGGTGCTGGATATTCATCAAGGAATACCACTATGCAAAGCAAGAACTAGAGAAGCTATCAAAAACAAAACAAGTGGGTTGTAGCATTTGCTAGTTTTGCTAAAGAGGTCACTCCCAGTGAAGGGATCTCGGCTCTTTCCTCATCGAATGAGGTGCTGGATATTCATCAAAGAATAACACTGTGCAAAGCAAGAACTAGAGCTACCTTTTTCTTTTCTTTTTTTTGAAAATTTCGATTCTACAACATTTTTATGTTTCTTTTCTTTCCATTAATCTCATTAATAAAGTTTCATCATTATGTTTTCCTAAACATCACAGAAAAGAAACGAAAATAGAACGTACGCTTATGCCATCCGCATTCGCCACGAGGCCCCGTCATGCACCGTTAGGTTACTTAACTAATGGCAGAGCAGGGGCTGGACTAGCGCGGGTGCAAAACATAAGCAACATTTATTATATATATCATATATATATATATATATATATTGCATTCGTCTCACGCAGTTATATGATCACACCACAGAACTCCAGCAGCAGAAGTCAATATATGAAATATTGGATTTACTAGGGGTCCGTTTTTTAAATTCAGCCAGCAATGAAAAACGCGGATTTTATGGTCATGATGAATATCCAAACCCACATCCCTAGACCCCTACGAGAGCGGCAAGTAACCCTGCCAATTCTAGAGTTAGGAGACCCGGTCTGGACTCCTCGAGATGGTCTCCCACTAGACTCTAGAACCTGGTTACTTGTGCTCTCCGCCTTGGGTCTAACCTAATACGGAAAAGTAAATAATATACATCAATGGTGACATTATCCTCAACCCGGAAGTGTCCCAATAAAAGAATATTGCATATAATTTTACATGAATGAAAATTGAAAAACTCCCATCTCACGCAAAAAAACCCGGCTATTCAGTCATGACGATCCAATATAACATATTACAGCAACACATAACATCACATGTTATCAACGTAAGTAAATATGTGTATCCTGAATTCCATTGACATATAGTAACGAGATTGGGGATACACCACATATTACACTTACGGTCTCAGAAAAGAAATGAAAAACTACAATATTTAGAATCCGCGTTTTCATTAGACATCATAAACCCAGAATATCTCATATTCTGAATTTCATGCCTAACCCTTTAAACCTTACATTTTAGTCTCAAATAGAAAACACTTTTTAATAACTTAGTCGGGTAATTCAACAAAATTCCCGACTACCTGATTGAATGCTCGTCGCGAACTTTAGTAGATGGCCGCACTCTCGATGCCGTCGACGAAGTGCACTTAGGCGGAACACCGTGGCCGCGAGCACCCGAGTGGATGCTTTTAGCAACGGGGTTCTCCTACAGTCATTTTGTTGGGGCTATAGGGCATGGCTATCTAGTAGTGTTATCCGACGAATATCCGCGTACTATACAAGATTGCGACGGAGTTTTGATCCGAATCAAAACTCCATGGCAATCGATTAAACAAGACTAAACCGCTAGATTTACTAAAAACTAACTAGTTTTCACAAAACTAATTACTTTGGATTCTAAAAATTGTATCACATATCATCATAATTTAGACGACGTTAAACATTTCGATTGACTTATCAAACACCCACAAATCCCAGAGACGTCAACAACTTGAGCATCACTAAAAACATCCAGAAAGTGTCAAATACCAGAGCGGAGCAGCACAAGAAATGTTAGTGTATATGCCTTAGAGGCCATTACTGTATCATACTAGTTTGTATATTACTTAATGGAAGCTTGGGATATTCACCTTGTATAAACAATCTTGCTCAATATAGTAGTATGCTACTTGGTTTGTTTCTACTTCAATGTGTACATGTGTTTATTTTGCGATATCACCTATACGCATTAGTGGAGCCCTAAGGATCTTTGCTTGATTACCAGCGTTGTGATGGCAGTCACACTAGTGGGGGCTGGGTAATCTGTAAGCACATCCTTATTCAGGTCCCTAGTCGCAGGACTATCGAGACAGGGCATCGATACTCCGGAGTAGACTAGCGTATGCGCTTCTCATCCCAGTGTGGGAGATGGTCTGTCCCACAACCATCAGTACGTCGTACTGGAGATAGTATACGGGTGCTCGTTGGGTTACGAGTACACTGGACAGGACTCGTCGGGAACTGACAGGTTGGTATTATACCTATCGTCAGTTATCAGTTTCCAGGTGACATGAGTACAGCTTAGTCCGCTGACTTGACACTGGCACTTCGCCTCGAGTGTGTTCCTACTGTACTTTGACTACTACCCTACCACGGCTCAAAGGAGTCGTGCAAACAGGTGGTAGTTGGGTGCAGTCCCGAAGCACTTGGAGGCAGTGCCGGTTAGACAGGATTCGTCTCTCCCGGTATTGGGGGTTGACATCGCGCTGTATCTAGGAGAGCCATTACACGAGTAGTCCCTGGCCAGGGCAAGCGAGATATACTGGTAGGCTTCCAGTGTTATCTCAGGGTGTTTTGGGCTTCACTCCGACACGACTTGTACCGCTATTGGGGGACTGACGTTGTACCGCCCCCTAGGCCCGACATGCGATGTATCAGACGAACAGACCGGACTGTACGGAGAATGTCACATTCAGACTCAGTAGGAGTTCAGATGGGGTTCACCTCGTCAGCCTTCTTGTCGGCATCTACCTGGGGACCGTTACGCACAGCTAGTGCCGCTTGCGGTCTGTGGTTAAACCCACTGCCAGCGTAGTGTCGAGTCTTTAGAGTCCCACACAGAGGGTATTCGCCTCTGGGCAAAACAGAGTAGAGGTCGCATGGTTTTGCGACAGGGTTCGTTCTCATCCGCGCACTTGTGCACGTTTGGAGTCCGGACGGATATTGCCAGCGGGCTCTGGTTTGAGCCGGATACTGGTATATGTTTTGGGGTTACTTTTATCTCTCAGTATTCATGTTCCTCGGAACAAGAATGCAGGTGTGTATGCACAGTTGTTTGAGGCGGAAGAAGAGGTTTTTCATTAGGGTTTCGGAACGGGTGCGCATGCACAGTTGACAGTCGTCTTTTTTCCAAACCCTAATGAATTAGTGAGATATCTATTAATAATAGTAATTAAATGAAATTATGTTATGGTTGGTTTTGTTGACTTGTTGACCATGGTAGACTTGTTGACCATGGTTGAATGTTTGACCATCATCATTATTTTGCAAGGATGCTCCTTGATTCTTGCCAACATTCATTTAATGAAGTATGATAGTGGTCATTCCAAAACAACCATCAACTATTCTCATTTGAATTATTATTACTAATTAGATAATTCTTTTTCTTTTGATATGGTTGCAAAAAGGAAAAAGATAGCTCATTCTATCATAATCATTCTCTCTCCTCACTTCATCTTCTTCTTCCTCAAGCTCAAGGAGAATCCTTCTCATGTGTTGAGAATCCCTCTCCTTGAAAAGAAAACAACCCCTAGACACTCTCTACTCACTCTAGGATCAAAGGTTTAGCAAGCCGAAGACTCTAGTTCTCTCAAAGTTCGAGAAAGAGCCCGAAGGTTGAACCCTCAGGTGGATCCATCTTTGACGGAAGAAGGCGACGAGGAAAGAACCATCAACCTCTACAAAGTTTGAAGAAGAAGGAGTTCAAGTTTAGGTATAACCATCTTTCCGAGTAGCTAACTCTCTTTAGCATGTTTGCTAGTTTTAGTTTAGGAAAAGATCCCGACTTTGTTAGTCCATGTTGCCCCATGCGCTAAAAACTTGATTTTTATACCGTTTCCGCCTCCCCGTAAGAACCGGGGGTCGCAACGTGGACTTACAGTGGTATCAGAGCCTAACTAAACTTAAACTAGCTTGGTAGCGAAGTGTATGGAAGTTCGAAACCGAAAAATCGCAAAACCGGAAAATCCAAAACCCTAAGTTTCTGTTGAAATTTTTTGTGCTCTAAAAGTAAAACTTTGTACTCCTAAAATCGGCTCAGGGTTTTGTAAGAACACCCAAGAAAAACGATCCCCTAATTCCTTCAAACCGCCGCGGATCCGCGGCCTCAGCTATTCTCTTGGCCGCGGATCCGCCACCGTTTGGGCTCTTCATGCGATCGTGTTTTGTGCAGTGTTCTTCTGGTAGGGTTTTGGGATTTTTCAAATATGTTATATGTGCCCAGATTTTCCAGAGAAGAAATTTACTTTTGGGGTCCTATAAATCCGTATTTTTTTTCGAACTTCGCTACACTTTGGCTATGTTGGTTATATCTGTGATGTTTGCATGTATTGAACGTCGGCTAATCGCTATAAGTCGATTAGTCGGGGTTATACATCTCTGTGATCTGTGTTTGATATTGGAATGTGTATATGAATGTGTTGGACTGTCGCGGGTGAATAGCCGGGGTGGATGTGAGATGAGCTTTTGTTTTTCTTTCATTCATTTGTAAATGTAAATTGATGTAATAATATTATTTGTATGGCCGCACAACCGGGTCGGGGTTGTAGCCGTCATTGTATAATTCTTTTTACTGTTTTTGCTCCTAGGATAGACCCATGGAGGGGTGCACAAACTACCGGGTACTTGGCGGGTAGTTTGCCGCACCCGTAGGGGTCTTGGGTGGGGTATTTGCTATTCACCGCGACCGTGTAATCCGCTTTTTGTTGCAGGCTCGAACGGATTGCGGATTACTAGTATATCCAATGTATTCATCTGTGATCTGTAATGTCTATCATTGCTTTATATTTAGGCGTTGCTTATGTTTTACAGCCGCGCTAGCCCAGCCCCGCTCTGTCGTTAGTTAAGTAACCTAACGGGTGATGACGGGACCCCGTGGCGAATGCGAATGGCATAAGCGTACGTCATATTTTGGTTATTTTCTGCAATGGTAGGATTAAATGATGGGACGCATTAAAAGAACTAATGCAAGAATATCACGCATTAAAAGAACTAATGCAAAATAATAAACCAAGCTAAAGTCGTTGGAACACTTTCGAAAAACCACTCGGTTCTTTTCAAAACTAACTTTTAAATACGGAGCTTGAGCCACTCCTTCTAAAAGCTATCTCGTTCCATCGATTATATCAAGTTCACTACGTTCACGGTTTCGCCAAAACCATTCGTAGCCCTCCATCATTTCAGTTAAATATACGGTAGTATTCAAGCTATGTATTTTGACCTCACGCCAAGGCATAGTGATTGGTAGCTGCCGGATATTTATCTGTTGCATAGATAGAATGCGTTGGTTTGAGACAGTCGTACTACCATTTTGGCCTACGTCAAGGGTAGGTACGGGTGGGTTCAAATTAACCAGGATAATGATGGGAAGAACTTGACATGTGACTTATGACATTTTGACCTCACGCCAAGGTCATAAGAGCATGGGGCAAAAATCCACATCGGGAGTTTCATAAGTACTGAAACTTGCTAGATTTGCATACCATTTGGAGTGTGATGATTCTGGTAGGATTCCTTCAGTTTCGTCACGCGATGATATTTGGATCCCGATCCTACTGTGAGTATATGCTACTCCTCGGGAAATTTCTCACTAAACGATCAATGCTATAAACCTAGTAGGTGCCTAGAAAGGTGTTAGCGGGGCTACGCCCCCAGGGAAAAGAGGTTCTTAAATTAAGGAACTTCGCGAAAGCGTTGGAAAACCTCCCTCGAAGTACCGACACTGGCCTGGCTGAACGGTTAAGCAAGTATTGTGCGGTGGGATTGATCCCGACTAATTCTTCCTTTGTGGTTTGAGGAGGGATTCGAGAGACAGTGGGAGCCATCCTGTTTAGACAAATTAAAAACCATTCTAAACTTGCAAGAGCATCGTGCTAAAGTGTTTCTTCTCTCCCCCCTGCAGCGACCAAATCGAAATGACTGGACTTAAGTTACTTCTAGATAAAAACATACTGACAGGGCCAAACTACAAAGATTGGCTCAGGAATGTCAAAATGGCAATCACTTACGACAAGCTGGGGTATCTTCTTACCACCAAAGCTCCCCCCGTCCCAGGTCCTACCTCCAGCGTCGCGGATAAGGAAATCCGTAAGACTTGGGAGATTGATTGCGCGAAGGCCAGGTGCCTCGTGCTTGCCTCTATGGACAACGAACATCAGAGGAGGCATGAGAATATGGACCTTGAGTCCATATTTCTCCATACAAAAGAACTGTATGGAGAGCAGTCTCGTATCGCAAGATACGAAGTGTCGAAGAAGTTATTTTCGGCAAAGTTGGCCGTCGGATCATCGGTAGCGGACCACGTGCTTAAGATGATTGGCTACATTGAGGAGCTCGCGGAACTTGGGACCACGTTGGAAAGTGAACTCTATACGGATTTAATTCTCCAGTCCCTTCCATCCACTTACGCCCAGTTCATACTGAATTTCAACTTGCAAGAAAAGGAAGTTGAACTTTCAGAACTCCTCAACATGCTGAGGAGCGCAGAGGGCACCCTACAGAAAGGTAGGGAAACACCCGCTTTGTTTGTAGGAGGATCTTCTTCCTCTAGGTCTAAGGCGAAAGCCAAGGGAAAGAGGAAGAAAGCCCCCGCCAAACCAAGAGGCGGTGTTAGTAAAGTGGGTACGAAGGGAAAGGAAAAGGCAACAAAGATTGCGGGGAAGCTTGTTGGAAAGGAAGAATGCTTCTATTGTCATAAGAGTGGACACTGGAAGAAAGATTGCAGGGCTTGGAAAGCCAGGACACAGGAACTGAAGCAGGTTGCGGCTTCAGCTTCAGGTGTGTATGTTATTGAAAACTGTCTTTCTATAAACTCTACTTCCTGGGTATTGGATACCGGATCAGGATCTCATATCTGTAATTCTTTGCAGGCGTTGAGAAACCGTAGGGTTTTGAAGGCAGGTGACATGACCCTCAGAGTTGCGAACGGAGCTAGCATGGATGCTAAAGCCGTGGGGGACTATCACCTGGGAATGTCAGATGGACATGTTTTGGTTTTGCGTAATTGCTTTTTTGTACCCAACGCAACTTGTAATATCATTTCTGTATCTTTGGTTTCTAAAGAAGGTTATGAATTTGCGTTTGTAAGTAATGTTGTAAACATTCACCTTAATCAAGTTCTGATTGGGTCAGGTACACTGAGCAATGGTATATACGTATTAAACCAACCACAGATTTTCAATATCCAGAATACACACAAAAGAAAGTCTCCAGATATCAATCAGACTTTCTTATGGCATTGTAGACTGGGTCACATCAATGAGAGAAGGTTGACTAAGTTACATACAGAAGGATATTTGGATCCGTTCGAATATCAATCGTATGCCACTTGTCAATCCTGTCTCAAAGGAAAGATGACAAAGACTCCGTTCACTGGACACGGAGTAAGAGCGAGCGAGCTCTTGGGACTCGTACACAGCGACGTGTGCGGTCCAATGTCTACACATGCGTGAAGCGGTTATTCTTACTTCATTACTTTTACGGATGACTTTTCAAGGTACGGTTATGTCTTCTTAATGAAACATAAGTCCGAAGCTTTTGAAAAGTTCCAGGAATATAAGAATGAAGTTGAAAAACAAACCGGCAAAAGTATCAAGATTCTAAGATCGGATCGAGGTGGAGAATACTTAAGTGCCGAGTTCCTGAATTACTTAAAAGAGAATGGGATTCTCTCTCAGCTTACTCCTCCATACACTCCGCAACATAACGGTGTATCGGAGAGACGGAACCGGACCCTATTGGATATGGTACGGTCCATGATGAGTAACGCTGAGTTACCGCGATCATTCTGGGGGTATGCGCTAGATACAGCTGCATACCTTTTGAACCGAGTTCCTACTAAGACTGTGCCTACCACACCATATGAGTTATGGAGTGGGAAGAAACCCTATCTTCAGTACCTGAAGATTTGGGGATGTCCAGCTTATGTCAAAAAGCAGCATACGGACAAGCTCGAGGCACGCTCAGTACTGTGCAAGTTTGTGGGATACCCAAAGAACTCCAGGGGGTATCTTTTCTATTACGCAGAGGAACAAAAAGTCCTTGTTTCTCGTAATGCCCATTTTCTGGAACATCAGTTCTTAGAAAAAGAAGTAAGTGGGAGCGCAATAGAACTGGAAGAAATTCCAGAACCTCAGACTATTACTGAAAGCTTAGTGGAACCAGAAGGTTCAAATGAACAGGACATTCCTACGCCGCTCCGCAGGAGTAGTAGGCAGTCTCATCCGCCCGAGAGATACTACGGTTTTCTCATAGACGGGGATAGAGAGGATTGCATCATAGATTATGATGAGCCTACTAGCTTCCAGCAGGCCGTTCAGAGCGTTGACTCGGTAAAATGGCTGGATGCAATGAGGACCGAAATGGAGTCCATGTACACAAACAAAGTATGGACGTTGGACATTGCTCCAGACGGGGTAAAACCCGTAGGATGCAAGTGGATCTTCAAAAGGAAGATTGGTGTAGATGGACAGGTTGAGACCTATAAAGCTAGACTTGTAGCAAAGGGTTTCCGTCAAAGACCTGGCTTGGACTATGACGAAACCTTTTCTCCAGTGGCTATGCTGAAATCCATTCGGATCCTTCTTGCCATTGCTGCCTTCCACGATTATGAGATTTGGCAGATGGAAGTAAAAACCGCTTTTCTAAATGGAAATTTAGAGGAGTGTGTCTATATGGATCAGCCAGAGGGTTTCATTCAGAGTGGGAGCAGCGGAAAGGTGTGCAAGTTGCTTAAGTCCATCTATGGACTAAAGCAGGCATCGCGGAGTTGGAACATCTGTTTTGATGAGACGGTCAAGGAATTTGGCTTTATCAAAAATCCAGATGAACCATGCATCTATAGTAGATTTGTAGCGAGAACTGTAGTATTCCTCGTTTTATACGTGGATGACATTCTCTTAATAGGAAATGACATTCCTATGCTACAATCTGTCAAGGGATTCTTGTCACACAGGTTCTCCATGAAAGACCTGGGTGATGCCTCTTACATCCTGGGGATCCGGATCCATCGTGATAGATCCAAGAGGATATTAGGACTTTCACAGTCCAGGTACATCGACACTATACTGAAGAGATTCAGTATGGAAGATTCCAAGCGCGGTAACCTACCGGCTTGTCACGGGATCACCCTCTCTAAAGAGATGTCTCCCAAGACTGATTTGGAGAGGGATCGCATGTCTATTATACCCTACGCTTCTGCGGTAGGCTCTATAATGTATGCGATGTTGTGTACCAGACCGGATGTAGCTTATGCACTGAGTGTGGTAAGCCGGGTATCAGTCAAACCCTGGGGAGAAACACTGGATAGCGGTAAAGAACATTCTCAAGTACCTGAGAAGGACTAAGGAGATGTTCTTGGTGTATGGCGGAAAAGACCTCCAGATCGAGGCCTTTGCTGACTCCAGCTTCCAGAGTGACAAGGATGATTCCAAGTCCATGTCGGGTTTTGTCTTTACCCTCAATGGAGGGGCGGTGTGTTGGAAGAGTTCCAAACAGGAAACCGTTGCAGACTCGATAATGGAAGCGGAGTACATCGCTGCATCTGATGCCGCAAAAGAAGCTGTCTGGATGAGGAAGTTCTTGAAAGAACTTCAGGTGGTTCCGTCCATTGTTGACCCAATACCTCTGTATTGCGACAACAACGGGGCTATAGCTTTAGCGAAGGAACCCAGGTCCCATCAGAGATCCAGGCACATCTTGAGGCGGTATCACCTGATCAGGGAGATCGTGGATCGCAAGGAGATCGAGGTTCGGAGGGTTGCTTCAGAAGAAAACACTGCAGATCCATTCACCAAGGCCCTACCCCAGACTCAGTTCGAGCGGCTGATCGAGATGATAGGTCTTCGATACGCCAGTACATGGCCTTAGTGCAAGTGGGAGATTGTTAGTGTATATGCCCTAGAGGCCATTACTGTATCATACTAGTTTGTATATTACTTAATGGAAGCTTGGGATATTCACCTTGTATAAACAATCTTGCTCAATATAGTAGTATGCTACTTGGTTTGTTTCTACTTCAATGTGTACATGTGTTTATTTTGCGATATCACCTATACGCATTAGTGGAGACCTTAGGATCTTTGCTTGATTACCAGCGTTGTGATGGCAGTCATACTAGTGGGGGCTGGGTAATCTGTAAGCACATCCTTATTCAGGTCCCTAGTCGCAGGACTATCGAGACAGGGCATCGATACTCCGGAGTAGACTAGCGTATGCGCTTCTCATCCCAGTGTGGGAGATGGTCTGTCCCACAACCATCAGTATGTCGTACTGGAGATAGTATACGGGTGCTCGTTGGGTTACGAGTACACTGGACAGGACTCGTCGGGAACTGACAGGTTGGTATTATACCTATCGTCAGTTATCAGTTCCCAGGTGACATGAGTACAGCTTAGTCCGCTGACTTGACACTGGCACTTCGCCTCGAGTGTGTTCCCACTGTACTTTGACTACTACCCTACCACGGCTCAAAGGAGTCGTGCAAACAGGTGGTAGTTGGGTGCAGTCCCGAAGCACTTGGAGGCAGTGCCGGTTAGACAGGATTCGTCTCTCCCGGTATTGGGGGTTGACATCGCGCTGTGTCTAGAAGAGCCATTACACGAGTAGTCCCTGGCCAGGGCAAGCGAGATATACTGGTAGGCTTCCAGTGTTATCTCAGGGTGTTTTGGGCTTCACTCCGACACGACTTGTACCGCTATTGGGGGACTGACGTTTTACCGCCCCCTAGGCCCGACATGCGATGTATCAGACGAACAGACCGGACTGTACGGAGAATGTCACATTCAGACTCAGTAGGAGTTCAGATGGGGTTCACCTCGTCAGCCTTCTTGTCGGCATCTACCTGGGGACCGTTACGCACAGCTAGTGCCGCTTGCGGTCTGTGGTTAAACCCACTGCCAGCGTAGTGTCGAGTCTTTAGAGTCCCACACAGAGGGTATTCGCCTCTGGGCAAAACAGAGTAGAGGTCGCATGGTTTTGCGACAGGGTTCGTTCTCATCCGCACACTTGTGCACGTTTGGAGTCCGGACGGATATTGCCAGCGGGCTCTGGTTTGAGCCGGATACTGGTATATGTTTTGGGGTTACTTTTATCTCTCAGTATTCATGTTCCTCGGAACAAGAATGCAGGTGTGTATGCACAGTTGTTTGAGGCGGAAGAAGAGGTTTTTCATTAGGGTTTCGGAATGGGTGCGCATGCACAGTTGACAGTCGTCTTTTTTCCAAACCCTAATGAATTAGTGAGATATCTATTAATAATAGTAATTAAATGAAATTATGTTATGGTTGGTTTTATTGACTTGTTGACCATGGTTGACTTGTTGACCATGGTTGAATGTTTGACCATCATCATTATTTTGCAAGGATGCTCCTTGATTCTTGCCAACATTCATTTAATGAAGTATGATAGTGGTCATTCCAAAACAACCATCAACTATTCTCATTTGAATTATTATTACTAATTAGATAATTCTTTTTCTTTTGATATGGTTGCAAAAAGGAAAAAGATAGCTCATTCTATCATAATCATTCTCTCTCCTCACTTCATCTTCTTCTTCCTCAAGCTCAAGGAGAATCCTTCTCATGTGTTGAGAATCCCTCTCCTTGAAAAGAAAACAACCCCTAGACACTCTCTACTCACTCTAGGATCAAAGGTTTAGCAAGCCGAAGACTCTAGTTCTCTCAAAGTTCGAGAAGGAGCCCGAAGGTTGAACCCTCAGGTGGATCCATCTTTGACGGAAGAAGGCGACGAGGAAAGAACCATCAACCTCTACAAAGTTTGAAGAAGAAGGAGTTCAAGTTTAGGTATAACCATCTTTCCGAGTAGCTAACTCTCTTTAGCATGTTTGCTAGTTTTAGTTTAGGAAAAGATCCCGACTTTGTTAGTCCATGTTGCCCCATGCGCTAAAAACTTGATTTTTATACCGTTTCCGCCTCCCCGTAAGAACCGGGGGTCGCAACGTGGACTTACAAGAAAAACGACCCCATAATACCACAAACATGCGGCAGAACCATGGCCAAACTGGGGTTTAGGCCGCGGTTCTGCGGCGGTTTGAAGGGATTAGGGCTTCTAATTTCTTGAGGCTCCATTAAATACCCTGCACAATTTTCTGCATATTTTTAATCTCGAAAATTTCAACTTTTGAAAAATGGATAGAAACTTAGCAAAATCCGGGTTTTGAAACTCGATCGAACACTTTAACGTCGTAAAGACTTTTCCTAATGTTCTAGCTTGGCTCTGATACCATGAAAGTCTACCCTAGCACCAACACTATGTTTAAACCGGCATCATGCATGCAATTTTAAAAAATTTAGGGTGCTAAGCTTGACTAACTTAGGATCTAACTAGATTATTAGGGTTTAACAAATGATATCACAAGAACTATTCTAAGAGATGGAGATTACAATCTTTGTAGACCACGTCCTTCTCTTCTAAAGCTCCGGGTAGTAGTCCCTACGACTCCTCTAGGCTCCACTTGAAGAAGTGCACGAACTTGCTTCGCGATCTTCGTGTCAAAGATGATCCACCCGAAATTCCTCTAATCCAAGTTACCTCTTCACTAAACTCTCTTTAATGAAGGAAACACCCTAAACTCAAGTGTTACTCAAGTGTAGGATGGTGAAGTAGGGGTGTTAAGCTCACTAGGTTTGTCCAAAGCCCTATGATTCGCATCACAAGTGAGGGTTAAGGCTTGGAGAGTGAGGAAGAAGAAGATAGAGAGAGTGCTAAGGTAAATGAGCTCAAGAAAAAGAATAAGTGTAGAATGGCTACTCTCTTGACCTCACTCATTGAAGCATGGATTATTTTCATATAAATAATTCCAACCATACTTCAATAGTGAGTCAAGACTAATAAACAAATGATATGTGCCATGCTTCACCCATGTCCAAAATATCTCCCCATTTCCATCTCTTTTTTTGTTTTCTCAAAATAAAAAACCAACCATGCATGTTAAATAATATATATATATGAGAATAATGGAGGAAAGATGCCATTTGAGGGAATTTCCTCCTATAACGTCGAGAAAGTACGTCCTCCCTCATTTTTTCCGACGATCGGCACCCATCATCTTCATCGTTATCATTGTTTCCCCCAATAAAAGAGCAAAGCTCTGTTCAAAACTCAATAAGCAGCGCCTCACGTGTTTGCCACGAGGGTGCCGGTGCCAGAGTTAAAAATCAATAAAAGTGCAAAGCTCTGTTTAAAACTCAAGAGGCAACGCCTCACGTGTTTGCCACGAGAGCGCCAGCGCTAGAGTTAAAAACTCTTAAAAGAGCAAAGCTCTGTTCAAAACTCAAGAGGCAGCGTCTCACGTGTTTGCCACGAGGGCGCCAGCGCCAGAGTTAAAAACTCTTATTGGCACCACATGTGCACGGCACGTGAGCGCCGGCATCTGGTAGAATTAAATTCTACTCTCTATTAAACAGAGCCGTTGGATCAAAAATCCAACAGAGATGATAAATTATCAGAGTGCAGAATTAAATTCTGTTGAGGAAATATTTCTCAAATTTTTCTAAATAAGAAAGATTACTCTCTGTAAAATAGAGTACCGTTGGATTAAAAATCCAATGATGATTAAAGAATCACTGAGCTACAGAATAAATTCTGTATGGGAAAATATTTCCCTAATCTTGTTAAAACAAGAAAAATATTTTCTGTAAAACAGAAGTTCTTGGATCAAAGATCCAACGGTGGGTAAATCCCCAAATCAATTAGGATCTCTCAATAAGAGATTTCTTCAACTAATCAACAGACTGGCCTCTACTATATAAAGGACCCAAGACTCCAAGTCTAATACAGAGGAACCCCCCATAAACTTTGAGAAAAAAGAGAGAAAGGTTCGAAAGAACAGAGAATTAAATTCTCGAGGAAGAAGAACCATATTCTTGGAAATTTTAGGTAAATAAAAGTAGATAAAGATCCTGTGGATTATTCAAAAAAGAACATAGAGAAACATACAAAGGAGAGCATACAAAAAAGAGGAAGAAGAGAATTTAACTCTCGGAAAAGATTTGCTTCATCAGAACATTCTAGGTAAAGAAAAAGAGAAATACACAGAGATTATTCTATCTTGACCTTTCCAAGGGTTTAACCCTTCGCATAAAAACTTAGTTCTTCCTCTGATTGAGATCTGTAGAAGCGGATCTTCCCATAAATTGAGAATTTAATTCTCATCAGGGAGATTTTGTCATGCAGATTCAAAACCTAGGGGAAAGAACTGAGTTCAAAAAATTTAATTCTTACAAAAACATATGGGAATTTAATTCCTTTGAAAATCAAGGTTTAACCCTACAATAAGAATTTAATTCTTACAAACAAAAAAAGGAAAAAGAGGCATGAGATCCCCCAAAACCCTAGCATGAGATCAAAATCTCCAAACACTTAATAGGATCTCACGTGCTCCACGTGAGCGTCTCTGATGAATGAAAAGGGAAACACACAAAATCGGCTCGCGTACTCGCACGTGAGTCAAGTGTTTAACACTTCTATAAAAAAAGGGGGAATAAAACCCATAGAACAATTCTCACTTTGGGGCGCCTCACGTGCCCACACGTGAGCGCTTCCAAAGTGCAGTGTTTAACACTGATTCAGAGTCTTACGTGGGAATACGTGAGTGCTAAACACACACCAATGCTTAGCATTATGAGACTCAGAATTCAGCCCCAAATTGGCTTAGTCTTCCTGAGATCAAAACCTTTTTGATCTCCCAATCAACTGAGCCTCTGTGCTCATGTTTTTCCAAACTAATCTCAGTCTCAAACATGAATGATGACCACTCAACTGATAATGTCCAAAACAATATTCATCCCACATTCCCCTAAGGAAATCGTAGTCTCAAAATACGACTAATGATTTCTGGGTTGACCACCAACTTCATTTTCCCTCGAACGGGGAAATTGATTCAAGGGTACATCTTTCCACACCTCTGATATATGTTGTTGTAATTTCTCAACATCTTCAGAGAGGTGGCGGGTCCCGAAAACCAACTGCTCTTCGGTGCACTTTCTAAACTGACGTGCACACCCCAGATCAAACCACACCCAAGATGGGTGTTTCCCTTATCATCGTTGCTTATCCTGACACGTAATAAATACACGTGCACGCAAGATGATCTACGGACTGTAACGTCCTAAAAATAAACTCGATGGACCGTAACGTCCTTAAACTAAACCCTACGGACCGTAACGTCCTCAAACTACTATGGACCATAACGTCCTTAAACTAAACCCTACGGACCGTAACATCCTTAAACTCGACGGATCGTAACGTCCTTAAACTACACCCTACGGACCGTAACGTCCTTAAACTAAATTCTCACCTCCAAAATGGTGATCTACAGACTGAAATGTCCTCAAACTACAACGTTGTCTCCAAAATGGCGACAACGGACCGTAATGTCCTTAAACTAAACCCTATGGACCGAAATATCAAACTACAACGTTGTCTCCAAAATGGCGACAACGGACCGTAACATTCTTAAACTAAACCCTATGGACCGTAACGTCCTTAAACTAAACTCTACAAACCGAAATATCTTCAAACTAAAACGTTGTCTCCAAAATGGCGACAATGGACCGTAACGTCCTTAAACTAAACCCTACAGACCGAAACGTCCTTAAACTAAACGTTGCCTCCAAAATGGCGACAATGGACCGTAACGTCCTTAAACTAAACCCTATGGACCGTAACGTCCTTAAACAAATCTACGGACCGAAATGACCTCAAACTACAACGTTGTCTCCAAAATGACGACAATGGACCGTAACGTTCTTAAACTAAACTCTACGGACCGAAATGTCCTCAAACTGCAACGTTGTCTCCAAAATAGCGACAACGAACCGTAACATCCTTAAACTAAACCCTACATACCGAAATGACCTCAAACTAAACGTTGCCTCCAAAATGGCGACAACGGACCGTAACGTCCTTAAACTAAAACCTCACCTCAAAAATGGTGATCTACGGAACGAAACATCCTTAAACTAAACGTTGCCTCCAAAATGGTGACAACGGACCGTAACGTCCTTAAACTAAAACCTCACCTTAAAAATGGTAATTTACAGACCGAAACGTTCTCAAACTAAACGTTGCCTCCAAAATGGTGACAACGGACCGTAATGTTCTTAAACTAAATTCTCACCTCCAAAATGGTGATCTACAGACTGAAATGTTCTCAAACTACAACTTCACCTCCAAAACGCCGATAAAGGACCGAAACGTTCTTAAACTAAAACAACAGAGCCCCAAATGCTCTCTTGTTGGATCTGAAACTGTAAGTCTACGGTAGCGCCCCGGCCGTCAATCCGAGGCCAAATGCGGAAACAAAAACTTTTTAGGAAAACGGCGCTATCGTAGTCTTTCACCCGAATCGAACCATTAATGCTAAACTAGCTAACTACTAAGAAGTGAGAGTGGCTATACCGATCGATCCGTGCCCTTCGGTCTTTGGCCACCATCCCAAACTCCTCGCGGCATCTCCGATTTCCGGTCTCCTCATCGGAAGGGCACCATATCAATGAGTCTTTTTACGGGCTCCCGCTTCATCCGAAGCAACTCGAACATGAAGTTTACTAGCCGACATGTCCAAGGTGAAGTAGAGAATGCGTGTGATAACTTTGTCTCTTGACACTCTAAGATTTTCAACACATGAGATGGTTAGAGTGGAGGTAGAAGATGATGCCATTAATGGAGATAGTGAGCTCAAGAAGAAAGAGGAAGAAGAACTCTTTCTTTTTCTTATGTGTTAAAATGATAATGAGAGTGAGCTAGAAATTATCAACATAAGAGCAAACCTCAAGCCATATGGCTGCCCTCTCTCTCTCCTCTTATCATTTCAACACATAAATCAATCCAAAATGTGACATATGCACAAATAAAGAGACCATGAGTCATCACTTGTGCATGTGTCACAATTAATGCTCTTAATCATGACTTTGAGCTCACAATTTCCATTTGCAAACATTAATCTAAATGTTTGCAACAATAAAAAGAGAATGGCGTCTACTAAAGTAAACTCGTGACGGATCACAAGGATACCCCTCACCTGTATATACATACCTGCATCCGCATTCCGACTGAATGCGAATGCAATGAAACTAAAGTAATCCAACAAATCTAATACTAGGATCCGGTTTAAACTAAAGCCCACTAGTATGATCCGTCCGATCATGATCCGTGCACTACTGCATGTATATGATCGAACCCTGCCATAATATCATACGGCCTCTACAACGTTTCGTCCAAAACTTGAGAAACTGTCTGCGGGGGACTCTAAAGACTCATCAATACTTTGGCTATGGATTTAACCACTAGCACGTCAGTGGTACTAGCCGTACGTAACGGGCTACCAAGTATTGACCAAAAGGGAGGTTGATGAGCGAACTCATCCTGACACCCTACTGAGCCTGTCAGTGACAATATCCATACAGTTCGGTCCGTTCGTCTATGAGTATCGCATGTCGGGCCGAGGGGGTTGGTAAAAGTCAGACCCCCCAAAAGCGGTACAAGTCGTGTCGGAGTATAGCCCAGAACATCCTGAGATACTACTGGAATACCTACCAGTAAATCTCCTGCCTTGGCCAAGGACTTCGTGTAATGGCTCTCCCGGACATAGCGCGATCTTACCCCCAATACCGGGAGAGACGAAACCCCTGCCGATCTGCTCACTGCCTCCATGTGGCTCGGGACTGTACCCAACTAAAACCTGTTTGCACGACTCCTTTGAGCCATGGTAGGGTAGTAATCAAAGCATATTGGAAACTCACACGAGACAAATGACGATCTCAGGTCGATGAACTAACCTGTACACATGTCACCAGGGAACTGCTATCTGACGTCAGGTATAATACCAACTAGCATGTTCCCGGCGAGTCATGTCCGGTGTACTCATAACCCAATGAGCACCTGTATACATCTTAGGTGATCCAAATAACACCAATGGCTTGTGAGACCGACCACCACCCCTCTTCGGGGTCTCGACCGGTCTACTAATGGAGTGTCGATGCCCAGTCTCGAAACTCCCACGACTAGGGACCACTTTAAGGATGTGCTTATAGACTACCCAACTCTCACGTATATGATCGCCATCATACTGCTGGTAGTCAAGCAAGAATCCTAAGAGCTCTATCAACGTGCAATAGTGATCTATAAGGTCACCTAAAGCATGTACACGATGATACAGATAAACCAGATAGCATACTATCATCTTGAGTAAGACTGTCCTGCCGGCATAGGTCCTCCCTCAATCATTGCAATCGCGTGCCTGCGATCCAATAATTGACTTTGAGGGCACTATATCCAACAATCTCCCACTTACACTCAAGGCTAATTATTGCGATGTCGCATACTCACAGCCCGTGTGATACCGAACACCCAACTTCTCTACTGATCAGTCTCACAAAACTTGTTTGTGAAACTATTGCGTTCGAGAAATAGCCTCAGTGAGTGGATCCGCTCTGATGTTTCTTTCTATGTCTCTCTTTATCTCAAGTTCGCGGAGAAAGCCATCTCCCGAAATGAGCAATACCTGTCTTAGAATATGTCTGGATATCTGATGGGACATAGTTCATAAATGAACTCCAAATCCAAACTTCTTAGACTGTATAGTCAACTGAACCTAATCAGTATCCTGCGCCACACCTCCCTCGGTATCCGCTTGGACCACCTGTCCAAAATACTGCCCCTCGTCAGAGGGAAAACTATAACTCTGACAGTCACTCTGTCATCCAGGTCACCTTGGAAGTCTGGAATGATAACCGTCTCCCGAAGGAGGCTGTCGTTATCATATCCCTAGAACATCCACTTATGTTCTAAAACTGCTTCCGAATGTTTCTCCAGGATTGGATTAGTATCAACTTATTGTATCTAGTGCAAAAACAACATCTGGTGTGGTACTTGACATCTCATGATTGACTCAATTGCCTAAGCAAGTGATACGTCAATCATGCACATCCCTCTCCCCTTTAGTCTGTAAGACACCTTTAGGGAGGGTGACTCCATCACCTGCAGGTACACTACCGTGCCAGGAGTCGTCCATTCTAAAACACCTTTAGAATGCTATCTTAGTACCCAGATTGGGAAACTACCCAAATCTAGATCTAAAAGCATAGATCTAGTAACCAGAATATCTGATATAATATCCATATCCTATGTGGAGGAACCACTGTGTAACAACCAAAGTATAATCTATCGTAGTATAGGAATTTCACTTCCTACTCTGTGTAGGTCATCCAAATACCAGGACATCACACCCTACTACCTTCTTAATAGATCCATCCCCTATTCTGATGAAGTCAAAGCCCATGACTTTCACATCAAAAATAGATGATCTTTCTCCGCTATATCTGTTTCAGTCCATAGACATAAGCTACTTGTCCACTATGCTTCCGCTGCTCCCACTGACTACGACAACCTTCTGGCAGAGTCATATATACGTGCACTTCTAAAGCTAGTTTAGAACGACGCTATACGCATCCTCCTGCCGGGTCTCATAGCGTAGAACAATAGTAGTGTCAAGTCTGGAAAAACAAGAACCTTCCTGTCACCGTCCTTGAGGCTACCGGAGTACCTCTCGGGTGCCTGAGGTTACCCACCATATCTGCGGAGTGGCTAATGGAATGTCAAAACTGATTGAATCTTTAGGTTCTTATCAAATTTCCAGTAATCGTTTATGGTTCTGGAATCACTTCCAGTTCTACCATACTCCCACTACTGCTTTATGAAAAAATCCATTTTTATTAAAACTGTGGTGAGTCAAGAACAATATCACTATTGATCTTCCAGATGGTAGAAAGTCAACCATCGTCATAGCCCGGGCTAACCCACAAACAGCCATTACAGAAACGTGCCTTGAGTTATCCAGAGTCTGGTTTTAAGCATAAGCCGGACAACTCCCCGTACCTTCACATTGTTAAGATATGAACTATTCTATATCCAATATAGAAACAGAGACACTGATTTAATTAGAACCAGATTCAAATCATGCAGCTGTCTCCAGTGCATGTCAACTAAATGGAGAGAGGCCGATCAGCATTACTCAACTTAGGAATACATCTAGATATGAGTAACCTGAAAGAGAAGCAAGTTCTCATAATCATTACTATCAACTGAATACCATACACAAGTATCTACATCTTCGATCACCTTGAAGAATCCTGATACTTGCAATACCTGGTTCTCTACTTTATTCATATACCTATAACTTCTCAAAACTTAGACCTTGCATTTATACGAAACACTTGTCTAAAACTAGAGAAGCCACAAGTAAACAGAATATAGTATGAGGACCAACCCCTCTGTCCTAATAGACACTGGACAACATACAATACTCTGTATAAGTCCCTGAGTCTAATAACTCATTCTCTGTGTGTCGTAAGTTGAAAACTGTACTTATGGTTAAGAAGAATTACACCGTTATTTAATACTCCTTACCTAACCATCCACTGATATAGGTAAATGTCATAGACATAATTTCAAAAAGTTATATCTCACTTTATAAAAATAAACATACAGATATATCAATTTGAAATTGGTGCGTAACAACGGATATTCAAAACCAAATATTTGCCGTCCGGCAAACAACCCAGGCAATTTCCTCAAATATCACTAATTACAACGAATCCCGATATAATGAGGATGATCACCCAATTCCCAATAACTTACTCCCACTCATCATCTGTAAAACCATACAGATGTGAGAATCATACCTGATAAATACATACCCTGGAGTAAAGGCTAATTGGGAAATCAGTTTTCTTTTAACAATACACAGTGAAACCGAAACATGAAAATGTTTCGAAGGGGTATCCTGGTATTCCTAGTAATGCCTCTTCTATTATCAGATTCACAACTGTAACCGTATATTTCTTTGCCATCTCTCCAAATCCCTTTATATGCCTTTAGTCATTATCTTCTGTACACCTCCTTTAGGCCAAAAATGGCTTTCTTCCTTCCCTACCGTTCGGCACCAGCCTATGGTTTGGAAGAAGACTATCCAATAAGCATAATGGATGTACTCCCCAATCCTAGGAGCACTCGCAACGCGAGAGAAGGTAAAGATAAAAGACAACTGAATAAACCTTATTCCTATTTCTCTTGAACCAGAATCCATCCCCAAACTGGAACAAGTCCCTTCGAGTTCGTATATAGCCATATGATGGAGTATCCAAATAACTGTGGATCTTCGTAGGGATACGGGATATCCTGGAGAAATACAAAGGTGAAGTAGGAGTGGCGATGAAATACATGGTTTGGTCGTGAATAGCAGTCGCAGTTTACTTTGCCCTCTTTCTAATCCCTTTATTTGTCTTAACTTATTACCTTCTGTACACCATCGTTAGGCTAATTGGTTTTTTTCATTCCCCACCGTTCGGCACCTGCCTATGGTTTGGAAGAAGACTATCCAATTAGCGTAATAGGTGTACCGTTCTAATCCAAGGAGCACTCGCAACCTGAGAGAAGGTAAAAGGAAAAGACAACTGAATAGTCCTATTCATTTTCTCCAGAACAGGAAACCATCCTCGAATCTGGAACAAGTTCCTTCGAGTTCGTATATAACCATACGATGGTTTTATCCAATGGAAGTGGACGTTCGTAGTGATACGAAATGTTCCGGAGAAAAAGGGTAAAAGCAGGAGTGGCAATGAGGTATGCAACTCAGACAATCCAAAAGCCAGTGTTTTAAGAAGGTTCGGTTAACTTGGTCACTGAGTCATAGTCTAGGGTCGGGCTATGGTCGCTGCCAAAGAGAGAGAGAAAAGAAACACTCTGTATGCACTCTAACCTAGATCAGAATGGTTATCAATTTATCTAATCAGGAAACCTCCCACTGTAACCTCAAATTCTCCTCCAAACCTGAAAGAAGAATTAGTCGGGATCACCCGAGAAGTAAACCAACTCATCAGAGGGAATCGGGATCCAACTATCATCGCATGATAATATGATGGAATCCACTCACGTTATCACACTCCAGAAGGTATGCGCATATCTGGTAAGTTTCAGTTTCTTTAGAAACTCCCGATGTGATTTTTACCCCATGCTCTTATGACCTTGACTAAGGCCTATGGCCAACAAATCATAAGTCACATGTCAAGTTCTACCCGTCATTGTCCAGGTTAATTTGAACCCACCCATACAAGCCCTTAACTAGGGCCAACAAGGCTGACTGTCCCAAACCAACGCATCTATCTATGCAACAGAAAAGTAACAAATAGCTACCATACACTATGCCTTGACTAAGGCCAACAAACATAGCATGAATACTAAGTGCTACCCGTCTGAAATGACGGAGGGCTACGAATGGTTTTTGGTGAAAAACCTTTAACGTAATGAACTTAATATCGTTGAAGGAACGAGATAGCTTTTTATAAATATAGTGGCGAAAACCTTTGCTAAAGAGGTCACTCCCGGTGAAGGGATCTCGGCTCTTTCCCCGTAGAATGAGGTGCAGGATATTCCAACCGAATACCACGATACAAAGTAAAAAGTAATCGACTATAGTGAAATTATTACCCTGACGCAAACTTTTGCCCAAGGGGTCACTCCCGGTGAAGGGATCTCGGCCCTTGCCTCGTCGACTGAGGTGCTGGATATTTATAACCGAATATCACTGTGCAAAACAAAAGAGAACGTCCTTGTAATAACAGCTTTTTGAAAAAATGTTCCAACAACATCAAACAGATTTGTTTAGCTTGCATTGATCTGAATCAACGCAGTCCCATCAATTAATCACACCAAGAAAGAACGAAAATATGATGTACGTATATGCCATCCGCATTCGCCACTGGGTCCCGTCATCACCCGTTAGGTTACTTAACTAATGACAGAGCGGGGACTGGACTAGCGCGGATGTAAAACATATACAATATCTACTAGTATATATATAGCAATATATAATAATCTCTCCAGGCGTGATAAATGCAACATCACAGAAATGTAATAAGCATCACAGAACAATACAGATAATCTGGGAGCCCCGGGTTTCCTATGAGCCGCAACTAAAACCCGACGTTCCCCTGGTCGTGTGGATAGCCTGTGCAATGAAATCCTAGACCCCTACGGGTGCGGCAAGTTACCCGCCAAAACCTGAAGCGAGGTAGCCCCCTTCAGCAAAGTGAATGGACCACCCAGCACTTCACGGAATCCGGTAACTTGAGCACCCCTCCTTGGGTCAACCTATAAACCCTACGAGTGCGGCGAATAGCCCGCCAATTCTAGAGTGAAGCCCCCTCCGTCTCAAAGCCATGAGATGCGGGCCCGCTGCCCCTAGAACCCGGCTACCGTGCACCCACCGCGGGGTAATCCTAGTACAGAAAATAAAATATATACAACGGTGATATCGACCTCAACCCGGTCGTGCCCCAAAAGAATAATATACAAACAGGCAGTGACGGCAGTCCACATATCGGACACTCGTCCCGCAATATCAAATGTACAAATAATACTAAACTGTACTAATATTGCACCAAGCTATCCACCACGAAGCGAAAGCTATCATTCCTCTCACATTGGGAACTTCCTGGCTTCAAAAATGAATTGAAAGAATTTCAATGAAAGGCCGAATCCGCAACATCACAGCACAACACAGAACATCAACGTGAATGTCACGTTCGCAAACCCGTCTAAAGGAGCTATAGTAATTAGACAAGATTTACCGCTCGAATGACATTCACGGTCGCAGATATAATGTAAGCACTGTGAACTAACTTATTTAAAATTTTCGATCGACAAAATTTCCCGAAGTGGGCCCCAAGCACAAATCCAGTATTGTAACAAATCTGGGCCCAAACAAAATATTCTAGAAACCCCAATTCCATGTTAAAGACCCAAAGAAAAAATTTAGTGCACTGAAACACCAACACTGCGGCGGAACCGCGGCCCAAACGTGGGTACGGCCATGTTTCCGTGGCATTACAGAGGGATCATGCTACAAATTTTTTACAGTGGTCTTAGGAAAGCCTGCCTGATTTTCTAAAACACTCAAAATAATTTTTCGACGACAAAAAAAATTTCGACAGAAACTTTGAACTTGGAATCGCAGTTTTGGAAATTTCGTCCGATCGATATTTTAAATATGTTAGAACAAGCTAGTAAAGGTTAATGGCGTGGCTCTGATACCATGTAAGTCTACGGTAGCGTCCCGGCAGTCAATCATAGGCCAAATGCGGAAACAAAAACTTTTTAGGAAAACGGCGCTATCGTAGTCTTTCACCCGGATCGAACCATTAACGCTAAACTAGCTAACTACTAAGAAGTGAGAGTGGCTATACCGATCGATCCGTGTCCTTCGGTCTTTGGCCACCATCCCAAGCTCCTCGCGGCATCTCCAATCTCCGGTCTCCTCGTCGGAAGGGCACCACATCAATGAGTCTTTTTACGGGCTCCAGCTTCATCCGAAGCAACTCGAACATGAAGTTTGCTAGCCGATATGTCCAAGGTGAAGTAGAGAATGTGTGTGATAACTTTGTCTCTTGACACTCTAGGATTCTCAACACATGAGATGGTTAGAGTGGAGGTAGAAGATGATGCCATTAATGAAGATAGTGAGCTCAAGAAGAAAGAGGAAGAAGAAGAACTCTTTCTTTTTCTTATGTGTTAAAATGATAATGAGAGTGAGCTAGAAATTATCAACACAAGAGCAAACCTCAAGCCATATGGCTGCCCTCTCTCTCTCCTCTTATCATTTCAACACATAAATCAATCCAAAATGTGACATATGCACAAATAAAGAGACCATGAATCATCACTTGTGCATGTGTCACAATTAATGCTCCTAATCATGACTTTGAGCTCACAATTTCCATTTGCAAACATTAATCCAAATGTTTGCAACAATAAAAAGAGAATGGCGTCTACTAAAGTAAACTCATGACGGATCACAAGGATACCCCTCACCTGTACATACATACCTGCATACGCATTCCGACTGAACGCGAATGCAATGAGACTAAAGTAATCTAATAAATCTAATACTAGGATCCGGCTTAAACCAAAGCCCACTAGTATGATTCGTCCGATCATGATCCGTACACTACTGCACGTATATGATCGAACCCTGCCATAATATCATACGGCCTCTACAACGTTTCGCCCGAAACTTGAGAAACTGTCTGTGGAGGACTCTAAAGACTCGTCAATACTTTGGCTGTGGATTTAACCACTAGCATGTCAGTGGTACTAGCCGTACGTAACGGGCTACCAGGTATTGACCAAAAGAGAGGTCGATGAGCGAACTCATCCTGACACCCTACTGAGCCTGTCAGTGACAATATCCGTACAGTCCGGTCCGTTCGTCTATGAGTATCGCATATCGGGCCTAGAGGGTTGGTAAAAGGCAGACCCCCAAAAGCGGTACAAGTCATGTCGGAGTGTAGCCCAGAACACCCTGAGATACTACTGGAATACCTACCAGTAAATCTCCTGCCTTGGCCAAGGACTTCGTGTAATGACTCTCCTAAACACAGCGCGATCTCGCCCCCAATACGGGGAGAAACGAAACCCCTGCCGATCTGCTCACTGCCTCCATGTGGCTCGGGACTGTACCCAACTAAAACTTGTTTTCATGACTCCTTTGAGCCGTGGTAGGGTAGTAATCAAAGCACAGTGGGAACTCACACGAGACAAATGACGATCTCAGGTCGATGAACTAACTTGTACACATGTCACCAGGGAACTGCTATCTGACGTCAGGTATAATACCAATTAGCATGTTCCCGGCGAGTCCTGTCCGGTATACTCATATCCCAATGAGCACCTGTATGCATCTTAGGTGATCCAAATGACACCAATGGCTTGTGAGACCGGTCACCGCCCCTCGTCGGGGTCTCGACTGTATACACTAGTCTACTAATGGAGTGTCGATATCCAGTCTCAAAACTCCCACGACTAGGGACCACTTTAAGGATGTGCTTATAGACTACCCAACTCTCACGTATATGATCGCCATCATACTGCTGGTAGTCAAGCAAGAATATTAAGAGCTCTATCAACGTGCAATAGTGATCTATAAGGTCACCTAAAGCATGTACACGATGATACAGGTAAACCAGATAGCATACTATCATCTTGAGCAAGACTGTCCTGCCGGCATAGGTCCTCTCTCAATCATTGCAATCACGTGCCTGCGATCCAATAATTGACTTTGAGGGCACTATATCCAACAGAAACAAAAATGATCCTAACCCCCTGTTAAGTAGATCTTAGTCTTAAATTGGACTAACGTATCCTTAACAAATAAACCAATCGAGCCATAACCGTTCACAAACATTTAAGTCGATCTTGATCTCAAAAAAAATCAACGATTCTTAAATCAAACCAAATCCAAATCTAAAATATACAGATTTGGACTAATCCATGCCCTACGGACGACAACATAAATTAGTCTCCGTATACAATCCATGGGCAACCAAAAATAAGACAAATACACACGACACGAAGTGAACTTCTGAAGCAGGAGAAAGTGGTTATCGCGATGCGATAACGTAATTAACTGCAGGGGCTTGCGCTTGCAGGAAAGAGCTTCCCCAAAATCAAAAACCCCTCACAACGAGGGAGAATCTGACGAAATCTGCTACAACGGCCGCATCCGTCCAAACCTCCGATACACGGTGCCATAAATCAACTTGGCATTTTTGGAGAGGTGGACGGATAAATCCAAAAAGCATCTGCTCCCAAATTTAGGCAAGACGATCCATCCTGATTCGTCTCTGTTTTCGGTGGTAAACAGTCATCTAAGATGTGGATACACCAAATTTCATGTGATTCTACAACTTTTTCACCGTTGATTTAGTGGGTTCAAAATTAACGGTTTACCGACAACAGAACTTTTTACATTGTTAAATCAACGATGAAAAAGTTATAGAATCATATGAAATTTAGTGTACCCACATCTTAGATAATAATGATGAAGATAATGGGTGCCGATCGTCGAAAAAATGAGGGAGGGCGTACTTTTTCGACGCCATAGGAGGAAATTCCCTCCTATGGCCTCTTTCCTCCATTATATATATATATATATATATATATATATATATATATATATATATATATATATATATTAAGATATGAAAATAATTTGTGAGCTTAATATTAGTTCTTGTGATATCATTTGTTAAACTCTAATAACTAGTTAGATCCTAAGTTAGTCTAGTTTAGCACCCTAAATTTTTTAAAATTGCATGCATGATGCCGGTTTAAACATAGTGGTGGTGCTAGGGCAGACTTTCATTTTTCAAGTAGTACGCAATTTTAGCTAGTTTTTCTATTAGTTTTTGCAAGTTATCAGATTTCCAAGAAATGCAGGTCGACATCATGCTACTTATGAATATATAGTGCAAATCTCTACCTGATCTATCTATGGTTTCGATCGAATCAACCAAAAAAGAAAGGGTACGTTGTCAAAAAGCCCTGGGCCTGCTTCAAACTTATGTAACCCCCCTGGGGCTTTTACTCTTGTTGAAAAACTTCTGGGTCCAATTAAAACCCTTTTTATATTAATTGCCTGTAATATTTAAGCAATTGCTTATAACATCTAAAAAGTTGACTGTAATATCTAAGCAGTTGGGGGAATAAATGCTTAAATGAAATGCTGCCCGGGAGTTTTTCCACAAATATCTCGAACAATGGGTGCTTCCCAACAATTTCGAAAATATCAAGGGATTTTAGCTTTTTGTCAATTTACCCAAAAGGAAATTATTAAAGAAAAAAGGAGATGTGACGTGACACTGTTCGTTTGTTCTTTTCTGGTGCCACCTTTCACCTAAATCCGATAATATGCTAGGGCCGTGCACAGGTTAGGTCTGAATCCGCACATGCCTGTCAAGTAACGAGTAAATAATCTGTTTAAAATTTGTATGGTATAGAATTAAAAATGGTATAGAATTAAACAGTTTTTAAAAAAATATGTCAAAATTACGATTGGGTTCAAAAAAATTTCAAACGTGCCCTAAGGGGCTGTTTGGTTATAGGATTTGGATGGATTTTGAACTATTTGGATTCTAGTATTCTTGGATTTGAGAGTATTGTGTTTGGTTGTAGGATTTTGTAAGCTTGGATTTGGTTGTTTTTAGTGAGGGGCCCACAAAAATTCAAGGATCCTCAAATCCTTATTTTTTGAATGGATTCTTGTGGATTGAAGCCAAATGTGTGGGGTCCATTGCATTTTATGTATTAAAAAATTAACTTTCTCTCTCTCTATCTATCTCTCTCTAAAATCTCACTTTCTTTTTACCAATCAAATAAGAATTACAAGGATCTAAAAATCCAATACTAGGAATCCAATACTGATGATGCTCACAAGTGGTATCTCCTCATATTACTACACGTGGCGGATGACGCGTCCCGAAGGCTACGAAGGTGGAATAAATGAGTTGCATTAGGGGGGATTCCTCGGGATCCTCTTCTCGAGGAACGTATCTGACCTTTCAGGAGACCTCCCTGATTACATTCCACCTTCACCTAGGAAACTACCAACAGCTCGTCTCCAAGTCTTCTCAATTTCCTTGCTCGTCTTCGAACCGTCTGACGTGCCGAGCTTCCTCGGCCTCCCGTTCATCTCCGAGCTCCTAACATGCCAAGCTTTCTCAGTCTCCCGCTCGTCTCCGAGCCGTCTGACATGCTAAGCTTCCTCGGCCTCTTGCTCGTCTCCGAGCTCCTAACATGCCGAGCTTCCTCGGCATCCCGCTCGTCTCCGAGCCGTCTGACGTGCCGAGCTTCCTCGGCCTCCCGCTTGTCTCCGAGCTCCTAACATGCCTAGCTTCCTCGGCCTCCCGCTCGTCTCCGAGCCGTCTGACATGCCGAGCTTCCTCGGCCTCCCGCTCGTCTCCGAGCTTCTAACATGCCAAGCTTCTTCGGCCTCCTGCTCGTCTCCGAGCCGTCTGACATGCCGAGCTTTCTCGGCCTCCCGCTCATCTTCGAGCTCTTGACATGCCGAGCTTCCTTGGTTTCCCCCGATCAATCAAGAGCGCGAATCTCATGCGCCCCGCAATGGCTCCGCGTATATCGCCAGGGAGAGATATCTGCCTCCCATGGTCCGCGTCCCACGCTAGCGCATCACTCTATTAATGGGCGCATCCCGCCATTCAAAACGAGGATAACACTGGGGCGTAACTGACGGCGATAATCTCGTGCCTGCTCGTTCCACGTGACCTCTATATAAACCCCTCTCTCAGATGACTCAGGTAACTCGAACTCATTCTATGCCACTACTCTGCCAATATTCCTCGGCACTAACTTGATCGTCGGAGGGTCCTATGGTGGTACACCCACCTCGGGACCTCCTTTGCAGGTAGCTCGGTACAACATCAACCCACTGAGATCCACACACTCAGTCTCAATCCAATCTCAACAGTTCGAGAACGCTTGCTACCAGATCGACGGAGGACAACATCTGAAAGAGATCTCAACCTTCATCAGTTGGCGCTATCTGTGGGAACACCTTAAAGTTTCTGCACTCATCAAAGTTGATCTTTTGCCCTCGACTCAACGGCGAGCGATAATCGCGACGATCCAAATACTAGCCGCCACAACGGAGGCGGGAGCGGCTCGCCTCCCCCTCAAAACGTCATCAATGCCTTATCCGTTCGGATAGACAGGCTCACGTCGCTGGTGGATTCCCTCGTCCACGTTCAAGTGGCGGGCCCTACCCACCAGACCGCAGTTCCTCCTCCCCGAGACAACTATGTCCGCAGAAGGGCGGATGACCTCGCTCACCTCAGCGTCACCGAACACCGGTGTGCCAACTCCGGCAACCATGGCCCTCACGCGGCAAATGATTCCATGACCCGTTGGGCGCCGGACAGTTCCACACCCCGATCTCAGGAGAGACTAGGCCATCACTCCAACACCCGCCGCGCGCTCACACCGGCTGAGGAGATGTCGGTTAGTTCGTCTGCTTCCAGGCACACCTGACACCCCCACTCCTGCCGAGGCCGCGCATGCGGAGAACGTCGGGACTACTCAAGGAGGTCCTCCCACGAGGATTTAAGAAATCTGATAGAACGGAACCGAAGCCGCACTGTCACGAAGACCTGGAGCGAGGATAGCCACCACCCCGACTGTGCAGAATCCTCGGGGTACCACCACCGGCTCGTAGCCCTCAAAAAGAAATTTGAAGGCATACGACGAGATGGCCATACGTCCGGTGAAGAGGCCAAGTTTTTCGCTGATTCACTCACAAAGCCCTTTACAGAAGAGCTGCTGGCCAAACACGTCTCGCCCAGGAACAAGCCGCCCAAAGTGGCCCTCTTCGACGGGAAATCCGACCTGAAGGATTACTTGGATGCATTTACAGCGGGCACGAGCTTTCAAGATAACTCAAATGCGGCTCAATGTCAAGCTTTCCCCACTACGCTAATCTGAGCTGGCCGGGACTGGTTCCGAGGGCTTGCGCCGCGCTCCATCTCCACCTTTAACGAGCTGGATACCCAGTTCCTCGGCCATTTCGTCGGCAACCGACGGCAGAAGAAGACAGTCGACTACTTATTCACTGTTAAGAGCCGAGATAGGGAATCCTTTAGAGGGTATGCCACCCGCTTCTACAATGCCCTCCTGGAGGTACCCGAGCACTGCGACGAAACGGTCATCACTGCGCTGAGGTCGGGTCTTAGGCATAAAGAGTGGCTCCGCTCTTTTGCATTGGTGCAACCTAAGACCATAGCCGAAGTGAAAGCGTGGACCGAGCGAGAAATCCAACTCGAATCCTAGATGAACTCCAACATGCCCGGAGGTGACCAAGCTGACCGGAAAAGGAGGGACAGGGAAGAGAAAAGGAAAAACAATCATTCGAAACCTTACTCCCCAAGATTCCAGGAGTACAATCCGCTAAACATTTTCCATACTGAGCTGCTGGAGGAAGCTAAAGGCAAAGAGTTCTTCAGGCTCCCGCCAGCTACCCGATGGATGGGCAAATGGCTTCGAAGCCCGTATTGCGCCTATCATCGGACGCAATGAAATATAACCAATGATTGTAAACAGCTGCGCGATTACATCGAGGAGCTGATCCACTCCGGTCACTTGGCAAAGTACCTGCGAGATAAACATCAAACAGATAGAGGGCAAGCCGATCGAATTAAAGATGGAGAAATGACGATCGGGCAGATCATGGTCATCGCCGACTGACCCAAGTCCGAGCAACAAGGACACCTACTGAAACCAGTCAATACAGAAGAATTTAAATTGAATCACATGATCTGTATTTTCTTTAATAATAAAGATTCTTGCTTCCCTACAACATGAACTACTTCTCTTTGTTTCTATGCTAAAACTCCCTGCAGGACCGATGAATGTCTTCCTGCTCGGCTCATCCACAGTGGGTAGATTCCTGCCCAACAACGCTGTGGATCAAAAGCCCTCATCGCGAGGCCGCCGAGAAATTTCCTGCTGGCCCATCTGCAGTGGGTAGATTCCTGCCTAACAACACTAAGGATCGATAGCCCTCATTACGAGGCCGCCGAGCAATTTGTTGCTGGCCCATCTGCAGCGGGTAGATTCCTGCCCAACAAATGTTGTGGATCGAAAGCCCTCATCACGAGGCCGCCGAGTAATTTCCTGTTGGCCCATCTGCAGCGGGTAGATTCCTGCCCACCAACGCTGCGGATCAAAAGCCCTCATCACGAGGCAACCGAGTAGCTTCCTGCTCGGTTCATCCGCAGTGGGTAGATTCCTGCCCGACAATGTTGTAGATCAAAAACCCTCATCGTGAGGCCGCCGAGCAATTTCCTGCTAGCCCATGTGCAGCAGGTAGATTCCTGCATAACAACGCTGTGGATCGAAAGCCCTCATCACGAGGCCATCGAGCAATTTCCTGCTGGCCCATCTGCAGCAGGTAGATTCCTGCCTAACAACGCTGTGGATCGAAAGCCCTCATCATGAAGTCGTCGAGCAATTTCCTGCTAGCCCATTCGCAGCAGATAGATTCCTATCCACCAACGCTGTGGATCAAATTCCCTCATCACGAGGCGACCGGGTAGCTTCCTGCTTGGTTCATCCACAGTGGGTAGATTCCTGCCCGACAACGTTATGGATCAAAAGCCCTCATCGTGAGGCCGCCGAGCAATTTCCTGCGGGCCCATCTGCAGCGGGTAGATTCCTTCCTAACAACGCTGTGGATCGAAAGCCCTCATCACGAAGCCGCCGAGCAATTTCCTGCTGGCCCATCTACGGCGGGTAGATTCCGGCCTACCAACACTACGGATCTGTCACGACCCGAAATAGCACGTGACTGGCACTTGAATCATATGAAGCCTATAGGACCCCATCTAATTCAAGTAAGCCAAAAGCCCAGAAATCTAAAACTATTTAAGAAATAAATGAAAGACAAATAGTTTTAAGAAGTGAAGAAAACATATTTTAAAAACAAGGTTTTTAAATAAGTAAGCCGAGTATGCATTTTTAAAATCTATAGTCTTTTCTAAAAATTTCGGCAGAGTTTCCTTTGTAAATACTGGCCCCGAACGGGGTACAACAAGAATAGTATATATACAATGATAAAAGGCATCCCAAAACGGGAGCTAGCTCTTCGTTAATCGACGGTCACAACCACGCAAGCAGTATAATATACAACGCCGAAGGGCGAGGATCAAAACTCAAAGGAAAACTCAAAATCAGCATGAAAACCATAATACTACAACGCGCGACTCTAAGGTCGAAATAATACATAACTGGTTTTCTAAGTCTGAAACAATATACAAGTTTGGTTGATGGAATTTCTAGATACAACTGTACAATGGTGGTTCTGATGCAAAAGAATCCACCTACCAAAACAAGTCACCCGTAAGGGATGCAGTGTGCCAGAAAAGCCGCAATAAAACCTGTACGGCAAAACCTGCAAGAAACTGTGGCACAACGGAGGTGAGTTGCCAACTCGTGAATAGAAAACATCACAGAGCAGAAATCGTATGTATGACACAATCCTAAGTCAATACGATCATATATATATATAAATCTCAAATGAATAAGTCTGAAGCATGATAAGGTGGCAATGTAACATCTATACATGAGTGTAGTGCCAAGTGCTAGTGCCAGTGCCTCGGGTAATAACATATCATGAATATGAGGTATGATCAATGTCGACTATATCATGAAGTCTATGAATATGTGGATATCATCCAACTACGTGATCAATATCATCAATGTCAATATATGTATGTGGAAATCGTCCACGTGTCACCCAATGACAATAAGCATCATGCATGTAAATATCATAAACATGTGCATGGAAGTATGAGGATGTAAATCAACATGTGTCGCTCGCGACATATCAAAATCAAGGAACCTGAGTGTCAAGTATTGACACTCGAAAACATCATGAAACATGTGCTTAGCATCGGCACGTAAATCCTCATATACATAGGGCTCCGTCAGTCCGGATCGGCCCGTCTCATCTCTTAACTCCGGTCGGTATCCCCCAGATATCCGCCGAGCTCAACACAATCACCGGTAGGTAGTACTCCCCTGCCAGGCTCACCGTCTAACATATACGAGTCTTCTTGCCCCGGGGTACCTCACCGGGTCCACCATGTACCCGCAGACGGTGCCTACCGCTCCTCGAATCGGGTTTCACATGCCACTCTCAGAACCGAGAAAACACATGGTGGACGCACTGAAATATCATATCAAGGGTAACCGGGTTTTTCAAACAATATATGCTTTCTTTTAAAATACCCACGGTTCCCAAATCCAGAAATATCATGGAAACAACATATCTCAATGCGTATAATCAGAAAGCATGATGTATGCGACATATAAAAGAAATGTAAGCATATCAATGTATCATGCAGCATGAAATAGTAATATGCACATATTTAGGGAAGACCGCTTCTTTAAAATGAATCAGTTTTAGAAAGTATCTTGCGGTTCCCAGATCTCCAAATCAAACCAGAATCGTCTATGTATGTGCAAATATGTATGTGTACAAGTATGAGTGTACCATATGTAAGTACACGAGTATGAATGTACAATAGATGTATGCACAAGTATGAGTGTACAATATGTAAGTACACAAGTATGAATGTACAATAGATGTGTGCACAAGTATGAGTGTACCATATGTAAGTACACGAGTATGAATGTATAATAGATGTGTGCACGAGTATGAATGTACAATATATAAGTACACGAGTATGAATGTACAATAGATGTGTGCACAAGTATGAGTGTACAATATGTAAGTACACGAGTATGAATGTACAATAGATGTGTGCACAAGTATAAGTGTACAATATGTAAGTACACGAGTATGAATGTACAAAAGATGTGTGCACAAGTATGAGTGTACAATATGTAAGTACACGAGTATGCCATGCAAGGGTCATATCCTGAATGCAACAGTACTACAGTGTAGTTACATGGCAATTATCGATGATGAAGTGTATGAGCCGGCAAGTAGGTGTACGTGGAACATATGCATCATCGATAATGATGCTGGTGTCCTAACAGCATGGTTTTAATATAGCAATAACATATTTAACATGCAATGCGATGCGAACAGTAAGAATCTGCGGCAAATGAATAATAAACACCACAGTGTAGAATCTACATCAATGTATCTATGTCATACTGTTTTTGCCGTTTGAAATAAGACGAATCGGGGTTTTTAGGAAAATAAGGGCTACGGTATTTTTAAGAAAAGATGCGTCTTTTGAAAATATCCGTAGGATCCCTTTACCTGTCTTTAAAATATTCCCGATTCATTAGTTTTTGAAATAGGTATGATATCGGCCTAGCCTAACATCTACTAGCAAAACTACAGCTCTAACTACAAGTCAATAAGGAGAGGTATGGAAACCACCTAAATCTGAGTCGATATATATATATATATATATAAATATAATAGTCGGTGATCCTGCCTCAAAGGTACCGCGTACGATACAATATCATATGACATCCTCGAGTCATGAGTGCGGATCTATCATCAATATAAAGCTCGTACGGTAAATCATCGTACGGCATCCCGAAAGCTGGGTACGGGTCAATATCACATTCATCTCATCAATTATCTGGTATCCTTATCATCATATCTCATGATCTAGGGTACTGATCTAAGTCTAGTACAAATCGATACCATCTATATAAATATAAATGCATGTGTGCAACACACATCCCAAGGCCCGCTGAAATCACATGTCGTATCCCAAATACGAATCACATCATATCACCGATCTCCTAGCACTATGCCCAATATCATCGACTCATCTCCAAACTTCATCCACTATCCTCATCATCTAGGTATATGTATATCAAGTAAGCATGTGTGTGCGTGTGGGTGTAAACCTATTCTAGGGTTCGCATCTAGGAAACTATACTAGTTTACGACTACACCCTAATCTAACCATAGTACACCTAATCTCATCTCAATATCCATATCGCACCTAATGCTATCAAACATATATATATAGTATATCTCTAGTATACTAAGTATTGAACTGCGGGGGTGATATACGCCATCCACCCGACTTCCCCCGTAGATATAATCTACTCACCTTGAATCCTGCGTGTCGGTGTCGGTGTCGCCTTCATCTTCTTCATCGTCTCGAATCATCATGGGGGTACCTACATGTCACACGTATCGCATCGCATTAAAACCAAATCGAAACCAAAACGATACGCTTAAAAGCTTATAGGTTAGAACCTATAGGTACGCTTTCAAAACCATCAAACAATCATCGATATCGTCGTACAAACGCCAAGTAATCAAGGTAAAACGCAATTATACAAATCCAGAATTTAAAATACGAAATACGAAAACACGAATCAAAACAGCAACTATAGAAAAGGGTCCCAGATTTCACCCTAGGTCAAATTGGTCAATTTTGCATATGCCAAGGGTCTAGTTTACATGAAATAAAGCTTCAGAACCAACACGAGCCAAAATCGTGGGACCCATACCGCAATTTGCGGCCAATTGGATTAAATATACGACCAGTTTAGGGAATTAGGGGCTAGGGTTTTGGGGTTAGCTTCCAGGGTGCCTGCACATCTCTCGGTGTTTGCAAAATAATTATCAGAGTCTCGGGGTGATAGCAGATTCCATTTAACCCTCACAGATTCCACAATTTCCCGATATCGGCTTTTCTAAATCTGTATTCCGGGTTTCTAGTCTCTGTTTTTGGCCTGAATTCTAGCACTAGGGGGTTTGTGTGGCCTCTACTGAGCTTAATTACCCCTCACCACTCTCACTTGCCATTAACCCTAACTAGAGTTTTCCTAAGTCCTCAAAACCACTCGATATCGATATGAAACAAGTATGGATGCATAAGAAATTAAAACACTACACTAATGGTGCAGAAATTACCTCCTTTGGCAACTCAAGAAAATTCTTGAGTTGCTCAAAGTCCTCAAAATCTTCTCTTTCTTGGTCTATGGGGTAGCTAGTGAGCTTGTGCATCCTTTTTATGAAATGGGGTTTGGGTTTTGAGTTGATTTTCATGGTGTATTGGGGGATTGAAGATGGAGGAGGAGGCGGTGCAGCAGCAGCAGCAGCAACATGAGGAGGGGAGAGGAAAATGAGTGAAGGAAATGATGAAGGAATGGCATCATGACAAGGATTGACCCTCACCCACTCTTTCTCTCTCTAACCCATGCTTCATATTTTAATATTTTCCTTTTCTTTTCTAATTTCCTTCTCTCCTCAATAGTAACCCCAAAATAACAAGCCATGCACCCAAAACATGTAGGAAAATGCAACAAGTGAAAAAAAAAGATATGGTGTATGTTTGCACAAAACATGTTTAAAGCGCGATTAGCGATTTTTAATCGCGATTAGCACTAAATTAGCATATAATTAATCATAAAAACAAAAAAATATCATAATTCCATAAAACACCCTCTTTTAGAATTTTCCATAATTTTCCAAATTTTTTCCCAATTTATCGGTATTTAATTATACCACCTTATTAAAATATTCAACATTTTATTATTAAATTATAAAAATTCCCCAAAAATAATATTTTATTATTTTGAAATGTTACAATCTTCCCCCTTAAAGAAATTCGGTCCCCGAATTTAAATTTAAACCCCTCAAATACTAAAACATTTCAGTAAAAGACTAAGTCGTCGGGGCTCCGAAATCATCAATACATAAAACGCATCATAGCGCAATGCATGCGCATAAATAATGAGCAGATAACTCAAAAGCAAAACTCCGTCAAGCATCCCGCAATCATCGGAGTTAAGGTAAAGACACAAATGTCAAATCCGAAACAAAACCAATATGATATAGATCAGAATTATACATGTAAATAGCTGAAGGAGAGGCATGCCAAACCCTTTTAAGTCGTTGTGCGATGCGCATAACACTGCACAGTGGCGGACGTCTATTGTAAGAAAATAACCACATGTGTATATATCTTTGTTTAATATGTACGTCCCGCCGTTTTGAAAACAATTTAGAAGGGTTTCCTTATTTTAAAAGTTTCGTGTCATATCAGACACGTAGATAAATACTGAGACTATAGCTCCCCTTTTTTTGGGGGGAAATCCCTTCGATAACTATCAATGCATGCAAAATACATTCAGGTACTGTCCTCTGACTAGTCCTGCTCGGTACGAAAACAAATAGCAAATATCATAAAAATGTACTGCTCCATAAGAAATCAATCCAAAAATGTATATAATAATACCCTGTGCGTCTGGTGCGCATGGAAATCAAAATCCATATATGTACCATACATGTGCACAGAAACAATATCTAGGTGCAACGGGTGTGCACGAAACATCTGTCATAGGCAACGTGTGTGCCTGACAGCAAAATCAGGTGCATCTGACATGCACGAAGAATCCCGAATTGGTGTATCGGGTGTGCACCAAAATCATATCTCAAAACATGCGCGAAAATCCAAATCAGGTGCATCCATCATACATGAATAAAATCTAAATCATGCGTGCTCAACATGCACGAAATCACGAAATCTAATATCAAGCGTCGAACATGCGCAAGTCCAATCAAATGCACGGAGTGCAGGAAATCAACATCAATATCAGAATCAGAATCGGCAGTCTACAATAAGGCTCAATCAAAATCAGGTATACCACCGTATATAAGCTCACAACCATGAGCATCAGCGTGCATAAATCAAATCAAACACTAAAAGTGCATGTAAACGATGCCGAGGGCATAAGTCAAATCGCATGCATAACATAGGCATGAAATCAAAATCAACATATCGAATGACATCAATCGAAATCAGATGCAACCGTAGTGCACAAAATATAAATCCGGTGCAACAAAGGCACGAAATATGAATCTAGTGCGATAAACGCACGAAACATAAAACTGGTGCCACAAACGCACGAAGTATAAAACTGGTGCATCCTGTGCAAGAAATACAAATACGGTGCATCCTGTGAATAAAACCCAAACAATAACTCAAATGCATAAATAGCAACACCGAGTGTACCAAGGTGTAAAAATCATAAACATGTGCAACTGCGTGCACAAAACACATATCAATGCACTACAAGCATATATAAGCTATACCGAGTGCAAAAATCAAATCGTGTGCGTATCATATGCATAAAATCAACTCAACTGTATGAAATCCATGAAGTCATAAGCATGTGCAGCCAAGGCACGAAAACGATATCAGGTGCAATAACTGTGCACAAATCATAAATCAACACAACGGTGTATAAAGCACATCTCAAGTGTAACAACTATGCGCAAGATATAAATGCCCAGTAGGTGCAACCATGGTGCACGAAAACAAATATCATGGAACTCGGCCATCAAGACTAAATCATGCGAGTAAATCGCCCAAAATACCGAAATCCAAGGTGACGGATACGTGATAATCGAATCACAAATCATAAATACTGTCGTCGGTACATCCTCCTTCAAGGTCGAGAAGGTGTCGGTGCATCCAATGCTAGCAGCGCAAGATATCTACTTGCCTCTTGCTCACGGTCTGGCGTTCTCTGTCTCTGGGCCCTTATCTTCTCTGTGGATTGCCAATCTCGTAATCCATCGGCTCATCGGCCCTGTCAGGTGTGCTAACGGGGACGATTCCGTTCTGGCACTTCTCTAGTTATCTCCCGGTCAATCCTCACGGCCACTCGTAAAGCAGCACGTCACTGGCGCCGACCTCTGGTCCTCTGAATACACATCACACATCTGATCCTGGGTGCAAATCTTATCGCAGCAGTATCCTGGAAGGAATCCGCTCAAGGTCTCTTCTGATCTCTCCTATGCTGAACTGTACGGAGGCTGGTACTCTTGCATAATCTTTTCTCACTCTATGGACATCTGCGTCCTCAGCACAACATTTCCTTGGAAGCTGGTCGCATCCCAACACCTCTATAGACATATCCGACCTTTAATCTTAACGGGGAGTAATAACAGCTCGTCAGCATCTCGCACGAACTTCTTGTCCCACCTGTCTGTATCATCGTCCGCTTCGATGCCATGTCTCTATCTGCGCACTGCAAATATTCTCGGCTATGGTCAATCTGAAGTCTCTCACGCAGACTCGAAATCACGAACTCGGTATCTTCATCGCTCTGTGGAAGATATCTAGCCGAACACGTCCTCAGGAACTCATCCCAACCTGTGGAACTATACTCCATACGCGTCCATTCTTGATCAATTCACAATGCATCTGGTTGAGGTCCTTTATTCGAACCTGGTTAACTATCTCGTCGACGATGCCGAACTCTGGCCTGCTGGGTGTGCGCAATATGACCTCTCTTGAGTCCAAGTTTTCTCGCATAGTATTCTAGAAAGGTCATGTCGAGGTCTCTCTCGATTCTCGTCTCTGCCGAATTGCCCGGAAGTTACCATCCTTCACTATATCTGTTTCTTGTTCCGGAACGGCTGCATACTCATCGCGACTCCTTCTGGAAGGTATATCCATATACAACGCCTCTGCATGCGTATCACATCTCTGATGTCAGCGGAGTGGAACGTCATCCCGTCGAAATCTCGTGCGAACTCTTTACTTCACTCTGCTCCAATGTCGACTGATTCGGACTCTTCTTCTCGTGGCTGCATGGACTGCGCTCCAACGGCTATACTCATATCTGGAGTCTCCCAAGCAATGTGTCCCATCACATGATATCCGAATGATGTCGAACCATCCGATCGACTCGTCAGAACCTCATAATCCCCCAAGAGATCAACATCTTGAATAAAGTTTAATAGTATTCCGGTACATACCACAGCACCTGTGGACCAACCGTAGAAGGGCAAACCCAAGCCTCACAAATGGCACCGCTAAACTGCCATAAACCCTAAGGTTCGAAGGCGTTCCATGGTCATTACGTCGAGTTAGGGTTTCATTCTTCTAGAGGATCCATAGCATTACTTGCATTATCTTCCGAATACTTTAAACTTGGAATTGGGTTCTTGACATTCGATCGTCTCTATCGAATCTCAACGAATCTGCGTGAAGTCGTCTCTAGCTGGAATCAATTTATCTGATGACCTCGCATCGGGGTAAGCGAACGAACCACATGTCCTAGTCATTTATCCTCGGGTGACTAGCAACTTTCCATCATATCTCTAAGTATAACTCATGCTGCAGTAGCTCCAATCATCTGGGCGATATCTCGTCATTTGCAGCAACAACTGGCTCATTCGTCTGTACACTGAACAGCGCCTCAATCATCATGAATAAGCGATATATCAATGGTCATCACATCCTGGCTGACCTCTAGCAGTAGCCTGATCCTCTGGTGCCGATCTGCACGTCCGAGAAATCTAGTAAAAGCGATCTGTCAAACGCTCATGGCGCGAAAACACACTAAAACGATGCCTATCTATGCAATCGTACGTCTCTAGAATCATGTCCTGGTCAGTCCTCGTCCATGACGAGCTCAAGCTGACGCAACTCTAGCCATAGCTCTCTCTGCCCGTGTAATCGTGGCAGCAAAATCATAACCAACATCGATGAGGATAGATCATAGGAATGAATATAATACTGCGCAAGAAAATGTACATCCTAAGGTTTCTTAAGCAGAGTAGCGTATCGTAAGTATGCTGCGGAACATACGTACGGTACGTCACTCTACTCAAGCTACCTATTCTATCAACCAGGGTCAACTTACACGACGAAAGTTTGGGTATAATACCCTATCGACTAAGTCTAAGTTCCGTAAGGTCAAGCCTAAGTTCCGTATATATATATAAACGCTCTAGGCTCCGCATAGTCAAACTTAGACTTGAACTAAGGTTAACCTAGCGCTCTGATACCAACTTTGTCACGACCCGAAATAGCACGTGACTGGCACTTGAATCATATGAAGCCTATAGGACCCCATCTAATTCAAGTAAGCCAAAAGCCCAGAAATCTAAAACCATTTAAGAAATAAATGAAGTACAAATAGTTTTAAGAAGTGAAGAAAACATGTTTTAAAAATAAGGTTTTTAAATAAGTAAGCCGAGTATGCATTTTTAAAATCTATAGTCATTTCTGAAAATTTCGGCAGAGTTCCTTTGTAAATACTGGCCCCGAACGGGGTACAACAAGAATAGTATATATACAATGATAAAAGGCATCCCCAAGCGGGAGCTAGCTCTTCGTCAATCGACGGTCATAACCACGCAAGCAGTATAATATACAACGACGAAGGGCGAGGATCAAAACTCAAAGGAAAACTCAAAATCAGCATGAAAACCATAATACTACAACACGCGACTCTAAGGTCGAAATAATACATAACTGGTTTTCTAAGTCTAAAACAATATACAAGTTTGGTTGATAGAATTTCTAGATACAACTGTACAATGGTGGTTCTGATGCAAAAAAATCCACCTACCAAAGCAAGTCACCCATAAGGGAAGCAGTGTGCCAGAAAAGCCGCAATAAAACCTGTACGGCAAAACCTGTAAGAAACTGTGGCACAACATGGGGGAGTTGCCAACTCGTGAATAGAAAACATCACAGAGCAGAAATCGTATGTATGATACAATCCTAGGTCAATACGATCAGATATATATATAAACCTCAAATGAATAAGTCTGAAGCATGATAAGGTGGCAATATAACATCTATACATGAGTGTAGTGCCAAGTGCCAGTGCCAGTGCCTCAGGTAATAACATATCATGAATATGAGGTATGATCAATGTCGACTATATCATGAAGTCTATGAATATGTGGATATCATCCAACTATGTGATCAATATCATCAATGTCAATATATGTATGTGGAAATCGTCCACGTGTCACCCAATGACAATAAGCATCATGCATGTAAATATCATAAACATGTGCATGGAAGTATGAGGATGTAAATCAACATATGTCGCTCGCGACATATCAAAATCATGGAACTTGAGTGTCAAGCATCGACACTCGAAAACATCATGAAACCTGTGCCTAACATCGGCACGTAAATCCTCATATACATAGGGCTCCGTCAGTCCGGATCGGCCCGTCTCATCTCTCAACTCCGGTCGGTATCCCCCAGATATCCGCCGAGCTCAACATAATCACCGGTAGGTAGTACTCCCCTGCCAGGCTCACCGTCTAACATATACGAGTTTTCTTGCCCCGGGGTACCTCACCGGGTCCACCATGCACCCGCAGACGGTGCCTACCGCTCCTCGAATCGGGTTTCACATACCACTCTCAAAACCGAGAAAACACATGGTGGACGCACTGAAATATCATATCAAGGGTAACCGGGTTTTTCAAACAATATATACTTTCTTTTAAAATACCCACGGTTCCCAAATCCAGAAATATCATGGAAACAACATATCTCAATGCGTATAATCAGAAAGCATGATGTATGCGACATATAAAAGAAATGTAAGCATATCAGTGTATCATGCAACATGAAATGGTAATATGCACATATTTAGGGAAGACCGCTTCTTTAAAATGAATCAGTTTTAGAAAGTATCTTGCGGTTCCCAGATCTCCAAGTCAAACCAGAATCGTCTATGTATGTGCAAATATGTATGTGTACAAGTATGAGTGTACCATATGTAAGTACATGAGTATGAATGTACAATAGATGTGTGCACAAGTATGAGTGTAGTATGAATGTACAATAGATGTGTGCACAAGTATGAGTGTACCATATGTAAGTACACGAGGATGAATGTACAATAGATGTGTGCACAAGTATGAGTGTACAATATGTAAGTACACGAGTATGAATGTACAATAGATGTGTGCACAAGTATGAGTGTACAATATGTAAGTACACGAGTATGCCATGCAAGGGTCATATCCTGAATGCAACAGTACTGCAGTGTAGTGACATGGCAATTATCGATGATGAAGTGTGTGAGCCGGCAAGCAGGTGTACGTGGAACATATGCATCATCGATAATGGTGCTGGTGTCCTAACAGCATGGTTTTAATATAGCAATAACATATTTAATATGCAATGCGATGCGAACAGTAAGAATCTGCGGCAAATGAATAATAAACACCACAGTGTAGAATCTACATCAATGTATCTATGTCATACTGTTTTTGCCGTTTGAAATAAGACGAATCGGGGTTTTTAGGAAAATAAGGGTTACGGTGTTTTTAAGAAAGGATGCGTCTTTTGAAAATATCCGTAGGATCCCTTTACCTGTCTTTAAAATATTTCCGATTCGTTAGTTTTTGAAATAGATATGATATCCGCCTAGCCTAACATCTACTAGCAAAACTACAGCTCTAACTACAAGTCAATCAGGAGGGGTATGGAAACCACCTAAATCTGAGTCGATATATATATATATATATATATATATAAAATAGTCGGTAATCCCGCCTCAAAGGTACCGCGTCCGATACAATATCATATGACATTCTCGAGTCATGAGTGCGGATCTATCATCAATATAAAGCTTGTACGGTAAATTATCGTACGGCATCCTAAAAGCTGGGTACGGGTCAATATCACATTCATCTCATCAATTATCTGGTATCCTTATCATCATATCTCATGATCTGGGGTACTGATCTAAGTCTAGTACAAATCGATACCATCTATATAAATATAAATACGTGTGTGCAACACACGTCCCAAGGCCCGCTGAAATCACATGTCGTATCCCAAATACGAATCACATCATATCACCGATCTCCTGGCACTATGCCCAATATCATCGACTCGTCTCCAAACCTCATCCACTATCATCATCATCTAGGTATATGTATATCAAGTAAGCATGTGTGTGCGTGTGGGTGTAAACCTATTCTAGGGTTCGCATCTAGGAAACTATACTAGTTTACGACTACACCCTAATCTAACCATAGTACACCTAATCTCATCTCAATATCCATATCGCACCTAATGCTATCAAACATATATATATATAGTATATCTCTAGTATACTAAGTATCGAACTGCGGGGGTGCTATACGCCATCCACCCGACTTCCCCCGTAGATATAATCTACTCACCTTGAATCCTGCGTGTCGGTGTCGGTGTCGCCTTCATCTTCTTCATCGTCTCGAATCATCGTAGGGGTACCTACATATCACATGTATCGCATCGCATTAAAACCAAATCGAAACCAAAACGACACGCGAAAACCAAAACGATACGCTTAAACTCTTATAGGTTAGAACCTATATGTACGCTTTCAAAACCATCAAACAATTCTCGATATCGTCGTACAAACGCCAAGTAATCAAGGTAAAACGCAATTATACAAATCCAGAATTTAAAATACGAAATACAAAAACACGAATCAAAACAGCAACTATAGAAAAGGGTCCCAGATTTCACCCTAGGTCAAATTGGTCAATTTTGCATATGCTAAGAGTCTAGTTTCCATGAAATAAAGCTTCAGAACCAACACGAGCCAAAATGGTGGGACCCAGGCCGCAATTTGCGGCCAATTGGATTAAATCTGCGGCCAGTTTGGGGAATTAGGGGCTAGGGTTTAGGGGTTAGCTTCCAGGGTGCCTGCACATCTCTCTGTGTTTGCAAAATAATTATCAGAGTCTCGGGATGATTGCAGATTCCAAAATTTCCCGATATCGGCTTTTCTAAATTCGTATTCCGGGTTTCTAGTCTCTGTTTTTTGCCTGAATTCTAGCACTAGGGGGTTTGTGTGGTCTCTACTGAGCTTAATTACCCCTCACCATTCTCACTTCCCATTAACCCTAACTAGAGTTTTCCTAAGTCCTCAAAACCACTCGATATCGACATGAAAAAAGTATGGATGCATAAGGAATTAAAACACTACACTAATGGTGTAGAAATTACCTCCTTTGGCAACTCAAGAAAATTCTTGAGTTGCTCAAAGTCCTCAAAATCTTCTCTTTCTTGGTCTATGGGGTAGCTAGTAAGCTTGTACATCCTTTTTGTGAAATGGGGTTTGGGTTTTGAGTTGATTTTCATGGTGTATTGGGGAATTGAAGATGGAGGAGGAGGGGGTGCAGTAGCAGCAGCAGCAACATGAGGAGGGAGAGGAAAATGAGTGAAGGAAATGATGAAGGAATGGCATCATGACAAGGGTTGACCCTCACCCACTCTTTTTCTCTCTAACCCATGCTTCATATTTTAACCTTTTCCTTTTCTTTCTAATTTCCTTCTCTCCTCAATAGTAACCCCAAAATAACAAGCCATGCACCCAAAACATGTAGGAAAATGCAACAAGTGAAAAAAAAGATATGGTGCATGTTTGCACAAAACATGTTTAAAGCGCGATTAGTGATTTTTAATCGCGATTAACACTAAATTAGCATATAATTAATCATAAAAAATGCCATAATTCCATAAAACACCCTCTTTTAGAATTTTCCATAATTTTCCAATTTTTTTTCCAATTTATCGGTATTTAATTATACCGCCTTATTAAAATATTCAATATTTTATTATTAAATTATAAAAATTCCCCAAAAATAATATTTTATTATTTTGAAATGTTACAGGATCAAAAGCCCTCATCATAAGACGACCGAGTAGCTTCCTGCTTGGTTCATCTACAGTGGATAGATTCCTGCCCAACCACACTGTGGATCAAAAGCCCTCACCACGAGACCACCGAGTAGCTTCCTGCTCGGTCCATCTGCAACGGGTAGCTTCCTGCCCATCAACGCTGAGGATCAAAGCCCTCCTTATGAGTCTACCGAGTAGCTTCCTGCTCGTTCCATCTGTAGCGGGTAGCTTCCTGCCATCAACGTTGTAAATCAAAGCCCTCCTCACGAGCCCACCGAGTAGTTTCCTGCTCGGTCCATCCGCAGCAGGTAGCTTCCTGCCCAACAACGCTGTGGATCGAAGCACTCACCACGAGGCAGCTGAGTAGAAAGGAAGATACCGACCTTCCTACACTTAACCATCAATCGACTCATACTCGATGCGCGATCGCTACCTCGACTCAAGGGAAAAAGGAGGGTACCGACCTTCCTACACTTGGTTACCGTTCGGCTTGACGGCGATCACCACCTTGACCCCAGGTCTAAGGAAGACACCGACCTTCCTACACTTGGCTATCGTCCATCGCTACTCGATAAACGGTCAGCAAGTGCAGGAGGAGTGGACACCGGCCCAACACTTGCAAGATAAAAAGGCCCGCGAGCTGAAAGTACTTGCAAGATGAAAAGACCTACGAGCTAAAAATACTTGCAGAATGAAGATTCGAGCAAAAGTATATGAGCTAAATGTACTTGCACAGTGAGCAGACATTTGGGCAAAGAAAAGGTGTACTTTATTTATAATAAAAAAAAAATACAAGATATTATGGGCTCCTCAGCCTTACAAAAATGCCCGGAGGCTTACAAAAATTTTGAAAAAGAAAAAAATCCGTAAGAAAGGAAAACTCAGTCCACCCACTCGGGGAGGATCTCGCCCTGCATAATACCGGCCTCGGGGACCAAAACTGCGACCTCGGAGTCGGCACTTCCACCTGCAGCCTCGCCCCCGACGGCCGCCTCGGCGACTTTCCCCCATGGCACCTCCTCGGCCAGGGGATAGTTAGCCCAGAGCTCGCTGATATCGAACCTCGGCGCAGACTCCTTGACGGCATCGAGGGCGCTATACCACACGACGGCCGTGGATTCGGCGAGATTGGCGTAGAATTGATCTGATGCCTTATACGCCTCCACGGCCTTCGTCGTCCGGCACTCGGCGAGCTTCACTGCGTTCAAAGCCATCCGAACATCCCTCTTGAGGGCGTCCCTCTACTTATTCACCACGTGGTAGAAGCCGTTCACCTCTTCCAACTTGGCCTGAATAGCCCGGTTGGACTCGTCCAGAAGCCGATGAGACTCCTTCAGCTTGGAGTTTGTCAGCCCCTCGGCGACCAGACGAGTGTCAAAGAGAACCGCCTTCTCCTCCGCTTGCCGCAGTTGGAGGCGGAGCTCCTCCTCCAACTTGGAGGACTCACCCGCCTTTTTCATGGCTGGGGCTACCTCCTCGGATTCCATAGCGACGAGGAGTGCGCAGTGGTGGAGGACCTGTGGAAAGCAGCAAATGGCTTAGAAAGCTGAAACCGAGGAAATAAGACTTGAAAAATCTTTTCAGAAAAGTCAGGAACCAACCTGAACCGCCTCTTGTGCTATGGCGGCCACCTGGGCCTTCATGATCCCCCGGGGTATTTTAACCCCGGCCGCCTGCTCCATGTCGGAAAGCAGGCTTTCGGCGACGAAGAGCCCCGAGGGCACCTCAATACAGAAGTCGCCCTCTTGTACTGGGGTCCTGGAAGAAGGTGGCCGAGAGACCGTCCGCTTCTGCCTTTTGAAAGGGACTTTGGCGGGCCCAGCCTCCTCCTCCTCTTCCTCTCGCGTTCGGGGCGTCGGGTCCCGCGAGTGCTTATGTCTCCCCCGCTGCGTTCTTCTGGAACTCGAGGAGCGGCGGAAGGCTTGGGCGGTGGAGTTGGCCTCGGGGCCTAGCTTGGACCGGGTCAGGACGAGGTTGCGCCCCCGGCCTTCTTTCCCTAAGTCTTGATGGCTATGGCAGCTAGGATTTTTGCTCGGTCCATGGGCTTTGCAAAAAAAGGGACACGCGAACAAAGGGGGTTAGCGACATCAAAACATCAAAGGAAATTTGGTAAAGTTTAAACAGATCGTCGAAAGCCCTAATTTACCCAAGAAACGTGCAGGACTGAGCCCAGCCCAGCTTAGTGCCTGCTCGGATAGCATGATATCCGCCCGTTGGATTGGCTCCCACTGGGACACCACCCTCGCTTCGGGGAAAGTCGACTGCTTTGCTCTCGGGCAGTCGACCTTGTGCCACTGTATAGGCATAGGCCAATCCTCGCCCTCAGGCGGCCCGACGAATACAAACTTCTCCTTCCATTCGTGGATGGAAGAAGGGATGAGTACTACCCCTGACCTGGCTGCCCCACCCTTACGCTTCTTATACGAAAAATACACCCAGCTCGTTTCATCCTTACTGGTGCCGGGGTGATTCTTATAACAATGGAAAGAGACAAGAAGAGTCAAACTGAAGGGGATATTTTCAAGTTTTAACTGGACCAGAAATCTGAGGAGGATTCTCCATGAGTTCGGCGCTAGCTGGCCCGGGGCAAGGTGGAAACAATGAAGCCCCCCACAAACCTCGGTAGGGAAGGGCAGACACATTCTTGCCCGGAACGCTTCCAGATACAGGGCAATCTCCTTGCCCCGCACCTGATCCGCCCGCTCACCCTCTCTAGCTAAGCGGATTGAATAGTTAGAGGGGGCTGTGGAATCGAGCCCGAATTTCGGAAAGCTCGTCCAGACACTTCAAAACGGAGGGCGCATCGTGGGTGTTCCCGATGCGCACCTTGAAGGCCCTTGTTGCCGTCCGACGGCGAGTGACAGGGGCAGCCCTGACTCTGGGGGCGAACCTGACACAGAGGACGAAGAAGAAGAAGAACCCTCTTGGCTATCTAAAACCAAAGAGGAGGAAGACCCACTGGACTTGGCCCCAACAACGGGAGCCTCATCGTCCGACTCTATCCTTACTACCTCTACGGACTCCTCAGACGAAGATATCAAACCTGATTCAAAGGAAGGGACTCACCGAGGAAGAATCAACAGAGGATCCGATTTAAAAGAAGGAGCGCCGGACAATTTTCAACAATGAAAGAGAATTTAAGTAAAGTGTCAGCCCTAGGATGGTCCCCTCCTATTTATACACCCCAAAAGGAAACATCCTACGGCCCAGATTGATTCCCGCCAAAACGAAACGTCGCGCCCAGCGGGGCTCCACATGACGATCGGTCATTGGGGACGTAGGATGTTTCCTTTTGGGGTGTATAAATAGGAGTCAGAAACAGCATGTCGCCTCCGCCAACCAACGGCGGACATGTGACCCGTACCTCAACTGACGAATCGACTGAAACGGCACACCCTCTTTAAAGTACAATCATTTGACTGATCCGCTGACACCATCGGGGATACACGGGAAAATTTAGCCGCAAGACGAGGCGGCACGTGGGCCCAAAGAGCGAAACAAGGCAACCACCAAACTCCATGACGTTCCCGGGTGATCCGTATTATGATTCTTGGCGCCAAATTGAGCAGAAGAAAAACCGAGCCTGCCACTCTCAACCCGGCCCATTAATAGGTTAGAACAAGAGTGGGGGGCTAATGATGATGCTCACAAGTGGTATCTCCTCAGATTACGACACGCGGCGGATGACGTGTCCCAAAGGCTACGGAGGTGGAATAAATGAGTTGCATTAGGGGATTCCTCGGGATCCTCTTCTCGAGAAACGTATCCGACCTTTCAAGAGACCTTCCTGAATACATTCCACCTTCACCTAGGAAACCACCAACAACTCGTTTCCGAGCCTTCTCAGTCTCCCTCGGCCTCCCGCTCGTCTCCGAGCTCCTAACATGCCGAACTTCCTCGGCCTCCCGCTTGTCTCCGAGTCGTCTGACGTGCCGAGCTTTCTCGGCCTCCCGCTCGTCTCCGAGCTCCTAACGTGCCGAGCTTCCTCGGCCTCCCGCTCGTCTCCGAACCGTCTGACATGCTGAGCTTCTTCGGCCTCCCGCTCGTCTCCGAGCTCTTAACGTGCCGAGCTCTTAACGTGCCGTGCTTTCTCGACCTCCCGCTCATCTCCGAGCTCCTGACATGCCAAGCTTCCTCGACCTCCCGCTCGTCTCTGAGCTCCTGACATGCCGAGCTTCCTCGGTTTCCCCCTATCAATCAAGAGCGCGGATCACATGCGTCCCGCAACGGCTCCGCGTATATCGCCAGGGCGAGATATCCGCCTCCCACGATCCACGTCCTACGCTAGCGCATCCCCCATCAATGGGCGCATCCCCCCCGTTATTGGGCGTATCCCCCCGTTATTGGGCGCATCCCCCCGTTCAAGACGATGATAATACTGGGGCGTAACTGACGGCGATAATCTCGCGCCTGCTCACTCCACGCGCCCCCTATATAAATCACTCTCTCAGACAACTCACGTAACTCGAACTCATTCCAATACGCTGCTACTCTGCCAATATTTCTCGGCACTAACTTAATCGTCGGAGGATCCTACGGTGGTACACCTACCCGGGACTTCCTTTACAGGTAGCTTGGCGCAATATTAATCCACTGAGATCCACACGCTCAGTCTCAATCCAATCTCAACCATTTGAGAACGCTTGCTACCAGATCGACGGAGGACGACATCTGAAGTAGATCTCAACCTCCATCAAATACCGACCAAATACAAAATTAGCTAACTATAAAAACTTCATTTGTAGAGAATCCAAATTTCATAATACTGCAACTAACAGCCCCTAAGCGAACCTACTCACGTGTAATATCCGGCCCGTGCTACCCCACCAATAACCAGCCCGACCTAGTTTCACCCCTAGCTTTATTATCAATGGTTGAGCTGCAAATACGCCTGTATATTAAAAAAAACCCAATCCCCAACCCAATTCCTCTAAAACCCTAAAAAATCTCATCAATAGATCGATGGAGATCGAACGAGGGATGGAGATGAATGGAGCCGACACCAGCAACAGAAGCGTGATGTGTAAGTTGATGAATCCAGAGGAAGAGCCTCTCGGACCTCTGCTATACATCGCACAAAGCGCAGGCCCTCTTCAGATTCAAGAGTTCATCAACAAATTTCTCCAAAACGTTAGTTTTTGGATCAAAAGAGAGAGAGAAAAGGCTTGTTTTAGGGAAAGTTCGATGAAAAATCAAGTTTTTGCATATTTGTACCTTTTTAAAAATATTTTATGTGAAAGATCTAATTGCATTGCTTGTAGCTAAAATATATTATAGTTTTTGGAAAATAAAATTCCCAAATCGAAGGAGGAGAGGAAAAAACAGCTCTCCTTTATACCAAATAGTTATTAAAGCTAGAAATATTCAATTTTGTTTAAACTTAAATGAAACCGTAGTTTCAAACATCTTGTTGCCAACTTAAACTTTGTAATATCAATTTTTTTAATGCAGAAGATCGAAAGTTGTTATTTGATGCACGTTTCCCCCCTCTTTTTGACACAGGAGGAAAGATTGCCTTATGCATTTTACATATCAAACCAGGAGCTTGTCGTTCAGCTTGGTGTTTATCTGGAGAAGAACAAAGGCGATCCACTACATTTATACTGATGTTAGTTTAATAACATTTCTGTATTAACCGGTGGGATCATAAATTTGGTTTAATTTCTGTTTTGAATCAATCAGTATCGGTGGAGAAGGTTCTACGTATTGTGTACCAACCTCAAGCAATTTTCCGAGTCCGTCCAGTCAACCGATGCTCTGCAACTATTGCAGGTAGTTACCTCTACATACCGTATCGTTTGACATTTGAATCCGCCGTCTCCTTGTGCTCTACATGTTGATATTAATGTAGTATCACATGCATAGACTTATGATTTCGGCTTGTTCAAAAAGAATACACGAAGAAATTGATAATTTCATTTTTGTAACATATGTTCAGCAGGCTTACACATTTGCCAGCACTTTGATTGCATCGAGGATCTTGAGGGAAAGGTTGCACTTAGAGTGTTCAGCATCTTTTGGTATCCCGGTATTGACACATGGAGGATAAAACTAACGGACATGAATTGCATGGAATTTATTGCATTCAATATATGCATACTTGTCGACATGGTTTTGTAAACTGATATTTTCAGGTCATACAGAACCTGTACTTACAGTTGCTTTCAGCCCTGATGGTCGGCAACTGGCCAGTGGTTCTGGTGACACCACAATACGATTTTGTGACCTTAATACACAGACGCCTCTGTTCACATGCATAGGTAAGCTTCCTTTTTTTTGGATGGCTCTTATATTTAACTAAAAACTGCTACAATTGTCATCTCTTGGGCCACATTTAGCGATTGCTTGAACAACTACTACTACTGGTTATTTGTTCTTTAGTCTAAACAGTAATTAGGCAGGTTATTTCCACACAAATTACTTATTTACCAAAGTTTTGAATATCTGCACGTAATCCACATTATGAATTTAACTTTTTCTTTTTCCTCCCCCCCTAACCCCTCTAAACACACACACTCACACACACTCTTACATGTATCTTGCAACACCTATGAGATTGATAGCCTCTTTCTTTCTTTGAGTGTTAACATCTATTTTTGACTTGAAAAACTGCTGTGACCTCTTTCAATTCTCACCCATGGAAAAAACTTGATCAGCCTCAAACAAAATGGCTTTCATTAGCTGCCAGCAGGTTACAAGTTATCCTTTATTCCAGGATGTTTCAGTGTCTTCAAATCGACATGACCTTTTTCCTATTTCAGATTACCTACTTTTGAATACCTGGGGTTCATTTGCCTTTTGTTTTTGTTTGTTTTTCTGTGTGCATGCGTGCGCGCGCGCCCACACATGCCTGCCTCCACACCCATATAGGTACATACACATTCCCCCCCCCCCCCCCCATCATATCGTGTTTGCAACATTTTGTTTAGTTGTCTTGTGAAAGAAAAAAATTATTCTTAGTGGATAACTATGTTTTGACTGTTCAAATAAAATGGAGTTATAAGTTATAACTTCTGAATAGTACTTAATTGTGGTCTTACCATGCTTGACAACTCAAAGTTGGCACAAAGTTATTAACATTATCTTGTTTTGTTTTATGTAGGACATAAAAATTGGGTGATGTGTATTGCATGGTCACCAGATAGTAAATATTTAGCGAGCGGCAGCAAATCTGGAGAACTCTTGACATGGGACCCACTAACTGGGAAACCGTCTAGCAAGCCTCTTAATGTAAATTAGATAGAGCAGTTATTTTACATTAACAGCTACCATTTTGAGCTAGCTTCCTTTTTAAATGTGTGATTCTTGATGGGTTTCATTATTCATATTTCCATATCTTACTGTTTCTCCTTATGAGTTATGGCTATAAATTGTTTGCCACTAAACTTGATTGCTGCCTATCTAAGATCTTATATATATATATATATATATATATATATATATCAATTACACTAAAGCATAGATATGAGACTTATTTCCAATATTTGAGTGCTTTTTGTCCCCTAATTCAAATTGCACCCTTGTGCTCTTTACTACCGCGGAGCTTTATCCTCTTTCGTAAAATATCATTATGCATTGATATGCCAATCCTTCATGTAAGAAAAACTTTGTTGAAAATTGGTGAAAATGTATGCATATTGCCATCTGTGTTACTTATGCTATTTCTTATTATGAATATTGTATAACACAACCATTCCACTTAAGCCTTTTGTCGTACTCCCTAGTCCCAACTAGGTATACGCCCGAGTATCCTGGTTCTGCTAATGTAATAAGCTTTGGTGAAACATTGTTTACTTGAGCATTATACAGAACCGGATATTATAGGAAAAGTGGAGCTTCTACTGATGCAAGCATATGTCAATAGCTCTTATAGATGTGAAAATGGAGTTATATCTGAATATATTCTATAAGCATTAGACCACTTCATATCTTAAATTTGAGCATGAAAAAGATTCATGTACCTGTCTCCTAAAAGTTTTAGATAAAGGCTTGTTATTGTAGTTGTTGTAGATGTAAAGCATGCTATCATATGATACAATTTACATGACTGTTTAACAGGTGACTGAAGGAACCCCATTGTTCTTAGGAACTGAAGAAACGATGACTTTAACGATTAAAACTTATTCTAAGATTTTTTTATACAGAATGTTCTTAAGATGATTTCCCTTCTAATTATAATAAATTGCCAATCCAACTTCTTTCTGAAGAAGATTTGCTATGTAACATATATGTCACAGATTGGCTTCTATTCTTGTTTAGAAAGCAACCTAGTTGAAGTTTTGCCCTCAAGCTGTGACCTGTTTTAGTTGTAGCACGTAGTTCGTCATCAGCATACTCTAGCTGATAGCAGTCAGTGCAACCATTCATGTCAAGAACAGTTATTTGCTTAATTTTATATGAATTGTAAGCTAGTTCTGATTTTTGAAATACTTTTTCTGACATCTCAGGGCCATAAGAAGTGGATTACTGGTATTTCTTGGGAGCCTATACATCTGAATGCTCCATCCCGCCATTTTTTTAGTTCCAGTAAGGATGGAGATGCCCGTGTCTGGGATATTACATTGGGTAGGTGTGTTCTTTGCCTTAGCGGCCACACCCTGGCAGTGACATGTGTAAAGTGGGGTGGTGACGGAATGATATACACAGGGTAATATTCCTGCTTTTGGTTTGCATGCAACTTTTTGTTAATTTGGGAACTGTACATTAGTGAACATGCAGAGAATATTCTTATTCTGGTGGAGAAATGCACTGTCACACATAATAACCTCTTTCTTTGCTTTGATTTTTCTTATTAGTCTCTTGCTTTGAACCTATGTATTTAATGTGTACTTGCTAGTGCAACCGTTGAGTATAGATACTTTGAAATTAACATTCTTGTGATCAAGGTTTCTGTCTCGATTAGCTCATTTGCAACAGTGGTAAATAAGGTTTATATTTGTTTGTTTGTTTTAAAAAAAAAGTGAAAACGGTATATTCCTGGAAATCAAGGGTACACTGAGTATCCTCAATGCATTTGTGTGACTTTGGACAACAACAACAATATACTGTACTAGACTAGATACTATTCCAAGCTTTTATAGGCACACAACCGAGAAGTTTATCCGCCTTAATTCTATTGAGCCCCTTTAACGATTGTGTGCATGAGCATCCAAGTGCTGCTACTTTGTGATACATTTTTTTTATAAAAATGCTGGCCCTTGTTTACCAACCACTTCGATTTTTTGACTTGTACATGTTTCTTCGTAAAAATCCGGAAAACCTTTGTGATATTTTTTTTTTGTGTGTGTATTCTCATCAAGTTTATGTCTTTTGATCATATGGGATGGATAAAAAATCAAATAAGGTACAAATATCCATTGCTAAGAATTCAATGGATAGACCAGTCGTACATGTACTTCAGAGTCGCTCAGTGACAAAAAACTTATGATATTGTTTAAGAATTCATCCTGGCTATCCTGGCATACAAATGGTTTCACTATCTGAAGGATCCTACGTAGATTGTCTCTTTCAAGAGACATTCATCTCTGTTAGCAATATATATGCATGTAACTAAGCACCATTGACCTTCTGTAGTTTATATTCATGTGATTACTATCTGTTTCCGCATTCAAATTTCAGGAGAGTTGGAGCTGGATTTTTTTGGCATTTTACCGTTCTCTTCTTCCACACCGATCTTATTTGCACCCTAATTTTCTCTTTGGTTGTATATTTATATTATTTTTCTGTAGTCTATTCGTTCCTCTGGATTATTAAATGGCATCAAAGTGCTACTATTATACTATATCCTCAAATGATTCTCAGACAGCTTGTAGGTGCATATAGTAATTTTTCTATGACTGTATATGTCTGCATGACGCTTTTAGCTTTTCGACATGAAGTAATTATGTGAATTCTCCGAAAATTATTTTGATTACCAGGAAAATACAGCAGTTTCTGATATCGCTTGGGTGATTATTGATTTATAACTCTAATTTATTCCACATTGTTGAATGCAGATCTCAGGACTGCACCATCAACGTATGGGAACCTACTCGAGGGAAATTGGTCCGCGAGTTGAAGGTAATGCATTTTAGCGCATGACTGCTCAGTTAGATAACATTCCTTCACATATCGGCAACTTTATCATTATGTTGACCCATAATATTGTTCTCTGCTATTCTTTCAAGTTCCGAAAGTGATGTTTTTTCTTTTCTTTTGGTTTGATGATGAAATTAGTGTTTACAGCTTGTGATACATTGCATCAATTTTAGATACCCTATCTTAACATAATAGTAAACCTTAAACCTCTGGGGCACAACATAATAGATTATTAGCATCATAATTGGTTGTTAGCTTATGGCTTTAACAATATTGTTTATTCAATTAACTAACTTGTAAGAAGTGATTGACTTTGTGATGATGGAAATCTTGAACACTTCTGACTACAGCAGCAAATAAGATTTACGCCTATATGCTGACATAACAACAATCATATGCCTCAATCCATGCCCATTAAGATTACAATCCATCCCTATCCCTTCTTGCTTCATATAATCACCAATATGACACTCATTTCTTACTTGGGGTTCCAATTTTGGCCTCAAGCAATAATTTAATCTGAACCCAACCCGAAGTTACTAGGTTTCATGAATACTGACCAGAATAAGCCAATTATACCCGATTAGCATGATGAATACTATATAACCTCAGTTTACAAGAAATGATTGAGCATTCTGGTCGTTGAATGCAACATGTTCCATTGAGCTCTTTGGTGCAGGCTATAATCCTGTCACTTAAAAAATTTTTTTCCCTAAAATAATGCTCCTATTCAACACCCTTCATTGTATGTGTATCCTGCACCGGGGTTGGGTAACCCAGTTAATTACTTGTCAGGTTCATGTCCAATGTCATTACCCGTGAAACAAACAGGCTAGAGTGGGGCTGGCTTTAATAGGGTTGGGTCAAGCGCCCAAAAACCCTATTTCTTCGCCTTAAATGGTCTGAAACAGCGCCAACATGTTTCCTTATTTTCTCCTCTGTCGGTGCTAGTTCAAGACTTTAACCTCTTACAGTTGCATTGACTTGTTATCTCGTGCTTTAGAAATTTTCATTCTTTCATCCAATATTCTCATTTCAGCTTTTGATCATTTTGAGGATATTTTGATACCTGGCAGTCTTATAGTCCTCTTATTTTATTTTCTTTCCTTTGATTTTATGTGCATCTTGTGAGCACATGTTACTCTAGAGTTCCTTTCCATTTTAACTATTATTCTTTGATTCATAACAAAATCCGTTTTAATCCTACAATTATTATGAATAATAAGCAACAAAAAAGGTTTCTTGTAGTTTTTTCTTGGCCATATCTTAGAGAACTATATAACTTCCATATCATGCACCGGGGGACTTATATCTTGACCATACACATGATAAGCTAACCATCCAAAAAGACAAGGACTTAATCCCGATCCTTAGTATGAGTCTATGGTGACCAAAAATGGCTACATACAACCCCCCCACTCCCCCTCCCCCCCCCCCCCCAACAAAAAAAAAAGAAAGAAAGAAAAAAGATAAAAGAAAAGAAAACACTAAACAAAGAAAGAAAAAGGCACGCGCGCGTCATGTCTCAACCACATGATACATCGGGTACTAAATACTTTTTTTCTTTATTCTGCTACCTTTTGTCTCCTTGGAAGCCCTCAAATAAGCTTTTACTGGATCAATGACAAACAATTACATATCTCTTTTGTCTTATTGCTCTTTTATATCTTATAGCTCTAGTCAATCGTCTTAACAAGTATGTGGATTCCGATCAACCTTCCAGGCATGATAATAAATTGATTCATGACATTCATTTCTCGATATTTTTGCTCTTCCAAAAATTATATATTGTTCGATAGCATGTACAGTTTCACATATCTCCTTTATTCGTATAAATTAATGCCAAGATACTTTTTCTCCACTTAGTTGGCACTTGCTTGAAATCGTAATTAGTCATACTGCTTCCATTATCTTCCAAAAATTTTAATACTGCAATAAGAAGGCCATTATGTCTATCCCAATTTTAATCTTTTTATAAAAGCATCCCTAACTTTGTGAAGCCTAGTTTTAAATAATACTTCTTTCTACCAAGGTTTGAATATTCATTTTCAACCAGGAAAGGCTTGGATGGCTGCTATTATGATATTGAGGTTATCCTAATTATTATGTAATCCCATTAAGGCGACACCTCCACATTTCCTTACTTTCATCTTTCTTGGATGCATTGAGCCTCACACGCAATACTTTATACCTAGGTCTGACGACTATTTATTTCTCCCATTTTGGCAATGTATGTAGTTCTGTGTTTGTGTATGCTTCTTGCGAGAAGTGTAACAATTATCAAAAATATGTTCCTGTGCTGCCTTCCTATATTGCAATTTGAGTTTATGGAAAGTAATTCTCTAGTTATATAATATGAAGTTCTCTCTTCTCAATTTTAATTATTCTGTTAAAAATTTGGTGTGTTGAGAAAATTGTTGAATGTGCTTTTCCTTCCTAGTTTGAGAGAGTTATTTTTTTATCCTTTGAACATGATGGTTTGTTTTTCAGAAACATGCTCATTGGGTCAACTCCCTTGCTTTGAGCACTGAATATACTCTTCGCACTGGGGCATTTGATCATATAGGGAAGACATATTCATCCCCTGAGGAAATGAAGGAGGTACCTCTTGTTAATATTTGACATCAATTACTTTGTTTATTTTGTTCCTGATTGCACATATATAAACTTTTTTCGATCTTCAGTTTCAAATTCTTGAATGTCAAAGTATATGAAAGTTTTTTGCATTTGGGAGTTAAAAGGTGCTATTTAAAAACAAGCAATGGATTGCTTCACTTCAACCAGACATTTTTTTAAAATCAAACCAGACTAACCGAAATACTTCGTGATTGCTTGAATTTAAGGCATCGGTTTTTAACCAGTTTACTTTGAAAGAGTTCGTCCTCTATAATTTGGTACTTTGTTGCATTATTTTGTCTTTGTTCATTCTTATCGTCTGGTTATTACTATTTTGGTTACAGGCAGCTCTCAAAAAATACAACAAAACGAAAGGCAATGCCCCCCGTAAGGCTGGTCTCAGGGTCTGATGATTTCTGCATGCATCTGTGGGAACCTCTTATTAGTAAGCAGCCAAAGGTTCATTTGACTGGCCACCAACAGGTATATTTAATTCAATATATTATACCTCAGTTCTTCCAATATAATCTCTACATTCTCATTTAGAGTTTTGATATTTCTGTTCTTTTAGTACCATAAATGTGTTGCCTTTTCTATTAGCATAGGGGGGAAATATTATTTTCTTTATACAGCCCCTTTACTTCCCCAGACATTTGTTATAAAATAAGGGAAATTGTGTCCAAACCCTGGAATTTGAACAATATTATTTGTCCTAGCCTTTTATTTGAAACTCATAAGCCCCTGAATCTAAAGATGCACCTTCCAACCCCACATCTAATATAATTTTTAATCTACTTTTTTGAATATGAAAAAATGACTCTGCACATTATACCTAGTTAGAGAGACGAGTGACTGATGCCAACCTTCTAAAATTTACAAAATTCTGGTATATAAATAGAAGAGTAGGACTATTCTACTTCCAGGAGGAGAGGGAATCGCCTCCTCCCTTGTTTTTCACCGTTAGATTTGCGATTCAACGGTTGGATGTATATAGATGGTTAGTGATAAAAATCCCACAAAAAATGGTGATGACATCATCCCAAATTTTCCACTACTAGATCAGACCATCCAACGGTGAAAAATATGGGAGGAGATTCCTTCTCCTGGAAGTAGAATAGTCCTACTCTAAATATAATGTTTAAAAATATGAGCTTATATTTTTAAACAGGGTGCATAAGATAAGGGATAATGGCATATGGTCCCCTTCATCCATATTTCATTCAACACTTTGAAACAACTTATTAGCATTCATTTCTTAAAAATTACAGTGTTGTTTGGTGCTAATAAATCACTTATGTATTACAAGTTACTAACAGCATAACCTTAAATAAATTTTATTCACCAGTTTACAGCAAAGAATAGATGTTCCAGGAAAAATAGAAAACACGAATAACCTTTATCTAAAACTAAATTAAGGTAAAAAGCAATTTTGATAGTAATATCTTGTTTTCTATTTTTCTTGGAAAAAAAAATTCTATTTCTTTGTAACTTTTTTTAGCAGAAGTAAGTGATTTAGTTTTTCCTACAAATTATGTTGTGAGGGATTAAAAAGTATTTTATCTTTCCCCACATACTAAACCTTAGTTTCCAATTTTCAATTATGCCGCATCCAAAAAATACTTTTAAATAATACCATTTTCTGTTCTCATGCCTTTAACTACATTAAGTAGCTTCCTGTTACCATAAATAGCTCAACCATTAACGATTTGCGATTTGGAATGATCGTTTCCAGTTACGGAATACTATTGTCCTAGATTGGACGAATCACCGTTTCAATCTAACTCATTAAGAACTTTAGTTAAATGGGCATAAAGTCATGCTTGTGTTAAATAATACTAAAGAATATTATATACATACATGCTTTCACACATACAAATGAGCCAAATATACTTCATGTCTTGAGTTACTATTTCTGTTCCTTATAAGTTAATTGAAGAATACCCCCTATTGTATCACGTTCCATGACAATTTGGCTCTATCTCTATAGATCTATTTGTATTATTATACTTTGTTTTTGTAGCTTGTAAACCATGTGTCCTTCACCCCTGATGGGCAATGGATGGCCAGTGCCTCATTTGACAGATCTGTCAAGTTGTGGAATGGAATTACAGGGGCATTCATTGCGTCCTTCAGAGGGCATGTTGGACCAGTATACCAAATCAGGCTCAACCTTTTTTCTTATGGCCATTCCTTTAAGGCTAAATTGCAACAAAATACTATGAGCTTTTAGCATTTTCTAGATTATGTGTACGTATGTATGTATGACACATGGGGGCAACACAAAAAGTTTCTTTTTTTCCCTAGAAAATAATACAAAAAAGAAGAAGAAAATCCTTCACGGAGTTCTAGCTCCAAAGATGCCAACACAAAAAGTTTCTTTTTTTCCCTAGAAAATAATACAAAAAAGAAGAAGAAAATAATACAAAAAAGAAGAAGAAAATCCTTCATGGAGTGCCTCATTTGACAGATCTGTCAAGTTGTGGAATGGAATTACAGGGGCATTCATTGCGTCCTTCAGAGGGCATGTTGGACCAGTATACCAAATCAGGCTCAACCTTTTTTCTTATGGCCATTCCTTTAAGGCTAAATTGCAACAAAATACCATGAGCTTTTAGCATTTTCTAGATTATGTGTACGTATGTATGTATGACACATGGGGGCAACACAAAAAGTTTCTTTTTTTCCCTAGAAAATAATACAAAAAAGAAGAAGAAAATCCTTCATGGAGTTCTAGCTCCAAAGATGCCAACTCATTGTCCCAAACACTTGATTTTACATATATACCCTTTGCCTAAATACCAAAATCTTTTTTAAATAACCCAACAAAAAGCCTTAGAAATAGAAAACCCAACAAAGTGCCCGTGCTCCAAGGAGCAATGTACAGCCTTCCTCTCAAAATGAGAAACATGATGCTTGCTTTCTTTTTATTTGTTTTTCTAAAATAAGAATAACTACCATTTTGTTACTGAAAATTTGCTTTAAAAATATTATATGTACACAACAAATATATTAATAGTTTATATAACATATTAATCATACGTTAGTTTTTAAACAATGGTACTAATTCACACATTAAATTGATGTTATATGAATTTACATTCACACTAATTTTTTTCTAATTTCCATATATTATTTTCAGTTATTATATGTAAACATGCAATTTACAAAAATTGCATTATTTCAGATTACATATTTGCTTTTGTTACTAAAAAAAGAATAAAGATACCATTCTGGTGGTAACTGGTTTTTATTACTAATGAAAAATGAGATTTCATATATTAATTTTTGTAGGCGTTGCAAGATAAATCATACGAACGTAAGCTATACTATTTTTTATGCACAACTTATATAGCAAAAAAGCTAGTATATGTGAGATTAATGGAGGACAAAAGGCCATAGGAGGGAAACCTTCCTACGACGTAAGAAAAAAGTCAACGCTCCACGGTTTTTTCAACTGCTGGCACCATCCATCTTGATTTTTATCATCATAGACGTAAATACACCAAATTTCATTTAATTCTATCATCTATTCACCATTGGTTTAGTAATGCAAAAATACTAGAAATGCTCAATTATTGGAAAACCGTTAATTTTGCATCCACATAGTAACAATGAGAAGGTGTTAGATTCACATGAAATTTGGTATATCTACACCTTAGAGGATAAAGATAAAAGATGATTGGGTGCTGAACATCCAAAAAGACATTGGAGGGTTGATTTTTTTTCTTACGCCATAGGAGGAAATTCTTGTCTATGGCCTTTTTTCCTCCACTTTACTCTACGCGTAGAGAGGGAGAGAGACGCACATACATACACTTGCACACACAGTGAATATAGATACCACAAGCTTTCAGCATTTATCTAATTTAATACCGAAAGCCATTTTTGGTGAAATAATAAACAACGACGTATAGGTAAAACTGAACACTGAACTTGGTATCACATATTTAGCCATCTTGTCCCTGCCCGTCCTCGCTCCTCTATCTTCATCATCCTCATCACCATCACCGTCAATTTATCACCCCTATCATCATCATCGCCCCGCTCCCTCCTCGCCCCGGCCTTCGACTCTGGCCCCTGGTCCCGCCTTCGCCCCCGCCCCCGCCCCCTACCCCAACCTCCCCCTCACCCGCCCCTAGCCCCATCCTTTCTATGACCCCCTTTCCCGATCACCATCATCTTCGACCCCTCATCATCATTATCAACAACACCATCACCGATCACCGTCATCATCATCGATTTCCTCTTCTTCAAACCCTTCTCGTCACCATCACCGCCGTCATCATCAACCTCTTCTTTGAACCTGTCATCATCAATCCTGCCGCCGCCGCCGCCGCCTGCCGAGCGATTGGCTCTGGCTCACAAAAAATCTAATTATTATTTAATAATAATAATTAAATTATTTAAAATGTGATGTATAATTAAGTAATTATATGAAAAGGGCAAAATGGTCATTTGACATGAACAATAACTTTCACCAACGTTGACCGTCAAGCCATGGTAAATTCTTGATACTTTCAAAAGTAATGAGAGTTTTCTGATTTGGGTTCAAACTTGTTGGGAGTTTTCATTAAATAAGCCTTTTATTTATTTTCAAAACATTTTCCCTTCATTTCACTTTACTTTTTATTTGTTCCTTCTCTTTTTTATTTCCACTCTATTTTTTCATCCCTTAAACTTTTTATTGTTCAATATTGTTTTGTAGAATTCATTGTGTTCGCATTTTTATCTTATATATCATAACATGATGCCTCAATTATATCTTTTCTTTCTTTTTTGTATTTTTTCATAATAGAGCAATCTTTTCTTTATTCAATTAGCTCATCCACTAACTGATTTTTAATCTATTTTTCGGTTTCACGTCATTTTCACTTCAACCCACTATTGTAATTCTTAAACTGATAAATATACTCGAAATCTTGTTTTTTTATTAATATATTTTAAAACCAAATTCTTGAAAAAATAAAAAACAAGGAGGAAGGGAGTAAACAAGAAAGAGATGGATAAGTGGGAAAAGAGATGATGATTGGGAAGAGAAGGCATCACATTAAAAAAATTAGTTTATTATATTTTATTACTTATATTATTTTTTCGTAATATATATAAACTTTAGGGCAAAAAAGTTCTAAAATCAAAGGTCCATGTTTGAGAAAAATAAATAAACTTTAGGTGGTATGATATAGCATTTTGAAATACAGAGTAGTTATGTGATATAATAATAAAATTTAGGGAGGTATCTTGTATCATTTTGAAGCATGATGGGATACAACCTTAAAATTTTGAGGGGTTTATTGAAATTTAGCCCATAAATTTTATGTGTTAAGCACTGCTAAGCCTCCTTTAGTTCGTTTTAAAGCAACTGTCTTCTACGTATTCATAGACCTTTGTTTTGAAGGTTGGCAATTATAATAGCACCCTTGTTACGTACATATTAGTGGGTATGTTCCTTGCATCTTTGCATCAAAACTAACAAATAACAAATTATATGAATATTTGGTTTAATTTTGCCAATAAATTATTGTGTATATTATACGACAAAAATCTTATGTATCCTAACGGATCGATCCTTAAACTTAGAAAATTGTGAATATGCGAATCTAAGATGTAACATATTCCATATCTGAACTCGAATTCATGCTACTTGGAGATCTCTTTTATGCGTCTTGATACAACACGAAAAACAGAGAAAGAATAAAATTTGGAAAAGAAGGTGAGGATGTTTTAGAAGGCAAGATGAATCCAGACAAAGTCCAGTCCAACATTTCAGGAGTATTTAGATAGAGAGTGCAGTCCATAATTTAAAAGAAGAGAATTTAGATAAAGAGTTCGATCGGGGACTAAAAATTGAATTTAGATAGAAATTTAAAAGATGTTTTGTTTTTCTGATAAAAAGATTTAGAAGAATTTATAGAAGAAAGAAGAGAAGAGAAGAAGAGAGTAGAGAATAAAGAGTTTTACTTAATAACACAACAAATTTTATTCATTTTTTAAAAAAACAACTTTTTTATTGACTACACCTGTCTTCTTTTATAGGAATATGATTAATAATAGAAATAACACCAAATCTAATAAATTTTTTTCTCATAACTAAAAAAATTATTAGTCCTAAACTTAAACCAGAAACCATATCTAAACAAACTCAAACTAACAAACTTATAAATATTGAATTCTAAAACTAAAAATCCTAACAATTCTAATTTTATTTCTAGATTATTCTGCCTACATCACGCCAATATTCTAAATATCGGATATTGATATCGTATCGGCCAAAAAAAATTTCATATCGGATATCAGATATCGTGATATATCGGGAGATATTTTCTAAAAAATATTCTTGTATCATAAATGCCATAAATGAAACTTAATATGAATAGTCGGCTTTTTAAACGAGTTTTATTCAATAGTTCAATGGTAGAGGGTCATATAAAGTGGTCGGTTGTAGGTTCGAATCTTATTTAAAGAGATTTGATATTAAAACATAAATAACCGTATATCCAAAAAAGAAAAATTGATATGAATCTTGGCTTTTTTAGCAGTTTTAACTTTTAACTTATATTTTTGATTATAGAGATGGATCAAGGAATTTTCACTAGTGGGGTACCAAAAAGAGCAAGGTTCTGTTGAAAAATCATACTAAATGTTATATAAAAATCCTTTAAAAAATTTAAAACAATATTTTAAATCAATTTATTTACAAATAAAAAAGAAACTGTTTTGTTTAAAATAGAAATGATATTGATATTCATACCCTCTTAAAAATAATCCAAAAATTAATGTAGGTAATGGGATTTGAACCCAAGACCTTTTGTTGGAAAATAAAACACTATCACTTGGACTAAAATCTTATTAAGGCATTGTGCTCTATTTATGCTATATATATCCAAAAATTTGGAAAAACTTGTATGTAACATATATTAATCTCATACATATATTTATTTTGTATATATCATATGTTAATCAGGATATATGTCCCCTCTACCTCAATGGATCCGTCCCTGTTTCATTACAGGTTGGGTTAAGTCTATTACTAATGTTACTTAAAATCCATTATTTCAGATAAAATTAGAAAAATACGCAATATTTGACAAGATATATTTGGTGTTATAACAGTGAAAGGCGATGTCAAGACGATAAAGCCAGCTTATCGTTTGAGCGAGGCGCTAAAAAAGCGACCGTTTGAGTGAGGAATGCGTCAAACATTTAAACTGCCTATATAATTTTGCTAGATCGGTTTGAGAATCAGGGAAAGAATGTGAAATAAAGGATAAAAGACTTGTCATATTTGGAATTAAAAACCTAGTTTTTTTAATATCATTTTTGGTTCAATTCAGTTATCATAGAGAACTTTTTATAATTAAAGAGAAAGCCAGCATATGTCAACAAAAAGAATTGTACGACGTTTAAGTACTTAATAAAATGCCTATAATAAAAAATATTAGAATATAAAGTTTACTTTAGAAATTATCATGGATTCAATGAATGAGCCAAGCAATGTAGTGGTGTATTGCTCTTATTCCATCTATCAACTAGAATTGTATGCACCATTTTATAAAAGGCAGAATCTTTGTCGTCTCTCTTGCCTTCGTGCCGATAAATAACACCTTTCACTCTCTCAATCATAAAATCCCACATGTCATATACTAAATATAAAGTAGGCTTATCGGTGTCCGTAAGCCGCAACATCCCATAGATCGGCTTGGTGAATGAAATAATGTAATCAATTTTGTCCCACCATAAATCATTTAACATTCTCTCTTTCACCATATGTGCTCTATCCACATCGTCCCTATATGTGGACCAATTCTCACAGCACCATATCTTGAAGCTCACGTTTTATGGTCTTGAATCTTCGCAACATAATAATCACCGAAGCAAATCTTGTTTTGCCAATAGAAAGCGGCTTCAATTTGGAATGAACATTAAATATAACAAGCCTCATAGAATGATAAAATTCTTTATATCACAAATCTTATCGGCGATCTCGGTAATCCAATAGCATTTTTCTTATATGATTCCATTTGCTTTAGTATTCTTTGCTGCACATATATTCTTGAGAGCGAGATTGAGCGTGTGAACCACGCAAGGAGTCCAAAAAATATGAAGAAATTTGGACTCCGCAATAGCACCCGTTGTCTTGCACACAGGCGCATTGTCAGAATAACTTGCACAACGTTATTGTGCTCGACCTCTTTAATGGTTTTCATAAGCAAATCCGTAATGAAATGCTTTTTCTTTGTGTGCCCCTCGCAATTAACCGCTTTCAAGAACATAGGCCCCTTGAGGCTTGCCGCCATGAATTTATAATTGGCCTTCTCTACGTATCCGGCCATCCATCACTTATAATAGATACATCCTTCGTTTTCCAAGATATCTTTGTGGGCTCCAACATTCGTTCTATATGCGCTCTCTCATTGTGCAAGAGACTTGTCTTTAGCATATTATAGCCGAAAGGTTTGTAACCGGAGACCGCGTTGTTGGAGGCAAATGTGAACGCTGCCGCATAATACGGATTCCTTGTCAAATAAATGCCAATCCGCCGGAATAGAACATTCTTGCGATTATAGCGTTCAAGTTTTCTCTTACCTTATCGTTATAAGCTTTCTCTATATTACCTCTCTTTCTCGTCTTTACTTCCTTTGGCGTAGGCATCAAAGACGACCTATTTCCACTTGCATCGCCACCACTTGGTAAAGATACGAGATTTGAAGATGAAGCTTGTACTCTTGCCTCTGCTTGCTTTAGCACGCTCTTCATTTCATCCAAATGGTTCGTTTTGACCGCCGGACATATCCTAATACTGAAGCCCCTTTGTTGCATGACATGAGCTTTAACTCTTGAGTAAGAACTGCTATGCTCTTTTTTTCAATTTTGCATTTATACCCACCTTTTCCCAACCTTTCCAATTTATCGACATACTTTCATAGAAGATGGTTATCATTATTATCGTCATCACCCCCACCGCTACCAATAGGTCCATTTGGACCACTTCCACAAGAACTTCTGGATGCAGACATCTTTCTTTACCAAGTCTTAAACTGACACAAGTCATAACAAACATCAAACAATATTAACAAGAAGCATTCATAAGCCTACATAAAATATATTATACACAAACCTTATAAATTTCAGTAGTAAGACTGTTAAAACTATTTGTGTACTACTTTGGTACAATACATTGGTAGACTTGAAGGTTAAAAAATTAAAACTATTCATATTGACATTATTTTTCAAATTCTGTTTCAATTAGAGAACATTAGTAGATTTGAATGCTAAAATTATTCATGTTCATTTGCAGGGGATAAATTCATGAAAAAACAAAGGTGCTTACAAAAGAAGAGCAAATTTGATTTCCAACAATTAAAATCTAGCAGCAGCAATCAAGAGTTCCTGAAAATTCTAGCAGCAATAAGAAAAAATTCAAGCAGCAAGGCAGAAAAAAATCAAACAGCAGATTTGAAGTCGAGGAGCAGATCACAAAAAAATCAAACAGCAGATCTGAAAAAAATCAAGTAGCAAGGCAGATCTAGCAGCAGCAATCAAGGCAATAAAATTAAAGACTTAAATTTAACAAAAGAAAGTTAGAAACTTGAGAACCTGAGTTGAGATCTGAAATCGAGATCTCAAGCCGAAGTTGAAGTTGAAAGAGAAGCTCTAAGTTGAGGAGCAAGACGAAGATCGTCTCTGGATCGAAGTCTGGATTGCCTCGAGAGTCAAAGTCGAAGTCCGGATCGCCTCGAGAGTCGGAGTCGGAGTCGAAGTCGAAGTCGAAGTTGAAGTCTGGATCGAGAGAGATCGCCTCTGGATCGAAGTCGAAGTCGAGATCGCCTCGAGAGGTCGCCGTGAGAGAGAAAGAAGTTGAGCCGCTGTAAAAAAAAATTTGGGCAAAAAAAAAAAAAAGGTTTCAAGTGTGGATCCAAACCCGTTTAAAAACGTATCCCTGTGTCCCTCCTATGTCTCCCCGTATCCCCAACGTATCCATGCGTTTTAAACCTCGATTGTTCTTCGGACACGGATTTTTCATGTCCGACACGTGTCGCGCGCTTGTCGGGCACAAATCCGTGTCCGATTCGACGCCGACACGGATTCGGCATCAATTTCGGCGTGTCTGTGCATTTTTGCAGTACACGTATCGGACGCATAATATATGTCATACTCTTAGTATGTGCTATATACACATAGTATGTGTTCTAAGCTATTCATCTGCGTATAAATATATTTTAAGTATGTTATTAGCCTAAAGCATATTAGACTTATAAATATTTTCTTGTTTAATGTTGTCATAATAGTTTGATATCATATTTATCTTTATAGGATTATATATATAGCCGTGTCTACGTATCCTATATTTTGGGATTTTGTTGTATCGGCGTATCACATTGTGTCGTATCCATGTCCATGCAACCTTACTCTTACCACTTACCACAAAGTCTAAAAGCAACCCTTTCGGCTCTAAATATCTCCCAAATTTTGGGTGGAGAAGAAGATATGATAAGCTTTGATATGAAGAAGCCTACCTGTATTATTTTTTTGGCAAAAGTATCCTACCTTTAACATATAAATCCGTACATGCGTATGTACATATACACACTCATGCGTATGCATGATCTAACCTTCCTTTTTCTTGCTTCATTCCAATCCAATTAAAAAAGTGTTTTAAATGCTTATACATTAGAGAGAGTATATATGGGCACTATATTTTTATATTGGCGGGATACATGACATCTTGTTATTCATTATAACATTGATCCATTTGATCCATTTGTTTTGCAAGTTCAAGAAACTTTATGATTAGCATCGAAAAAGGTAAAACTCAAATATTAATGAATAGAGTGTTGCCAGGTGTCCCGTCCCTGTAGGCAATTCCGGCATTGTATATTGTTTGCGTGCGTGCACACACACGGTGCCGCTGTAGGAATTTCCTACAATGACGAGACATATGGCGACATACTATTCATTGATCCATCACTTTACCTTTTCTTGCCAGGATATTAATAATTCTTGGATTTGCATAATACACACGTGCGTGGCTCAAGTATGATGCCAAACGCCAATTTAGGAAATTCATACCAGTGCCGTTTTATCCTCCGTTTCTCATGTGTGTGTGTGTGAGAGAGAGAGAGAGAGAAGCTTATTTGACTGAATTGATTTTCTAATGATTTTCTAATGTCGGATGACCAAAATTACCGTCATTTGTGTGGGCTCACCAAACCACCATTCCATGTGCAAAAGAAGTTCTAACGATTTAGTTTATCGATAAAGCCATGAACTAATTGAAACTCATTGAAAGAAATTCATATGCTGTTCCCATTAGAGTTTTTTAAACAAACATTTTGTTTTCTGGAGGAAAGAAAGATACTTCGCAAATGAATAAATCGTTTCTAACATATAAGCTAACCTGATCTTATACGTTTGCCTTCTGCAGGGGGCAAAAAAGCCTACTTTATTTCCTATGGTCAATAATTTATTGGCAAGCAAATAGGAAAGTTGAATCATAGCGATTGCGTTCCTTCGAATGCTCAAAGGAAGATTAGCATCACTCAATGGGAGCAGATTTGAAGCCGCATTTTACTAGTATAGTAAAGAATTGAACAATCTCTTGAATTTTTAGCTCAATGCTGATTCTTTAATCCAAGTGCCATAAAAATATTTAAATTTTGGATCCAAGAATTATTTATATGCTGGTTCGCATATGTTTACGTTTATAGGAAAAAGTTAATTGATACTCAACACCGCAAACCCAATTTTGATGTGTATATTTGAGTGATGCTGCAATACTGAGCTTTTTGCATGAACATTTCGTTTTGGTTACGTGAAATTTCTACTAAACCATTTTAGAAATGATAGCTTGTTAAGATTTGGAAGGTGTTCGAAAATGAACAGAATCTTCATTTTATTTTTGTTTAGCTTTGATGATGTGGATCTGATGCGTGGAATGCAAGTTTATTAGGTGATGTTTTTTTGGTTCTTGAAAAGTGAAAAACCTGTGATGAAGGGGGGAAATTAAGATAGATTGAGCTTTTCTGCATGAATTTTGTAACATTTGCTTAAAATTTCTATGAAATAGGGCGGGTGTGGGAGAATTTGGCTTTTTTTCGGTTTATTTGGGTTTTAGACATATGCAATGGAGACCGATAAATGACTCAATTAGTAAAAAGATTGTAATTAAGGACATCTTTAGCTAGACTACCATTGGCAAAAGCAGCTAAGAATTATATGTTAATTGGACTGAGGAGACGCATAGCATTCACAGCCGATTTTAATGTTTTGGAATAAGTGGTTACCAGATGGGTTAGATGATGCAATTAACTAGGTAATGGACATTATGCCTCAGTCTCATTGGAAACCTATCAAAATCTATCCAAGAGATAAGATACTAGGGCCCACAACACTCAGATACTAGTACCAAACAAGTGGGTCTATGGTGTATCTTTGGATAGGGTTTTGGTAGATATTTCAAGCCGGTAGGTTAAGCATTTTTCATACGAAAATCCTTACCGCTTAGCTACAGACATGTGGGCCCCAATTCATTACATACTGGAACCTACATCAATCTTGAGTGGGAAATTTCACCAAAGCCATCTTGAAATTTAGTATATGCTCCAAGACCCATCCTAAGGTTTTTCCCCGTCACAGAAGCCCCCCAACGTTACCTTTTGTTAAACCCTCCCTCCCTCCGGCCTTCCCTTTAGATTTGCAATTCTTTATAATTTTTTTCTTTTTAAATATCCAAATTGCCGTTCTTCCCTTTATACCGCCCCTCCTTCTCTCATTTATTTTCATTTCTAGGGATTGGCTCGAGCTCCATCCGGCCTTCAGACGTTCCGGTTGACCAAGGCCCACTTCGGGGCGGACGTGGTGACGCCTCCGGAGGAGTTGACCACCCTCTACGACTCTATATTCGACCAGTTCGACTGCGACCACAACGGCACCGTGGACCTTTCCGAGTTTAGGTCCGAGATCAAGTGCATCCTCCCCGCGATTGCCGACGGCCTCGGATCCTCCCCCATTCAGATGGCCATCAACGACAACGATGGTTCCAACTTCTTGAAGCAGGCCGTTGATTTTATAAAACTCCATGGTTGGTTTATATGAATGCAAATGCAAATTGTGATTTGGTTTTAGATTGAACAAAACCGTGGTGTTGGAAACCTTGGTGCTGTTGGTCGATTTGCTCTTATTATTGCAAGAAGTAGCATTTTGCATCCACTTGATACAGATACAAATTATGAAAATAACATAACCATGAAAAAGGGAAAAGGACATGCACAAATTGCTATTCCTCTGTCTGTTTTGTTGCTAACAAATGCTCTCTATCACTGAAGTCGTGGTTAAATCGAGGAGAGAGATAGAGGAACTGTTAGTGATATATGTCCTAGAGGCCATTATTGTATAGTACTGGTTTGTATATTATATTTTGGAAGCTTGGGATATACAAAGATATAATAACAGTTTTGCTCAAAATGGTAGTATGCTACTTGGTTTGATTCTATCTCAATATGTGTATATGTTTCTTTTAGTATATCGCTAATACATATTGGTAGAGCTTTTAGGATATTTGCTTGACTACCAGCGTTGTGATGGCATTCACATTAGTGGGGGCTGGATAGTCTATAAGCACATGCTTATACAGGTCCCTAGTCGTAGGATTATCGAGACGGGGCATCGATACTCCGGAGTAGACTAGTGTATACGCTTCTCATCCCAGCATGGGAGATGGTCTGTCTTACAGCCATTGGTACGTCGTGCCGGAGATAGTATACATGTGCTCATTGGGTTATGAGTTACACTGGACGGACTCGTTAGAAACTGCTGGTTGGTATTATACTTATCGTTAGATAGCAGTTCCCAGGCGGCATGAGTTATGTTAGTCCATTGACTTGATATCGTTATTCGTCTCGAGTGTGTTCACACTGTAGTTAGATCACTACCCTACCACGGCTCAAAAAAGTCGTGCAAACAGGTAGTGGTTAAGTGCAGTCCCGAAGCACTGGGAGGCAGTAGTGGTTAGATATGATTCGTCTCTCTCGGTATTGCGGGTTGATATCGCGTTGTGTTCAGAAAGCCATTACACAAAGTCCCTGGCCAGGGCAAGCAAGATTTACTGGTAGGTACTCCAGTAGTTTCTCAGGGTGTACTGGGCTCTATCCCGGCATGACTTATTGCGCTGTTATGGGTCTGACATTTACCACCCCTAGACTCGATATACGAGTATCTTAGACGAACAGACCGGACTGTACGAAGATTGTCACAGATAAGCTCAGTAGGAATTCGGATGAGTTTTCTCGTCGGCCTTCTTATCGACAAATACCTGTGTAGCCGTTACGTGCAGCTAGTACCGCTGACGGACTTGTGGTTAAACCCACTTCCAGCGTACCGTCGAGTATTTAGAGTCCCACACAGAGGGTTTTCCTGCTTCGGGCGAAACGATGTAGAGGCTGTATGGTTTACGGCAGGGTTTCGATCATATACGTGTACTAGTTGCATGGATATTGTTCGGACGGATAATACTAGTGGGGTTTGGTTTAAGCCGGATCGTAATATTAGATTATTGGATTATTTTCGTTTCTTGGTATTCGTGGTACGAATACAGGTATGTATATACAATAAGGGGTATTTTTGTAATTTCACAATAGTGTTTCTAGAAGAAGACACCTCATTTATGTTTTAATCCATTTATTTAAATGGATAATGAGGTGGAGCTATGAGGTGTTACTTGATCATTATTGAAGCATGGATACTTGTGTGACTCATTGTTTTTGATGACTATGAAGCATGGTTGATTTATTATGTTATTATTATTGAAAATGATATGCTTCATAGTCATCAACACTTAGCCTTTCTACACATGATTCTTATCACAACACTCTCATCTCTCCTTGGTTCTCTTCTTTTTTCTCAAACCCTAAACATTCTCATGAGTTGAGAAACCTAGGGTAATTGTGACAAATTAATCCATAATCATTCTCTATATCTTCTAAGCTATCTAGCTTAGCAAACTAGGTGCCTTAGTTACCTCGGTTTAGAGGTTGGAGCTTGAGGTATGGACTCTCGGATGGATCATCTTCGACACGAGGAGGCCGACGATCAAGCGCAATCCGGATATTCGAGGAGCTCAAGAAGAGGAAGAGAAGAAGACCCGAAGGACTAGAATTAAGGAGGTATAAAAATCTTACCGAGTAGTTAAACCTCCAAGTAGTATTGCTAGTTAGGGTTTCTGTATTGATCATAGAGTTAAAGTCGGTGTTGCATAGTATGAATTTTTTTTTTGTAAATTTCGTCTCCCCACAAGTACGTGGGGTGTGCGACATCGACTTACAGTAGTATCAGAGCCTAGTCAGACCTTAATTAGTTTGTTAGACGATATTTAAAATTACGAAACCGAAATAACTCCGAAACAGTCGAAGAAATCCAAATTTCTGTCCATTTTCTAAGAGGCTCTAAAAATTATTTAAATAATTGCAGAGTTCTCTTCTTGTTGTATGTAGAACACCAGAGAAAAACGAGACCCAGATTCAACATTTTGGCCGGCCAAATATTCAAAATTCCCAACCTGGTCGGTTTATGTAGGGAGTTGGGTCTTGGTTTTTTGGTGGTGTTATGGAATCTTAGATTTAGGTTTTCAGGTGTTGTTTGTTTTTGCCCAGATTTCATATATTGTTATCTTTGTGTTGGGGCAATATGGAGTATTTCGAAGTCGTAGTTTTAACATCGTTTATAGGTTTCAGTTTGTATATGTGTTGCTAAACGTCTGCTAATTGCTATATGTCAATTAATGAAGGTTGCACATATTTGTATCTTGATGATGGTTGTGTATATAAAGTATTGGATCGTCGTGGATGAATAGCCGGGAGATGTAAGAAGAGTATTTTCTTTTCTTTCATTCATGTAAATTTGTAAATTGATATAATATTATTTTTACGGGGCACATCCAGATTGAGGTTGTAGGCACCGTTGTATTATTTCATTTACTCTTTCTTGCACTTAGGATAGACCCAAGGTTGGGTGCACAAACTACCGGGTTCTTAAAGTGCCGAGTGTCCTACTCATTTCATTGAGAGAGATTGCTTCACTTCGGGAATTCGGCGGGTAGTTTGCCGCACCCATAGGGTTTAGGGTGGGGTTTAGCTATTCATCACGACCGTGGAATCCGTTTTTCGTTCTAGGCTAAAACGAAACACGGAATTCCTAGTATATCCAATATACTCATATGTATTGTGATCTATGATCTGGAATACCTATTATTGCGTGAGACAAATGGATATATATATTGTATATAATAAACGTTGCTTATGTTTTGCACTCTTGCTAGTCCAGCCCCCGCTCTGCCGTTAATTAAGTAATCTAACGGTGCATGACGGGGCCCCCGTGGCGAATGCAGATGGCTTAAGTGTACGTTGCATTTTCATTTCTTTTCTGCAATGATAGGGTTAAATGATAGGACCACATTAATATTGATTAATGCAAGGGGAAAAAAACCAAAGTTTAAATTGTTGGAACAATTTCAAAACCACTCGGTTTTCTTGAAAAACAACTTTTAAATACGGAGCCTAAACCACTTCTTTTAAAAGCTATCATGGTTTCTTCGACTATATCAAGTTCATGCAGGGTTCCCTAGGTCGCCTCTGAGTTTCGGGAGGCATCGACCATGCCATTTTAAAAAATTGGCGCGCTAAAGAACCCTAACCTAGAATCTTAACTAGAGAATTAGATGAAACTAAAATGTAAACACCTTTACATCTAAGTGAACAAGGAATACAACCTTTGTAGACCGGTCCTTCACTTTAATAGCTCCGTGTAGTAGTCCCTTCGCTCCAAGTAGTGAATTCTCGGACTCTAGAAAGGCTCCACAAGATGAACGGAATAAGCTTGCTTGAAGTTTTCGAGGCCGAAGATGATCTACGTCGAGAAGACACCAACTCAAGATACCTCTTCACTAATTAGGGTTTAGTGAAGCAAATATCCTAAACTAGATGGCTAGTATAGTAGAGTATGATGAAGTAGGAATTTTGCTCACTTAAGATTTATTTTTCTCACAATATTTTTTCAGCTTGAGAAAAGTAAGAAAGCTTTTTCTTGATGAAGAAGAAGATGAAAATGGAGAAGAGAATGATTTCATGAGGTGAGAATATAAACCATGGGTGAGTTTATATCATATACTAACTCATGTAGAGACTAAACTATAGCTAAGGATAATGGTTAGGTTAATAAATATCTTAAGTAAAACAAATTAGTGGACTAAGTCAATGGACACTATAAGCTTCTACAAGCTTCAACCATGACTAATTCCACCAATTTGTGAATTACTAAAATAAATAAAAACCTTTAATTATCAAGAGCATGGTGTGAGTCTTATACACCAATGTTGCATATATCAACAACCATAACATAATAACATATATCACATATATATTAAAGTATACACAAAAGTGAGAAAACGAAATGTTTAAGTGAGCTAATATTAATTAATGTAATTTAATATATCAAATATATAATTATACATTAAATTATTAAATCAACACTTGATTTAATAATCCGGCTATATCACATACAACCGACTAATATCATATGTATCAACTTATCGAATCAACACTTGATCCGATAACCCGGCTATATCACATATAACTGACCGATATCATATATCGCGAGAATAGAATACGGTATCACATACTCGTATTAATCTCGGTACCGCACATATCACATATGTGCTCCTACTTCATTTCGCTTGAACCAGGAAATCTCTGTGTAGGACTCTAAAGACTCGTCAATACGCCGGCAGTAGGTGGTGATCATATTAGTCACCCACAAGCCGCAAGCGGACTGCTAAATGTAACGGCCACCCGGGTATTGAGCGATCAGAAGATCAACAAGCAAGCCTGTTCATACTCCTGCAAATCCATCAAGTAACACTACCGTACAGTCCGGTCTCTTCGTCTGATATGTCGCATATCACAGCCCGGGGGTGGTATAACGTCAGACCCAATAGCTTGATAAGTCATGCCGATGTGAGGCTCATAACGGTTCGAGAAACTACTGATAACACTTACTAGTAGATTTCAGCAACCCTGGCCAGGGATTTCCTGTTATGGTCAATCAAGTATAGCGCAACATCAACCCCCAATACCGGGAGAGACGAAATCCCCTCCCATCGCTTATTGCCTCCATGTGACTCGGAACTGTATCCAAAAACCACCGTTTTGCACGATCTCTTAAACGTGATAAGGTGGAAATCAAAGCACAGTGGGAATCACACAAGACTCTATGACGATCTCGGGTCGACAGACTAACCTGTACCAGTGTCACCAGAGAACTGCTATCTGATGATAGGTATAATACCATCTAGGAGTTCTTGGCGAGTCCGTCCAGTGTACCCAGTCTCCACTGAGCACCCGTATACCATCTCTGATGTCAAACACCAATGGATATGGGATCATCCATCGCCCATCATATGGGTCGAGAAGCGTATACGCTAGTCTACTCTGGAATATCGATGCCCCGTCTCGATATTCCCACGACTAGGAACAATTGAAGGATGTACTTACCGACTACCTCTGCCCTACTAGTATGATCTACATCATAATCCCGGTAGTCAAGTACTCATCCTAAGGGCTTTATCAACATGTATAGAGAGACAATAAGTGTACATGTTAAGATAAAGAGCAACCAGATGCATACTATCATATCTAGCAAGAAAGTACTCCCTATATATGTCCAAGTATCCACTATAATATACATCACATGTATAATAATGGCCTCCAGGGCATACATATAACTAACAGTTCATTACGTTCATGCTTTCGCCAAACCATCCGTAGCCCTTCGTCATTTCAGATGGGTATTCAGTAGTATTCAAGCTATGTATTTTGACCTTCACCAAGGCATAGTGATTAGTGGCTGCTGGGTATTCATCGGTAGCATAGATAGATGCGTTGATTTGGGACAGTCGTACAACTATTTTGTCTTTCGTCAAGGGTTTGTATGGATGGGTTCAAATTAACCTGGACAATGACGGGTAGAACTTGATTTGTGACTTATGATATTTTGGCCTTCGTTAAGATCATAAGAGCTTGAGGCAAAAATCCACATCGGAAGTTTCAAAGGAAAATGAAACTTGCTAGTGTTGCATACCATTTGGAGTGTGATGATTTTGGTAGGATTCCTTCAAGGTTGTCACACGATGATATTTGGATTCCGATTCTACCGTGAGTATTCGCTAATCTTTGGGAGATTTTTTCACTAAACAATCAATGCTATAAACCAAGTAGGTGTTTAGAACTACGCCTTTAGAGAAAAGAGGTTATTTAATTAAGGAACTTCGCAAAAGCGTTGGAAAACCTCCCTCGAAGTACCAACACTAGCCTGGCTGAAAGGTTAAGCAAGAATTATAGGGTGAGATTAATCCTGAATAATTCTTATTTTATGGTTTGAAGGAGGATTCGAGGAAACAGTAGGAGCCATCCTGTTTAGATAAACTAATAACCAATCTAAATTTGTAAGAGTATTATGCTGAATGTTTCTTCTCTCTCTCCTAATTGCAGCGACCAATATGACCGGTCTTAAGTTACTACTAGATAAAAATATATTGACGGGGCCAAACTATAAAGATTGGTTAAGGAATGTCCAGATGGCCATAACCTATGACAAGCAGGGCTACCTCCTTCTACCAAAGCCCCGCCGTCTCAGGTCCAGATTCTAGCGTCGCGAATATTGAGATCCGTAAGACATGGGAAATTGACAGTGCGAAAGCCAAGCGTCTCGTGCTAGCCTCAATGGATAATGAACACCAGAGGCGGTATGAGAAGATGGACTTAGCTTCCATCTTCCTCCATACCAAGAATTTATATGGAGAGTAATCTCGTATCGCAAGATATGAGATTTCGAAGAAATTGTTTCAGGCGAGATTGGCTACCGGGTCATCTGTAGGGGACCACGTCCTTAAGATGATTAGCTACATTGAAAAGCTTACGGACCTTGGGACCACGTTGGAGAACGAGTTGTATACAGACTCGATTCTATAGTCACTCCCTTCCACCTACGCCCAGTTTATCTTGAATTTCAATATTCAAGGTAAGGAAGTTACACTTCCAGAACTCCTTAAAATGTTGAGGAGTGCAGAGGGCATCCTACAGAAAACCAGGGAGACACCCTTTCTACTTATTGGGGAATCCCCCTCCTCTAGATCCAAGGCGTAAGCCAAGGGGAAGAAGAAGAAGGCCCCCACCAAGCCGAAAGGCGGTGTCAGTAAGGTAGAGGGAAAGGGCAAGGCAAAAGTTTCGAGGCCGACAGTAGAGAAAGATGAATGTTTCTATTGTCACAGAAAAGGCCATTGGAAGAAGGACTACAGGGCTTGGAGAGCCAGAAATCAGGATTCGAAGCACATTGTGGTTTCGGCTTCAGGTGTGTTTATGATTGAAAACTGTCTATCAATTAACTCTACTTTCTGGGTACTAGATACCGGATCAGGATCTCATATCTATAATTCATTACAGGTTTTGAGAAACCGTAGAGTTATCAAGGCTGGTGATATGACTCTCAAGATTGCTAATGGAATGAGCGTGGATGCTTTATCCATAGGGGAATCTCACCTATGATTGACAAGTGAGCAGATTTTGGTTTTGCGTAAATGTTTTTGTGTACCTAGTTTGACATGTAATATCATCTCTGTATCTTTACTATCTAAAGAAAGTTATGATTTTACATTTGTAAACGATATCGTCCACATCCACCTTAATCATGCTTTGATTAGGTCAGGTATACTGGATAACGGTATATACGTATTAAATCAAGTTCAGGTTTTCAACATCCAGAATACACTTAAAAGAAAGTCTCCAAAATTAAATTAGGCTTTCTTATGGCATTGTAGACTGGGTCATATCAATGAAACACGGTTGACGAAGTTACATAAAGAGAGATATTTGGATCCGTTTGAATATCTATCTTATGCAATTTGTCAATCACGTTTCAAAGGAAAGATGACAAAGTCTCCATTCACTGGACACGGGGTAAGAGCGAGCGAGCTCTTGGGACTCATACACAGCGACGTGTGTGGTCCAATGTCTATACATGCAAGAAGTGGTTATTCCTATTTCATGACTTTTACGGATGATTTCTCAAGGTATGGACATATATTCTTGATGGAACATAAATCCGAGACCTTTGAGAAATTCTGAAAATACAAGAATGAAGTGGAAAAACAAACCGGCAAAAGTATCAAGACATTTAGATCTGATCGAGGTGGTGAATCCTTAAGTGCTGGGTTCCTGGATTACCTAAAAGAGAATGGAATTCTCTCTCAGCTTACTCCTCCATACACACCTCAACACAATGATGTATCGGAAAGGCGGAACCGAACCTTATTGGATACGGTATGTTCCATGATAAGTAACGCTGAGTTACCGTGATCCTTCTAGGGTTATGGACTAGAATCCGCTACATATCTTTTGAATAAGGTTCCTACTAAGTCAGTGCATACCACACCATATCAGATATGGAGTGGGAAGAAACCCTATCTTAAGTATCTAAAGATATGTGGATATCCGGCTTTTGTAAAAAAGCAGTATGCGGACAAGCTTGAGGCATGCTCAGTACTGTGCATGTTTGTGGGATACCCAAAGAACTCCAGGGGATATCTTTTCTATTACGCGGAGAAACAAAAGGTCTTTGTTTCTCGGCATACCCATTTTTTGGAAACTCAATTTCTTGAAAAAGAAATAAGTGTGAGCACAATAGAACTGGGAAAAATTCCATAACCATAAACTATTACTGAAAGCATGGTGGAACAAGAAGTTTCAGAAGAACCAGACATCCCTGCGCCACTCCGCAGATCTAGTAGGCAGTCTCATCCGCCCGAGAGATAATACGGTTTTCTCGTAGACGGGGATAGAGAGGATTGCATCATCGACGATGATGAGCTAACTAGTTTCCAGCAATCCATTAGGAGAAAAGACTCGGTAAAATGGCTGGATGCAATACGGACCAAAATGGAGTCCATGTACACCAACAAAGTATGGACTTTGGACATTGCTCCAGAAGGGGTAAAACCCGTAGGCTGCAAATGGATCTTCAGAAAGAAGATTGGTGTGGATGGACAGGTTGAAACCTATAAGGCTAGACTTGTTGCAAAAGGTTTTCGTCAAAGACCTGGTTTGGACTATGATGAAACCTTTTCTCCAGTGGCTATGCTTAAATCCATTCGTGTCCTTCTTTCCATTGCTGCCTGATTAGCACGCTTTCGGCATGTCGTTTTTAAGTTCTAAAGTTAACCGCAATCAGGACGGCGTCGCGTGTAGCTAGCCGCGATGAGTACGAATCGTCCGTAGGGAGACGGTGCGTTTTAAGTTCTTGTTATCACGAGTTAATGCGAAGTTCAGAGCGGTTTGATTCTAACCTATGTGTTGTATATGCAAAAGCATAAGTTGTTAGGATTAGATAGGATAGTGTAAATTAGTGAAGTTCGTACTCAATTCTTTATGCCAAACTTAACCAATGAAGCTAGAGCAATCGGTAACAACGTGGATTAGGGTGATTAAGTTCGGTATTAGTGAAATCCGGCTTATTGACCCTTGTCCGTCCGTTCTTGTCTCTTGACTTTCGCCTCCGGCCAAACCGAACGCAACCGGTCACGGTTAGGGATCACCGATATCTTGATAGGGTAGGGTGCCTAACGGAGCGCTTGCGTAAGGTTTGGGCGAAGTTCAATTGGTGAATATCGGGCAAAGGAAATGAGAAAAGAAAACCTTAATTTACAGCACCATTTTTTTCCTAAAAACACCATTATTTACAAACAATAAAATCCACAAAAAGAAAGAGCAAATGAAATGATAAAGGAAAAGAATAGAACAATATTGCAAGTAAGTAAATGGTAAGGAATGAAATGCAAGAAAGTAAATGGCAAGAATTAAATAGCAAGTAAGTAAAGAGATAAAAATACTAAGAACCAAAAGCACAAAATGAAAGCTTCATTAACTCAAAGTGATATTACAAACTATGGGTTCAATAAGCTAAACTTAAACTTGCAAGCTCAATGAAGAGATTGCAAGATCAAGAGAAGGCAAAGAACTCAAGGCAAAATGAAGGCAAAATGAACGCTTTGTTGATTCCAAGTGATGATACAAACCATGAGTTCAATAACCAAAACTTAAACTTGCAAGCTCAATGAAGAGCTTATAAGATCAAGAGAAGGCTAAGAACTCAAGGTGAACTAGCTATGTACAAGAACTAAAACAAAAAGGATAAAGAAAACAAAAGTGTATCCAAGTGTATCTCCCTTCCCTTGCTCACTGATCTGGCTTTTATAGGGACAAAATAAGATTAAACAAATATACAGTGAGGATGATGTGACAACAAGGGAAGGACAGAAGAAAAATGGGGCTATTTGGGCAACAAAAGAATGGCGGCGTCGAGCTATTGGTGGGGTCTCGCCGGGTCACATCCGAGCAAATTGGCTCGTGTTGGTGTGGTGATCTAGTGTTCTCTCCACAATCCTACTGGTATTGTTTGATTTCTTTGTAGAAGTCTGGGTTGTACTCAGTAGATTGGAGAGAAACTTGCTACTTTAAATCACATCAAAACTTTTTGCATTTATAACACATCACCTCACTTGTGCCTACCATATGCCATGGGCAGCCCCACCATGGTCTATGTGCCAAAGAGTTATGTGTACACTTGCATTGTGTTGGACCAAAATTGTGTGCACACATTTATTTGCAAAAGAACTCTTTGGTCATTGATCGGATTGCAATTCCGGTTGCAGTGTCGGCTCACAAATGTTATATCCGTGATTTTGAGTGTGTTTCCAGTATTGTGTCACGGATACCTGTAATCTGTATTTACTGAGCAGACATTGGTTAATAGTATCGATATATAACAAAACAGATAATGAATGAGCGGTATCGAAATGCAGTTTTCTGTGATAAACACTGCCTTCCATGATTATGAAATTTGGCAGATGGACGTAAAGACCGCTTTTCTGAATAGAAATTTGGAAGATTGTGCTTATATGGATCAGTCGGAGGGTTTCATAGAGAGTGGGAGCAGCGGAAGAGTGTGCAAGTTGCTTAAATCCATTTATGGATTAAAGCAGGTATCGCAGAGTTGGAACATCTGTTTTGATGAGACGGTCAAGAATTCGATCAAAAATCCAGATGAACCATGCATTTATAGTAAGACTGTAGTGAGAACTGTGGTATTCCTCGTCTTGTACGTAGATGACATTCTCTTGATAGGAAATGACATTCCTATGCTACAATCAGTCAAAAGATTCTTGTCACAAAGGTTCTCCATGAAGGACCTGAGTGATGCCTTCTACATTCTGGGGATTCAGATCTATCGCGATAGATCTAAAAGGATGTTGGGACTTTCACAGTCAAGGTATATCGACACCATACTGAAAAATTTAGTATGGAATATTCAAAGCGCGGTAATCTACCAGTTTGTCACGGAATCACCCGATCCAAAGAGATGTCTCCCAAGACTAATTCGGAAAAGGATCGCATGACTATTATACCATACACTTCTGCGGTAGGCTCTATAATGTATGCTGTTCCCCGCCGAAACGCGCGGAGAGACGCGATAAACGTCTCACCTGAATTTCAGGGCAGATGCTAATTGGTGCTATCCGTCCACCTCTCCAAAGATGCCAAGTTGATTTATGATATCATGTATCGAAGGTTTAAACGGATGCGGCTGATGTAGCAGACTTCGTCAGATTCCCCCTCGTTTGAGGGGTTTTTGATTGTGGGGACGCTCTTCCCTGCAGGCGCAAGCCCCTGCAGTTAATTACGCTACCGCATCGCGGTAACAACTTTCTCCTTCTCCATATGGTCACTTCGTGTCGTGTGTTTGTTTGTTTTGTTTTTGGTTGCCCGTGGATTGTATATGGAGACTAATTTATGTTGTTGCCCGTAGGGCGTGGATTAGTCCAAATGCGTATCTTCTTAGATTTGGGTTTGGGGGTTGGGTTTAAGGATACGTTAGCCTCATTTAGGACTAAGATCAACTTAAACGTATGTTAAAGATACGTTAGTCTAATTTTATACTAAGATCAACTTAACGGGATCGTTTAGATCCAACAAAAGAGCATTTGGACTCTATTATTAGGGACATTGCGGACGATTAGCTTAAGGACGTCACGGTCCAAGGTTAAGGACATCATAGTTCATGAGTTTAAAGACCTCACGGTCAAGATTAAGGACATCATAGTCCGTGAGTTTAAAGACCTCACAGTCAAGGTTAAGGACATCATAGTCCATGAGTTTAAAAGGACCCCACAGTCCGTAGAATATTTAGTTGTCGGGACCCGTCACCTCTCTGAAGACGTTGAAGGATTACAACGATAAATATCAGAGGAGTAAAGAGATATACCCTCGAACCGGTGTGAGTTGGTTGAAAGATCTGTAGTCCAATTTGGGACTAAGGTCTGTTGAAATATTCATGAATGGATGTGCTCAATTAATATGAGTTGAGGACTTATGGCCAATTTTGGGCTAAGTCCAATAAATATTTAACATTTTATTTTGAGCTGTTGAGCCTTTATTTGGGCTTGGCCCTTTTAATAATGCTAAGCATTGAATTGCATTCTGACAATATTTTGTCTTTTATTGAATGCTGAGCATTCATCAGAGCTCTGGGCTTATTAAAGAACGATTTACGTTCTGTCAGCGCAACACGTGGCGCGCTAGGCGCTTTGCGCCAGTCAAAGAGCACAGTGCGCTTCTGCCGCGTGGCGCACATGTAAGGGACACGTGTTGCGCTCAGATGATGAGCGCATGATGCCAATTTATGAGCGCTGAGCGCTAGTCCATGAGCGCGTTGCGCTTTCAGTTTAGTGGCGCACACATGAGTGACACGTGGTGCGCTTGGCGCTGAGCGCCAGCCCATGAGCGCAGTGCGCTATTTCAGAAGCGCGAAGCGCAAGTTGTCAATTGGCGCATACGTGGTTGACACGTGGCACATTTGACACTGAGCGCCAGTCCAGAGAGCGCAGAAGCGCAGTTCAAGAGCGCAAGGCGCATTTCAAGAGCGCAAAGCGCATCTGGTCAATTTTATGATCTGGGAACAAATTTATGTTCATTTAAAAGAGACATTGTCTCAAGATCTAAGAACAACAGTTCTTATTTTGCAGGAAAGATTTCCAATCTCTTATGTTGATGAAAAGACTTTGCCTTTATAGATCCATGATCCGTGAGAAGAATTATGTTCTTCTTCTTTTATTTTTTGGTGAGATCTTTTGATCTCTTTGTGAAAAACTTTTTGTCTTGTAGATCTATGATCTGTTTAAAGAAAAGAATTCTTCTTTCTTAATCATGAGATGATTTCATCTCTGTGTTCATCATCCTTCATCCTTACCTCGAAGAAATATCTTCTTGCAAAAGCTTGCTCTTTTTCTTTGAGTTTTTTCAAAGTTTGGGGGGGGGTTCTCTCTATCAGACTTGAAGTCTTGGGGCCTTTATATAAGGCAAGCTGATTTGTTGAATCAGTTAAAGAGATCTTTCTCTGATTGATTTGGGGATATTTCCCCACCATTGGATCTTTGATCCTAAGGCTTATGTTTTATAGAAGGCAATCTTCTTGTTTTTATCAAGATTTCCATAACAGAAGTTTAGTTTTGCTTAATTAATGATTTATCATTATTATTAGATCTTTTTGATCTAACGGTGGGGAGTTTTTTAATTTCAGCGCTAGCGCACCCGTGCTTTGCACGTGGTGCGTTGCTCAGAGCGCCTTACGCTAGCGCACCTGTGTTTGACACGTGGTGCGCTGCTCAGAGCGCAGTGCGCCCTGCGCTAGCGCACCCGTGTTTGACATGTGGTGCGCTGTGTAGTGCGCCTAGCGCTAGCGCACACATGGTGCGCTGCCTAGGGCGCAGCGCACTTGGCGCTGCATCTGAAGCGTTGCTTCAGTTTTGAAATTTGAATTTCAAACAGAGTTTTGCTTTGATTGGGGGAAACAAATGCCCCCCACCGTTGCGCTCACATGGCCCACATGTGAGTGCAGCGGTGGCAGTATCTGCGTCCTTGGATCAACTCAGAAGTTTAAAAGGCATTTCAATGCCTATAAATAGGACCTTTGGTCCTTTAGATGATTCTGTTCATCTGCTTACTTATTTTCTGAGAATTTTATTCTCTCACAGAGCATAGCTCCCCATCTTAAGAATTTTAAGAGTCAAAACTCTGCTAAAATCTAAGTAAAGATTAAATCTTTTAAAAGATCATTTTAAGAATCTAGGGTTTCTCCCATTAATAGAGCCCTGCTCTCCATAGAACTTTGATCTAAAGAAAACCCTTTTTAGGGTTTCATTAACAGAGCTTTGCTCATAAAGAACTCTTAGAGTTTGTTCATAGATCTTGAAGATCTCAGAATTTTTAATTCATAAAAAAATGATTTTAATTTTTTTTCTGATGGGTTTTTTTATCATCTTTACAGAGCCAGGCTCTTGAGGAATTTTTATTCCTTCATGATCAGAGTTTGACAAGTGTCACTCTGTCACAGAGCATTGCTCTCAAAGAGAGATTTACTCCTCTTCCCGAGGGATCTCTTATTTAATGAGAATTTTCTTGAGGATCTCCTCATTTAAATAACAGTCTCATCAAATGATGAGGCTTTTTTATTAATCGATGAATTGTCATCTAGATTTTGTGGGTCCCCCCTTTGGTCCCCTTTCCACTGCATTGCAGTGTGGTACAAATTCTAAAGTACCAAGTGTCAGAATTTAAATTAAATTATAGCACTGACAGTTAACTTTTTTCCCTTTTTACGCAGGCGACATGTCTTTCGACACTTCCTTTCCGTTCATTCGCTCCGAAGGTGGATTTCCTGAAGCGCCCGTAGACCAGGAGGTTATTGCGTTGATCAGAGACCATGACCCGGAACACAAGAATCTTCATTTGTGGGGAACATGGTATAACCAGATCATTATGGGTCGACGCAGTTTCTCTTGCGCAACACCTTCATAGGCCATTTCGGCGATTCACTATGCTGACCCACCCCCAGTGAACTATGCTGTGGAGATGATTAATTGGACTTCAGAGGGTTGTCTTCAGCCCTCTATGACTGCAATACCTATACAACCGCCGATGGCTTTGGACATTCTAGGGCGGCGTATATGCCAAGGTGAGTCACGCCTTTGGGGACAGCCATACAATATAGGTCTGATTCCCCGTTACTCAGCCGGCTACCTGCAATGGGCCCGATATATCCTATCGGCAAAGAAGTCAGAACTACTGAAGCTTGGGTTGTATTCTGCGATTTATGCTTCTCTGTTTTAGTATTCCACACCTTTCGCGTGGTGGGTCAAAGCCTTCTTGGAACAATGGAACGTTCTAACTCATACCTTTCTTATGCTAGATCGGGAAGTTTCCATCTCTTTGGAAGAGTTTGCGGATATCTCCGGTTTGCCTGTCAGAGGGGAGCATTATGATGAGATCTTGCCCCTAGATGAATATGTTTTCGCTACCCGACTGGTGATGACGGGTCTAAACCCAGAGAATGCCATTCAGCACCAATTCCCTAGCTTGATCAAGGTGCTAAACATTTACGAAGGTTTATTTCTTGAATCTGGAAGCCGTGGGGTTAGCTTTACGGACTTCATCGCCCGTTTTCTTTGCCCAGAAGTTTTATTGTGCCAGGGTGAAAAGTTTGCCAAACTCGATGATCCTTTTGGCTTCGGTTTGGATCGCCGGCCAATATTGGAAGCTGATCAAAAGGGATTCTTTCTTCTAAACGTCGCGATCGTCCCTTTTACAGAAATTGCTGCTCCAGGCATCGATGAGGAAGCGTTCTTTCTAGGGTTCCTCGATTTGTGGTTAAGCTGGTTCGTGCTTCCCATGCACTCTCGCTACATGAGGCCGTCAGTCTTCTACCCAGCTCATCGGATGGTTGAAGGGAGACAAGTTGCTGTTGGAATTGCCGGGCTGGCTCATTTATATCACGGCCTTAGTTTGGCGGCTGATACTACTCAGCCGGGGGTGCAGCCCGTGAACTTCCTGATGCATTATTTTACTTCATGGCTTGAATTGCATGTGCTCGGTGCCTTCGGAATGCATAAGCGGCCTCATTTCTATGAAACTTGCAATTTTCCACGGATCATGCGGTTGGTCAATGCTTCCATTGTGGAGCCGAGCCAGCGAGAGGCTCGGAGTGTAATTCTTCGCCCACGTACCGTCGGGGACGGCATGACCTTTGCTGATAAGGTTATGACCATCGGTAAGGAGTCTGCTAAGACGGTGCAGCCATTGCGGGACACCTTTAAGGATGGGGCTTCTACCATGAAAGCTCGGGAAATTCTCCACCTATATTCCATCAGGCCGGGATATTTGGTGTTCAGGCAGAACGATTCGGCTCTGTTCATGAGATATAACCCTCACCATTTTGCCCAACAATCAAGTTATAATCAGGGTGTCCCGCTCGAGGCATTCCTGGCAGAACCAGTTTACACTGAGGAGGGCATCCGGAGCGCTTTCCATCACTTCATGCGCCAAAACACAGGGTCCATTTTCTTCATTAGTGAACCAAGTTGTGTTCCTAGGGCCCTAAACGTATACATGGCGTGGTATCAGCACGCAATGGGTGCCGTTATCAGGGAGGAAAAGAAATTGTTGCTCGATCGCAAGGGTGCACCCCCTGCCGGTAATCCAAGCATCCCTCTGAAGCGACGGACCATCGTCCGTCCTCCCCTAAGAGGAGTCGCTGCGGTCGAGGTCCCGCATGATAGGCCCGAGCTACCGGTGCCCCGTGCTCCCGTAGAGACGGTGAATGTAGCTTCCCCAGAGTCTGGCGTGGGTTCAGATATCGGGACTCATCGTCCCAAAGTGCCCACTAAGCATAAGCTAGTGCTGGCTGCGACCGGAGCTCGCTTATAGAAGAGGAAGAAAAAGTCAATCTTTTCTGTCGACGTTGTACTCGGCCAGGAGCCTCATGCTCCTTATAGTGAAGGCCTGAGTGAATATGGGACCAACGAGGTTCTGTTCATAGCACCGGATGATACCGATTTGGCGGCTGCCATTGCCGTTTCTGAGCGATCAGCAAGCCATAAAGCGGGACTGGCCACCCTCGCACAATTAAGTAAGCTTCAATCGTACCCCTTCTTTTTTATGTTTTTGTTATGATGTTTTGACTGACACTCGTTCTCCACCAGGCATTTCCACTGAAGAGGCTCTAGTGGCTTCCCTTAAGACTTTCGAGGAGGAGGAGAGGATTCGAACATCTTTAGGCATCGGTACATTTCGGTTCACTGTGTCTCCACTCCCGTTTCTTATGGGTAATCTGACCTTTTTTTTATCTTATTACAGGAACTATTTCTACTCAAGTTATTCCAGGTGTGGCACCGACTTCGCATGGCGGTGCGGAAATGCCCCCGAGGTCGGCTGTCGAGGTTTCAGTTCCGTCGGTATTGCCGAAAGAAGCCTCACTTAAACAACCGATGACGGATGCCATAACGGCTCCAGAGGTAACCCTTGGCGGGGACGATGATGTCTTATTAATGGAGGCTTCTAGAAGATCCGCTCTCACGGCCCGAGAAAAAAGGAAGCGTAGAGTGCGCGCAGCAAGGGAGCGTAACGCTGCCTTGGCTGCGGGTGTAGGTCCGAGCGCTGCTACTCCTGCCCTCACCCTTTCAGAGGATGCTTCGGTTGCCTTATCCACTACCTACAGACAGCCAGCACGTGCGGCTCGGGAAGCAATCGGAAAACCGACTCAAGGTAACATGACATTGGGTTCTTTTGTCAAAGTTTTAACTTTCAGGTTCTCATATATTCTATCTTGCAGGGCCGAGTCTTGCCGAAGAAGTGGCGGCAACTACCGAGCCTGAGGTAGCGGCAGGTGAGACAGCCATGATCGCCGAGCCCGACGTAGCGGTAGGTGAGATGGCTACAGTCGTCGAGCCCGAGGTAGCCACTCTTTCTCAAGAGTTGGGCACTGCTCCAATCGTCGCTCTTTCTCCTCGCGGCTCCTTGCCGTTGCTGGGCGCTGCGAGTGTCACGACGATTCTCGTGGAATTGGGGGATGAGGCTACGGGTGGCGAGACCATTCCGATGGAGGAGGGTGAAGCATTTGCTGCCTCTAATGACGCCCTTATCGTGGTCTCAACCGGCGATTCACCAGGTAGATTTTGGGTCATTACTTTCCCCTTTATTCTGCAATCCCTTTTAATTTCTTTTTGACAACGTTTCTCTTATTTCTAATGCAGGTGTGATGAGCGTTGGGGTTGTGTCACCTGAGGAAGCATCTACAATCGATGCCTTAACGGTGAGCGCTCCTCTACCTTCTCTCGTACCATCTCAAATGCTGGAAGGTGCGGATTTGTGACCCATCAGTTTCATTGTAGGTTGTATGCTTTATGTATTGACATTGCATTACTGCGTCCTTGCAGGAGTCCTTTTTGATCACCTGTATCAGGGGCTACACCCACACTTCTCTTTCCAGTCAGAGATTGCCTCATCTAGTGGCGTTGGTGAGTACAGCCTTCAGCTAAAGACTCTTCTTTTACGGGCAGCCAAATCATTTCTATTTCTTCTTTGTTTTGATTACAGCACTACAGATCGAAGGAGGAGACGAAAGAACAGTTGCATCACTGGTACTCCCGGCTTCGCCACCTGCTGCAGCCGGTATAGCAAACTCCATTGTTCATGAACCTCCTCTATTTCTTGAACCGTCATTTGACTGTGATTTATTTTGCAGCGGTGATATCGAGTTCAGCTCCGTTTGAGTCTCAAGTCACAATGCCCGCAGGCCCTTTTTCTCGACGTTCATCTTCTAAAGGCGCTGTGAATAGTCTGCGCATGTTGAGCAACTACATCGAGGAACTTGACGTGGAGACTCCCACATTCGCTGCGGATTTTTCCGCGGAGGTTAATCCTATGCTAGTGACGCTCGTGAACTTTCATAGTGAAGGCGTCATTGAGTCTTGGGTTAATCACTGCAGGAAAATTGAGGCTGGCCTGCATGAGCTCGAATTCGGACGTCCTGCTCCTGAGGTCTTGGTTGTGAACTCTCAACGGGCTGCATGGGTTGAGCAGAGCACTCCCTAATTTCGTCATCTTGAACAAGAGGCGGCCTTAAAACGTAAGGCGTGTGAAGAGACTTCAAGCGAGTCTGCCCGGCTGCACTCTCAGGTTAATGCAAATGTTGCACAGTTGAAAGCTATCTTTGAAGGCCTTCTACGATACATCTCTGATGGGCTAACACTGAGGCAGAAGCTCGATATCGTCGAGCGGGATGCACAGAATCGTGGGGCAGCTCAGCGGGCCGTCGAAGAGCAACTTTCGTCCTACTTGCAGCAACGAGCTCAGGTCGAAGCAGAGTTGGCCGCGGCAGCTGACCGAGAAAAAAGGTTGAGGGAAGTGTGCGACCAGCTGATTGGACTATTGAAAGCGCTTCCCTCTCAATAATTGTTTTTGTACCATTTGTAATTTTGAATAAAATGTATCCATTTTTTATTCTTTCATAAGATGTATTCTGTACCCAATTGAATTTATGAATAAAAGATACATTTCTTTCGCAATGTCTTGCGTCATCTCTTTGCTTTCTTCTTTTCTTTGTTATCAGCATGTCACTTTAGTGAGCATAGCCTGCAGATGATAGAGTGATTCCGTCTTGAACTCTTTGAGAGGTAGCGATGGCTTAGGAAATAGGTTAAGATCTGCTGCCTAAGGCTTTTCAATTCTATGAGCCGTGAGGGTCTCATAAAGACTTTTCTCCCTATGAGTCGAGAGGATCTCGTAGGTGTATTTTCTCCTTAGGAATCGTGAGGATTCCTAAGTGCGTTTTCTCTTATAAGTCGTAAGGATCTTACAAGAGAGTTTTCTTCCTTACGGGTCGAGAGGACCTGTAAGTGATTGATGGTGTTACCATTATCCGCATTTCACGGAGTCAGGAGTTGCTCTGGGCGTTTTCCACGGGGTCAAGATTGACTTTAGCCGTGTTCCACGGGACCAAGAATTTACTCTGGATGCTTCCCACGGGGTTATAGCCGTGTTCTGTGAGGACCAGGCTCCGCTCTGGACGTTTCCCACGGGGTCAGAATTGACATAATCCACGTTCCACGTAACCAGGAATTTTGCTCTGGATGCTTCCCACGGGGTCATAGCTGTATTTTGCGAGGACCAGGGTCCGCTCTGGACGTTTCCCACGGGGTCAGGATTGACGTAAGCCGCGTTCCACGTGACCAGGAATTTTGCTCTGGATGCTTCCCACGGGGTCATAGCCGTGTTCTGCGAGGACCAGGCTCCGCTCTGGACGTTTCCCACGGGGTCAGGATTGACATAGGCCGCGTTCCACGTAACCAGGAATTTTTCTCTAGATGCTTCCCACGGGGTCATAGCCATGTTCTGCGAGGACCAGGCTCCGCTCTGGATGCTTCCCATGGGGTCATAGCCGTGTTCTGCGAGGACCAGGATCCGCTCTGGACGTTTCCCACGGGGTCAGGATTGACATAATCCGCGTTCCACGTGACCAGGAATTTTGCTCTGGATGCTTCAGACGGGGTCATAGCCGTGTTCTGCGAGGACCAGGCTCCGCTCTGGATGCTTCCCATGGGGTCATAACCGTGTTCTGTAAGGACCAGGATCCGCTCTAGACGTTTCCCACGGGGTCAGGATTGACATAAGCTGCATTCCACATGACCAGGAATTTTGCTCTGGATGCTTCCCAGCCGTGTTCTGCGAGGACCAGACTCCGCTCTGGACGTTTCCCACGGGGTCAGGATTGACGTAAGCCGCGTTCCACGCGACCAGGAATTTTGCTCTGGATGCTTCCCACGGGGTCATAGCCGTGTTCTGCGAGGACCAGGCTCCGCTCTGGACGTTTCCCACGGGTTAGGATTGATGTAAGCCGCGTTCCACGTAACCAGGAATTTTGCTCTGGATGCTTCCCACGGGGTCATAGCCGTGTTCTGCGAGGACCAGGCTCCACTCTGGACGTTTTCCACGGGGTCAGGATTGACATAGGCCGCGTTCCACGTGACCAAGAATTTTGCTCTAGATGCTTCCCACGGGGTCATAGCCGTGTTCTGCGAAGACCAGGCTCCGCTCTGGACGTTTCCCACAGGATCAGGATTGACGTAAGCCGCGTTCCACGTGACCAGGAATTTTGCTCTGGATGCTTCCTATGGGGTCATAGCTATGTTCTGCAAGGACCAGGCTCCGCTCTGGACGTTTCCCACAGGGTCAGGATTGATATAGGCCGCGTTCCACGTAACCAGGAATTTTGCTCTGGATGCTTCCCACAGGGTCATAGCCGTATTCTGCGAGGACCAGGCTCCGCTCTGGATGCTTCCCACGGGGTTATAGCCGTGTTCTGCGAGGACCAGGACCGCTCTGGACATTTCCCACGGGGTCAGGATTGACATAAGCCGCGTTCCACGTGACCAGGAATTTTTGACTCTCGGTTGTTTGTGCATCGTCGAGTCATGGAACTGGGAATTTTTGCCGCAGCTCCGATTTGTTGATGTCGTGTCTTTTGAAATGAGACAGATATTGAGATGATCTCCAGGCTGTCTGTGAACCATTGAAATTTGGCCTTTTCTTCTGATGGAGCCTGGGGAGGGAAGGTGTGATTCCTTCTTCGTTTGCGCCCTTGGATTGTATACAGGGATTGATATGATATCACCTGTAGGGCATAAATTTCATTTTTCTTCATTTTTTTTATTTCTTTCTGCGATGCTTTATCATTTCAGTTTTTATATCGCGAAAGTCACGATTGCCTAATCATTTCGGCTATTTTTTCGCGGTGCCCAATCATTTCGGCTATTTATTTTATTTTTACTCGCTACTTTTTATTGTGAGTTGCCCAATCATTTCGGCTATTTTTCATGCATATATTTTTACTTGCTGCTTTTTATTTGCAAGTTGCCTCATCATTTCGGCTATTTCGTATGCATGTGTGGTTCGCTGGCTTTTCGCTGCAAACTTGAGATTAGACACCGATTTCGGCATCAGCACCGCTACAATGGGATATTGTCAGGAGCGAATCATCATTTGCCTCTGTCGATGTCGAACAAAGGTGGCTTAGCAAACAGGGTTAAGATCCTGTCGACTAAGGCTTTTGACTTCATGAGCCGTAAGGGTCCTATAAAGGTATTTCTCCTTACAAGTCGTGAGGATCTCGTAGGTGAGTTTTCTTCTTAGGAATCGTGAGAACTCCTAAGTGTATAGTCTCTTATAAGTCGTAAGGATCTTACAAGAGTGTTTTCTCCTTATAATTCGAGAGGACTTACAAGGGTTGTTCACTGTGCAAATATCCCTAGTTACGGATGGGACTTTGTTAGGGAAATGTTTATTCGCGCCCGTGGATTGTATACAAGGGTCAGCATTGAGCCGCTTGTAGGGCAGCATTGGAGGTTGTGGTGGCTGCTTAAGAACAGGTTCAGATCCCTGTAGCTTAAGACTTTTGAATCTTATAAGCCGTGAGGATCTCATAAGAGGGTTCTCATTACGAGTCGTGAGGATCTCGCAAGTGTATTTTCTCCTTAGGATCGTGGGGATCCCAAAGTGTGTTGCTCCCTTGTGAGTCGTAAGGATCTCACGCTGGTGGTTTCTCCTCACAAGGTCGAGAGGATCTTGCAAGTGTCTTTTAATGAGATTGCGCCATTTCGGGTTTTCACAAAACTCGCCAGTTGCCCTGCTGTTTTTACTCACGGAGCCCTTTCAGGTTTTCATCCGCGCCCCTTTTGCTTATGGACATACCGTCTTCTTCTCTCTCTTTTTTATTTTTATTTTTTTATATTTTATATATATATATATTTTTTTGTCAGCTTCGGGATGCTGCGGTCCGTAGTAGTTTATCAACGTTTCGGTCAACAGCTAGTTTTAGGACATAGTGGTCCATAGTTAGTTTAAGGACATTTCGGTCCGACGCCAGTTTTAGGACATAGTGGTCCATTGTTAGTATAAGGACGTTTCGGTCCATTGTTAGTTTAAGGACGTTTCGGTCCGTTAACCGGCTACTATTTATAGAGTTTAGGCTTAGGAAGATAGAGAGCAGACATAGGCGTCGGCATCTATCGTTGACCTAGGCCGTGACTCGTCAGGCGTAGTATTTCTTTAGGAAGCGACTATTTATTGGCCTGAAAGGTCTTTCACCATGCATGTCCATGAGTAGATAGGCTCCACCCTGGTAAACTTTATCTATAATATACGGGCCTTCATAGTTCGGCTCGAATTTCCCCCGCTTGGCACGATTGGGGACCATAGGTCTTTTGACCACTAGCACGAGTTCGCCTTGGCGGAATGTTCTCAGCCTAGTCAATCTTTCATATGAGCGTATCATCTTTGCTTTGTAAGCCTCCAGATTTTGTTGCGCCATGAGCCTGGTTTCATCAAGGGCATCGAGCTCCTCAAGCCGGAGGTGAGCATTTTCTTCATCTGTTAGCTCGTAGTGAACCGCCATTCGTAGAGAGGGTAACTCTATCTCGAGGGGGAGTACCGCTTCTGTGCGGAATACCAATGCATACGGCGTTGTGTTTGTAGCCGTTTTGAACGTAGTTCGATACGCCCAAATAGCTTCATGCAGTCTCTCATTCCAGTCCCTCTTATTTCGAGACACCGTCTTTTTCACGATCTTTGTCAAGGTCTTGTTGAAAGCCTCAGGTAGACCGTTAGCTCGGGGATTATAGACCGAAGAGTATCTCCAGTCTATGTTATGCCGTTTTGCGAAGCGGCTGATCTTATGGCTTCTATAGGCCGGCCCGTTATCGGAGATGATCCGTCGCGGAGTTCCAAACCGATAAATGACGTGCGTCTTGAAGAAATGGAGGATATTCTCCGTCTTCACCTCCCACAGCGGTACTGCTTCTGCCCACTTGGAGAAGTAATCAGTTATTGCCAGTATGAACCGATGTCCTCTGGACGATGCTGGTTCGATGGGGCCGATTATGTCAGTTCCCCACATTTCGAACAGCCAACTAGCTACTGTCGAATGTAGTGGATTCGGATGCTGGTGGATAAAGTCCCCATGGATCTGGCATGAGTGGCATTGCTTCGCATACTCAAGGCAATCCTGAATCATCGTGGGCCAATAGTAGCCCATCCTTTTGATCTTCAACTTCATCTTCGGCCCGGCTTGGTGAGAACCGCAAAGTCCGTCGTGAGTTTCTTGGATGACTCTCTTTTCTTCTTCAGGTCCCAGGCATCTTAGCCATAAAGAATCAAATGATCTCTTATACAGGGTATCATTGACGAAAGCAAAAGACAGAGCTCGTTTCATAAGCCGATGTCTTGAGGACGCATCTTCAGGTGTCCGATGGGATTTGTAGTCTATAAAGACTTCCCTCCAATCCATATCCTTTTCCTGGTCTTTTATTTGCAGAGTCGTTTGCTCGGTCGCTCCCTTCTCTTCAGACGACTCCGGAGATATTTTTGCCGGTGCAAGAACCCGACAACTTTGCACAACGATCCTCACGTCATCGAGGTTTTCGTCAGCCAGTTCTTTAGTGAGTTTGGCTAACGCATCCGCTTTGCTATTTTCCGCACGCGGTATGCTTTCCAAGGTGTAGGAAGGGATTTGAGTCAGCAGTTCTGCACTCTCTCGCCGTACTTCACCAACTCTGGCTTGCACGTTTGATAGTCGTCGTTTACTTGACTAACGACCAGTTGGGAGTCTCCGTATATGAGGAGGTTTTCAATTCCCATGTCGATAGCAATCTCAAGACCTGCTATCAAAGCTTCATATTCGGCTTCATTGTTTGTCCTCGGCTCCGTTAAGGAGAAGGCAAAGCGCATTATCCCTCCTTGTGGAGTCACGAAGATGAGGTCTACCCCTGATTATGGGGGTGCTTTGTTTGCGCTTATTCATGGAAGATACTCCATCGAAGTAAAGTTCCCACCGGGTATCATCTCCGTCGATCGTGTCAAACGCATGTTCGTCTGGCAATTCGCAGTTCAAGAGAGATTCGGCAGGTATCGGATGCTCGGCGAGGAAGTCGGCGATGGCCTGGCCTTTCACTGCCTTAAGAGGCCGATAAGTTATCGAGAACTCCATTAAGAGCAGGACCCATTTAGCGAGCCGCCCCGTCAATATGGCCTTTGACATCAAATACTTGAAAGGATCTATCTTTGATACGAGATGGACCTCATGTGCCAATGCATAGTGTCTGAGCTTCGTTATCGCGAAGATCAACACCAGGCAGTGTTTTTCGATGGGGGAATAGTTGCTTTCTTCCCCCAGTAGAACTCGACTCAGATAGTAGAGAGCTCTTTCTTTTCCTTGGTTATTTTCTTATGCCCACAGTGCGCCTAAAGAACCTTCAAGGGCTGTTGTGTACAGGACGAGAGGTTTTCCTTTAATGGGAGTGGCCAGTACTGGGAGATTCTGTAGGTATTGCTTGATTTCCTCCAGTGCGCTTTGGCATTTGTGATCCCAGACGAATGGGGTTCCCTTCTTCATTAAGTGACTGTAGGGGCGGCACTTGCCTGAGAGATTGGCTATAAATCGCCGGATATACGTGAGCCTCCCTTGGAGAGACCGCAGTTGCTTGAGAGTCCTTGGCGGGGGCATTTCCATGATCGCCTTAATCTTCGACGGATCTATCTTGATGCCTCGGTGTCGGACGATGAATCCCAGGAACTCACCTGAGGAAACTCCGAATGCGCATTTGAGAGGGTTCATCTTCAAGTTGTATTGCCGAAGGCGTTGAAATACGATCTTCAGATGCTCTAGATGTTCCTCGTATGATTTGCTTTTAACTACGAGGTCGTCGATATAGCATTCGAGGATTTCATGTATGAGGTCATCCAAAATCTTCGTCATGGCCTTCTGATAGGTGGCACCGGCGTTCTTTAGACCAAAAAGCATCACCTTGTAGCAAAATATGCCCAAAGGGGTCCGAAAAGCAGTATGCTTCTGGTCCTCAGGATGCATCTTTATCTGATTGTATCCTGATGAGCCGTCCATGAAGGAGAAAACTTCGTGAGTGGACGTATTATCTATTATCAGCTAGGTGACCGGTACTGGAAATTCATCTTTCGGGCAAGCCTTATTGAGATCCCGAAAATCCACACATATGCGCACCGTCCCATTTTTCTTCATTACTGGGACAATGTTGGCGATCCAGTCAGGATACTGAACCTCTTGGATGAAGCCAGAGTCGATTAGCTTCTTGACCTCGGCATTGATGCTCATCTCAAGCTCGAGCCGCATTCTTCTCGGTGCTTGTTTAATCGGCTTGACGTCCGGGGATATTGCCAATTTGTGTACAACAATCTCTGGCTCTAGTCCTGGCATCTCAGAATAGTTCCATGCGAAACAATCTTTATGCTGCATGAGCACGTCTTTAAGCGTAGCCACCCTTTCTTCAGACAACAGCTCACTGACAAACGTCGGCCGCGGGTCACTTGCTGTCCCCAAATCAATTTTCTTGAGGTTATCTGCAGTAGTATGTATTCCATCTTCCAGCTCTTTTGGCACCGGTGGAAACTCTGAGATTACCTCGTCATCATCGTTTTCGAAGCACCAGGGGAGGTCATTTATATTCTCGGGTTCTTCTTCTGACCACGTTATCATATGAAAAGTGCGAGATCGCTTCCAAGACCGATGTTTATCTGGTTCTGCTCTCGTGGTCTTCGGTTCATGCTTCAGCGGCGGAGTTATTCTCCAATTGCTGGATAGAGCTCTTTCTGGTTCAGGGTTAGCATCTTCCCACAGAGCATCTCCTTCTCCATCAAAGTCATGTATGACGTAGCAGTCGTGGAACAGCTCCCGTTTCTTGGATTGAACATATCCAAGCCCGATCGTTTCCATTCTCCCATTGGGCAACTTTCGTTGAGTTCCGGGAACATTCCAGATCCTGTTATAGAACCGTGCTTGTCGAGCAGTTTGCTTAAGGGGTACACCTTGGCGTCTCAAGAGTCTCTTTAGTCCGTCTGTGTAATATCTGGGCAAACGGATGGGCTGGAGCCTGTCAAGTGTAGAATCCATGCCATGCCAAATTTCTTTCTCCACTTTGGTTTCTCCGGATCGGTAGAATAGGATCGCCTTTTCACTTTTTCGCCTGGGAGGGACATAGAATATCTGCAGTTTTTGCACACTATAGGTATCAAGCGCGTCTAGCTCTTTATGATGCTTTGGCGGAACCATGGCAACTTGCAAACTTTGATCTTCATCAGCGAAGGCTTGTACTGATGGCCGAGCAGAGAATACGGTATTGACCTCATCTTCCGAGTCGCTGCCGAAGATCAACATAGGAGTGGACGGTCCTGGCTTGTTGCGTTGGGGCGGCCCTGGATAAACTATCTCTTCTTCCTCCTCGGTATCACTCCCGAAGACCGGAATAGTGGTGATAGCTTTGTTGTTCGGTTTGTGACATCTTTCCGTGTCCTCAAAATCTGGTAAGAAGTATTTTGCATCCTCGTACTTTCGGACTTCGTTCACGGAGAATAGGTTCAACTCCCCTGTTACGGTATACTCGAGACCATCCTTGAAATACTTCAGACACTGATGCTGTGTAGAAGGGATGATGTTGTACTCGTGTAACCAAGGCTGACCGAGCAAAGCGTTATAGCAGGTCTTAGCGTCAATGACGTGGAACTTGATGTCCGTGACTAGCAGCCCAAAGCGTAGCATCAATATCACAGACCCGGGCATCCGTGATGACTGGGAGTCAAACCCGGAGATGGTGATTTTATCGCGAGCGAGGTGTTGAACGCTCATGAAGATTTCCTTCAACACTCTCACGTTGAGGAGATTGACGGAAGACCCATTGTCAACAAGGATATTGTTGGAGATAGTGCCCTCAAAGTCAATTATTGGGTCGCAGGTACGTGATTGCAATGATTGAGGCATGACCTATACCGATATGACAGTCTTGCTCGAGATGATAGTATGCTATCTGGTTTGTCTTTATCATCGTATACATGCTTTAGTTCACCATTGCATGATGATAGAGCCCATAGGATTCTTGCTTGACTACCAGCAGTATGATGGCGATCATATACGTGGGAGCTGAGGTCTGTAAGCACATCCTTAATGTGTCCCTAGTCATGGGAGTTTTGAGACAGGGCATCGATACTCCAGAGTAGACTAGTGTATACAGTCGATATCATCGTATACATGCTTTAGTTCACCATTGCATGATGATAGAGCCCATAGGATTCTTGCTTGACTACCAGCAGTATGATGGCGATCATATACGTAGGAGCTGAGGTCTGTAAGCACATCCTTAATGTGTCCCTAGTCATGGGAGTTTCGAGACAGGGCATCGATACTCCAGAGTAGACTAGTGTATACAGTCGAGACCCCGACGAGGGGCGGTGGCCGGTCTCACAAGCCACTGGTGTCAGTTGGATCATCTAAGATGTATACAGGTGCTCATTGGGTTATGAGTACACCGGACAGGACTCGCCGGGAACATGCTAGTTGGTATTATACATATCGTCAGATAGCAGTTCCCTGGTGGCATATGTATAGGTTAGTTTGTCGACCTGAGATCGTCATTTGTCTCGTGTGAGTTCCCACTGTGCTTTGATTCCTACCCTACCACGCTCAAAGGAGTTGTGCAAACAGGTATTTTTTGGGTACAGTCCCGAGCCACATGGAGGCAGTGAGCGGATCGTCGGGGATTCGTCTCTCCCGGTATTGGGGGTTGATGTCGCGCAGTGCACGGGTGGCCATCACTTGAAATCCTTGGCCAAGGTAGTGGAGAATTACTGATTTGGATCAGTAGTTTCTCAGATGGTGATGGGCTTCATGCCGACACGATTTATCGCGTTATTAGGGGTCTGACTTTATCCACCCCCTAGACTCGATATGCGATACTCTTTAGACGAACAGACCGGACTGTATATACATTGTCACTGTTAGACTCAGTAGGGTTTATAGATGAGTTCGCTCATCAGTTTCCCTTCCAATCAATACATAGGCAAACCGTTACGTACAGCTTGTACCTCTGACGTGCTAGAGGTTATACCCAGTGCCAGTGTGTTGATGAGTCATTAGAGTCCCCCACAGACACTTTCCCAAGTTCGGGCGAAACGTTGTAGAGGCCATATGGGTTTATGGCAAGGTTCGGAAAATGCACGTGCGTTTTCGCACGTGTCCATTTTCGGGCAGATAATACTGGTAGGCTTTGGTTTAAGCCGGAACCCAGTATTATACTGTGTAGAGATAATATCTTTGTCTCAGTTGCATTTGTATTCGGTCGAAATACAAATGCGGGTATGTTTATACCGATACGGGGTTATCCTGAAATTCGTTTCAGGATCACTTTTGGAAGTTGCCAGTTTCCAGTTTTCTATCGCCCGTCTTTAACATTCGGTTAAAGACGGATTTATCTTTTCTTCTTGAGGGTGAGTAATGTGGTGAGTCATGCTTCTAGAAGCTTCTAGATGGTGACTAGGATGATGAGGTGGCATGTGACTCATTTGTTCATTAATGGTGTATTAATTAGATGATGACTATGTGTTGTGATTCATTGTTTTCATTCATTAAGTTCACACTAGATGTTTCATGACTCATTGTTTCTTTAGTGCTTATAGTCACCTTCCCCTCTCCTACACTCACCCCCCCTCTCTCTTTATATGGCCGGCCACCCCTTGGTGGGAAATAGAGTTGTTCATTTGAGAAAAGATTAAGGTTTATGGTTCATGGAAATTGATATATTTTCATAGCTCATTTTCATTCGATCCAAAATGCAACTTCATTAACCGTTCGTCCATAGCCTTGGACGTAACGAGACAAAATGTTCTACTCATTCTCTACTTCATCTTGATCGTCTCTTTTAGCAAACTTGACTATCGAGTTTCCTCGGTTCAGAGGCGGGAGCCCGTTTAAAGATCCGTCGACGTGGTGCCACCTGGACGAGAAGACCGGAGATTCAGGAGATCCGAGTAGCCGCAACAAGCGTGGGATGATGGTTGAAGACCGAGGGACTCGGATCGTTCGGTATAACACTTCTACCCACTTTGTAGTTTGATAGTTTAGCTTTAATGGCAGATCCGGGTTACGGTACACGGTAGCGCCAGTTTGTAAAAAGTTTTTGTTCCGCATTTGGCGTCTGTTAGACTGCCGGGGTGCTACCATGGACTAACAGTGGTATCAGAGCCTCACCATTAAGTTATACTAACTTGTGCTAACACGTTTAAAATATCGATCGAACGGAATTTCGAAAAACACATTTTTCAGCACTAAAGTTTCTGTCGATTTTTAAAAGGGCCTAAAAATAATTTTGCATATCACAGAAAAGCGTGCAGGGTTTTCTAAGAATTATGGGAAAATTTGGGCACGTGATCCCACTTTATCACCGCGGATCCGCGGTCAAACCTAGGGTTTGACCGCGGAACCGCGGCGCAACAGTGGGAACAGTGCTTCAAATTTTTCCAGAGAGCTTCTTTGTGGAAATTGTGGGTTTTGGAATAGTTCTTTTGGGCCCAGATTTTGTTACTGTACAGCAGATGTACGTGGGGCCCACTTCGGGAAATTTAGTCGATCAAAATTTTAAACTTGTTAGTATACAATATTTACATTATATCTCCGACCGGGAATGTCATTTGATCGGTAAACCGCGTCTGATTGCTATAGTTCTTTTAGACGGGTTTGCGAACGTGACATTCACGTTGATGTTCTGTATTGTGCTGTATTGTTGCGGATATGTCGTGGTGGATAGCAGGGTGCAATGATAGTGCAGTTTGGATTTATTTGTACATTTGATATTGCGGGGCGAGTGTCCAACATGTGGACTGCCGTCACTGCCTGTTTGTATAATATTCTTTTGGGGCACGACCGGGTTGAGGTCGATGTACCCGTTGTACATATTTTTATTTCTGTACTAGGTTTTATCCCGTGAAGGAGTGCACGGATAGCCGGGTTCTGAAGGGCAACGAGTTCGTATCTCATGGCTTTGAGAGGCAGAGGGACCTCACTCTAGAATTAGCAGACTATTCGCCGCACTCGTAGGGGGTACAGGTTGACCCAAGGAGGGGTGCTCAATTTACCGAATTCCGTGAAGTGCCGGGTGTTCCATTCACTATGCTGTGGGGACCACCTCGCTTCAGGTTTTGGCGGGTAACTTGCTGCACTCGTAGGGGTCTAGGTTTCATTGCACAGGCTATCCACACGACCAGGGGAACGTCGGGTTTCAGTAGCGGCTCTGTGAAACCCGGGGATTCCAGATTATCTGTATTGTTCTGTGATACTTATTACTTTTCTGTAATGTTGCATATTATCACGCCTGGAGCGATTATTGTATATTGGTATATATACTATTAGATCTTCGTCGCCGAAGGTGATATCGGCTGTGTGCACTTCTTCCAGCTCGTCCTTCATCTTTTTTCGGCGAGGAAAGCTTGAAATTGCTCTGGCTCTTGTAGTGCCTTGATCAATGAATCTCTTGCCTCTTTGGATAGCAAAAGGGCATCGAGAATGCTGAGCTGTGAGGGTATCTTCCTCAGGTGTGCCAGAACGTTGTAATCCACCTTATTTTTCTTTGGCGGGTCCTTGGCTGTCTGCTCTTTGACGGCTTGGTCATCAAAGATGATATCCTCAGGGACCTTTTCTTTCCCTTATCTCTTCTATTTGACCCGGTGTTCGAGGGCCCAAGATTCTTTTCGGGCAGCGTACGATTGCGCAGCTGAATGTTCTCACAGGTCTTCGGTTCTTCCTCTTTTCCTGAGGTAGACTCTTTAAAGAGAGGGCTAAGAGTCATTTCTTCGTCAGAGTCGCTCCCGAAGGTGAGAACTTGCGGTCCCCTATCGTCGACCATGTGACAGTTGCCGGCGGTTCTTTTGCGCTCCTCGGTCGTATTTCTTTGCTCCTTACGAGTTTTGCGTTTCATTCGCTTGAAATGTTGTTGGTGGGTAACATATCCCTGCCACCATCTTTTAAAGGCGTTGCACTCTTCAGTGGGGTACGCAATCTTTCGATGATATAAGCAGTAGCTAGGATGTGTTTCCGCTTCACCAAGAGCGTTCGCTTCGGAAGATGGCAGCTTCATTCCCATCGATATGGCTTTGGCGAACCTCTTCCTCGTCTTGAACCTGCTTTTATCTGCGGCGGACGTACTTCGATCTGGCAGGAGTGTTTCAACCCTTTCGTCCAGTCGCCGGCATTTGGCCTTTTCAAATATAGCCATCTCACGCTCTCGAGCAGCTTTGCTTTTAAGAAGAGCCTCGTCCAGGAATGCATCAATCATTTCGTCTGATGGCCCTAGAAGTTCCGGCTCAGGATTTGCCCCCAGTTTCTCTGTATAAGGAGCTTCTTCATCGTCTATCGACGAGTGAGAGATCACATGGCAACTTGCCACATAATCTTCAGATTCGTTTGACGAGTCTTCTCCATTGTCATCATCTCCGTCCTCAAGGACGTAGTTGAGAAATTCTTGGAGTGTGACTGGGGTTCGCGCCTTCTGGTTATATTCTTCCAGCGCGTCAATCTGTTTCTGCAGGTCCGTGCGCTTTTCACCAGGCTTCACCGGCTTTCTGGTCTTCTTCTTCTTCTTCGAAGACTTTGACGGATGGGTGTGAGTGCTTTGGCTATCACCACTAATCTTTGGAGTTGGGCGCGGCTTCAGCATTCCCTCGATGATCTCGGTTTCCAGTGGATTCTTCTACCTGATCGCCGGGCATGTGTGGAGATCCTTCAGCATTCTTTTTGTTTTGGTTGAAAGAGCGACCTCCCATAGAGCTTCTTCTACAAAAGAACACGATGCCACCGGTGTGTCCATCTTCTTGGGAGCGTGTGGCTGTGGTGGGTTCACCTTCCAATTCTAGGACAGCGCAAACTTGCCTTGTTGGTATTGGTCCTCGATCCATCCCTTAAAGACGAAGCACTCTTCAATTGGATGACTTACCGTTTGATGGTAGGGGCAATAATTGGGACTATTAGCCTCACCGAGTTGCAACGGTCATTTTGGACTCGGCAGATTGATGAGCCTGTTTCGCACCACTAGCTCGAACAATCTCTTCGTTTTGTCCCGGGGAAACGAATAAGGGCGCTTCATTTTCTCATTATAGTATCGACGTCTTTCCTCTAGGCGATCCGTTAATTTTGGACCACTGGGCTGCTGTTGAGTATTCGCAACGAATGTCGCCTTCCCTTTACCCTTTTGTTTCGCGGCTCCGGCTTTGAAGGAGACGGTCTACGACCCATCTGGTCCATTTGGGCCAGTTTGTCGATCAAAGCCTGGAACGTGGTCGGCTTGAAGAATATCCTGAATTGGGAAATAGTTGCTTGAGGGTCAAGAGTGCCCATGAACATGCCCACCGCCGGCGCTCTTTCAATGTGCTGCTCACATTTCGACCACAAATTCCGCCATCGTATTGCATACTGCACCCACGTTTCACCCGGCTTCACCTTGGCGTTAATTAATGCGGTAATCTGGGTACGCTCGCTAGCGCTCGCGAATCTCTGCGTAAACAGCAGTTCCATCTTCGGAAATGTCTTGACAGAGTCGTTTGGAAGTTCAGAATACCACTCGAATGCCGTCTTCAAAAATTTCTGCGCAAAAGAGCCCAAGGTATCAAATGGCAGTGATACGCTTATGAAAATGCGAACCGGTATTTTCCGGGCTGTTTTTTTGACAAACTCCCGAATGACAAATAACTAAATTCTGATGGTATCGAAAGCGTCTCGAAAAACCCTTTGATTTAATATATTATGGGCTTCATAATTCATCCGGGATCAAAAGTTATGAGCAAATATGCTATGCATTGTTCCCTGATTAAAAATCAGGAATTACCTCAATAAGGTATCACGTGCTCACACGTGATCAATGGTCACGTATTGACACCTGATAGTTAAAATAGAAATAAGAAACAAACGGCTGAAGAAGGACCCAATTGGGGGTCACGTGCTCACACGTGACCATTGGTCACGTGTTGACACGTGATAGTTAAAACAGAAATAAAAACAAATGGCTGAAGGAAATACCTCAATGAGGTATCACGTGCTCACACGTGACCAATGGTCACGTGTTGACACGTGATGGTTAAAACTGAAGCGTAAATAAACGCTGAGAAAAGGACTCAATTGGAGGTCACGTGCTCACACGTGACCAAGCGTCACGTGTCAGCACGTGATTGGCTTCGAAAGCCTTATAGTTTAATAGAATTAAATTCTAAAGGCTTCTCAATCTTTCCAAATGGAAAAGGATTATAGGGACCGTTGGATTAAAGATCCAAGGGTGATTAAAAATCACCAATTTATGGAAAAAAATCTTAGACAAGGAAAGATTTCTCCTAAATCTCACCGAAAATAACAAACAGAATATTTTTGGATTTAAAATCCAACGGTGAATAAAATTCATTGTATGATCTAAAGGATCATATTAATTATGAAAACAAACAAAATCTTTCAATGAAAGATTTGCTAAACAAATTGATTATTTTCCTCCTCCTATAAATAGGAGCCAAGAGAAGAAAAAGAAAAAAGAAGAGATTTTGGAAAAAAAAAGCTTTGGAATCTTGAAAACTTCAGAGAGAAAAGAAAGGAGAATTTAATTCTCTACAAAGAAAAACCCTAGGTGAGAAAAGAAAGGGAATCAAAACTTCAAAAAGAGAATTTAATTCTCAAAAAATCTAAGAGTTTAACTCTTTTTGCACAAAAGAACTTAGTTCTTCCTCTGGTTGAAGATCTACACAGAGCACATCTCCCCATAAGTTGAGAATTTAATTCTCATCGGGTTGAGATCCTGCCATGCAGATCTAAAACTTAGTGGGGGAATTGAGTTTAGAGAATTTAATTCTCCCAAAACAAAATTAGGGTTTAATCCTATATGAGAATTTAATTCTCCCCAAACTCACAGGAATTTAATTCCTTCATGATGAACCTAGGGTTTAACCCTAATTGAGAATTTAATTCTCCCAAACCTATAGGAATTTAATTCCGCCAAGACAGAACTAGGGTTTCACCCTATACAAGAATTTAATTCTTTTACATATATGGGAATTCAATTCCTTTAAAAGAAATTAGGGTTTAACCCTACATAAGAATTTGATTCTTAATCCTACAGAGAATTTAATTCTCAAAATAAAATGAAGAGACTTAAAAGATCTCCATGCATGCAAAGGACTAAAGTCACGTGTCCCCACGTGACCCCTGAAAAGATCCCCTAAAATGAGAAGGAAAAAGTTCTGAGGCAATGCCTCACGTGCTCCCACGTGATCTCCAAAACACAGAAAGAAAAAGCAAAGAAAATCTAAGCTTTGGGCGCTCTCACGTGTTATCACGTGACCCCTCAGCAAGTGCTTTAACAAGTGACGCACAGATCTCCATCACGTGCCGACACGTGATGCCCAAAAATATAAAAAGTGTTTAACACTTAATTGCAGAACAAAGTGAGGAGATCTGGCCCCACCTTTGGGCGCCCTCACGTGTCCCCACGTGACCCCCTTTTCTTTAGTGTTTAAACACTAATTCGAGAGCTTTATTTCCAGTGTTTAACACTGTTATCTTTTAGTGTTTAACACTAATTTAAGAGTTCTGTCTCCAAAGCTTAACACTGTTGTTCTTTAGTGTTTAACACTACTTTTAGCCAAATTGGCTAATTTTCCAGAGGCAAAAGTCCCTCCTCCAAATGAATCTCAAAATTGAGGAAATCAAAGATGAAAATGTTTAGCATTGCTAAATAATGTAGGCTTGAACCCAGACAAATGTCTAATGGTCCAACAAAGGGCCAACACTTCAGATCTAATTGGACTTAGCCCAAATTGGCCATAAGTCCTCAATTCAGATTTAACTGAGCCCATGTGCTCATAATTCTAATTAATTGATCTTAGTTCCAAATTGGACTACTGATCACTTAATCCACTTTGGTTCAAGGGTACATCTCTTCACCCCTCTGATATTTGTCGTTGTAATCCTTCAACGTCTTCAGAGAGGTGACGGGTCCCGACAACGACACATTTCATAGACTATGACGTCTTTAAACTGGACTGTGGGGTCCTTAAGCCCATGGACTATGCTGTCCTTAACTTTGACTGTGAGGTCTTTAGACTCACGGACTATGATGTCCTTAACCTTGACTGTGAGGTTTTAAACTCACGGACTATGATGTCCTTAACCTTGACTATGATATCTTTAAACTCACGGACTATGATGTCCTTAACCTTGGACCACTATGTCCTTAAACTGGTATTGGACCACTATGTCCTTAAACTGGCAATTGACCGCAAAGTCCCTAAACAGAACAATAGAGCCCAAATGCTCTTTTGTTGGATCTAAATGATCCCGTTATGTAGATCTCAGTCTAAAATTAGACTAACGTATCCTTAACAAATGGTTAAGTTGACCTTAGTTAAAATTAGACTAACGTGTCCTTAATAAACTGTTAAGTTGATTTTAGTCTAAAATTAGACTAACGTATCCTTAATAAACGTTTAAGTTGATCTTAGTCTTCAATGAGACTAACGTATCCTTAAAACCAACCCCCAAACCCAAATCTAAGAAAATACGGATTTGGACTAATCCACACTCTACGGGTGACAACATAAATTAGTCTCCGTATACAATCCACGGGCAACCAGAAACAAAACAAACACCCACGACACGAAGTGACCATCTGGAGAAGGAGAAAATGGTTACCGCGACGCGGTAGCGTAATTAACTGCAGGGGCTTACGCCTGCAGGGAAGAGCGTCCCCACAATCAAAAACCCTTCAAATGAGGGGGAATCTGACGAAGTCTGCTACATCGGTCGCATCCGTTTAAACCTTCGATACATGGTGTCATAAATCAACTTGGCATCTTCGGAGAGGTGGACGGATAGCACCAATTGGCATCTGCCCCGAAATTCAGGCGAGACGTACATTGCGTCTTCGCCGCGTCTTTCGGAGGGGAACAGATTCTGGCACGCCCGGTGGGACCTTTTCCTCTTTCCACTCCACACTTCGTGTATTATATTCGCGAACCAATCGCGGTTTGCTAATGGTTGCCCTTGGGTTTCAAGGTACTAAGATTTGGCGTTTTGCTTGGTGCAGAAAGCAAAGGATCAATGGCGTTCATCTGCTCAAAGTGTTCCACATGCAACTACAACCCACGTCCTGGCTCAACTGGGGATATATCTTATGGGCCCCAGGCGGCTTCCCTGTTCACAGTGTCGGTGGAATAGGTCACTCAAGCCACCACAGGATTGTTTTTCGGGACCATGCTCCCGCGAATGAGCTTCAACGCTCCTATGCCAGCACCGGAAGCTCCCAAGAAGTCGTTCTTCAATCGGCTTGCTACTACCACGGCCCCTCTCAACGGGTCGTCCAGCTCCAACTCCTCGGTCTTCGCCAGACTGAGCCTGAACTCCGATGGGTCTGCCAAGAAGCCCATGACACCTGAAGTGGCCATCCCAAAGAAGATAGCCATCTCTATTCCTGAAGTCGTCAAGGTGGCTTCTCCTGCCAAAGAGTCGGTCTTTACAAGGCTGACTATTCCGGCTCCCGTTCCTACTCGAAGGTCTGTCTTTGACAGATTGGATACCGCTACTCAAAAGACATCAGTCTTCAAGAGGCTGGCACCAGCGGCGCCTTATCTGGACAGGGGGCAAGACAAAGCCATCCCCATCGCCGAACTAACCCCAACAGTTCGACACGCTCGACGTCACCACTGGCGCCGAGTAAGGAAGGCCGGGGGCAACTCCCCTTCTGGGCTAACTCCACCAGCTCCGATGGTGGAAATTAATGCTGCTGTTCCAACCGAGAACAGCTTCGAGCTGCTGAACAAGGTGCGCAGGAACTCTCCTATCGCCGTACTGAAAAGATCTCCTCCATCCGTGGAGAATGTTGCGGAAGCAAAGCCAGAACAGTCCCCTCAGTGGCTGTCCTCCAGAATCTATAAAGTCTGGCGGCAGGTTCGGGACTCAGTAATTGATCAAGATCACCCTAGCCAACAGAAAAAGGCGATGGTTCAACAAGAACAGAACCATCCTGCCAAATCACAAAAAGCTGTCTGGGTGCCCGCTGCGACGCCCCCCTCGACTTCAACTGCTCAAAAGAAAAGGAGGCCGGAGAAAGCCCCTGTGGCTGCGGCAGACCGCAAAGGCATTGAGCCCAAACGCCCCAAGTCTGGGGCCATGATGGTACATACTGTCTACATGGCTTCCGGAAAAGAAGAAAGCCGCACTTCGACGGGCCACCGACCGCTCACCCGATCAATAACAAGGGCTCAAGAACAACAACAGCAGAAGCTTCAGGAGATGCTGACTGCAATGGCTGTGCTCACCGGACCAAAAGAAAGCCCGAAGGCGTCATCAGAGCAGCGTCATGAACAAGAAACCGATGCTGACTTCCTTCGCAGAGTCCTCGAAAAGAAGGACAGAGAATCCGTAGAACAAGCGACTAATATAAAGCGAATGACACTTCTCTTTCAAGACATGGTCGGGATGATGTTACAGCCGGAACCTCCAGCTGAGGACCCTCCGATCATTATTGAAGACGACAGAAGGGAGACATCGAACCATCATCCGACTCTTTCAGCAGCCAAGGAGGAAACCATCTCAAAAGCCATGCTTGATGATTATATTGCTCAGCAAATACGAGCTCACCGAGCGAACGAAACGGCCGGCCAAGTTGTTAAAACTCGGCGACCATATCCGGGCTGGTATGACCAAATAAGTTACCCACCGGGATATACGATCCTCAAATTCCATGTGTACAAGGGGACAGGCAATCCCCATCAACATGTCGCTCAGTTCAGGGCTCTTTGCGGCAATACTGGAGGTGATGATAAACTTCTACTTCGCCAGTTCGTCGGTAGTTTAGCAGACACAGCTTTTGAATGGTACTCGGAGCTTCCCGACGACTCCGTCAAAACGTTTACAGAAATGGAGTTGCTATTCACTCAACGGTTCGCAAGCACCCGCGAACGCACCCCGATCACGACATTGATCAACGCCAGAGTGAAGCCGGGAGAGAAGTAGGTGCAATATGCAATCCGGTGGCGGAACCTATGGTCAAGATGTGAACAACGCATAGAAGAAGCTCCTGCCGTGGGTATGTTCATGGGTACTCTCGACCCTCAAGTGACTATCTCCCAATTCATGATGTTCTTCAAGCCGACCACCTTCCAGGCCTTGATTGACAAGCTGGCCTAAATGGACCAGATGGGCCATAGGCCTTCCTCTTCAAAGACAGAGCCTTGGAATGAAAAGGGCAAAGGGAAAGCAACCTTCGTTGCCAATACTCAGCAACGGCCGAGCAACTTAAAGCCGGTTGTTCGCCAAAATAACGTGCGTCCACACCCATCCTTCAAGGAGAGACTGGGACGTCCTTACTCGTTTCCCCAGGATAAAATGAGGAAACTGTTCGAGCTGGCAGTGCGCAACAAATTCATCAATCTGCCGGATCCAAAATGTCCGTTGCAGCCAGGCGATGTCAACAATCCTAATTACTGCCCTTACCACCAAGCAGTAAGCCATCCAATCGAAAATTGTTTCGTCTTCAAAGGCTGGATGGAGGACCAATACCAACAAGGCAAGTTCGCATTATCCGAAAACTGGAAGGTGAACCCACCACAACCTCACGCCCCTAAAAAGGTGGACATGCCGGGGGCATCGTGCTCATTCATAAGGGAAGCCCTATGGGAGGACGTTCTTTCAGCCAAGACGAAAAGAATGCTGAAGAATCTCCAAACATGCCCGACGATCAGGTGGAAAAATCCACTGGAACCCGAGATCATCGAGGGAATGCTGAAATTGCACCCAACTCCAAAAACTGGTGGTGATGGTCAGAGCGCTCACACCCAGCCGTCAAAATCTTCGAAGAAGAAGAAGAAGTCCAAAAAGCCCGTGAAGCCCGGTGACAAGCGCACGGACCTGCAAAAACAGATTGACGCGTTGGAGGAATATAATCAGAAGGCGCGGACCCCAGTCACACTCCAAGAATTTCTCACCCACGTCCTTGTGGACAAAGATGATGACAATGGAGAAGACTCGTCAGATGAGTCTGAGGATTATGTGGCAAGCTGTCATGTGATCTCTCACTCGTTAATAAACGGTGAAGAAGCTTTGGATGCAGAAAAACCAGGGGCAAATCCTGATCCTGAACTTCTAGGACCATCAGACGAGATGATTGATGCATTCCTAAACGAAGCCCGTCAGAAAAGCAAAGCCAATCGAGAGCGTGAACTGGCTATATTTGAAAGTGCCAAATGCCGACGACTGGAGGAGAAGGTCGAGACATCCCGACTGGAGCAAAGCATCCCTATCGCCAGCAAAAGCAAGCTTAAAGTAAGGAATCAATTCACTAGGGCCCTGGCAATAGGAATGAAGTTGCCCTCTCTCAAAGGAAATTCCCTTGGAAATATACGTCTTGATGAAGCGGACATACATCCTAACTTCTGCTTATACCATCAGAGGATTGCACACCCCACCGAGGAGTGCATAGCCTTTAAAAACTGGTGGCAGGGATATGTTTCCCATCGATAACACGTTCAACGAGTGAAGCGCAAGGCTCGTCGGGAAAAGGAAAACACGACAAATGAGCGTGAAAGAGCTGCTGGCAACTGTCGCATAGCCGACACCAAGGGATCACAAGTTATCACCTTCGGAAGCGACTCTAATGAAGAAATCGCCCTCAGCCCTCTCTTCAAAGAATCCACCTCCGGCATAAAACATGCGAAGATTTGCGGCAAAATCTAGCTGCGTAATCGTACGTTGACAAATGACCGAAACGTCGTTAAACTACTACCAACCCGCGGCATCCCCAGACTGACATGGTAAAAAAAAAAGAAAAAGAAAAAAAGGGTACGTCCACAAGCAAGAGGGCCACAGATGAAAACCCGAAATGGCTCCGTGAGTAAAAACAGCAGGACTACCGACGATGTTTGTGAAAACCTGAAAGGGCGCAGACTCGTAAAAAAAAAGTGGTAAAAAAACAAAAAAAAGGGTACGTCCACAAGCAAGAGGGGCACGGATGAAAACCCGAAAGGGCTCTGTGAGTAAAAACAGCAGGACTACCGACGATGTTTATGAAAGCCCGAAAAGACGCAGACTCGTAAAAGAAAAAGTGGTAAAAAAAAAGGGTACGTCCACAAGCGAGATGGGCACGGATGAAAACCCGAAAGGGCTCCGTGAGTAAAAACAGCAGGACTACCGACGATGTTTATGAAAACCCGAAAGGGCGCAGACTCGTAAAAAAAAAGGTACGTCCAGAAGCGAGATGGGCACGGATGAAAACCCGAAAGGGCTCCGTAAGTAAAAACAGCAGGACTACCGACGATGTTTGTGAAAACCCGAAAGGGCGCAGACTCGTAATTAAAAAAAAAGGTACGTTCACAAGCGAGATGGGCACGGATGAAAACTCGAAAGGGCTCCGTGAGTAAAAACAGCAGGGCTACCGGCGAGTGTTTGTGAAAACCCGAAAAGGCGCAACCTCGTTAAAAGACACTTGCAAGGTCCTCTCGACTTTGTAAGGAGAAACCATCTGCGTGAGATCCTTACGACTCACAAGGGAGCAACACACTTAGGGATCCCCACGATTCCTAAGGAGAAATTACACTTGCGAGATCCTCACGACTCGTAAGGAGAACCCTCTTATGAGACCCTCATGGCTCATAAGATTTAAAAGCCTTAAGTTACAGGGACCTGAACCTGTTCTTAAGCACCCCCCCCACAACCTCCAATACTGTCCTACAAGCAGTTCAGTATTGACCCTTGTATACAATCCACGGGCACAAATGAACATTTCCCTAACAGAGTCCCACCAGCGACTAGGGATATACTCACACGGTGAACAACACTTGTAAGTCCTCTCGACTTATAAGGAGAAAACACTCTTGTAAGATCCTTATGACTTATAAGAGAACACACACTGAGAAATCCTCACGATTCCTAAGGAGAAAACGCACCTACGAGATCCTCACGACTCGTAGGGAGAAACACCTTTATGAGACCCTTACGGCTCATGAAGTCAGAAGCCTTAGTCGACGGGATCCTAACCCTGTTTTCTAAGCCACCTTTGATCGACATCGTCAGAGGCAAATGATGATTCGCTCCTGGCGATATCCCAGTTGTAGCGATGCCGATGCCTAAATCGGTATCAAATTCCAAATCCTTTTATGGCAAATGATGATTCGCTCCTGGCAATATTCCAGTTGTAGCGATATTGATGCTGAGATTGGCACCAGATTCCAAGTTCCACACTCGCGATAAAAAATCAGCGAGCCAAAAATGCATATGAAATAGCCGAAATGATAGGGCAACTTGCAACAAAATCAACAAGTAAAAATGTATGCATACAAAAACAGCCGAAATGATTGGGCAACTCGCAATAAAAAGCAGCGAGTAAATAAAACAAATAGCCGAAATGATTGGGCACCGCGAAAAATAGCCGAAATGATTGGACAATCGCGATTTTCGCGATGTAAAAAGCTGAAATGATAGAGCATCGCAGAAAGAATAAAAAAAAAGATGAATGAAAGAATGAAACTTTTTTCCCTACAGGTGAGATCACATTGATCCCTGTATACAATCCAGGGGCACAAACAAAGAGGGAACCATACCTTCCCAACAAGCTCCATCAGAAAGCGAAGTCAAATCTCGACGGTTCATAGACAATGTAGAGACAATCTCGACATTTGTCGCAATATTGCAGACACAATATCAACAAATGAAGCAAAGGAAGACCCCTAGCTTCAGGGTCTCGACGTCAACATCGACAACTTAGGGATCACCAACGGCGTTTCTCCTCACTCCAACTAGATGTAGACGTGACGTCAACAATCGACCTTAGAGTCGCAACGAAACGGAACCATGGCAAAGTCCCTAGTTCTAAATCTCAATGGCCACATCTGCAGCCTGGAGACCAACAGTGGTGGGCCTCCTCATTCCAGCATGACACAGAGGTTACACCATCAAACGGAGCGACGGCAAAATTCCAGCCCCACCTCAGTGTTCGTCTCGATACAGCAGACGCAACGCCAAAGCAAACGAAGCGAAGGCCGAATTCCTAGCTTCAGGGTCTTGACGGTAACTCATATAAAACCTAAAAGACTACCGGAGATCATCCCGCATGGAGTGGTCACCACCTCGACGTTTGTCTCGATACAGCAGACGCAACGCCAAAGCAAACGAAGCAAGGGCAATATTCCTAGCTTCAAGGTCTGGAAGGCAACTCATATAAAACCTGACAGACTATCGGAGATCATCCCACAGCAGCGCGGAGTGGTCACCACCTCGACATTCGTCTCGTTACAGCAGACGCGATGCCAGCAAACGAAGCAAAGGCCAAATTCCTAGCTTCAGGGTCTTGACGGTAACTCATATAAAACCTGAAAGACTATCGGAGATCATCCCACACTAGCGCGGAGTGGTCACCACCTCGACGTTCGTCTCGATACAGCAGACGAGATGTCACCCCAGCGTTCTTCCTCCAGTAGGATTCAGACGCGACAATCAAACAACGGAGCCACAGCAAAATCCCTAGTTCCAAACCTCGACGGTTCACCAGCAACCTAGAGACAACCGCGACATTCGTCTCGATACAGCAGACGCAATGCCAGCAAACGAAGCAAAGGCTAAATTCCTAGCTTCAGGGTCTTGACGGCAACTCATATAAAACCTGAAAGACTATCGGAGATCATCCCACATTAGCACGGAGTGGTCACCACCTCGACGTTCGTCTCGATACAGCAGACGAGATGTCACCCCAGCGTTCTTCCTCCAGCAGGGTTCAGACGCGACAATCAAACAACGGAGCCACGGCAAAATCCCTAGTTCCAAATCTCGACGGTTCACCAACAACCTAGAGACAACTGCGACACTCGTCTCGATACAGCAGACGCAATGCTGCCAAACGAAGCAAAGACCAAATTCCTAGCTTCAGGGTCTTGATAGTAACTCATATAAAACCTGAAAGACAATCGGAGATCATCCCATATGGAGTGGTCATCACCTCGACATTCATCTCGATACAATAGACGAGATGTCACCACAGCGTTCTTCCTCCAACAGGATCCGGACATGCCAAAGCAAACGAAGCAAAGGCCAAATTCCTAGCTTCAGGGTCTTGACGGTAACTCATATAAAACCTGAAAGACTATTGGAGATCATCCCACACCAGCGCGGAGTGGTCACCACCTCGACGTTCGTCTCGATACAGCAGATGAGATGTCACCACAGCGTCCTTTCTCCAACAGGATCCGGACACGCCAAAGCAAATGAAGCAAAGGCCAAATTCCTAGCTTCAAGGTCTTGACGGTAACTCATATAAAATCTAAAGACTACCGGAGATCATCCCACATGGAGTGGTCATCACCTCGACGTTCGTCTCGATACAGCAGACGAGATGTCACCACAGCGTTCTTTCTCCAACAAGATGCAGACGCGACAACAACAACAGAGCCATGGCAAAATCCCTAGTTCCAAACCTCGACGGTTCACCAGCAACCTAAAGACAACCGCGACATTCGTCTTGATACAGCAGACGCAATGCCAGCAAACGAAGCAAAGGCCAAATTCCTAGCTTCAGGGTCTTGACGGCAACTCATATAAAACCTGAAAGACTATCGGAGATCATCCCACACTAGCGCGGAGTGGTCACCACCTCGACGTTCGTCTCGATACAGCAGACGAGATATCACCCCAGTGTTCTTCCTCCAGCAGGGTTCAGATGCGACAATCAAACAACGGAGCCACGATAAAATCCCTAGTTCCAAACCTTGACGTTTCACCAACAACCTAGAGACAACTGCGACACTCGTCTCGATACAGCAGACGCAATGCCGCCAAACGAAGCAAAGGCCAAATTCCTAGCTTCAGGGTCTTGATGGTAACTCATATAAAACCTGAAAGACAGTCGGAGATCATCCCACATGGAGTGGTCATCACCTCGACGTTCGTCTCGATACAGTAGACGAGATGTCACCACAGCGTTCTTCCTTCAACAGGATCCGGACACGCCAAAGCAAACGAAGCAAATGCTAAATTCCTAGCTTCAGGGTCTTGACGGTAACTCATATAAAACCTGAAAGACTATCGGAGATCATCCCACACCAGCGCGGAGTGGTCACCACCTCGACGTTCGTCTCGATACAGCAGACGAGATGTCACCACAGCGTCCTTTCTCCAACAAGATCCGGACACGCTAAAGCAAACGAAGCAAAGGCCAAATTCCTAGCTTCAGGGTCTTGACGGTAACTCATATAAAACCTAAAAGACTACCGGAGATCATCCTACATGGAGTGGTCATCACCTCGACATTCGTCTCGATACAGCAGACGAGATGTCACCACAGGGTTCTTTCTCCAACAAGATGCAGACGCGGCAACAACAACGGAGCCACGGCAAAATCCTTAGTTCCAAACCTCGACGGTTCACCAGCAACCTAGAGACAACCGCGACATTCGTCTCGTTACAGCAGACGCAATACCAGCAAAACGAAGCAAAGGCCAAATTCCTAGCTTCAGGGTCTTGACGGTAACTCATATAAAACCTGAAAGACTATCGGAGATCATCCCACACCAGCGCGGAGTGGTTATGACTCATCAGGGCTCTCCAAAATGAGCCTAACCTCAAGTAAAAAGCGGCATGGCAAAATTCCTAATGCCTGCTCTTCTGACGGTCAAACTGCCTAAGAAGATTGCTTGAAGACGTCTTGTCCAGCCCTCGAAGGGATCAGAAACACGACAGTCGCAAGGCTACTCAAACAGCAAGATTGCCTATCGAGGGATACATCAGCCAATGCGACGGTACGACGGGCAAAACCCTAGTACCACAGACCCTAACAGACCTTTGTCGTAAAGAGCAAAGGTTAATTATGACGTTAGGACATTCTTGCGAGAACTTCTCGATTCGTCTCGACTCATGAGGAAATTAGTGTCCTTGCGAGAACTTCTCGATTCGTCTCGACTCGTAGGGAAAAGACTTGGGCAATGGGGATAAAAAAAACCTGTTTCCTAAGCACTGGGGTCCTGCAAGTTGATCCAAAACGGACTCTTGCATACTATTCACGGACCACACTCTCCGAAGTCGAATTTCGACAAGGAGGGAAACAACCACTTACGAGTCCTCTCGATTTATAAGCGGGAAAATTCTCTTGTGAGATCCTTATGACTCTCAAGAGAAAACACACTTAGAAATCCTCACGACTCCTAAGGAGAAAAGACACCTACGAGATCCTCACGACTCGTAGGGAGAAAAGTCTTTATGAGACCCTCACGGCTCATAAAGTTGAAAAGTCTTATGTGGAAGATCCTACCCCTGTCTACTAAGCCATCACTGCCCTGCAAAGAGGTCAAGATGGACCATCTATGGGCCACACTTGCCAAAGCCACATGCCACTGAAATGGAGAAACTACTCATGAGCATATAAACTACTTCACGCCAGAGTAAGACATAAAGAAATGGAAGGGTGCGGCTCATGGGGATGAGGGTTTGGAACTATATCCCTTAAGAGTTGAGATTTGAGTCAATGATAAATGACGACGCTTATGTCCGCTCGTTATTTTCTCAGATCAAGATTCTGAAAGTTATATACCAACCCGAAACTGGTCATATGCCATGCATAACTCTACACTACTTCACCCACGTACATACTTACGTGGGCAAAGTAGTGGGGGGCATTTGTTCCCTTCAAAAATTTCTGCGCAAAAGAGCCCAAGGTATCAAATGGCAGTGATACGCTTATGAAAATGCGAACCAGTATTTTTCGGGCTGTTTTTTTGACAAACTCCCGAATGAGAAACAGTTAAATTCTGATGGTATCGAAAACGTCTCGAAAAACCCTTTGATTTGATATACTATGGGCTTCATAATTCATCCGGGATCAAAAGTTATGAGCAAATATGCTATGCACTGTTCCCTGATTAAAAATCAGGAATTACCTCAATGAGCTATCACATGCTCACACGTGACCAATGGTCACGTGTTGACACGTGATAGTTAAAATAGAAATAAGAAACAAACGGCTGATGAAGGACCCAATTGGGGGTCACGTGCTCACACGTGACCAATGGTCACGTGTTGATACGTGATAGTTAAAACAGAAATAAAAACAAATGGCTGAAGGAAATACCTCAATGAAGTATCACGTGCTCACACGTGACCAATGGTCACGTGTTGACACGTGATGGTTAAAACTGAAGCGTAAATAAACGCTGAGAAAAGGACTCAATTGGAGGTCACGTGCTCACACGTGACCAAAGGTCACGTGTCAGCACGTGATTGGCTTCGAAAGCCTTACAGTTTAATAGAATTAAATTCTAAAGGCTTCTCAATCTTTCCAAATGGAAAAGGATTATGGGGACCGTTGGATTAAAGATCCAAGGGTGATTAAAAATCACCAATTTATGGAAAAAAATCTTAGACAAGGAAAGATTTCCCCTAAATCTCACCGAAAATAACAAACAGAATATCTTTGGATTTAAAATCCAACGGTGAATAAAATTCATTGTATGATCTAAAGGATCATATTAATTATGAAAACAAACAAAATCTTTCAATGAAAGATTTGCTAAACAAATTGATTATTTTCCTCCTCCTATAAATAGGAGCCAAGAGAAGAAAAAGAAAAAAGAAGAGATTTTGGGGAAAAAAAGAGCTTTGGAATCTTGAAAATTTCAGAGAGAAAAGAAAGGAGAATTTAATTCTCTACAAAGAAAAACCCTAGGTGAGAAAAGAAAGGGGATCAAAACTTCAAAAAGAGAATTTAATTCTCAAAAAAATCTAAGAGTTTTACTCTATTTGCACAAAAGAACTTAGTTCTTCCTCTGGTTGAAGATCTGCACAGAGCACATCTCCCCATAAGTTGGGAATTTAATTCTCATCGGGTAGAGATCCTGCCATGCAGATCCAAAACTTAGAGGGGGAATTGAGTTTAGAGAATTTAATTCTCCCAAAACAAAATTAGGGTTTAACCCTATATGAGAATTTAATTCTCCCCAAACTCACAGGAATTTAATTCCTTTATGATGAACCTAGGGTTTAACCCTAATTGAGAATTTAATTCTCCCAAACCTATAGGAATTTAATTCCTCCAAGACAGAACTAGGGTTTCACCCTATACAAGAATTTAATTCTTTTACATATATGGGAATTCAATTCCTTTAAAAGAAATTAGGGTTTAACCTTACATAAGAATTTGATTCTTAATCCTACAGAGAATTTAATTCTCAAAATAAAATGAAGAGACTTAAAAGATCTCCATGCATGCAAAGGACTAAAGTCACGTGTCCCCACGTGACCCCTGAAAAGATCCCCAAAAATGAGAAGGAAAAAGTTCTGAGGCAATGCCTCACGTGCTCCCACGTGATCTCCAAAACACAGAAAGAAAATGTAAAGGAAATCTAAGTTTTGGGCGCTCTCACGTGTTATCACGTGACCCCTCAGCAAGTGCTTTAACAAGTGAAGCACAGATCTCCATCACGTGCCGACACGTGATGCCCAAAAATATAAAAAGTGTTTAACACTTAATTGCAGAACAAAGTGAGGAGATCTGGCCCCACCTTTGAGCGCCCTCACGTGTCCCCACGTGACCCCCTTTTCTTTAGTGTTTAAACACTAATTCGAGAGCTTTATTTCCAGTGTTTAACACTGTTATCTTTTAGTGTTTAACACTAATTTGAGAGTTTTGTCTCCAAAGCTTAACACTGTTGTTCTTTAGTGTTTAACACTACTTTTAGCCAAATTGGCTAATTTTCCAGAGGCAAAAGTCCCTCCTCCAAATGAATCTCAAAATTGAGGAAATCAAAGATGAAAATGTTTAGCATTGCTAAATAATGTGGGATTGAACCCAGACAAATGTCTAATGGTCCAACAAAGGGCCAACACTTCAGATCTAATTGGACTTAGCCCAAATTGGCCATAAGTTCTCAATTCAGATTTAACTGAGCCCATGTGCTCATAATTCTAATTAATTGATCTTAGTTCCAAATTGGACTACTGATCACTTAATCCACTTTGGTTCAAGGGTACATCTCTTCACTCCTCTGATATTTGTCGTTGTAATCCTTCAACGTCTTCAGAGAGGTGACGGGTCCCGATAACCACACATTTCAAAGACTATGACGTCTTTAAACTGGACTGTGGGGTCCTTAAGCTCATGGACTATGATGTCCTTAACCTTGACTGTGAGGTCTTTAAACTCACGGACTATGATGTCCTTAACCTTGACTGTGAGGTCTTTAAACTCATGGACTATGATGTCCTTAACATTGACTGTGATGTCTTTAAACTCACGGACTATGATGTCCTTAACCTTGGACAACCATGTCCTTAAACTGGTATTGGACCACTATGTCCTTAAACTGGCAATTGACCGCAAAGTCCCTAAACTAGAACAATAGAGCCCAAATGCTCTTTTGTTGGATCTAAATGATCCCGTTAAGTAGATCTTAGTCTAAAATTAGACTAACGTATCCTTAACAAATGGTTAAGTTGATCTTAGTTTAAAATTAGACTAACGTGTCCTTAACAAACTGTTAAGTTGATCTTAGTCTAAAATTAGACTAACGTATCCTTAACAAATGTTTAAGTTGATCTTAGTCTCAAATGAGACTAACGTATCCTTAAACCCAACCCCCAAACCCAAATCTAAGAAATACAGAATTGGACTAATCCACGCCCTACGGGCGACAACATAAATTAGTCTCCGTATACAATCCACGGGCAACCAGAAACAAAACAAACACCCATGACACGAAGTGACCATCTGGAGAAAGAGAAAGTGGTTACCGCGACGCGGTAGCGTAATTAACTGCAGGGGCTTGCGCCTGCAGGGAAGAGCGTTCCCACAATCAAAACCCCCTCAAATGAGGGGGAATCTGACGAAGTCTGCTACATCGGCCGCATCCGTTTAAACCTTCGATACATGGTGTCATAAATCAACTTGGCATCTTCGGAGAGGTGGGCGGATAGCACCAATTGGCATCTGCCCCGAAATTCAAGCGAAACGTACATCGCGTCTTCGCCGCATCTTTCGGAGGGGAACTAGGACATCATAGTCCGTGAGTTTAAAGACCTCACTGTCAAGGTTAAGGACGTCATAGTCCATGAGTTTAAAGGTTAAAGACGTCATGGTCCGTGAATTTAAAGACCTCACAGTCAAGGTTGAGGACATCATATTCCGTGAGTGTAAAGACCTCACAGTCAAGATTAAGGACATCATAGTCCGTGAGTTTAAAAGGACCCCACAGTCTGTAGAATATTTGGTTGTCGGGACCTGTCACCTCTCTGAAGACGTTGAAGGATTATAACGACAAATATCAGAGGAGTACAGAGATGTACACTCAAACCGGTGTGAGTTGGTTGAAAGATCTGTAGTCTAATTTGGGACTAAGGTCTGTTGAAATATTCATGAGCGGATGGGCTCAATTAATATGAGTTGAGGACTTATGGCCAATTTTGGGCTAAGTCAAATAAATGTTTAACATTTTATTTTGGGCTGTTGAGCCTTTATTTGGACTTGGCCCTTTTAATAATGTTAAGCATTAACTTGCATTATGACAATGTTTTGTCTTTTATTGAATGCTGAGCATTCATTAGAGCTCTGGGCTTATTAAAGAACGATTTACGTTCTGTCAGCGCAACACGTGGCGCGCTAGGCGCTTTGCGCCAGTCAAAGAGCACAGTGCGCTTCTGCCGCGTGGCGCACATGTAAGGTACACGTGTCGCGCTCAGATGATGAGCGCATGATGCCAATTTATGAGCGCTGAGCGCTAGTCCATGAGCGTGTTGCGCTTTAAGTTTATTGGCGCACACGTGAGTGACACGTGGTGCGCTTGGCGCTGAGCGCCGGTCCATGAGCGCAGTGCGCTATTTCAGAAGTGCAAAGCGCAAATTGTCAATTGGCGCATACGTGGTTGAGACGTGGCACATTTGACGCTGAGCGCGAGTCCAGAGAGCGCAGAAGCGCAGTTCAAGAGAGCAAGGCGCATTTCAAAAGCGCAAAGCGCATCTGGTCAATTTTATAATCTGGGAATAAATTTATGTTCATTTAAAAGAGACTTTGTCTCAAGATCTAAGAACAACAGTTCTTATTTTGCAGGAGAGATTTCCAATCTCTTATGTTGATGAAAAGGCTTTGCCTTTATAGATCCATGATCTGTGAGAAGAATTATGTTCTTCTTCTTTTATTTTATGGTGAGATCTTTTGATCTCTTTGTGAAAGACTTTTTGTCTTGTAGATCTATGATCTATTTAAAGAAAAGAATTCTTCTTTCTTAATTATGAGATGATTTCATCTCTGTGTTCATCATCCTTCATCCTTACCTTGAAGAAATATCTTCTTGCAAGAGCTTGCTCTTTTTCTTTGAGTTTTTTCAAAGTTTAGGGGGGGGGGTTCTCTCTATCAGACTTGAAGTCTTGGGGCCTTTATATAGGGCAAGCTGATTTGTTGAATCAGTTAAAGAAATCTTTCTCTGATTGATTTGGGGATATTTCCCCACCATTGGATCTTTGATCTTAGGGCTTCTGTTTTACAGAAGGTAATCTTCTTGTTTTTAACAAGATTGAAAAAATCTTTCCATAACAGAAGTTTAATTCTGCTTAATTAATGATTTATCATTATTATTAGATCTTTTTGATTTAACGGTAGGGAGTTTTTTAATTCCAGCGCTAGCGCACCCGTGCTTTGCACGTGGTGCGCTGCTCAGAGCGCAGCGCACCTGTGTTTGACACGTGGCGCGCTGCTCAGAGCGCAGCGCGCCCTGCGCTAGCACGCCCGTGTTTGACACGTAGCGCGCTGCGCAGCACGCCTAGCACTAGCGCACACATGGTGCGCTGCCTAAGGCGCAGCGCACTTGGCGCTGCATCTGAAGCGTTGCTTCAATTTTGAAATTTGAATTTCAAACAGAGCTTTGCTCTGATTGGGGGAAACATATGCGATGTTGTGTACCAGACCAGATGTAGCTAATGTGTCGAGCGTTGTAAGAAGGTATCAGTCAAACCCATGGAAGATGCACTGGATAGTAGTTAAGAACATTCTCAAGTACCTGAGAAGGACTAAGGAGGTGTTCTTGGTTTACGGCGGTAAAGACCTTCAGATCGGGGCCTTTGCTGACTCCAGCTTCCAGAGTGTCAAGGATGACTCCAAGTCCATGTCGGGCTATATCTTTTCCCTCAATAGAGGGCGGTCTGTTAGAAGAGCTCCAAGCAGGACACCGTTGCTGACTCGACGATGGAAGCGGAGTATATCGCTGCATGTGACGCCGCGAAAGAAGCAGTCTGGATAAGGAAGTTCATTACAGAACTTCAGGTGGTTCCGTCTATTGTTGATCCAATACCTCTATATTGTGACAACAACGGGCTATAGATTTAGCGAAGGAACCAAGGTCCCATCAAAAGTCCAGACATATCTTGAGGCGGTACCACCTGATCAGGGAGATCATTGATCGCTGGGAATCGAGGTGCGGAGAGTAGAGACAAATAACAACACTGCAGATCCACTCACAAAGGCCCTAGTGTAAGTGGGATATTGTTAGTGATATATGCCCTAAAGGCCATTATTATACAGTACTGGTTTGTATATTACATTTTGGAAGCTTGGGATATACACAGATATAATAACAGTCTTGCTCAAAATGGTAGTATGCTACTTGGTTCGATTCTACCTCAATATGTGTATATGTTTCTTTTAGCATATCGCTAATACATATTGGTAGAGCCCTTAGGATCATTGCTTGACTACCAGTGTTGCGATGGCAGTCACACTAGTGGGGGCTGGGTAGTCTATAAGTACATGCTTATACAGGTCCCTAGTCGTAGGATTATCGAGACGGTGCATCGATACTCCGAAGTAGACTAGTGTATACGCTTCCCATCCCAGCAGTGGAGATGGTTTGTCCCACAGCCATTGGGACGTCGTACTGGAGATAGTATACATGTGTTAATTGGGTTATGAGTTACACTGGACGAACTCGTTGGGAACAGCTGGTTGGTATTATACCTATCGTCAGGTAGCAGTTCCCAGGTGGCATGAGTACAGGTTAGTCCGTTGACTTGACATCACTATTCGTCTCGAGTGTGTTCCCATTGTACTTAGATCGCTACTCTACCATAGCTCAAAGGAGTCGTGCAAGTAGGTAGTTGTTGGGTGGAGTCCCGAAGCACTATGAGACAGTGGTGGTTAGATAGGATTCGTCTCTCTTGGTATTGGGGGTTGATATCGCACTGTGTTCGGAAAGCCATTACACAAAGTTCGTGGTCAGGGCAAGCGAGATTTACTGGTAGATACTCTAGTAGTTTCTCAGGGTGTATTGGGCTCTATCCCGGCACAACTTATTACGCTGTTAGGGGTCTGACATTTACCAACCCCTAGGCCCGATATGCGAGTATCTTAGACGAACGGATCGGACTGTATGGAGATTTTCATAGATAGGCTCAGTAGGAGTTCGGATGAGTTTCCTTATCGGCCTTCTTATCGACAGATACCTGGGTAGCCGTTATGTGCAGCTAGTGCCGCTGATGGACTTGTGGTTAAACCCACTGCCAGCGTACTGTCGAGTCTTTAGAGTCCCACACAGAGGGTTTCCCTACTCCGGGAGAAACAATGTAGAGGCCGTATAGTTTTACGGCAGGGTTTCGATCATATACGTGTACTAGTTACACAGATGTTATTCGGATGGATAATACTAGTGGGTTTTGGTTTAAGCCGGGTCCTAGTATTAGATTATTGGATTATTTTCGTCTCTTGGTATTTGTACGAATACGGGTATGTATATACGGTGAGGGGTATTCTTGTAATTTCACAAGATTGCTTTTAGAATAAGACACCTCATTTATGTTTTAATCCATTTATTTAAATGGATAATGAGGTGGAGGTATAAGGTGTTACTTGATCATTATTGAAGCATGGCTACTTGTGTGGCTCGTTGTTTTTTATGACTGTGAAGCATGGTGTTCCCTGATTAAAAATCAGGAATTTCCTCAATGAGGCATCCAGTGTTCACACGTGACCAAGGGTCATGTGTTGACACGTGATCTATTTACAGAATTTAAATTTTAAGCAAGCAGAAGTAAAAACAAGTGGCTAAGGAAAGACTCCAATGGGGCGTCACGTGCTCACACGTGACCAAGGGTCACGTGTTCACACGTGATGGTCTTTAGCCCAGTTTAAAAATTAAATTCTGAATGAAGAGGAGTCACGTGCTGACACGTGATAGGCTCTGAAAGCCTTATAAATTAATAGAATTAAATTCTAATTAAGGGAAATCAAAGACCCTAACTGGGAAAGTATTTCTCCAAATCTTTCCAAACAAAAAGGATTATGGGGGACCGTTGGATTAAAAATCGAAAGGTGATTAAAAATCACCAATTTAGGGAAAGATTTTAGATAAGGAAAGATTTCCCTAAATTTCACCAAAAATAACAATCAGAATATCTTTTGGATTAAAATCCAATGGTGAATAAAATTCACTGAGTGATCTAAAAGATCATATTAGTTATGAAAAACAAACAAAATCTTTCAATGAAAGATTTACTAAACAAATTGATTCTTTTCCTTCTCCTATAAATAGGAGCTAAGAGAAGAAAAAAAAGAAGAGAATTTTTGGGAGATAGAATTCTGGGATCTTGAAATTTTCTAAAGGCAAATAGCAGAGAGAAAAGAAAGGAGAATTTAATTCTCAAGAAAGAAACCTTAGGTGAGAAAGAGGAAAGGGATCAAAAACTTCAAAAAAGAGAATTTAATTCTCAGCTCTAAGAGTTTAACTCTTCTGCAAAAGAACTTAGTTCTTCCTCTGGTTGAAGATCTGCAGAAGCAAATCTCCCCATAGGTTGAGAATTTAATTCTCATCGGGTTGAGATTCTGCCATGCAGATCCAAAACTTAGAGGGAGAATTGAGTTTAGAGAATTTAATTCTCCCAAATTCACAGGAATTTAATTCCTCCAAGACAGAACTAGGGTTTAACCCTATATAAGAATTTAATTCTCTCAAATTTACAGGAATTTAATTCCTTCAAGATAAAACTAGGGTTTAACCCTTTATATGAATTTAATTCTCCTAAATTTATAGGAATTTAATTCCTTCAAGACAGACAAAACCAGGGTTTTGTAAGTGCACGGCGGCGCCCCGGCCGTCAATCCGACGGCCAAATGCGGAAACGGTGATAAACTTTAATTTTGCGGACTTTGCAAACCGGCACCACCGCGCACTAAACACCCGGATCGGGCCATTAAACTAGGTCTAGCTAACTACAAGACGGGTTAGAGATATACCGACTGATCCGAGTCCTCCGGTCTTCATCTCCACTCCGATCTCCTCGCGGAAACTCCGGTCGTCGCCTCCTCGCCGGAAGGGCACCACATCGCCTGCATCTTTTACGGGCTCCCACCTCAATACCGAGGCAACTCGGGCATGAAGCTGGCAAGTCGACATGCCCAAGACTTGCTGTAGGATGTGTAGAGTCTATGTCTCATTGGAGTAATGAAGTTGCCATTGGATGGAGGGAATTGATGAACAAAATGGAGATGAACTTTGGTGTATCAAAATGAGATGATAATTTTCCCACTTCACAAAATGAAATTCCCTCTCTCTTCTCACTCAAGTGGCCGGCCAATTTCATTAGGAAAATGGTGGAGGGAAAACCAAAACATAAGAGGGAGGTGATGGTAGGATAAAGTAAGGAGGTGTCCATATACAAACATCATCATAACAAAACCCATACCCAAATCAAATCCATTCACATCACAATAAATGCAAGAATGGTGCAAAAGAAAAGATGCTCTCATAATAAATCCTTTTGCAATAAACCCCTCCACAAAAGTTATTTGCACAATTGCAAATAACCCCCTCCATCGGAAAAGTCCGGCCGGGAAAGAACAAAGGAAAACCGGCCGGAACGGAATGCAAACTGGCAACTCCAGAAAACTGGTCCCGTAATAAATTACAGGAAAACCCCGATACTGTGCATACACACCCGCATCTGTATTCCGTCCGGATACAAATGCAAAGAGACAAAATCTACACTGTACTAAACTAGGATCCGGCTTAAACCAAAGCCGGCTAGTAATATCCGTTCGATCCCGATCCGTGCAATACCGCACGTATCCGATCGAACCTTGCCATATATCTACACGGCCTCTAGTACAAACCGTCCGATCCTGATCCGTGCAATACCGCACGTATCTGATCGGACCCTGCCATATCTCCATACGGCCTCTACAGCGTTTCGCCCGAAAGCTGAGTAACTGAAAGTGTGGTGGACTCTAAAGACTCGTCAATACTATGGCTGTGGATTTAACCACTAGCACGTCAGAGGTATAAGCCAATACGTAACGGGCCACCAGCTATTGACTAAAAGGGACGTCGATGAGCGAACTCATCCTGACACCCTACTGAGCCTGTCAGTGACAATATCCGTACAGTCCGGTCCGTTCGTCTATGAGCATCGCATGTCGGGTCTAGGGGGTGGGTAAAATTCAGACCCCCAAAAGCGGTACAAGTCGTGTCGGAGTGTAGCCCAGAACACCCTGAGATACTACTGGAATACCTACCAGTAAATCTCCTGCCTTGGCCAAGGACCTCGTGTAATGGCTCTCCTAGACACAGCGCGACCTCGCCCCCAATACCGGGAGAGACGAACCCCTGAAGATCCGCTCACTGCCTCCATGTGGCTCGGGACTGTACCCAACTAAAACCTGTTTGCACGACTCCTTTGAGCCGTGGTAGGGTAGTAATCAAAGCACAGTGGGAACTCACACGAGACAAATGACGATCCCCAGGTCGATGAACTAACCTGTACACATGTCACCAGGGAACTGCTATCTGACGTCAGGTATAAGACCAACTAGCATGTTCCCGGCGAGTCCTGTCCGGTGTACTCATAACCCAATGAGCACCTGTATACATCTTAGGTGAACCAACTGACACCAGTGGCTTGTGAGACCGGCCACCGCCCCTCGTCGGGGTCTCGACTGTATACACTAGTCTACTCTGGAGAATCGATGCCCTGTCTCGAATCTCCCACGACTAGGGACCTTTTAAGGATGTGCTTATAGACTCCAGCTCTCACATATATGATCGCCCTCATACTGCTGGCAGTCAAGCAAGAATCCTAGGGGGCTCTATCAACGTGCAATAGCGACCAGTCAGGTCACCTAAAGCAGTACATGATGATAAAGGTAAACCAGATAGCATACTATCATCTCGAGTAAGACTGTCTTACCGGGATAGGTCCTCCCTCAATCATTGCAATCACGTGCCTGTGACCCAATAATTGACTCTGAGGGCACTATCTCCAACAGGTTTAACCCTACTTGAGAATTTAATTCTCTAAAATTGATAGGAATTTAATTCCTCCTAAAATAAAATTAGGGTTTCACCCTATATAAGAATTTAATTCTTTCACATATATAGGAATTTAATTCCTCTAAAACATAATTAGGGTTTAACCCTACAGAGAATTTAATTCTTAAAAATAAAGAGACTTGAAAGATCTCCATGCATGCAAAAGTTAGGTCACGTGTCCCTACGTGACCCCTAAACAGATCTCCCAAAAATGAGAAGAAAAAGTTTTGAGGTAAAACCTCACGTGCTCCCACGTGACCTCCAAAACAACGAGAATAAAAGCAAAGGAAGATTCTAACTTGTGCGCTCTCACGTGTTACCACGTGACCCCTTAATAAAAGCTTTAATAATTAGCGTACAAACATCTATCACGTGCCAACACGTGATGGCCAAAAGAGCAAAAGTGTTTAACACTTATTTGCAGAACAAAGTAAAAGGGGATCTGGCCCCACATTTGGGTGCCCTCACCTGTCCCCACGTGACCCATTCCTATTTTAGTGTTTAACACTATTTTCGAAGCATTTTGTTCTTAGTGTTTAACACTATTTTCAGCGCATCACGTGGGAATACGTGACCATAAAATATATGTTAGTGTTTAACACTATATTCAAATCAACTCTAACCTAAATTGGCTAAGTCCTTCTGAGGCAAGACTTCTCTTTTTATTGAGTCTCAAGTACATTCTTGCCTTCCAAAATTAATCAATCTATATGGCATATGAGTGCCCAGCACTCAACAAAGATAAAATTTTGTCAGAACCCCTGTTTAGCAGTGCCAAATAATGGGGGGTTGAACCCAGAAAAATGTCTAATGTTCCAATAAAGGGCCAACACTTCAAATCTAATTGGACTTAGCCCAAACTGGCCATAAGTCCTCAATTCAGCTTTAACTGAGCCAATGAGCTCATAATCTAATTAATTGATCTTAGTTCCAAATTGGACTACAGATCCCTAATCAACCTTGGTTCAAGGGTACATCTCTTCACTACTTTGATATTTGTCGTTGTAATCTTTCAACGTTTTCAGAGAGGTGACGGGTCCCGATAACCACACACTCCACAGACTATGACGTCTCTAAACTGAACTGTGGGGTCCTTAAACTCATGGACTATGATGTCCTTAACCTTGACTGTGAGGTCTTTAAACTCACGGACTATGATGTCCTTAACCTTGACTGTGAGGTCTTTAAACTCACGGACTCCTTAACCTCGACTGTGAGGTCATTAAATTCACGGACTATGATGTCCTTAACCTCGACCGCGATGTCTTTAAACTAATATTGGACCACCATGTCCTTAAACTGGCAATTGACCGCAAAGTCCCTAAACTAGAACAATAGAGCCCAAATGCTCTTTTGTTGGATCTAAATGATCCCGTTAAGTAGATCTTAGTCTAAAATGAAACTAACGTATCCTTAACAAATGGTTAAGTTGATCTTAGTTTAAAATTAGACTTGTTTCCCCAATCAGAGCAAAGCTCTGTTTGAATTTCAAAAAATTCAAAAATTGAAGCAACGCTTTAGATTCCTTGCGCTGCGCGCAACGCGCCACGTGTCAAAAGCTGACACGCCAGCGCTACGCCCAAGACAGCGCACCCAATCAGAGTAAGGATCTATTTAAAAATAAAATTAAAGGAAGCAACGCTTCAGATGATCTGCGCTCAGCGCTGCGCGACACGTGTCAGCGCAGTTGCGCTGCGCTCAGCGCTGCGCGACACGTGTCAGCGCAGTTGCGCTGCGCTCCGCGCTGCGCGACACGTGTTAAGCGCAGGTGCTCTTGCGCCAACTGTGCCAGCACTAAAATAGAATTAAAATTCCAGAAAGATCTTTCTGGTCTTATTAAAACAATAAGATTCTCTTCTGTAAAATAGAAGCCCTTGGATCAAATATCCAACGGTAGGGAAAAATCCCTAAATCACTCAGAGAAAGATCTCTTTAACTGATTTAACAAATCAATTGGCACTATAAAAAGGCCTCTAGACTCCAAGTCTAAAACAGAGAGAAAAAAAGAGAAAACACAGAACTCCTCTAAAATTTTGAGAAAAGCTCAGATAAAGAAAAGGTAAACATTTTGAATAAAAGAAGAACTTCTTCTAAAAAAAAGATCAATGATCTAAGAAGAAGATCAAAGATCTTCAATAAAATAATAATAATATTAAAAAAGAAGAAGTAATTTACTTCTGAATAAAGGCATTGCCTTTTATGAACCAATGGTTCTTGAAAATTTGAGGTAAAACCCCTCTGGAAAAAGAAACAAAAACTTGTTTTCTTTAATCCAAATTTTAAACAGTGCCTTGCACTTTTGAGTTTGCACTGTTGCGCTTCTTGGATTGGCGTAAGCCATTAGGGAGCACCACGTGTCAGCCCCAGAACAAACCGCGATGTGCGCTTCTAAAACAGAGCTCTGCTCTCATAAATTGGCGCACTGCGCCAGAGCACGCCACGTGTCAGCAGCACAATAGCGCAGCGCACTGCACTTGCGCTCACCAGAGCGCGTCACGTGTCAGCAGCGCAATGGCATAGTGCACTGGCGCTGCGCATTGCGCTTGCGCTCACCAGAACGTGACACGTGTCACCTCCACATGCGCTTGCGCTCATTAATTGGCGCAAAGCGCCTGACAAGCCACGTGGCACACTGTCAGAAGATTTAAGGCTCTGCATTATTTAAAAGAGGGACAAAGCCCAATTAAAAAGGCCTAACAGGCCTGATAAAAATGACATGCATTATTTTAAAAAGGGCATAGCCCAAACAGAGGTCTGTTAGACCAAAACAAATGCTGTGCATTTAATTAAAAGCCCAGTGCTATGCATTAATAAAGGGCAGAGCCCAAGCAAAGGCCTAATAAGCCAATGATAAATAAAATGTTGAACATTTTCAACTGGACTTAACCCAATCATGGCCATAAGTCCTCAAATTAACATTGACTGAGCACGACTGCTCTCTTAAATCAATTTACACCCGGTTCAAGGGTACATCTCCGAACTCCTCTGACATTTGTCGTTGTAATCCTTCAACGTCGTCAGAGAGGTGACGGGTCCCGACAACCACACATCAATATAGACTTAAGCGTCCTTAAACCAACTCATGGACTTAAGCGTCCTTACACCAACCTATGGACTTAAGCGTCCTTAAACCAACCTATGGACTTAAGCGTCCTTAAACCAACCTATGAACTTAAGCGTCCTTAAACCAATGGACCACTACGTCCCTAAACTGGAACAATAGAGCCCAAACGCTCTTTTGTCGGATCTAAACGATCCCGTTAAGTTGATCTTAGTCTCAAACTGGACTAACGTATCCTTAACAAACGTTTGAGTTGATCTTAGCCTCAAATACGGCTAACGTATCCTCAAACCAAAACCACAAACCCAAATCTAAGAAAATACGGATTTTGACTAATCCACGTCCTACGGGCGACGACATAAATTAGTCTCCGTATACAATCCACGGGCAACCACAAACAAAACAAGCACCCACGACACGAAGTGAAATTCTGGAGAAGGAGAAAGTTGTTACCGCGATGCGGTAACGTAATTAACTGCAGGGGCTTGCGCCTGCAGGGAAGAGCGTCCCCACAATCAAAAAAACCCTCAAGCGAGGGGGAATCTGACGAAGTCTGCTACATCGGCCGCATCCGTCTAAACTTCCGATACACGGTGCCATAAATCAACTTGGCATCTTCGGAGAGGTGGATGGATAAAACCAAATAGCATCTGCCCCGAATCTCAGGCAAGACGTCTTCACGTCGTCGCGTCGCCATTCGGAAGGGAACAGATTCTGGCACGCCCGGTGGGACCTTTTCCTCTTTCCACTCCACACTTCGTGTGTCGTGTTCGCGAATGAATCGCGGTTTGTTATAGTTGCCTGTGGATTCAAGGTACTAAGATTTGGTGTCTTGCTCCGTGCAGAAAATCGAAGACTAATGGCTTCAAACTGCACTCATTGCAACAACTCCCACTCCATCCTAGCCGGAGGAGTGACCTACGGGCCTAAAGCGGCCTCCCTTTTCAAGATGCCAGTGGAGCAGGTAACTCAAGCCACCACTGGGCTATTCTTTGGGACCATGCTCCCGCCAACGAGCTTCAGCGCTCCTATACCATTGCAAGAAGATCCGAAAAAGTCTGTCTTTGATCGGCTTGCAACTACTACGACCCCTCTCAACGGGTCGTCCAGCTCCGGCACCTCAGTCTTCTCCAGATTGTGCCAAAGTTCATGTGGGCCCATGAAGAAGCCTGCAATTCCAGAAAGGGTTATTCCGAATAGGATAGCCATCCCTACTCTAGAAGTCATTAAAGCGGCTTCTCCTGCCAAGGAGTCGGTCTTCGCCAGACGGACTGTTCCGGTTTTCGCCCCAAACGAAATCGTCAAAACTTCTCCCTCTGTGCAAAAGTCTGCTTTTGATAGGTTGGCTGTTCCCATTCAACGGACGTCGGTCTTCAATAGGCTGGTACCGGCAGCGCCTCACCAGAACAGGGGGCATGACAAAGCCATCCCCATAGATGAACCAATACCATCTGCACGACATGCTCGCTGTCGCCACTGGCGCCGAGTAAGGAAGGCACCAGCCCCAACGGTGGAAGTCAATGTTGCTGTTCCAACTGGGAACAGCTTCGAGCTGCTTAACAGGGTGCGCAGGAATTCACTCACCACCGTACTGAAGAGATCTCCTCCACCCATGTAGAATGCATCGAAGGCGAAGCCAGAGCAGCCTCCTCAGTGGCTGTTCTCCAAAATCTACAAAGTCTGGCGACAGGTTCAGGATTCAGTAATTGATCAAGACTACCCTCACCAACAGAAAAAGGCGAAGGTTCAACAAGAAGAGAACCATCCTGCCAAATCACAAAAAGCTGTCTGAGTGCCCGCTGCGACGCCCCCCTCGACTTCAACTGCTCAAAAGAAAAGGAGGCCGGAGAAAGCCCATGTGGCTGCTGCAGACCGCAAAGGCATTGAGCCCAAACGCCCTAAGTCTGGGGGCATGATGGTATATACTGTCTACATGGCTTCCGGAAAAGAAGAAAGCCGCACTTCGACGGGCCACCGACCGCTCACCCGATCAATAACAAGGGCTTAAGAACAACAACAGCAGAAGCTTCAGGAGATGCTGACTGCAATGGCTGCGCTCACCGGACCAAAAGAAAGCCCGGAGGCGTCATCGGAGCAGCGTCATGAACAAGAAACCGATGCTGACTTCCTCCGCAGAGTCCTCGAAAAGAAGGACAGAGAAGCAACAGAACAAGCTGCCAACATAAAACGAATGGCGCTTCTCTTCCAAGACATGGTCGGGATGATGTTACAGCCGGATCCTCCAGCTGAAGACCCTCCGATCATTATTGAAGATGACCGAGCGGAGACGTCAAATCCCTTCCGGCTTGTTCAGCAGCTAAAGAGGAGACCATCTCAAAAGCTGTGCTCGATGATTATATCGCTCAGCAGATATGAGTTCATCAGAAGAATGAAGCGGCTGGACAAATTGTTAAAACTGGACGACCCTATCCGGGTTGGTACGACCAAATAAAGTACCTGCCGGGATACACGATCCCCAAATTCCACGTATACAAGGGGACGGGAAATCCGCATCAGTACGTCGCTCAATTCAGAGTCTTATGCGGCAACACTGGAGGTGACGATAAGCTACTGCTCCGCCAATTCGTCGGCAGCTTAGCAGAAACGGCCTTCGAATGGCATTCGGAGCTGCCTAACGACTCTGTCAAAACATTTGCGGAGATGGAGCTGCTGTTTACACAAAGATTTGCAAGCGCCAGCGAGCGCACCCCGATCACCGCATTGATCAACGCCACGGTAAGGCCAGGAGAAACATGGGTTCAATATGCAATACGGTGGCGGAACTTATGGTCAAAGTGCGAACAGCGCATCGAAGAAGCACCAGCGGTAGGCATGTTCGTGGGCACCCTCGACCCTCAAGTGACTATCTCACAGTTCATGATGTTCTTTAAACCGACCACCTTCCAGGCCTTGATCGACAAATTATCTCAAATGGATCAGATGGGCCATAGACCGTCTCCTCCAAAGCCGGACTCTCGAAACGAGAAGGGGAAAGGAAAAGCGATCATCGTCGTCAATGCTCAACAACAGCCGAGCAACTTGAAGCCGGTTGTCCGTCAAAACAATATGCGTCCACGCATACCCCTCGAGGAGAGGCTAGGACATCCTTACTCGTTTCCTCAAGATAAAATGAGAAGACTGTTCGAGCTGGCATTGTGCAACCGACTCATCAATCTACCAGATCCAAGACGCCCGTTGCAGCCAAACGACGTCAATGATCCCAATTACTGTCCCTACCACCGAGTGTTGGGTCATCCGATCGAGGATTGCTACGTCTTCAAAAACTGGATTGAAGACAAATACCAATAGGGCAAGTTCGCGTTGTCCGAAAGATGGAAGGTGAACCCGCCGCAACCTCATACCCCGAAAAGGGTGAGCATGCCGGGGACAACGTGCTCCCTTGTTGAAGAAGCTCCGTGGGAGGTTGTGCTATCAACCAAAACCAAGAGGATGCTGAACGATCTCCAGACATGCCCGGCGATCAGGTGGGAGAACCCGCTAGAACCCCAGATCATTGAAGGGATGCTGAAGCCATGCCCAACTCCAAAGACCGGTGGTGATGGCCCAAGCACTCACATCCAGCTGTCGAAATCTTCAAAGAAGAAGAAGAAAAGATCCAAAAAGCCCGTGAAACCTGGCGACAAGCGCACGGACCTGCAGAAACAAATCGACGCGTTGGAAGAATATAACCAGAAAGCGCGGACTCCCATCACGCTCCAGGAGTTCCTCGGCCACGTCCTTGAAGACGGAGATGATTGAGAAGACTCATCAGATGAATCTGAAGACTACATAGCAAGTTGTCATGTAATCTCCCACTCGTCGATAGATGATAAAGAAGCTCCTTGCATCGAGAAACGGGGGGCAGGTCCTGAACCAGAACTTCTGTGGCCGTCAGACGAGATGATCGATGCCTTCCTGAATGAGATTCGTCTGAAAAGTAAAGCCAATCAGGAGCCTGAGATGGCCATATTGGAAGGAGCCAAATGCCGGCGACTAGACGAAAGAGTCGAGGCACTCCCATCAAATCAAAAGAGATCCGATGCGGATAAAAACAAATTCAAGACGAGGAAAAGGTTTGCTAAAGCTATATCAATAGGAATGAAACTACCACCCTCTGAAGAAAACACTCTCGGTGGAGTAGAGATACATCCTAATTACTGCTTATATCATTAGAAGATCGCACATCCCACTGAAGACTGCGACTCCTTTAAGTGTTGGTGGCAAGGGTATGTCGCTCACAGGCAATACGTCAACAGAACAAAGCGGGAAGCTCGTAGACAGCGAAAAAATACGACAGATGAGCATAAAAGAGTTGCTGGCAATTGTCATAGGGATGATCCCGGGGGATCACGAGTTCTCACCTTCGGGAGCAATTCCGATGAAAAAGTAGCCCTCGGCCCTCTTTTTAAGGAGTCCATCTCCGAAGGATTGAGGAGTTGCGAGAACGTTCAGCCGCACAATTGTACGATATCCGAAGAGAATCTCGGATCCACAAACAACGAAGCGAACAAAAAGGATAAAGGAAAAGGAAAAATGGCCTTTGTCGCCAACTCTCAACAGCAATCGAGTGGCTTTAGACCGATTATTCGCCAAAACAACAAGCGGCAACCCCTCTATGAGAGGTTGAAACGTCCTTACTCATTTTCCCAGGATGAAACAAGGAGGCTGTTCGAAGTGGCAGTGCACAACAGGCTTATCACTCTACCGAAGCCGAAATACCAGCCACAACTGAATGATGTCAACAATCCTAATTACTGCCCTTACCACCAAGTATTGGGCCATCCGATCGAAAATTGCTATGTTTTCAAAAACTGGGTTGAAGACCAATACCAGCAGGGCAAGTTCGCGTTGTCCGAAAACTGGAAGGTGAACCCGCCATAACTACATGCTCCGAGAAAGATGGATATGCCGGGGGCATCATGCTCATTCATAGGGAAAGCCCCATAGACCGAAAAGTCAGTAAACTAGATATTCGCCTCAAATACGGCGACGGCGGACTGCGATGTCCTAAAACTTACAAATGACCGAAACGTCGTTAGATTACTACCAGCCCGCGGCATCCTCAAGCTGACATGGAATAAAAAATATATATAAATAAAAAAAAATAATAAATAAATACGGTATGTCCATAAGCAAAATGGGCACGGATGAAAACCCGAAAGGGCTCCGTGAGTAATAACAGCAGGGCTACCCGCGAGTGTTTGTGAAAACCCGAAAGGGCGCAATCTCGTTAAAAAAAAGAGAGGATAAAAAAAAGAATAAAAAGAGACGGTATGTCCATAAGCAAAATGGCCACGGATGAAAACCCAAAAGAGCTCCGTGAGTAAAAACAGCAGGGCTACCGGTGAGTGTTTGTGAAAACCCGAAAGGGCGCAACCTCATTAAAGGACACTTACAGGGTCCTCTCGACCTTGTAAGGAGAAACCACCCGCGTGAGATCCTTACGACTCACAAGGGAGCAATACACTTAGGGATCCTCACGATCCCTAAGGAGAAATTACACTTGCGAGATCCTCACGACTCGTAAGGAGAACTCTTTTATGCGACTCTCACGGCTCATAGGATTTGAAAGTCTTAAGTTACAGAGACCTGAACCTGTTCTTAAGCAACTCCCACAACCTTTGATATTGCCCTACAAGCGGCTCAATACTGGCCCTTGTATACAATCCATGGGCGCGAATAAACATTTCCCTAACAAAGTCCCACCCGTGACTAGGGATATGTCTATATGGTGAACAACCCTGGTAAGTCCTCTCGACTTACAAGAAGAAAATCCTCTTGTAGGATCCTTACGACTTACAGAGGAACATGCACTTAGGAATCCTCGTAGTTCCTGAGGAGAAACAACACCTACAAGATCCTTACGACTTGTAGGGAGAAATACCTTTGTGAGACCCTTACGGCTCATGAAGTCAAAAGCCTTAGTCGACAGAATCCTAACCCTGTTTACTAAGCCACCATTGTTCAACATCGACAGAAGCAAATGATGATTCGCTCCTGGCAATACCCCAGTTGTAGCGATGCTGATGCCTAAAACCGATATCAAATTCCAAGCCCTTTCACGGCAAATGATGATTCGCTCCTGGCAATATTCCGGTTGTAGCGATGCTGATACTGAGATTGGCGTTAGATTCCAAGTTCCACACTCGCGATAAAAAAAATCAGCGAGCCATACATGCATACGAAATAACCAAAATGATGGGGCAACTTGCAATAAAATCAACAAGCAAAAATGTATGCATGCAAAACAGCCGAAATGATTGGGCAACTCGCAATAAAAACAGCGAGTAAAGATAAAATAAACAGCCGAAATGATTAGGCAACTCGTAATAAAAAACAGCGAGTAAAGATAAAATAAACAGCCGAAATGATTGGGCACCGCGAAAAATGGCCGAAATGATTGGGCAATCGCGACCTTCGCAATATAAAAGCTAAAATGATAGAGCATCGCGGAAAGAAAATAAAAAAAAATGAACGAAACTTATGCCCTACAGGTGAGATCACATCGATCCCTGTATACAATCCAGGGGCACAAACAAAGAGGGAACCATACCTTCCCAATAGGCTCCACCAGAAAGCGAAGCCGAGTCTCGACGGTTCACTGACAACTTAGAGAGCACTTCAACATTCGTCTCGATACAGCAGGCGAGAAATCACAACAATGTCCTTCCTCCAACAGGATTCGGACATGACAAAGCAAACGAAGCAAAGGCCAATTTCCTAGCTTCAAGGTCTTAACGACAAGTCATATAAAGCCTGAAAGACAACCGGAGATCATCTCACACCAGTGCGGAATGGTCACCACCTCGACGTTCGTCTCGACACAGCAGACGCAACATCATCAAACAGCGGAGCCACGGCAAAGTCCCTAGTTCCAAACCTCGACAGTTCACCAACAACCTAGAGACAACCACGACATTCGTCTCGAGATAGAGGACGCAATGTCAGCAAACGAAGAAAAGGCCAAATTTCTAGCTTCAGGGTCTTGACGGCAAGTCATATAAACCCTGAAAGACTATCAGAGATCATCCCACACCAGCGCGGAGTGGTTATGACTCATCGGGGCTCTCCAAAATGAGCCTAACCTCAAGTAAAAAGTGACATGGAATATCCCTACGCTTGCTCTTTCGACGATAATACTACCTGGAAGATTACTTGAAGACGTCTTGTCCAACACCCGAAGGGATCAGAGACACGACAATCGCAAGGCTACTCGAATAGTAAGATTGCATATCGAGGAATATATCAGCCAATGCGACGGTATGACGGCCAAAACCCTAAGTACCACAGATCCTAACGGACCTCTGTCGTAAAGAGCAGAGGTTAACTGTGACGTTAGGATATTCTTGTGAGGAGTGCTCGATTCGGCTCGACTCATGAGGAAAAGCCTTAGCCAGCGGGGATTAAAAAACCTGTTTCCTAAGCACCGGGACCCTGCAAATCGGTCCAAAACGGCCTCTTGCATACTATTCACGGGTCACACTCTCCGAAGTCAAATCTTGATAAGGAGGGAAACAACCGCTTACGGGTCCTCTCGACTCGTAAGAGGGAAAATTTCTCTTATGGGATCCTTACGACTTATAAGAGAAAACGCACTTAGGAATCCTCACGATTCCTAAGGAGAAAATATACCTACGAGATCCTCTCGATCCTTAGGGAGAAAAGTCTTTATGAGACCCTCACGGCTTATAAAGTTGAAAAGTCTTAGGCAGCAGATCTGAACCTGCGGCCTAAGCCATCATTATCTCTTGAAAAAGCCAGGACAAGATGCTCGCTCTATCATCTGTCAACCATGTTTACTAAGGCAACATACTGATAATAAAAGAAGGAAGAAAGAGCAGAGATGACACAAGACATTGCAAAAGGAAATGAATATATCTTTATTCATGAATTCAATTAAGTACAAGGCGAATCGTATAAAAGAATAAAGAATGTGTACATTTTATTCAAAGATTACAAGTGTATAGTTGATACAAAAAGTAGCTACTAAGAAGGAAGTGTCTTTAACAAATCCGCGAGCTGCTCTCGCGCTTCCTTCAGCGCCTCCTCCCGAGCGGCTGCCGCGGCTACTTCCGCTTCCACCTGGGCCCGCTGCTGCAGGTAGGATGAAAGTTGCTCCTCAGCTGCCTGCTGGGCTGCCTCCTGATTTGGTGCATCCCGCTCGACGACGTCAAGCTGCTGCCTCAGTGTTAATCCTTCGGAGAGGCATCGCAAAAGGCCTTCAAAGATAACCTTCAGCTGTGCAGCGTTTGCCTCCACCTGAGCAAGCAGTCGGGCAGATTTGCTCGAAGTCTCATCGCGCTCCTTACGCCTTGAAGCAACTTCTTGTTCAAGATGGCGGAAATAAGGAGCGCTCTGCTCGATCCATACCGCCCGTTGAGTGCTCGCGGCCAAGATCTCAGGGGCAGGACGCATCGACTCCAGCTGATGCAGGCGGGCCTCGATCTCCCTGCAGTGATTAACCCAAGACTCGACGACACCTTCATTATGAAAATTTACAAGCGTCGCCAGCATCGGATTAACCTCCGCAGCGAAATCTGCGGCAGATGGGAGAACGTCCGCGTCAAGCTCTTCAATGTATCCGCTCAACATTCCCAAACTCATCGCAGCATTCTTTGAAGACGGACGTCTCAAGAAGGGGGCCGCCGGCATTATGATGTGAGACTCGAAGGGCGCCGGAACCAGAACGACAGCTGAAAAAACAAAACGCAATCAGATGACGGTTTAAGAAATATAAGAAAGTCATCAATGAGGGAATTTACTATACCAGCTGCAGCAGACGGCAAAGCCGGAAGGGCCGGTGGCGCGACCGATCTTTCATCTCCTCCTTCGATTTGTAGCACTGCAATCAGGGCGAACAAAAATCAGAAACAAGTTCATTCTTGGAAAAAGAAAGAGTATTAATTGAAAACTATACTCACCAGCGCCACTGGAGGAAGCAAGCTCCAACGGGAAGGAGAAGTGCGGGTGCAGCACCTGGTAAAGGTGATCAAAAAGTACTCCTATAAGGACGCAATAGTATAATGTCAATACATAAATTACACGGCCGAGAGATGAAACTGATGGGTCACGAATCCGTACCTTCCAGCATCTACGATGGTACGAGAGAAGGCTGAGAGGTGGCCACCGCCAAGGCGATAGCTGACGGCGCCCCCTTGAGCAATAGAGCGTCAGCACTGGCCGCACCTGCGTTAAAAACAAAGATAAACCTATCAGGAAGTATTGCAAGATAAAGAAAAAAAGACAGTAACCCGAAATTTACCTGATGAGCCGCCAGCCGAAACGAAGGCGTCTCCCTCCTCGATCGACATGAGTCCACCTCCCGTGGCCTCATCACCAGACTCTACGGGGGCCGTCGTCGTGCTCGTGAGGCCAGGAGATGGCGGGGGACCGTAGACAGGGAGAGCAATGATTGGAGCGTTGCCAGACTCCTGAGAAAGAGCGGCTGACTTGTCCTTGGGAGTCATGCCCGTCTCACCCGCTACTCCCTCGGGCTCGGCGGTTGCTGCTGTCTCGTCCGCCGTCGCCATGGGGTCACCGGTCTCAGGCGCTCCATCCGCTACTACCCCAGGCTCGGCTGTAGCAGCTGTCTCATCCGCCGCTACCTCGGGCTCGGCATCGGCCACCTTCTCAGGCATAGTGGGCGTGACCGTTTCGTTAGCCACTAGCTCGGGCCCGGCAACCCCGACTACGTCGCCCACCGTCGGCTCGGGTTCAGCCAGTGCCTCCTCCACTGTCCCCTTAGGCTCGACGGTTTTCGCCTCCCCTTCGGTTAGGCCTGGCCCTGCAGGAAAAGATGTATGAGAACCGATAGTTGTACAATTCTTACAACAAAGTCTCGAGAGACACATTACCTGAGGAGGATCGATCGTTGGTCTCCTGAACTGCACGCGCCGCCTGTCTGTGTGTAGTAGACAAGGCGACCGGAGACTCTTCTGAAGGAGTAGCAGCACGAGGAACGGTGCTTGGGCCCGCTCCCACGGCTAAAGCAGCTCTGCGCTCCTTCGCCTCGCGCCTCAACCGCTTCCTCTCCTCCCGAGCCGTCGCGACGGACCTCTTCGAAGCTTCCTTCATCAAGGTGTCGTCGTCCTCGTTTAGAGTTTCCTCCAGAGCCTTCAAGGCATCTCTCATCGGCTTCTCAAGTCGGGTCTCTCGCGGTAGCCCCGAAGAGGTCGGGACTTCAGTAGCTAGCTCAGGAAGAGCCCCCGCATCGGCGTGTGCAAAAGATCCCGCGGTCCCTGCAATAAGACAAAGAAAAAGTTAGATTGACCGTCACAAAGGAGAATAAAGACTTAATGAATCGAAATGTACCGAGGCCTAAGGATGCTCTGAGTCGTTCCTCCTCTTGAAAAGTTTTGAGGGAAGCAGCGATAGCTTCTTCAGTGGTGATGCCTGTTTAAAGAGAAGAGGGGAAAAGCATTAGTCAAAGACAGTAATAAAAGTACGATGCAGTAAAAAAAATGCAACTAGTGATTACCCGATTGCGCAAGCTTAGCTAGCCATGCGTCGCGCCTCGCCAATCGCTCTGAAGCTGCGATGGCGGCCGCCAGATCAGTGTCATCTGGCGGCATAACTAATCCTTTGTTAGTCCCGTACTCGCCCAAGCCCTCGCTATAGGGAGCTTGAGGTTCCTGACCGAACGCAACGTCAGCTGAGAGGATCGACTTCTTCTTCCTCTTCTGCGCGTGGACCCCAGTCACACCCAAAATTAACTTGCTCTTTGTGGGCACCTTAGGGAGGCAAGTCCCGATATCCGCGCCCACGCCAGACTCCGGCGAAACCACATTTACCATCTCCACTGGAGCACGGGGCGCTGGTGGCACGTCTGCGCTAGCACGAGGTAATCCGCGCGGAGGGCTCAACACGTGCGGTGGTCCAGCTCCAGCATCTTTCAACGGAGCAACGACCGGGGTCCTTGGCTTCAGGGGAGCCTTGCGGTCACCGCCGGGAGGCGCACCTTTACGGTCAACCAACATGCGCTTCTCCTCACGGATGACTGAACCCATTGCGTGCGCGTACCAAGCCACGTACGCGTGGAGGACCCGGGGGACGCAGCTCGGCTCGCTGATGAAAAAGTGGGAGCCCGTATTCAGTCGCATGAAATGGTGCATCGCGCTCCGTATCCCCTCCATGCTGGCCGCGGGCTCTTCCAAAAACGCCTCCAGCGGGACCCCCTGGTTATATCTTTATTGTTAGGCGAACCGATGGGGGTTGTACCTCATGAAAAGTGCCATCTCGTTTTGCCTGAACACCAGGTAGCCCGGCCGAATGGCGTAGAGATGAAGAATCTCCCGGGCTTTCAGTACGGAGGCCCCGTCTGTAAGTTGATGTGCAACACCCCACGAGTTGCGGGGAGGCGGAAATTTGAAAAACAATCATGTTTATAAAGCGAACATCAACTAACCGAAGATCGTTTCTAAACAATACTTAACAAAAGGCATAGAGTTCTAAGCTACTATGTGAAGAGATTATACCAAATGATTCTAGTCCTTCGTCTTTATGATATCTACGGCCTCCTTGGATCTCCACGTCCTCCTCGGCTTCCTTCCGTGATAGACGATCCACCCGAGAACCCTAATCCAAGCTATAACCTCTAAACTTGAGGTTACTTAGTTTCTTTAGTTGCTAATAAAGAAACTAAGATGATGTAGAGATTGGTTATGGAGTGTTTAGTCTTTCCTAATCCTTGTTCTCAACTCATGAGTGGTAGGATTAGGGTTTGGTGAAGGAGAGAGAGCTTGAGGAGAGAGAAGGTGGAGATGATAATGAGAATAAAAATCCTTCTCACTTGAATATATGATACATAATGAATTATCAAATAATATAAATTAAATGATTATTCACCATGCTTCATTTATTCAAGGAGAGTGATTCATCATGTGAGTCATTAGATCATTAATTATGCATTAATGATATGATGAATCATATGAATGAGTCACTAAAGCAATTAATGAAAAAGCCACCTCAACCCCTCATGTCACATCCTTCTAGAAGCTTCTCGGAAATTACAAGAACGCCCCTCGCATCCGTGAAAAAACAGAAAAACTTTAGACTGTATAAATCCAATAACCTGATACTAGAATCTGGCTTAAACCAAAGCCGGCTAGTAAAAACTGTCCGAATGTCGTACGTGCGTTTAAACACGGATGCGTCCGAACCTTTGTCGTAAAACCATACGACCTCTATATCTTTTCGCTTGGGTTTAGGAAATCTCTGTGTGGGACTCTAAAGACTCGACTACTACGCTGGCAGTGGGTTTAACCACAGACCGCAAGCGGCACTAGCTGTACGTAACGGTCCCCAGGTAGTTGTCGATAAGAAAGCCGATGAGGTAACCCATCCGAAATCCTACTGAGCCTGTCCGTGACAATATCCGCGCAGTCCGGTCTGTTCGTCTAAGAGTATCTCATGTATGGTCTAGGGAGGTGGTGGACGTCAGACCCCTAATAACCGTACAAGTCGTGTCGGTATGGCTATATCACCATTCGAGAATCTACTGATCAATCTATCAGTAATTCTCAATCAGCCCTGGCCAGGGACTTATGGTAATGACCAACCGATCACCGTGCGATATCAACTCCCTATACCGGGAGAGACGAATCCCTAACAGTCACTCACTGCCTCCACATGGCTCGGGACTGTGCCCAACTAAAACCTGTTTGCACGACTCCTTTGAGCCGTGGTAGGGTAATAATCAAAGCACAGTGGGAACTCACACGAGACAAATGATGACTTTAAGTCAACGGACTATCTGCACACATGTCACCTGAGAACTGCTATCTGACGTTAGGTATAATACCATCCAGTCAGTTCTCGGCGAGTCCTGTCCGGTGTACTCACACCCAGTGAGCATCTGTATACAATCTTAGCTGCACTCCACCAATGGCTGCGGGACCAGTCCATCGCCCCTCCTCAGGGTCTAGATATGTATACACTAGTCTACTCCGGAGTATCAATGCCCAGTCTCGATACTCCTACGACCAGGGACATCTAAGGGTGTGCCTATTGACTATCCAGCTCCCACTAGTATGACTGCCATCACAACGCCGGTAGTCAGACAAACACCCTATGGGCTTTATCAACATATATATATATATAAACACCAAGTAAAATATATCATACGTAAAGATAAAGACAAACCAAATAGCGTACTATCATATCAAGCAAGACTGTCATGTACATACATATCCCAAGCATCCTATACAATGTAGGCCTCTAGGGCATATATATCCAACACTGTCCTTGAAGCCGTCACGTAGCGCCACCACCGCCTTGGAGGTTTCTGAGCCGATAGTTATGAATTTATCCATGAAAGAAATCTTCGCTCCGACCAGGTGTGGACGAAGGAGCAACCCCCTAGCCTCCCGTGGAGACGGATTCACGATCGAGGCGCCGATCAGCCACATGACTCTTGGGAGTCTGCACCTCTCAAAAAACGAAGGGCTGTTGTGGATGCCGAATACCCCGTGCACATGCATTTCCATCCACAAGGTGAAGTAGTGTATCGGGAAATTGGCTGGCTGCACCCCAGGTTCATTAGCGTCCGCCGCCACGCTGAGTCCATTATATAGGTGAGCCAACCCGGCGATTCCTGATGACAATTGCAGGCCAGCCACTATCCGATGCACTGGGTAGAAAACGGACGGCCGCATGTAGCGCTGGTGTATGGGGAGCGCGAAGCTGCACAGCCACAATCCCAGAAACCCTAAAAAGAAGGTCTCCTCATCAATACCTGGGGCGGCGATTTCTGATAAAGGCATGATGGCGGCATCAGGGAGATAGAAATCCTTTTGATCGTCTTCCGATACTGGTCGACGATCTAAGCCGAAGCCGAAAGGGTCATCGAGCTTGGCGAACTTTTCACTCCGCTCCGATAGAATCTCCGGTCGAAGGAAGCGGGCGATAAAATCTGCAAAACTAACTTCCCGGACTCCTGATTCCAAATAGAGACCTTCGTATATGCTCAGCACCTTCACCAAGCCCGAAAACTGGTGCTGAATAGCATTCTCCAGCGTCAAATCAAATACCAGAAGCTTGGTGGCGAAGACGTACTTGTCAGGAGAAAGCAGCTCCTCGTAATGCTCCCCCCTCATCGGCAAACCCGAAATCTCAGCGAACTCTTCCAGGGAGATGGAGACTTCCCTGTCCGTCATAAGGAAGGTGTGGGTGGGGATGTTCCATTGTTCGATGAAGGCCTTAACCCACCACGTTGGAGGAGCGGGGTACTCAAACAGCGAGACGTAGACTGCTGATGTAATACCCAGCCCCTTTTTCTACCAATAACCGTATTACTTTGTGTTACCCTTAAAATCCATTTATTTACATCTATAAACTATGTTAAATATTTTGAAACTCCCAATCCATTTTATCTCCCCCTCTCCCTTCTCAAACCCTAATTCCAATTCCTCATTTTCTTTTCCCCAAAGGCCAAGCCCACCTGTTCACTTTTCTCCATTTTCCCAGCCGGCCCTTCGTTTCTTTTTCCCTTTTATTAATTTTTCCAGCGGCCCAGCTCCTCAGCCCACACAAAATAAATGGAAATTCATTTTTTTAATTAAATCTCGGCCCGGCCCACTCTGTTCACTTCCCCCGATCCCGCGCTTCAATCCGAGCTGGCCCACAAACCCTTCTTCCTCCAACGGCTCTCTCAGCCCTTCCCGCGCGCCCGTTCCACCTCCGTCGCCCACGCCCACGCCCACGCTCACGCCTGCGACGTTACCCCCTCGCACTCCCCTCTCTAACTTTGTGGCCCTAGATCGTGCCCACAACCGCGCACCCCTATCCTCCTCAGACCCCTTCTCCTCATCTCCTTCCTCCTCACCAAAACCCAAACACCAAGGCCGAGACCTCCACTGCCGGCGCCCCTCAACCCAGGACCCCCGACCGCACCCATTACTTCGCCTGCACCCGAGCACCTCTCCTAAACCCTCGCCGGAGCTCCGACCTCCATCACCTCTCCTCCCTACACCGAGCACCTGCATCACCCTAACCCAGAACCCCACCGACGCTGCACCATTTTCCTCATCGCCGACGATCACCATCGTCTTGTCGTCGCTGGTGTCACCCCCACTGCAACTTCTCTCCCTCCCTCCCTTTGCTCTCCCTCACTCTCTCCGATATCCCTCACACTCTCTGCTCTCTCTCTATGTGTTCTCTCTGCTCTCTCTCTGTGTGTTCTCTCTCTCTTGATCTCTCTCTCTGTGTCCTTTCTCTCTCTCTCTCACTCTCAATCCCTCTACCACTCTGCCTCTCCCTCTCTTTCTCTCTCTCTCTCTTGATCTCTTTCTCTCACCCTCTCTCTCTTTCTCCCTCTCTCTGTTCTCTCCCTCTCTCTCTTTCTCACTCTCTGTTCTCTCTGTCTCTCTCTAATCCCTACTCTCTCTCTCTAAATCTCACTCTTCCTCTCTCCGCAACGTCTCTCTACAGCTTCATAACCAACCATCGACGGAGCCATAACATCGCCTAGCTCGCAGCCGTCTCGGGTACAAGTCGTTGTACTAGTCGTTGCCGTGTCGCACGTGTGTCGTTCCCGCTGCCGTGTGCCCCAAAAACGTCTCCAGGCAAGTTCTCTACTTGCTTCATGCCAATCTATTTATGTTACAAACCCAAATCGTATAAATTGCAATGTTACTATTCGGGATAGCTTATACTATTTACCTGTTCGATGTATTATCTCAATGGAAATACTCATCTAATTTGACGGAACTCAATAGTATAGTCTGGCCCGTATGGCTGTGAATCTAGTGTGTGAATTTCATTGGAAAATATAACCGTTAATGACTAAAACGAATACCCCCTAATACATCCGTAAAACTAGAAATTCCCCGTACCTGAAAACCGTTAAAATCACCATAAATTATATACATACTGGAATGATGCGTTCAAGGTCTTAAATCGAAGACGACTCGACGAAATTTAACCCTATGCAAGTTTATAAATATTTCTGTACTTAAACTGTGACAATATTTGGATCGGAGAGTGACTCTGGACTGCAGTCCAGAGCGGCTGTGTTTACTGTGTGCTGTCCCGTAATGGGTACCACCAGATTTCCTTAACTCGTAGGTTATGGAACTCCGCTGTTTATTAAAGGTGAATCTGTTAGATAGACAACACAAGTAGTTTCATTCTATTTCGTTATCGTTTGTTATTTAATCTGTAATTTAAAAGATCGGGATGTATAACAGTCCCAACAGAATCAGAATTGACATACTAGTATTGAATAGTGTATATCTCCTGATGTACAGACGCGATTGAGAATTCGTCTATTGCGTTGAAAACCTTACTGAAAACCCTAGATTTCATCCAACTATAGCGTCGCTAAAATATGATCCCAACTAGGATTAAAATGCGTTGCGAAACGGAATTCCGATTCTGAGACCGGATTTCCAGCCGTGAACGCTTAAAAGGAAATGGCCATAACTAATGATCCTGAAACCCGATTTCCGTGAAACCAAATTCGCTGGTTAGATAATTAATCATACTATTTATTCTCCTTTTATCGTTTCGTTAAACTGTACACGTTTTATTTATGATAAATATTGCAAGTGGTAGAATACTGATTTATAATATTTTAATCATGCTTTATATACCGTTTCCTCATCATATCATACTTATGTCATTGCATTGATAACGTAGTGATCATGTGTATTAACCAGTGTTAGGTATTAGTGATGATTGTGGCAAGTACGTTAGTGTTCGTGTATAAGTGAATAAGTGAAAGTGGCACATACTTGTACACAATCAGTGAACCTTATTATTCTATTACATTGTCGACGTCTGTGGGACGCGTGTACGTGTGACTATAAGTGGTATGGGACACTTATGGAAGCTCTTGCATGGGTGTCACAGATAAGGCACCAGACACTGCCATTTATCTTAGGTATTAGTCGGGACGTGCTTGATGGAGGTCCTGCCTTCAGTTCTCGCGCAGACTTGTCACAGACCGATTGGTATTTGAAGTTATGGTTAGCGTTTGATGTAGACCACGGGGTGTGGGGTAGTTTGAGTGTGAGTTCAACAGAATCTCGGGAGTCCCTTGCCGGCTTATATATATGGAGATATATGGAGATTTACAGGGTACATGATTATTACCGTGAGTTACATGTTGGGCCCGTGGTCCCTTGCCCTTGGGTCCTACCTTTGGGTGGAGGACACTCGCGAGTGGTTGACTCTCACACTTGGACTGACGACAGGCATAGTGACCTGTACAGTGAGACTTAGAGACTGATAGGGATAATGGTATTGATATACATTACTTACCGTTGTTGACATACCTGGCATATTATTTTACTGCTTTACTGTCCATTTGATTTATTAGACACTTCTTTGGTTACTGCATGTTCATACCTATACCTTCTTGATTTACTGTCATATATACCTATTATTACTGTTCGAGTTGTCACTTAGATTTTTATATTATATTGCTATTGTGTCGCTCTGACGACCTGAGTATGCATGCTCAGTGTGAGGAGTAGATTTAGCCGGGACCAGGATCAGACGCACATCACGGACATCTTGATTAGCTATCCAGGGTTATACCCTTCTGTTTCCCATCAGGTCAGTTCTTTATATTGTTTTGTTCAGTTACTGTATTTCTCATTACCTGCGCATCATTTACTGTTTACCATGTAAAACTAGAAGCCGAAGTGTGACTACGGCAGGACATTTCCTTGACCGTAGGAGCATGGCTGGCCTTGGCAACCCCTCGTATTCCGTATTTTGGAAAGCGGGGCGTGACATGGTTTAGTTGGTATCAGAGCCAGGTTTTGCTTCGATTGGGATTGCAGTTTTCCGTGTAGAGCTTGATAATATAAGACATCCCTCAGTCTAGATTGTAAACTTGATATCCTTGATCCATATTCACATTGAGTGTTCTGCTATCCATTCGCTAGGGTTTCGGGTGACTTGGCAAGGTTACGTGGTTGTAATTGCACTACCGTACTCTGTTTAAGTGACTTAGAATCCTACCGTTGATTTTCCACTTGTAATGAATTTCATCACATCTGATATTCTTGAATCTTTGTCCAGTCCATATTATATTTTGATTCTTATAGCTTGTGCCTTATATCATCCTCAAAATTATTGTTTCAGGATCATGTCTTCCAACAACTCTTCCTCTATCTCCACTTCCCAGAATCAGATCGTTGATATTCTGAGTGTACTGCAAAGTCTGAAGGAAGCCCAGGAGCGAACGAACGACTTGTTAGTTGAAGGACTGAGAAGGCAGGTGAATCGAGCACCAGCGGGAATCTCCCATCGTAAAGGGATCCCTGTTAGATGAGGAAAAGAGAAGAAGATGAAGCGCCAATTTCTTTCCCCGCGACAGAAGCAGCAGAAGACCCCAAGTTGTGGGTACTGTAAAAGGCCAGGACATCTTCAGAGGGATTGTCGCCGCGCTCAAGGGAAATGTCTGATTTGTGGATCCAGCGAACATCTCATCAACGGTTGCCCAAAAAGGAAAGAGCTACAAGGAGGAGACTCGTGCACACTCTCCACTTCTGCCAAGTGATAATTAGTACGTAGTTTGAACCTCGAGGATAAGGCGGACCCAGCGCAGGATTCAACTCGCGTGACGAGAATGCAGCGGTCTAGTAATCAAAGAAGAATTTTCATGTTTTCTAATTTCAGTAGTAATGTTGTCATCCTCTTAAAAATATTTCTTTCCGTTTGAAATCTTGTATCCGTCGAACTTTTAGTTGAATGCAATAAAAACTTGAATCGTAATATATGTATCATTCTCTTGTCATTCCCCTTACTCATACTATTCATTATCACAGCATTTTAATCCTGATTTTTCAGTTCTTGCCACCGCATAGTTTCCTATACTTCGTACCCTTAGCTATTTTCTTGATGTATTCCACTGTGTAATCATGACTCTTTCCTTTCAGGCCATGGCCCACCCTGGAGCAGCGCCGCATCTAGATGAGGATGCACAGTCATGCGTTTCCTTAGACCGCACGCTGATGAGTTCTGATGATGAGATCAATGATCCCCATGTCATTGTCGGAAACAGCGATTCAGAGGACGAAGGAGCAGCCGCCCCCGAGTTTGACATGATAGGCGATTCCGACGAAGAGGAAGGAGACCCTGAAGAGAACCCGATAGAGGAAGATCCCGAGGAAGACCCGATGGAAGAAAATCCAGTGGAGGAAAATCCCATGGAAGAAAATCCAGAAGAAAAGAATCACATGGAATCAGACCTCGATGAAGAAGCTCCAGTCGAGGAAGAAAGACCAGAAGAACAAGACCCTGCTGTGGAAGAACTCCCAATGGCGGTCCCCGCGAGGCGCTATGGAAATGGACGTCCCTACCTGAGTGCGCGAGCCTACCGCAACCTGCTGAACCTCCACAACCACGACTGACGGGATTTTAGTTGTTGTCTTCTCTGGCCAAATAAATTTATGTATAGTTTAGGGCCACCTTCGTTTTCGAGAGTGCTTTGTTTCAAATTTTCTTGAATGAAATAAATCTTCTGAGTTCGCAAATCTTTTGTTTACTGGTTCACTCGATGCTTTGATTTTCCCTTTACCGTTTTCCTCCTGAGACCCCTTACTGTCCACACCTATACCTTGTGCTGATTCGACCCTCACTCAGATTAACAAGTACCATACCCGATCTTTTAGAGGTCCACCCTCCATCCTCCGTCTGTGCCTTGTTTGAGATCCTTCTGGGAGGAGAAAATTTTAGAGAAACTTCCGAATTCGCTAACCCTTCAAATTCTTGATTCATAGGATGTACCGACCGTTATCCTCCCCATACTTTTTCCCTTGTAGTCCTTTGTTGCTCACCCTTACTTCCTGTGCTGACCCGATCCCAATCTCCTTGATCTTCAGCCTAAAGTCGCCACACTCCGACCTTCTGAATGAGCCACACTTCCTTGTAATCATTACCCTAGCTAGCCCTATACCTCTTTGTGTTTTTCCTATTACCCTAAATATATATAGGGACATTATTATTCGAAAATTTGGTTTTCATTATTTTATATTTATCGAAGAGTGTGTTCTATCGACTATTCCCGTTTTACGCATTTCAAGTACTCCACTACTAGCTTTCCCATTATTTGCAGTAGCGCTGCCTTACATCGCGTATATTTTCGTTACATGTTTCTTATTTTCATTATGTGGGTTTTCTAAGTTATTTTAAAACTATTCGATCGATAAATTATCCTAAAATGTTTTAACCTACCGATTAATCTTTCACTACTTTATTGTCGTTCTTTTATTTTTCGGGTATTGTGCCTATGTTTACTATTAAAAATGATTGTGCCTTATACTTATTTCTACCGTGCTACCTTTGATATACTTATACATGCACATAGTTGAATTTCGATTTTATCGAGTACGCCTCGAATAATATTGTTCGTTATTGTTGTTATTTATATTCCCGTATATATGTAGTTTGCTCTTATGGTTGTTCCTGCCTTATACTTATTTAGACCCATCCTTTTGTATGTTGTTATTACATATATAAACCTTCAAATTTCTTCATCTGCCTATTTCAAGTAAAGCATTGTGTTAGTTTGCAATATAATAACTTTCGCTTATATTTGTATAACTTATCGTTTATTTTAAATTTCGAGGACGAAATTTTTATAAGGGTGGTATGATGTAACACCCAGCTCCTTTTTCTATCAATAACCGTATTACTTTGTGTTACCCTTAAAATCCATTTATTTACATCTGTAAACTATGTTAAATATTTTGAAACTCCCAATCCATTTTATCTCCCCCTCTCCCTTCTCAAACCCTAATTCTAATTCCTCATTTTCTTTTCCCCAAAGGCCAAGCCCACCTCTTCACTTTTCTCCATTTTCCCAGCCGGCCCTTCGTTTCTTTTTCCCTTTTATTAATTTTTCCAGCAGCTCAGCTCCCCAGCCCACACAAAATAAATGGAAATTCATTTTTTTAATTAAATCTCGGCCCGGCCCACTCTTTTCACTTCCCCTGCTCCCGCGCTTCAACCCGACCCGGCCCACAAACCCTTCTTCCTCCAACGGCTCTCTCCGCCCTTCCCGCGCGCCCGTTCCACCTCCGTCGCCCACGCCCACGCCCATGCTCACGCCTGCGACGTTACCCCCTCGCACTCCCCTCTCTAACTTCATCGCCCTAGATCGTGCCTACGACCGCGCACCCCTATCCTCCTCAGACCCCTTCTCCTCATCTCCTTCCTCCTCACCAAAACCCAAACACCAAGGCCGAGACCTCCACTGCCGGCGCCCCTCAACACAGGACCCCCGACCGTACCCATTACTTCGCCTGCACCCGAGCACCTCTCCTAAACCCTCGCCGGAGCTCCGACCTCCATCACCTCTCCTCCCTACACCGAGCACCTGCATCACCCCAACCCAGAACCCCACCGACGCCGCACCATTTTCCTCATCGCCGACGATCACCATCGTCTCGTCATTGCCGGTGTCGCCCCCACTGCAACTTCTCTCCCTCCCTCCCTCTGCTCTCCCTCACTCTCTCCGATCTCCCTCACACTCTCTGCTCTCTCTCTCTGTGTGTTATCTCTGCTCTCTCTCTCTCTGTGTTCTCTCTCTCTTGATCTCTCTCTCTGTGTCCTTTCTCTCTCTCTCTCACTCTCAATCCCTCTACCACTCTGCCTCTCCCTCTCTCTCTCTCTCTCTCTCTCTCGATCTCTTTCTCTCACCCTCTCTCTCTTTCTCCCTCTCTCTCTTTCTCACTCTCTGTTCTCTCTGTCTCTCTCTAATCCCTACTCTCTCTCTCTAAATCTCACTCTTCCTCTCTCCGCAACGTCTCTCTACAGCTTCATAACCAACCATCGACGGAGCCATAACATCGCCGAGCTCGCAGCCGTCTCGGGTACAAGTCGTTGTACTAGTCGTTGCCGTGTCGCACGTGTGTCGTTCCCGCTGCCATGTGCCCCAAAAACGTCTCCAGGCAAGTTCTCTACTTGCTTCATGCCAATCTATTTATGTTACAAACCCAAATCGTATAAATTGCAATGTTACTATTCGGGATAGCTTATACTATTTACCTGTTCGATGTATTATCTCAATGGAAATACTCATCTAATTTGACGGAACTCAATAGTATAGTCTGGCCCGTATGGCTGTGAATCTAGTGTGTGAATTTCATTGGAAAATATAACCGTTAATGACTAAAACGAATACCCCCTAATACATCCGTAAAACTAGAAATTCCCCGTACCTGAAAACCATTAAAATCACCATAAATTATATACATACTGGAATGATGCGTTCGAGGGTTTAAATCGAAGCTGACTCGACGAACTTTAACCCTATGCAAGTTTCTAAATATTTCTGTACTTAAACTGTGACAATATTTGGATCGGAGAGTGACTCTGGACTGCAGTCCAGAGCGGCTGTGTTTACTGTGTGCTGTCCCGTAATGGGTACCACCAGATTTCCTTAACTCGTAGGTTGCGGAACTCCGCTGTTTATTAAAGGTGAATCTGTTAGCTATACAACACAAGTAGTTTCATTCTGTTTCGTTATCGTTTGTTATTTAATCTGTAATTTAAAAGATCGGGATGTATAACAGTCCCAACAGAATCAGAATTGACATACTAGTATTGAATAGTGTATATCTCCTGACGTACAGACGCGATTCAGAATCCGTCTGTTCCGTTGAAAACCTTACTGAAAACCCTAGATTTCATCCTACTATAGCATCGCTAAAATATGATCCCAACTAGGATTAAAATGCGTTGCGAAACAGAATTCCGATTCTGAGACCGGATTTCCAGCCGTGAACGCTTAAAAGGAAATGGCCATAACTAATGATCCTGAAACCCGATTGCCGTGAAACCAAATTCGCTGGTTAGATAATTAATCATACTATTTATTCTCTTTTTATTGTTTCGCTAAACTGTACACGTTTTATTTATGATAAATATTGCAAGTGGTAGAATACTGATTTATAATATTTTAATCATGCTTTATATACCGTTTCCTCATCATATCATACTTATGTCATTGCATTGATAACGTAGTGATCATGTGTATTAACCAGTGTTAGGTATTAGTGATGATTGTGGCAAGTACGTTAGTGTTCGTGTATAAGTGAATAAGTGAAAGTGGCACGTACTTGTACACAATCAGTGAACCTTATTATTCTATTGCATTGTCGACGTCTGTGGGATGCGTGTACGTGTGACTATAAGTGGTATGGGACACTTATGGAAGCTTTTGCATGGGTGTCACAGATAAGGCACCAGACACTGCCATTTATCTTAGGTATTAGTCGGGACGTGCTTGATGGAGTCCTGCCTCCAGTTCTCGCGCAGACTTGTTACAGACCGATTGGTATTTGAGGTTATGGTTAGCGTTTGATGTAGACCACGGGGTGTGGGGTAGTTTGAGTGTGAGTTCAACAGAATCTCGGGAGTCCCTTGCCGGCTTATATATATGGAGATATATGGAGATTTACAGGGTACATGATTATTACCGTGAGTTACATGTTGGGCCCGTGGTCCCTTGCCCTTGGGTCCTACCCTTGGGTGGAGGACACTCGCGAGTGGTTGACTCTCACACTTGGACTGACGACAGGCATAGTGACCTGTACAGTGAGACTTAGAGACTGATAGGGATAATGGCATTGATATACATTATACCGTTGTTGACATACCTGGCATATTATTTTACTGCTTTACTGTCCATTTGATTTATTAGACACTTCTTTGGTTACTGCATGTTCATACCTATACCTTCTTGATTTACTGTCATATATACCTATTATTACTGTTCGAGTTGTCACTTAGATTTTTATATTATATTGCTATTGTGTCGCTCTGACGACCTGAGTATGCATGCTCAGTGTGAGGAGTAGATTTAGCCGGGACCAGGATCAGACGCACATCACGGACATCTTGATTAGCTATCCAGAGTTATACCCTTCTGTTTCCCATCAGGTCGGTTCTTTATATTGTTTTGTTCAGTTACTGCATTTCTCATTACCTGCGCATCATTTACTGTTTACCATGTAAAACTAGAAGCCGAAGTGTGACTACGGCAGGACATTTCCTTGACCGTAGGAGCATGGCTGGCCTTGTCAACCCCTCGTATTCTGTATTTTGGGAAGCGGGGCGTGACAGCTGAGTACAAACCGATCTTCATCAGATGCGTCCTCTTCGTTGACAGGATATATCTGGCCCACTGAAGATATCCAGCCGGTTGTCGCGGGGTCAATCCAATGTTGTAAGTCTGTCCCCAAGGGTGTGCCTCACCCTGACATATGCGCCGCCCCAAGATGTCCACGGCCGGCGGCGGCTGCACGGGAATGGCAGCGATCGAAGGCTGGAGAAGATCCTCTGAATTCCAGTTCTTGACCTCCACGGCATACTTCACCAGGGGTTCATCCGCATAGGGGATCGACGAGATGGGCTCAGACGGCGTCGCAGAACCGAAGCTTCGGCGACCCTTGATGATCTCATTATACCACCTACCCCACAGGTGAAGGTTCTTGTGCTCGGGGTCATGATCCTTAATGAGAGCGAGCACCTCCCGGTCCACCGGCGCCTCGGGAAATCCTTCCTCTGAGCGAACGAATGGGAAAGACAGATCAGCATACATGATTACCTACGAAGAAAAATGAAATTCAACCGTCAGTGTCATAATTTAATTTTAAAAGCCTGACGCTTGATACTACACTGCAATGCAGTGTAGGGGGGACCAAAGGGGGACCCACAAAATCTAGATGATAATGCATCAGTTGATAGGACAGCTCCATCATTGGATGAGACTGTCAATTAATGAGGAGATCCCCAAAAGAATATTCTCATTAATGAGAAATCCCTAGAGGCAATGAGAAAATCTCCTCTTTCAGAGCAAAACTCTGTCACAGAGTGACACTTGTCAAACTCTGGTCTCAAGGGAATAAAATTCCTTAAAAGAGCCTAGCTCTGTAATAGTGATGAGAAAATCCCTTAAAAAGAATTTAAATCCTAAAAATTAAAAAAATTTGGGATATTGAAGATCCAAGAAAACTCTTAAGAGATCATCATCTTTGGATCAAAAGATCTTTATTTTTGTCCATGAGCAAGGCTCTGATCATGGGTTAAAAACCCTGAGACAAGATCTCTCTAAATCTATGGATTCTTGAGAGCAAAGCTCTGTTGGTGAAACCCAAAGGGGTTTTTCTTTAGTTCAAAGATCTATGAGTGCAAGGCTCTGTTAATTAAAATTAATTTTATTTAATTTAAGTTAAATTTTACCTAAGATTTTTCTAGAGTTTGAACTCTGAAGTTCTTGAAAAACGAGAGCAAGGCTCTGAAGTTCTTAAAAGCAAGAATAAGGCTCTGAAAATTAAAATTCTTGAAGATGGTGAACATCTGTTGAGGACCAAGGGTCCTATTTATAGGCGCTTGCGCCCCTTCAACTCCTCAGTTGATCTGACGGTTGGGAACTTGCCACCGCTGCACTCACGTGTGCGCCACGTGAGCGCAACAGTGGGGGGGGCATTTGTTTCCCCAATCAGAGCAAAGCTCTGTTTGAATTTCAAAAAATTCAAAAATTGAAGCAACGCTTCAGATTCCTTGCGCTGCGCGTAACGCGCCATGTGTCAAAAGCTGACACGCCAGCGCTGCGCCTAAGACAACGCATCCAATCAGTGCAAGACTCTATTTAAAAACAAAATTAAAGGAAGCAACGCTTCAGATGATCTGCGCTCAGCGCTGCGCGACACGTGTCAGTGCAGTTGCGCTGCGCTCAGCGCTGCGCGACACGTGTCAGTGCAGTTGCGCCGCGCTCTGCGTGTCAGCGCAGTTGCGCCGCGCTCTGCGCTGCGCGACACGTGTCAGCGCAGTTGCGCTGCGCGACACGTGTCAAGCGCAGGTGCGCTTGCGCCAACTGTGCCAGCACTAAAACAGAATTAAAATTCCAGAAAGATCTTTCTGATCTTATTAAAACAATAAGATTCTCTTCTGTAAAACAGGAGCCCTTGGATCAAATATCCAACGGTAGGGAAAAATCCCTGAATCACTCAGAGAAAGATCTGTTTAACTGATTTAACAAATCAATTGGCACCATAAAAAGGCCCCTAAACTCCAAGTCTAAAACAGAGAGAAAAAGAGAAAACACAGAACTCCTCTAAAATTTTGAGAAAAGCTCAGAGAAAGAAAAGGTAAACCTTTTGAATAAAAGAAGAACTTCTTCTAAAAAAAGATCAATGATCTAAGAATAAGATCAAAGATCTTCAATAAAATAATAATAATATTAAAAAAGAAGAAGTAATTTACTTCTGAATAAAGGCATTGCCTTTTATGAACCAATGGTTCTTGAAAATTTGAGGTAAAACCCCTCTGGAAAAAGAAACAAAAACTTGTTTTCTTTAATCCAAATTTTAAACAGTGCCTTGCACTTTTGAGTTTGCACTGTTGCGCTTCTTGGATTGGCGCAAGCCATCAGGGAGCACCGCGTGTCAGCCCCAGAACAAACTGCGCTGTGCGCTTCTAAAACAGAGCACTGCTCTCATAAATTGGCGCACTGCGCCAGAGCGCGCCACGTGTCAGCAGCGCACTGGCACAGCGCACTGCGCTTGCGCTCACCAGAGCGCGCCACGTGTCAGCAGCGCAATGGCGCAGCGCACTGCGCTTGCGTTCACCAGAGCGTGACACGTGTCACCTCCACATGCGCTTGCGCTCATTAATTGGCGCAAAGCGCCTGACAAACCATGTGGCACACTGTTAGAAGATTTAAGGCTCTGCATTATTTAAAAGAGGGACAAAGCCCAATTAAAAAGGCCTAACAGGCCTGATAAAAATGCCATGCATTATTTTAAAAAGGGCAGAGCCCAAACAGAGGTCTGTTAGACCAAAACAAATGCTGTGCATTTAATTAAAAGCCCAGTGCTATGCATTAATAAAGGGCAGAGCCCAAGCAAAGGCCTAATAAGCCAATGATAAATAAAATGTTGAACATTTTCAACTGGACTTAACCCAATCATGGCCATATGTCCTCAAATTAACATTGACTGAGCACGACTGCTCTCTTAAATCAATTTACACCCGGTTCAAGGGTACATCTCCGAACTCCTCTGACATTTGTCGTTGTATTCTTTCAACGTCGTCAGAGAGGTGACGGGTCCCGACAACCACACATCAATATGGACTTAAGCGTCCTTAAACCAACTCATGGACTTAAGCGTCCTTACACCAACTCATGGACTTAAGCGTCCTTAAACCAACCTATAGACTTAAGCGTCCTTAAACCAACCTATGGACTTAAGCGTCCTTAAACTCACGGACTTAAGCGTCCTTAAACCAATGGACCACTACGTCCCTAAACTGGAACAATAGAGCCCAAACGCTCTTTTGTCGGATCTAAACGATCCCGTTAAATTGATCTTAGTCTTAAACTGGACTAACGTATCCTTAACAAACGTTTGAGTTGATCTTAGCCTCAAATACGGCTAACGTATCCTCAAACCAAAACCACAAACCCAAATCTAAGAAAATACGGATTTGGACTAATCCACGTCCTATGGGAGACGACATAAATTAGTCTCCGTATACAATCCACGGGCAACCACAAAAAAAACAAGCACCCACGACACGAAGTGAAATTCTGGAGAAGGAGAAAGTTATTACCGCGATGCGGTAACGTAATTAACTGCAGGGGCTTGCGCCTGTAGGGAAGAGCGTCCCCACATTCAAAAAACCCTTCAAGCGAGGGGGAATCTGACGAAGTCTGCTACATCGGCCGCATCCGTCTAAACCTCCGATACACGGTGCCATAAATCAACTTGGCATCTTCAGAGAGGTGGACGGATAAAACCAAATAGCATCTTCAGAGAGATCTCAGGCAAGACGTCTTCACGTCGTCGCGCCGCCATTCGGAGGGGAACAAGACTAATGTGTCCTTAACAAACCGTTAAGTTGATCTTAGTCTAAAAATTAGACTAACGTATCCTTAACAAACGTTTAAGTTGATCTTAGTCTCAAATGAGACTAACGTATCCTTAAACCCAAACCAAAACCCAAATCTAAGAAAGATACGGATTTGGACTAGTCCACGCCCTACGGGCGACAACATAAATTAGTCTCCGTATACAATCCACGGGCAACCAAACACAAAACAAACACCCACGACACGAAGTGACCATATGGAGAAGGAGAAAGTTGTTACCGCGATGTGGTAGCGTAATTAACTGCAGGGGCTTACGCCTGCAGGGAAGAGCGTCCCCAGAATCAAAAACCCTTCAAACGAGGGGGAATCTGACGAAGTCTGCTACATCAACCACATCCGTTTAAACCTTCGATACATGGTGCCATAAATCAACTTGGCATCTTCGGAGAGGTGGACGGATAGCACCAATTAGCATCTGCCCCGAAATTCAGGAAAGACGCCCGCCGCGTCTTCGTCCGCGTCTTTCGGCGGGGAACAGATTCCGGCACGCCCGGTGGGATCTTTTTCTCTTTCCACTCCACACTTCGTGTGTCGTGTTCGCGAACGGATCGCGGTTTGCTAATGGTTGCCCTTGGGTTCGAGGTACTAAGATTTGGCGTTTTTCTTGGTGCAGAAAGCGAAGGATCAATGGCGTTCACTTGCGCAAAGTGTTCCAACTGCAATTGCAACCCATGCTCCGCCTCATCTGGAGGCATAGCCTACGGGCCCCAAGCGGCTTCCTTGTTCACAATGCCGGTGGAACAGGTCACTCATGCCACTACTGAATTGTTTTTCGGGACCATGCTCCCGCCAATGAGCTTCAGCACCCCTGTACCAACACCAGAAGCTCTCAAGAATTCGGTCTTTGATCGGCTTGCTACTACCGCGGCCCCTCTCAACGGGTCGTCCCGCTCCAGGGCCTCAGTCTTCGCCAGATTGGGCCAAAGTTCCTGTGGGCCCATAATGAAGCCTGCAATTCAAGAAAAGGTTATTCCGAAGAGAGTAACCATCCATGCTCCCGAAGTTGTCAAGGCAGCTTCTCCTGCTAAAGGGTCAGTCTTTACGAGACTGACTGTTCCGGCTCCAACTCAAGCCCTCGTTCCTGCTCAAAAGACCGTCTTTGACAGATTGGATACCGTTACTTAATGAACGTCGGTCTTCAAGAGGCTGGTACCAGCAGCGTCTCACCAGAACAGGGGGCATACGAAAAAGTGTTTGTTTTTAGTTAACCGCAATCAATAACGGTGTCGCGTGTAGCTAGACCGAGATGAGTACGGGTCGTCCTCTGGGAAACGTGGAACCTTTTACTTTTACTTTAGATGTGTTGAGAAAGAGAGGAGGAATAAAGAATTTTATAGAATGGTTTCTAGATCTACGTTAAATAAGAATGTAAAATATAGATCTAGATTATTTTAAAGATGTAGATAATATAATAAGAGGGCTTGTAGGGTTCGTTAGGATTTAGTAGTTATGGACGATTAATTAAAAGTTACCATTTTTATCCATTAATAGATTTAGAACTAGAACGACGGTGATGCATGTAGATTAGGGTTTCTGGAGGGAAAAGGAATCCCACTCTTAACCCTTATCTCGACACGGAACTCCGTTCATATCTAGCCTTTACCAAAACAATCATTAATCTAATCTCTAATCGCGGTCGGAACTAGCAAAGAATTGCTAGCGCGCCCGATTAGGATGTTAATGATTCTTTTGATAAAGTTCCTAAACTTTATAGGACTTAAAAAGGATTTAATTATTTTTATCGTCCATTAGCCTACCCTAATCCTACGAACCCTAACAAGCGGAGAATTACTAGCGCATGTTGGGAGGAGAAGATGAAAAGAAAGAGAGGGAAAACATAATGTAAAATGCAAAAAGAATTAAAATGAACTACCTTTATTAATCAACTGAACAATCTACACTTTTATTCCGTAGAAAATGATTACAAACTAGTTGCTTCTCGATCTTTCCTAAGGAGGTAGACGAACAGTTGATGATCAGCCTGGATTCGTGAGCGTCTGGGGCTTCGTGATCGCGTCGGCTTGATAGCTTTTCCAAGAGGCTCTCGGTGCCATTTTATAGTGCAAAGCCAGAATCTTTAGGTTGGAAACTTGGTAAAATTCATCAGTGATTGATCTCCCAAAATTGTAGCAAAAGATCTCTCTAGATTGCCGCGGATCCGCGGCCAACAGAGGGGTTTGGCCGCGGTTCCGCGGCCAATGGTGAGGATCTCTTCATCAAAATTCTTGGGCTTTATCTTTGGGACATGTGGCAATCCTAGGCACCTTCAGAATTCAAAAATCTTTTCTCGGTTGCTTCCAGACTTGGTCTCCAAGTTTTGCTTCTTAATTTGGCAAGTTTTCTTCAACAACTTGATTTGTTTGATAAATTCTGCATAACAACTTGGAAAATTCTGCACAACAACTCAAATAAGATTTAGTAGACCTAATTCTACTAGGATTAGGTCAATGAATTTATTTGCATACATTTTTCTACCAAATGCTAATTAAAATATATTAACACATGGATAATAATGTTTTTACACATAAACCCCCATATGTATGATATATTATAATAAAGTCCTTTTTTAATATGAAAATGTTAGGAAAAATGTAATACAAATGTGCAGTTTTATCAACTGAACAAATACCCCCAAACTTATTTTTGATAGTCCCGAGCAAACTAGTTTATTCAAGAGGAGAAAAAGAAAGGAGAAAACTAAGCACACTTTCGTAGGCAACACGATTGCACTGAGCACGTGCAACAAGCCGTTAAACCTCTAGGTGTCCCTAGTAGGAGGAGTGTTGTCTCCTGAAGGTTTTCAGCGGATTACACCCACAAAATCCTATAACAAAAGAAAGATGGTGAAATTTACATATAAAAATAAGAACCATAAAAGAAATACTTTGAAAAGAAGAGTTTCCAACTATACTAGCTTTTCAGTTGTCATGAGCCCTATCTTAATAGTCATGAAAAAATGTTAGAAATCACATCATCCCTCAATAAAACATCGTCTTTATTCTTCATTCCTACCTTTTATCCAAACATTGATCATATAACCCCACGTGTGTGTAAAGAACATCCCTACACTCGGAGAATTCAATTCAAGCTATCATACTCTTGTCCATTTACCTCAGTATTTTTTAATTTAATGAATATTTAGATTTGCTCACACGTTTTCATGCGACCGTTAATACTTCTTGAGGTACTAACCGACCGATTACTCAAGTGCTTGCTGATTCGGTGATAATCTTTTCCTCGTCTTGCACCACCTAAGGCTTAGCAGTGACTCACAGACCAGTTGGCCTTAGGGCACTAGGTGAAGAGGCACCCTCGCTATATTTTTTATTGCTGTCTTGGCGATAACAAAACCAGTGTTCATTTTTTTCTTTTCACCATTTTTATATTTTCTTCATTTTCTTTTCATTTCCTTCATACTTTGGCTTTTAGACAAAAGAATTTCAAGGTATCCTCTACTATCCCGAGTTTCAAGACGTGTGTAAGTGCATATAGTAGGGTATCAACATTCAAATGTTTGGCTTCCAGAATAGAAACTATTTTTCAGACTTATTTTTATCCTCAGATTAATGACTTCCTTCATTTTACTAACCCTTGGGACAACAGCTCATAACTACTTATTACTAGTTCGTTTAAGAAAACTTCTAATTTTCTTGGTTTTCTTAAACTATTCATATCTTTTGGATGTAATTTTTCACTTTTTACTCTTTTGTTATAATTTTTTTTTTTAAAGTTTTGAAAATGTTGTGCTTATGCAAAATATGATGCAAATTGATGTGTAAATAAGCACAAACCTCCCCCAAACTTGTTTTCAACAGTGTCCTCACTGTTGCTATCCGCTGGATCACAAAAACCTGTAAGCTTGGGAGGACATTATTAATGGAGGCAAGAATATATGAAAGTGAAAATCCTCTCCTAAACTTATTTTTGGCTCACAAATTTGAGGACAAAAGTTATGTTCAAGAGCCAAAAATATACCCCCCTCAAACATGAGTTAGACAATATGAAGCATTTTAAGAAGGGGTGAGTCATTTGGTCAAAATAAAACTTTACAAAGACCGAAAGTTAACACCAACCATTCAAAGATTTTATCAGTATAGCGTATAGGTTGGTGGAAGAATGTGTTGTATCGAGTCAAGAAAAAATGGGGAAGGGATAAGAGGTGGTCTGGAAAGGGTTTGAAATTAGAGAAAAGAAAAGATGAGGATGAATGTGAATGATTAGGAAGAAGGAATGATGACGGTTCAACCTCTATAGGGGAAGATTGATCAATCACAAAATCCGTATTGTTTAAAAATTCAAGTTCGTCAGCAAAAAGTTCTTCAAAACTTTTATCAATGGAGTTATCGAACATTTTGCTGTCAAAGAGTTTTGTGCCAGAATTTATCCTGCTTGATTCAAAAATTATTAAGGTAGAGGACTCGAAAAACTCATCTACCTCATTTTCAAAAATATCCAAATCAAGTTGAATTTCTGGTATTATTGAACTTGAATTAATGGATTGTGATGTATCAAAACTCACTGACACTATAGGAACAGAAGAAGAACCGGAGAAAGTAGAAGGTGAAATGGGTAAACAAATTGGTATGTCGAGTGTTGCTGAACCAGATGTGGAAGATGGAGGTTGTATTTCGGTCTGATCTTCGGGTATACCTTTATCATCAACTTCAAGACATATTTGGGGTTCGGGAAGAATTAAAGGCTCAAGATGATGACCACAAGGAAGTGAAAGGATTGGATGAATTGGTGGGACAAAATCATTCAAAATTTCGGGTTCATCAATCAATATATCCCCAATGTCAATCACCTCATTCAAGTGAAGGTTAAAATTCTCAAATACCTCATCAAGAGTATGGTTTTCAATCAGTTTTGGTTCGAGAGTGGAGATGTAGAGATCACAAGGATTGGGTATGGTTTCACTTGAAATGGACCCTTCACAGTCGGGTAAATCAAACACTACAAAGTCACACAACTTATCAGTCATTCTATTTGGTGTACTTGATGAATCTATGAAACTGGAGTTGTGGAGTTTAGTTTGGAATGGGGAGGTTTGATTAGGAAGGGTGTACAGTTCTGTCTTACTACGCAAATCCTTCATAATTTGATTCGTCGGTTCCATAAATCTTTCTAATGTCTGCTCCAGACTAGTCTTGGGTTGATAAGGGGTTTCAGTATAAGATTGAAATTCCTGTGGATAATTAAAACTCCCAAATGACTGATTAGAAGAACTGTCTAGAGTAGGTGGAAAAGTCGGATTAGATTGATAGGAACAGAATGGTTGCTGAACTTGGGTAGGAGTAGGATCAATATTATGATAAGAAGAATATTGATATGGGTTGGTTGGTTGGCTATATACAAACTGCATATCAAACTCTTCTCCGGACAGTGGTGGTGATGGTTGATATTGGTCCGGGTTGAAACTTTGGCCTCTAGACCTAGCTATGTGCTCAGCAATGGACATTCGTCTAGGGGCTTCCTCACTCTGGGTATGAACTGAAACAGGTGTAGGATTAGGATACGGTTGATAAGACCTAGACTGAGGTGGCCAACTGTTTCTTCCTGCTTGTTCTATATGATCTCTTAAGGACATGGAAGAGCCAGACGGTATACCGAAGGGATTTCGAAAACAAGAGATATCTGGTTGTGGACAGCAAAGCTCGGCAAGTGTTCTTCTGTTTAGGTCATCCGTTATAAGAAGAGAAGAAGGGGGAAGGGGTAAAAAGGAGAGAAAGTAATTGGTTTGTTTTAAAAAAAAGACGGATTTAGACAAATCACAAAAATGCACAACCCTAGAACTATGGTTATCTAGGTCCAGTCTCTAGACCGCTCCTAGACTTCCAAAGGACAAGCCGCAGGATAAATCCTCTACCGCCTCCGTACTACCCTTGTAGCCAGGTAAGTGCCAGGTAAGTGGGAAGGAACCACGTCGTGGGCCTAATTAAAAACCACTAGCCTTCGACACGCTTGCCTAGGCACTACAAAAATAATGCGGATAAACGATAGATTACCCACGACCTTCCTCTGTCCTTATTGAGCGCGATAGTCCTTAGAGTCTGGTCTAGATATTTTTTAAATTAATGAAGGGTTGATCTATATGCTTGGTTTGTGATTTGTGGGGCTTAGGAAGGGTGATGAAATCCCCACTTAATCTTGATTTGGTCTTTGCCCCTTAAAAATCCGTATTAAAATATGCAAAAACAAACCGCAAAACAAAACTTTGCAAAAAGATTTTTGAGCGGCGATATTTTACAAAGAATCCTGCAGAAAATAGATTTTATTGGATTTGAGAGGAGAGAGAAGGAGTAAAGAAAGATACCAGAGAAGTGTGAAACCCTAGATCTCCTGTTTCCTCAAGTCCGTGACTCCAGATTCCCTCGCAAAATTCACACACAAATCGTTAAATATACAATTTGCAGTTTTGTTTTAATAATGATATGACTCATCTAAGAATTCAACACAAATAGTAAAAATAAAAAATTACGCACGTTTCCCCGGCAACGGCGCCATTTGATTGATACGAAAAAGTGTTTGTTTTTAGTTAACCACAATCAATAACGGTGTCGCGTGTAGCTAGACCGAGATGAGTACGAGTCGTCCTCTGGGAAACGAGGAACCTTTTACTTTTACTTTAGATGTGTTGAGAAAGAGAGGAGGAATAAAGAATTTTATAGAATGGTTTCTAGATCTACGTTAAATAAGAATGTAAAATATAGATCTAGATTATTTTAAAGATGTAGATAATATAATAAGAGGGCTTGTAGGGTTCGTTAGGATTTAGTAGTTATGGACGATTAATTAAAAGTTACCATTTTTATCCATTAATAGATTTAGAACTAGAACGACGGTGATGCATGTAGATTAGGATTTCTGGAGGGAAAAGGAATCCCACTCTTAACCCTTATCTCGACACGGAACTCCGTTCATATCTAGCCTTTACCAAAATAATTATTAATCTAATCTCTAATCGCGGTCGGAACTAGCAAAGAATTGCTAGCGCGCCCGATTAGGATGTTAATGATTCTTTTGATAAAGTTCCTAAACTTTATAGGACTTAAAAAGGATTTAATTATTTTCATCGTCCATTAGCCTACCCTAATCCTACGAACCCTAACAAGCGGAGAATTACTCGCGCATGTTGGGAGGAGAAGATGAAAAGAAAGAGAGGGAAAACATAATGTAAAATGCAAAAAGAATTAAAATGAACTACCTTTATTAATCAACTGAACAATCTACACTTTTATTCCGTAGAAAATGATTACAAACAGTTGCTTCTCGATCTTTCCTAAGGAGGTAGACGAACAGTTGATGATCAGCCTGGATTCGTGAGCGTCTGGGGCTTCGTGATCGCGTCGGCTTGATAGCTTTTCCAAGAGGCTCTCGGTGCCATTTTATAGTGCAAAGCCAGAATCTTTAGGTTGGAAACTTGGTAAAATTCATCAGTGATTGATCTCCCAAAATTGTAGCAAAAGAACTCTCTAGATTGCCGCTGATCCGCGGCCAACAGGGGGGTTTGGCCGCGGTTCCGCGGCCAATGGTGAGGATCTCTTCATCAAAATTCTTGGGCTTTATCTTTGGGACATGTGGCAATCCTAGGCACCTTCAGAATTCAAAAATCTTTTCTCGGTTGCTTCCAGACTTGGTCTCCAAGTTTTGCTTCTTAATTTGGCAAGTTTTCTTCAACAACTTGATTTATTTGATAAATTCTGCATAACAACTTGGAAAATTCTGCACAACAACTCAAATAAGATTTAGTAGACCTAGTTCTACTAGGATTAGGTCAATGAATTTATTTGCATACATTTTCCTACCAAATGCTAATTAAAATATATTAACACATGGAAAATAATGTTTTTACACATAAACCCCCATATGTATGATATATTATAATAAAGTCCTTTTTTAATATGAAAATGGTAGGAAAAATGTAATACAAATGTGCAGTTTTATCAACTGAACACTCGACAGGCTCCAGCCCATCCGTCTGCCTAGATATTACACAGAAGGCTTGAAAAGGCTATTGAAGCGTCAAGGAGTACCCTTCAGACAGACTACTCGACAAGCTCGATTCTACAATAGGATTTGGGATGTCCCTGGAACTCAGCGCAAGTTGCCTAACGGGAGAATGGAAACGATCGGGCTTGGATATGTTCAATCCAGAAAACGGGAGCGAGTCCATGGCAGCTACGTCATACATGACTTCGATGAAGAAGAAGACACTCTGCTAAGAGACGCCGATCCTGAACCAAAACAAGGTCCTGTCATCAAAATGCCGAGTTCATCGTTTGAAGAACGAATGGACAAACTAGTAAGGGAAGCGGATCAAAAAGTCCGGGATGACCATAACCGTGAAATGGCCATTTACGAGAAATCCAGGACGCAGCGCCTCCTTCAGCAGGCCGCGGAAAATGACAATGCTCTTCCTTATCAACCCGTCATACAAAAGGCCCGACGCAGAGGCAAAAATAAATTAAAGAGCGGGAAAGGCGTTCGACGGCGACAAAGCGGGGCCAAGAAGCCACGCGATCGGGAATCGAGCAATCCGTATTCGTCTCTTATTCAGAAGATGGGTCGAGCATACTCTTTTCCTCAGAACAAAACACGGAAGATACTTGATCTTGCCCTAAGACATCGAATGATCACCCTCCCGGAGTCCAAGCACCCCGATCAAACAGGCGAAGTTAATCACCCAGATTATTGCTCCTACCACCGAGCAATAGGACATCCTCTCGAAGACTGCTTCACCTTCAAGAACTGGGTCGAAGATCAATATCAGCTCGGCAAGTTTGCTCTATCCAGCAGTTGGAAGGTAACTCCACCACAGAAGCATGAACCGAAAGCCACGCATACAGTGAGAGTAGAACCAGATCAACATCGGTCTTGGAAGCGAGCTCGTACTTGTCATATGATAACGCTATCAGAAGAAGAGCCCGAGAATATGGATGGCCTTCCCTGGTGCTTCGAAAACAATGAGGATGAGGTGATATCAGAGTTTCCACCAGCGCCGAAAGAGATGGAAGATGGAATACATACTACTGCAGACGATCTCAAGAAAATTGATTTGGGGACGGCAAGTGACCCGCGGCCGACGTTCGTCAGTGAGCTGTTGTCTGAAGAAAGGGTGGCTACACTAAAAGACGTGCTTATACAGCGTAAAGATTGTTTTGCATGGAACTATTCCGAGATGCCGGGGCTAGATCCAGAAATAGATGTACATAGATTGGCGATATCTCCGGACGCCAAGCCAATCAAATAAGCGCCGAGAAGGATGCGGCTCGAGCTTGAGATGAGCATTAACGCCGAGGTCAAGAAGCTGATCGACCCTGGCTTTATCCAAGAGGTTCAATATCCTGACTGGATCGCCAACATCGTCCCGGTGATGAAGAAAAATGGGACAGTGCGCATATGCGTGGACTTTCGGGATCTCAACAAAGCATGTCCGAAGGACGACTTTCCAGTATCGGTCACTGAGCTAATGATAGATAACACGTCCACCCACGAAGTCTTCTCCTTCATGGACGGCTCATCAGGATACAATCAGATAAAGATGCATCCCGAAGACCAGAAGTATACCGCCTTCCGGACCCCTTTGGGTATATTCTGCTACAAGGTGATGCCTTTCGGTCTAAAGAACGCCGGTGCTACCTATCAGAGGGCCATGACGAAGATTTTCGACGACCTCATACATGAAACTGTCGAATGCTATATCGACGACCTCGTGGTGAAAAGTAAATCATACGAGGAACATCTAGAGCATCTGAAGATCATATTTCAACGCCTTCGGCAATACAACTTGAAGATGAACCCTCTCAAATGCACGTTCGGAGTTTCCTCAGGCAAGTTCCTAGGATTCATCGTCTGACACCGAGGCATCGAGATAGATCCGTCAAAAATCAAGGCGATTATGGAAATGCCCCCGCCAAGGACTCTCAGGCAACTGCGGTCTCTCCAAGGAAAGCTCGCGTATATCCGGCGATTTATAGCTAATCTCTCCGGCAAGTGCCGTCCTTACAGTTACCTGATGAGGAAGGGAACCCCTTTCGTCTGGGATCGCAAATGCCAAAACGCACTGGACGAAATCAAGCAATACCTGCAGAATCCGCCAGTACTGGCCGCTCCCGTTAAAGGAAAACCTCTCATTCTGTATACAGCCGCCCTTGAAGGTTCTTTAGACGCATTATGGGCACAAGAGAACGACCAAGGGAAGGAGAGAGCCCTCTACTATTTGAGTCGAGTTCTACTGGGGGCAGAAAACAATTATGCTCCCATCGAAAAACACTGCCTGGCGTTGATCCTCGCAATAACGAAGCTCAGACACTATGCGTTGGCACATGAGGTCCATCTCATATCAAAGGTGGATCCCCTCAAATATTTGATGTCAAAAACCATATTAACAGGACGACTCGCTAAGTGGGCCTTGCTCTTGATGGAGTTCTCGATAACTTATCGGCCTCTCAAGGCAGTGAAGGGCCAGGCCATCGCTGACTTCCTCGCTGAGCATCCGATACCTGCCGATTCTCCTTTGAATTGCAAACTGCCAGACGAACATGCGTTTGACACGATCGACGGAGGTAATACTCGGTGGGAACTCTATTTTGATGGGGCATCATCCATGAAGAAGCGTAAATAAAGCACCCCTATAATCAAATCGTGGGTAGGCCTCATCTTCGTAACTCCACGAGGAGGAATAATGCGCTTTGCCTTCTCCTTAACAGAGCCGAGGACGAATAACGAAGCCGAATACGAAGCTTTGATAGCAGGTCTTGAGATCGCTATCGACATGGGAATTGAAAACCTCCTCATATACGGAGACTCCCAACTGGTCGTTAGTCAAATAAACGGCGACTACCAAACGTGCAAGCCAGAGTTGGTGAAGTACGGCGAGAGAGTACAGCAACTACTGACTCAAATACCTTCCTACACCTTGGAAAGCATACCGCGTGCGGAAAATAGCAAGGCGGATGCATTAGCCAAGCTTGCTAAAGAATTGGCCGATGAGAACCACGATGACGTAAGAATCGTGGTACAAAGCCGTCGGGTTCTTGCACCGGCAGAAATATCTCCAGAGTCGTCCGAAGAAAAGGGAACGACCGAGCAAATGGCTCTGCAAGTAAAAGACCAGGAAAAGGCTGAGGATTGGAGAGAAGTCTTTATAGACTACTTCAAGTCCCGTCGAACGCCTGAAGATGCGTCCTCAAAACATCTGCTCATGAAGCGAGCTCTATCTTTTGCCTTCGTAAATGATACTCTGTATAAAAGATCATTTGATTCTCTGTGGTTAAGATGCCTGGGACCTGAAGAAGCAAAGAGAGTCGTCCAAGAAACTCACAACGGACTCTGCGGTTCTCACCAAGCCGGACCGAAGATGAACCTGAAGATCAAAAGGATGGGCTACTATTGGCCCACGATGATCCAAGACTGCCTCGAGTATGCGAAGCAATGCCACTCATGCCAGATCCATGGGGACTTTATCCACCAGCATCCGAATCCACTACATCTGACGGTGGCTAGCTGGCCGTTCGAAATGTGGGGGACTGACATAATCGGCCCCATCGAACCAGCATCGTCCAGAAGACATCGATTCATTTTGGCGACAACTGATTACTTCTCCAAATGGACAGAAGCAGTACAGCTGAGGGAAGTGAAGATGGAGAATATCCTCCATTTCTTCAAGACACACGTCATTTATCGGTTTGGTACTCCGCGACGAATCATCTCCGATAACGGGCCAGCTTACAGAAGCCACAAGATCAGCCGCTTCGCACAACAGCACAACATAGACTGGAGATACTCCTCAGTTTATAATCCCCGAGCTAACGGTCTAGCTGAGGCTTTCAACAAGACCTTGACAAAGATCGTGAAAAAGACGGTGTCCTGAAATAAAAAGGACTGGCACGAGAGACTGCATGAAGCTCTCTGGACGTATCGGACTATGTTCAAAACGGCCACGAACACAACGCCGTACGCATTGGTATTCGGTACAGAAGCAGTACTTCCCCTCGAGATAGAGCTACCCTCTTTACGAGTGGCAGTTCATTACGAGTTAACGGACGAAGAGAATGCTCACCTTCGGCTTGAGGAGCTCGATGCCCTTGATGAAACCCGGCTCATAGCGCAACAAAATCTGGAGGCTTATAAAGCAAAGATGACACGCTCATATGAAAAATTAACTAGGCCGAGGACATTCCGCCAAGGCGAACTCGTGCTAGTGGTCAAAAGACCTATAATCCCTAATCGTGCCAAATGGGGGAAATTCGAGCCGAACTATGAAGGCCCGTATATCATAGACAAAGTCTACCAGGGTGGAGCCTATCTACTCATGGACATGCATGGCGAAAGACCTTTCAGGCCAATAAACGGTCGCTTCCTTAAGAAGTACTACGCTTGACGAGTCACGGTCTGGGTCAATGATAGATGACGACAACTATGTCCACTCGCCATCTTCCTAAGCCCAAACTCTATAAGTAGTAACCGGCTTCCTTTAACAACGGACCGAAACGTTCTTAAACTAACGACGGACCGAAACGTCCTTAAACTAACAACGGACCACTATATAATAAAACTAGCCGTTGACCGAGATGTCGATAAACTATGGTGGATTGCAGCATCCCAAAGCTGATATAAAAAAAAGAGAAAAAAAAGAAAACGGTATGTCCATAAGCAAAATGGGCACGGATGAAAACCCGAAAGGGCTCCGTGAGTAAAAACAGCAGGGCTACCGGCGAGTTTTGTGAAAACCTGAGAGGGCGCAACCTCGTTAGAATAAAAAAAAGAGAATAAAAAAAGAAAAATGAAAAACGGTATGTCCATAAGCAAAATGGGCACAAATGAAAACCCGAAAGGGCTCCGTGAGTAAAAACAGCAGGGCTACCGACGAGTTTTGTGAAAACCCGAGAGGGCGCAACCTCGTTAGAATAAAAAAAAAGAAGAAAAAAGAAAACGGTATGTCCATAAGCAAAATGGGCACGGATGAAAACCCGAAAGGGCTCCGTGAGTAAAAACAGCAGGGCTACCGGCGAGTTTTGTGAAAACCCGAAAGGGCGCAATCTCATTAAAAGACACATGCAAGGTCCTCTTGACCCTGTAAGGAGAAACCACCTGTGTGAGATCCTAACGACTCACAAGGGAGTAACACACTTAGGGATCCCCATGATCCCTAGGGAGAAATTACACTTGCGAGATCCTCACGACTCGTAAGGAGAACCCTCTTATGAGACCTTCACGGCTCATAAGATTCAAAAGCCTTAAGCTACAGGGATCTGAACCTGTTCTTAAGCAGCCCCCACAACCTCCAATACTGTCCTACAAGCGGTTCAATGCTGACCCTTGTATACAATCCATGGGCGCGAATAAACATTTCCCTAACAAAGTCTCATCCGTGACTAGGGATATGTCTACATGGTGAACAACCCTTGTAAGTCCTCTCGACTTACAAGGAGAAAAAAACACTCTTGTAAGATCCTTACGACTTATAGGAGAACACGCACTTAAGAATCCTCATGACTCCTAAGGAGAAAACGCACCCACGAGATCCTCACGACTTGCAGGAAGAAATACCTTTATGAGACCCTTACGGCTCATAAAGTCAAAAGCCTTAGTCGACAGGATCTTAATCCTGTTTACTAAGCTACCTTTGTTCGACATCGACAGAGGCAGATGATGATTCGCTCCTGGCAATATCCCAGTTGTAGCGGTGCTGATGCCGAAATCAGTATCTAATTCCAAGCTTGCAGCGAAAAAAGCTAGCGAACCACACATGCATACGAAATAGCCGAAATGATGGGGCAACTTGCAACAAAAGCAGCAAGCAAAAATGTATGCATGCAAAATAGCTGAAATGATTGGGCAACTCGCGATAAAAAGTAGCGAGTAAAAATAAAACAAATAGCCGAAATGATTGGGCACCGCGAAAAATAGCCGAAATGATTGGGCAATCGCGACCTTCGCGATATAAAAGCTGAAATGATAGAGCATCGCGGAAAGAAAAAAAATGAAATTTTTTGCCCTACAGGTGATATCACATCAATCCATGTATACAATCCAGGGGCGCAAACAAAGAAGGAATCACACCTTTTCTCCCAAGGTTTCATCAGAAGAAGAAGCCAAATCTCAACGGTTCACAGATAGCCTGGAGATCATCTCAACATTCGTCTCATTACAACAAACACAACATCAAGCAAAGCGGAACAGCGGCAACCCCCAGTTCCATGACTCGGCGGTGCACGGATGACCGAGAGTCAAACCCCGACTCCGTGAAATGCAGATAAAGTCAACCCTTCCTGGTTACGTGGAACGCGGATAATGTCAATCCTGACCCCGTGAGAAGCATCCAGAGCGGAGCCTGGTCCTCGCAGAACACGGCAGTGAACCCGTGGGAAGCATCTAGAGCGAAATTCCTGGTTACGTGGAACGCGGCTTATGTCAATCCTGACCCCGTGGGAAACGTCCAGAGCGGAGCCTGGTCCTCGCAGAACACGGCAATGACCCCGTGGGAAGCATCCAGAGCAAAATTCCTGGTCACGTGGAACACGGCTTATGTCGATCCTGACCCCGTAGAAAACGTCCAGAGCGGATCCTGGTCCTCGCAGAACACGGCAGTGAACCCGTGGGAAGCATCCAGAGCAAATTCTTGGTTACGTGGAACGCGGCTTATGTCAACCTGACCCGTGTGAAGCATCCAGAGCGGAGCCTGGTCCTCGCAGAACACAGCAATGAACCCATGGAAAGCATCCAGAGCAAATTCCTGGTTACGTGGAATGCAGCTTATGTCAATCCTGACCCCGTGGGAAATGTCCAGAGCGGATCCTAGTCCTCGCAGAGCACAGCAGTGAACCCGTGTGAAGCATCCAGAGCGGAGCCTAGTTCTCGTAGAACACGGCAGGAACCCGTGGGAAGCATCCAGAGCAAAATTCCTGGTTACGTGGAACGCGGATAACGTTAATCCTGACCCCATGGGAAACGGCCAGAGCGGATCCTGGTCCTCGCAGAGCACGGCAGTGAACCCGTGTGAAGCATCCAGAGCGGAGCCTGATCCTCGCAGAACATGGCAGTGAACCCGTGGGAAGCATCCAGAGAAAAATTCCTGGCTACGTAGAACACGGTAATGACCCCGTGGGAAACGTCCAGAGCGGAGCCTGGTCCTCGTAGAACATGGCAGTGAACCCATGGGAAGCATCCAGAGCAAAATTCCTGGTCACGTGGAACGCGGATAATGTCAATTCTGACCCCGTGGGAAACGTCCAAAGCGGAACCTGGTCCTCGCAGAACACGGCAGTGAACCCGTGGGAAGCATCCAGAGCAACTTCTGATTCCGTGAAATGCGGATGATGATAACCTCAGCCATCACTTGCGGGTCCTCACGACTCGTAAGGGAGCAAGTTCTCTTGTGAGATCCTTATGACTTTCAAGAGAAAACACACTTAGGAATCCTCACGATTCTTAAGGAGAAATTACACCTACGGGATCCTCTCGACCGGTAGGGAGAAAATTCTTTATGAGACCCTCACGGCTCACAAAGTTGAAAAGTCTTAGGAGGCAGCTCTTAACCCTGAATCCTAAGCCATCGTTGTCCTGCAAAGAGATCAAGATAGACTATCCACAGAATACGGACACACCATCGTGAAGAAAAATATGTCTTTTATTCATGAATCAAAATGAATACAAAGTACAATTCGTGGAAGAACAAAAAAAAATATACTCTCATTCAGGAGTATGTACAAAAGAAGAATAAAAAAATATATATATACAATTCTTCAAGTCGACGGGCGATTTAGCAGATTTGCCAGTTCGTCCCTTTTTCGCTGGGCCTCGCCTTCGTGATTCAATATCGCTAAAAGACGGGCCTCCACCTGAGCTTGCTGGGCCTGATATGAAGCAAGCCGACCTTCAAGCTCCTTTTCAGTAACTTTATGGGCCTCGACCATTTCACAAGTGAACACGGCGGCTTTGTCGATGCCTACCACCTCCTTGATGGCCTATTGAAGCACTCGCCATAGTTCATACGCTTTATTGGCCTTGGCCGTAAGGTTGGCTTGAAGCTCCCTCGGTGCCTTAGAAGCCAGCTCCCTCTCCGAAAACTTGCGGCCGAGCCTCTTCTCACAAGATATCATATTCGCCGCACACCGCTCAATTAGACCCCGCAAGCCCGCCTTCGCAGCCACAACCTCCGAAGAAAGGCGTGTACATTCAAGCACATGCAAGCAAGCCTCTACCTGCCGACAAAACTCAACCCAGACTTGCACCACTGCTTCGCTATGATAGGTGGCAAGAAAGGGAAGAGAGCTGTTAGCTTCAGCAGGGAACGCTTCGGCCGTGATTAGACTGCCAGCACGAAGTTCCTCAACTAAGGATGACAGAGAGGTGAGGCTTAGCTTGGCCATCCGTTCCGAGGCTCGCAGAGCATAGAGGCCGGGTGGCATGGCGATACGTGACTCCAGCGCTCTGAGAACTGGCAGGGCTATTCAGATGTATAAACAGTTAGCAAAACATGTAAGCGAAAGAACAAATGGAACAACGTCGGGATTTTACTTACCCACAGTCATGCAAGAAGGATTTGAAGGCTCCCCGGGCCCTTCAAGAATCTTGACCTCTTCGTCAGCCTCCAGAACTGTAAAAGACTCCGGTGTCATTTTATAAGGTAGTGATAATGCCGTAAAAAGAGGGTAAACAACGCTAACCTTGCCCAGACGAGAGGACAATGCGCTGAGGAGATATCGCTTGCGGAGCGGCCATCTCCAACAGACACTGAAAGGACTGCCGGGGGGACAGATCAGCAATAGAGGCCGCCAATCCGCGCAACTCTGAAAATACAGAAGAGTTCAGATGATGGAAAGATTACTAATCTAAAATATAAAAGGTTACCTTCGACGCTCCTCCCATTCTGAGCCGGAGGGATAGCAGCTTCAACGGCCTCCGCCGTGGCCTCGGGCATATCATCGAGGACGCAGGATGGTGTAGCGGCCTCTGAGGAAGGAGCAGCGTCTGCCGCTGCAGGCTCCAACGAAGGGACGGTAGCCTCGACTACCTCTACCCTAGCCTTTGGGTCGCCCTCAGGGACATCCATTGGGACGGCGACTGCCAAAGGTGCCTCCCCCGAGGGAGCAAGTGCTTTGGGAGCATGAATCACCGCAGGAGACTCTATCGTAAGAGCAACAGTTTCATCAACCCCCTCCACACTGAGTGGTGCTTCACTGGGGATATCAACAGACTCTATGGCCAAAACACGACTTAGGGCCTCTGCCGCCGCCGAAGTCCCTGCAAAGTTCGTACAAAGATAAGGGTACATATATACGTATGCAAGCAATATGAAATATTAAAAAGAAATACAGGAACATACCAATGCGCAAGGGAGCTTCCAGTATGGCTTGTTCAAGCCGACGCTCCTTCCTAAAGAGGTGTGCTCGCCGAGGTCCGGGGATGGACTCATAGCCACCGGTCCACAGTGAAAGCGCGTCCTCAGCATCGGCTGAAGCAGCCTGTTTATGGGCCCCTTCACCCGATTCTTCCAAGGGGCCTATGAATTGTCATCGGATCCACGGAGGGTCTTCATAAAAGATGATGGCAGGGTAGGGCTTTTTCGGAATCCGTACGTTCTCCGATTCATCTTGCGAACGTCGTATAGCCTCAGCCAATTGTGCGGCTTCCTCGGCAGGCGAGCTCAGGAAAAGTAGGCCAGCGTCCGACTCTTGCATAGCCAATGGTTCGTCCTGAAGAATGGGCTCAGACTCTACAAAAGAGTCGAGCAGATTGGTAGCCGTCCTCCTCCGTCGCTTGGATCCATAACCGACCGCCGAGGATGACCGTTTTCTCCCTCGTGGAGCCTTGGCATGACACTGACCTACTTCACCTTCAATGCCCTTGCTCCCAACGCCCTCGCTTGGCGCTGCAACCAAGGACGACACGGCCATTGTCGATGCCGCAGGCAACGATACTGCTATCGGCGCCCGATTAGCCCACGATCGAGTACCAATTGGCATACCAACTGTGGGAGTGAGGTCCACCTCCGCTGCCCCCGGAATAAGCGCAACACTGGTGTCCCTCAGGGGAAAGCGGACTGGTGCACGCGGTCGCGGCGGAACTCCCGTAGCCTGAACCGGAATAGGAGCACCGTATCCAAGAAGCACCCTCTTCTCCTCAGCAATAATCGGACTGACCCAATGAATGTACCAGCCCGTGAAGGATCCCACACATCGGGGAATGTGGTTAGCTTCAGGAATCATGAAGTGAGAACCAGTGTTCAGCCTCACGAAATGATGAGCAGCATCACGAACAGTTTCAGATGATGGGCTGGGCGCAACTGTAAATGCCTCGAAAGGGATGCCCTGATCATATCCAAGTTGCCGGGCGAAGCGGTGTGGGTTGTACCGCATAAAGAGGGCCGCACAGTTCTGACGAAATACCAGATGACCTGGTCTGATCGCGTACAGATGCATGGTCTCCCTGGGCTTCAGAGAAGGTGCCCCCTCTTTCGACAAGTCATGGAGTTATTGAATTGGACTTGAAGGAGAGGATAGGGCCCGATCAACGAATACCAATCCGCCCGTACTAGCATAGGGAGCAATCAAAACGCGAATGGCGCCGGACTGAGTCGGGTCAGGAGCAGAAGCACCCACCAGCTGCATGAGTCGCGGAAAAGTGTAGACATCATAAAATTTGGATCTCTGGTGCGCAGCAAAGGCCCCCAACACGTGCATCTCAATCCAAGACGTGAAATAATGAAGAGAGAAATTTACCACATTCACACCTGGAGTTGAGGTATTAGCCGCGGTGCCTAACCCATGATAAAGATGCGCTAGCGCTGGGATGCCTACGGCTAGCCGTGTCCCCTCAGCGATACAATGAGCAGGGTAGATAACCGAGGCTCTCATGAAGCGGCGATGCATGGGGATGACGAACCAGCTGAGCCAGACGCTGATAAAACCCACAAAGAAAGTCTCCTCATCCATGCCGGGAGCTGCAATCGATTCGAAAGATACCGCCGACATGATAGGGATATAATACTGCGGCAGATCCTCTTCCTTAGTCGGCCGCCGGTTCAAACCAAACCCAAAAGAGTCATTAATGTTCGCAAACTTCGGAGCTGCCTTCGACTCTCGCGAAGGAAGCAAGCGATAAAACTCTTAAAAGTGACGCCCTGCTCTTCTGATTCTGTGAACAGTTTGTCAAAGATGCCCAGGGCCTTGATCAAACTCGGGTGCTTGTGGCGGACGGCGTTCTCGGTAGATAGGCCGTCGACCATTGCAGGCTCGGTTTCAAAGATGTACTCGTCGGGAGGCAACAATTCCTGATAGAGGGTCCCCCCGATTGGCAGCCCCGAGATCTCGCGAAATTCTTCCAAGGAAATCGAAAATTCGCGGTCCCCTAGGAGGAAAGTGTTGGTAGGGAGATTCCATTGGTTCAAGAAAGCCTTAACCCACCAGACGTGAGGAGATTGGTAGTGGAAGAGAGACGCATATATCGCTTGATAAAGCCCAACCCTCTGCAGTCGCGCACGATGGGCGGACAAGATGTAGCGAGCCCAAAGAAGGTAGCCCGTAGGGTGTCGAGGGGTAAGCCCTAATTTGTAAATCTGCCCCCATGGTTGGGCTTTGCCCTGGCAAATGCGGCGCCCCAAAATATCGATAGCCAAGATCGGATGGTTCGGAATACCAGTCGTTGAAGGCTCAAGCCGCCCCATAGGGGTCCAATTCGGCATCTCTACGGCAAAAACAGTCCTTGGAGGATCCATCGGCAGGAACGGATAGGTGGGCTCCGTCGGTATCTCGCAAAGAAAACTTCGGCGACCACGGATGATGTGACCATACCAGGTCCCCTACAGAAGTAAGTTGGTGTGATTCGGGTCATGAGCCCTGATCATAGCCATTACTTCCTCGTCAGATGGTGACTGAGGAAAAGCAGCTTCCGAGCGAGTGAAAGGAAAGTACGGAACGGAAGTCATTGTATCTGAAATAAAATAAGGGGAAATTATTAGAGCGAAGCCAACAGTGTATATATATATATATATGTTTATAAATGTATATATATAAAAAGACAGTGGAAGAAAGCGACAGGGGATCCATTTTATGGGACCATCGGTTACAAAAGCACATGGGTCCCACAAAATCAAGATGGCGGCTTGCTAATGATGAGGCAAAGCAATTACTATGAGACAAAAGGAAGATTCTTAATAAATGAACGGTGGATTTCAAATGACCCTACACATTCCTCAACAAGAAATCCATCTTGGACTCTGCAAAAATCAAGGGAATTAAATTCCCAGAAAGCACCACTGCAAACCTCTTCTTCTTGGTCACAAAGAGACAACTCAGGGCAAGAAAACCCCAAGAAGCTCTCCAGGAAGAACTAAATTCTTCATAGGAATTAAATTCCTTTTGAAAAAAGGGGAATTAAATTCCCTGAAACATTTTGAGAGGGAATTAAATTCCATGGAAAAGGCAAGCACCACCATTAACCCCTGAAGATCAGAGAAACCCTAAAGGATCTGTTGATTAAAGAATGAGTGGTTTTCTTTTTAAAGAACTTTAAAAAATGGGTTCTTGTTAAAGGGAAAAACCCTTGATTTGAATTTAAAATCCAATGAAAATGTCTGCAAAGTTCTTCAACCGTTCAAAGATCATGACCTGAATAAAGGGTCTTTCTTGAACAGAGTTAAACTCTGCAGATTTTCGAAGCAGAGAACTAAGCTCTGAGAACGAGAATTAAATTCTCAAAAGAAAAGTTAGCAAAGGAGAAGATGAGCAAAGTGGAGGCGCTTCTGAAGAGACCCATGCATTTATAGGATGTGATGGGAAACGTTTCATCTCCCCTATTCCCTAGACAGATCCAACGGTCACAAAGGTGACAGCGTTGCACTCACGTGCAGACACGTGAGAGCAACGCTGTGGGGGCATTTGTTCTCTGATTAAAAATCAGGAATTTCCTTAATGAGGCATCACGTGTTCACACGTGATTGTTCCCACCAAAAATTTCTGCGCAAAAGAGTCCAAGGTATCAAATGGCAGCGATACGCTTAAGGAAATACGAACCAGTATCTTCCGGGCTGTTTTTTGACAAACTCCCGAATGAGAAATGGATAAATTCTATTTGTATCGAAAGCGTCTCGATAAAACCTTCGATTTGATATATTATGGGCCTCATAATTCATCCGGGATCAAAAGTTATGAGCAAATGTCTATGCACATGTGATTTAAGGAAGAAGATGCGAACCAGTATTTTCCGAGCTGTATTTTGACAAACTCCGGAACGAAAAACAGCTAAATTCTGATGATATTGAAAGCATCTCGAAAAGACCTTCGATTTCATATATTATGGGCCTCATAATTCATCCGAGATCAAAAGTTATGAGCAAATGTGTTATACACGTGTAATCTAAAGTAATGCTCTACTACATGGGGAATGCATTTTTTAGTCCCACATCGGGAAAAGGAGAGCTGGCTTCTCTACCACTCCCATATAAATAAGAGGGGATACCTCTTAGAAAGGGTAGAGTAAAAATCCTCAAAGGATTCAATACTCAAAGGAGCTTAGTTCTCCAAGATAGGAGCATGCTCCTCCATAATGCGCATATGCGCAAGCGCCATGTGCGCTACGTGCAACGCATGTGTGCCTGCCATGCGGCACTACGTGCAACGCACGTGCGCACCATATGAGAATATTTAATAATATTAAAAGGAGCTTGTTCTCCATATATAGAAGCTTTGCTTCTCCTCATAATGCGCATGTGCGCCACGTGCAACGCACGTATGCCCGCCATGCGGCACCACGTGCAACGCACGTGCGCACAACAAATAGTGCCTTGCACTTGCTATGAACCTCTGGTTCTCAGATAAATAAATGAATAAAAATAGTGCCTTGCACTTGCTATGAACCTCTGGTTCTCAGATAAATAAATAAATAAAAATAGTGCCTTGCACTTGCTATGAACCTCTGGTTCTCTGAGACAGAAAGAAAGAAAAGATTTTCTTTTCTCTTCTTTGATCTAAATTTAGATCATTAAAAAGTGCTCTGCACTCATTTTCTTGAATCCAAAAGATTCTTGGTGCTTTGCACTATTTGAAGGGCCAGGCCCAAATCAAAATGACCTGACAGGCCAAAATAAATTGCAAGGCAATAAATGGGCAGAGCCCAAATAAATTGATGCTTTGCATCCTTTATATAAGGGCAGAGCCCAAATAAAATTGATACCTTGCATCATTCCTAAAAGGGTAGAGCCCAAAACAAATTGATACTCTGCATCCTTTCTGGGCAAGGCCCAAATAAAAAAAAATAAAAAAAAGAAATGCAATGCAAAAGCAAATAAAATGTTGAACATTTCAACTGGACTTAGCCCAATTTTGGCCATAAGTCCTTAAATTAAATTGACTGAGCAAAATGGCTCTCCTAAATCAATCTACATCCGGTTCGAGGGTACATCTCCGAACTCCTTTGACATCCGTCGTTGTAATTCCTCAACGACGTCAAAGAGGTGACGGGTCCCAACGACCACACACCCATATGGACTGCGGGGTCCTTAAACTCGTGGACCGAGATGTCCCTAAACTAATATCGGACCGAGACGTCCTTAAACTAATATCGGACCGAAACGTCCTTAAACTAATATTGGACCGAGATGTCCCTAAACTAATATTGGACCGAGACGTCCTTAAACTAATATCGGACCGAAACGTCCTTAAACTAATGTTGGACCGAGACGTTCTTAAACTAATATCGGACCGAGATGTCCTTAAACTAATATTGGACCGAGACGTCCTTAAACTAATGATGGACCACTACGTCCCTAAACTGGCATCGGACCGAAATGTCCCTAAACTAATGACGGACCACCACGTCCCTAAACTGGCGATGGACCGAAATGTCCTTAAACTAATAATGGACCACTACGTCCCTAAACTGGCATCGGACCGAAACGTCCCTAAACTAATAATGGACCACTACGTCCTTAAACTGGTATCGGACCGAGACGTCCCTAAACTAATAAGGGACCACTACGTCCCTAAACTGGAACAATAGAGCCAATTGCTCTTTTGCCAGATCTAAACGATCCCGTTTAAGTTGATCTTAGCCCCAAATACGGCTAACGTATCCTTAAGCACTTAAATGGACTATAAAACCCTCAATCAGCTTTGGTTCAAGGGTACATCTCTGAGCTCCTCTGACACCTATCGTTGTAATCTTTCAACGATGTTAGAGAGGTGATGAGTCCCGATGGCCATAAATTAAATGAATCACCACGTCAGGTTGATCTTAGTCCAAAGCAAGACTAACGTATCCTTGACGAATGTTTAAGTTGATCTTAGTCGCAACGCGACTAATGCATCCTTAAACTAAAAACACCAAACCCAAATCTAAGTAAATACGGATTTGGACTAATCCACGCCCTACGGGCGACGGCATTACTCAGTCTCCGTATACAATCCACGGGCAGCCACAAACAAAACAAACACACACGACACGAAGTGAAATTCTGGAGAAGGAGAAAGTTGTTACCGCAAAGCGGTAGCGTAATTAACTGCAGGGGCTTGCGCCTGCAGGGAAGAGCGTCCCCACAATCAAAAACCCCTCAAGCGAGGGGGAATCTGACAAAGTCTGCTACATCGGCCGCATCCGTCTAAACCTTCGATACACGGTGCCATAAATCAACTTGGCATCTTCGAAGAGGTGGACGGATAAAAACCAAATAGCATCTGCCCCGAACCTCAGGCACGTGACGTCCTAACGTCGCAGGCCGCCGTTCGGAGGGGAACAGATTCTGGCACGCCCGGTGGGACCTTTTCCTCTTTCCACTCCACACTTCGTGTGTCGTGTTCGCGAACGAATCGCGATTTGCTGTGGTTGCCTGTGGATTCGAGGTACTAAGATTTGGTATCTTGCTTCGTGCAGGAAACAGAAGATCAATGGCTTCAGACTGCACTACCTGCAACTGCATCTCTCGCTCCATCCCGTCCGGAGGAATGACTTATGGGCCCCAAGCGGCCTCCCTTTTCAAGATGCCAGTGGAGCAAGTAACTCAGGCCACCGCTGGATTGTTCTTCGGGACTATGCTCCCATTGATAAGCTTCAATGCCCCAATAACATCGCAAGAAGCTCCAAAGAAGTTGGTCTTCGACCGACTTGCCACTGCCGCGACCCCTCTCAACGAGTCATCCAACTCCACTGCTTCAGGTTTTAATGGATTAGGCCAGAGCTCCATCGGGCCCATGAAGAAGCCTGCCATACCAGAAGGCGTTATCCCGAAACGGATAGCCATCCCAACTCCCGTTCCTGGCAAAATCACCAAGGTTGCTTCCCATGTTCAGAAGTCCGCTTCTGACAAGTTGGCCGTCCCCGCTCAACGGACGTCGATCTTTAAAAAGCTGGTACCGGTATATTCTGACCAACACAGGGGGCATGAGGAGGTCACCCCTATAGCTGAAACAACTCCATCAGCACGACATGCCCGACGTCGCTACTGGCGCCGAGTGAAGAAGGCTGGGGGCAACTCCCCCTCTGGACTTACTCCTCCAACTCTAATGGTGGAGATCGATACTGCTGTTCCAACCAAGAACAGCTTTGAGTTGCTGAACTCGGTGCGCAGAAACTCTCCTACTGCAGTGCTAAAGCGAACTCATTCATCTGTGAAGAATATTCCAGAGAAGAAGCTAGAGCAGCCCCTTCAACGGCTGTCCTCTAAAATTTACAAAGTCTGGCGACAAGTTCAAGAGTCGGTGATCGATCAAGACTGCCTCCGACGACAGAAAAAGATGAAGGTTCGGCAGGGGAAGGATTACTCTGTCAAAGCACAAAAAGCAAAAGCTACTTGGGTGCCCACTACAACGGCTCCCTTAACTCCAATCACTCAAAAAAGGAGGCCGCAAGAAGCCCCTGTGTCTTCGGCAAATCGCAAAGACACCGAACACAAACGCCCCAAGTCTGGGGGCATGGTGGTGCACACTGTTTATATGGCTTCTAGAAAGGAGGAAAGCCGCACTTCTATGGGCCACCGACTGCTCACCCGATCCGTGACGAAAGCCCAGGAGCAACAACAAAAGCTTCAGGAAATGATGACTACAATGGCTGCACTCACTGAGCCAAAAGAAAGCTCTGAAACGTCTTCGGATGAGCGTCAAGAACAAGAAACCGACGCTGACTTTTTACGCAGAGTCCTCGAAAAGAGGGACAAAGAAGCTGCAGAGCAAGCGGCTAACATAAAACAGATGGCGTTCCTCTTCCAAGATATGGTAGGGATGATGTTACAGCCGGACCCTCCTGCCGAAGATCCTCCGATCGTCCTTGAAGACGACAGGGGAGAAACGTCAAATCCTCCGCCGGCTCTTTCAACAGCCAAGGAGGAGGCAATCTCCAAAGTTGACCTAGACGAATATATAGCTCAGCAGATCCGGGTTCATCAGGCGAATGAAGCGACTGGGCAAATTGTTAGAACCGGACGACCGTATCCGAGCTGGTATGACCATATCAATTACCCGCCAGGATATACGATCCCTAAATTTCACGTATATAAAGGGACAGGGAATCCGCATCAGCATGTCGCTCAATTCAGGGCCTTATGCGGCAATACTGGAGGCGGTGACAAATTGTTGCTACGTCAATTCGTCGGCAGCTTAGCAGAAACAGCCTTTGAATGGTATTCGGAGCTACCTAACGACTCTGTCAAAACATTTGCAGAGATGGAACTGCTGTTTACACAAAGATTCGCAAGTGCTAGTGAACGCACCCCGATTACAGCACTGATAAATGCCAGGATAAGGTCAGGCGAAACATGTGTCCAATACGCAACACGATGGCGGAACCTATGGTCGAAATGCGAACAACGCATAGAAGAGGCTCCTGCGGTAGGCATGTTTGTGGGCACTCTCGATCCGCAGGCGACCATCTCGCAATTCATGATGTTCTTCAGGCCGACCACCTTCCAGGCCTTGATCGACAAATTAGCCCAAATGGACCAGATGGGCCATAGACCGTCTCCTCCAAGACCCGATCCCCGAAATGAGAAAGGAAAAGCGATCATCGTCGCCAACGCTCAGCAACAGCCGAGCAACTCAAAGCCGGTCGCTCGCCAAAACAACGTGCATCCACGCCCATCCCTCGAAGAGAGGCTAGGACGTCCTTACTCGTTTCCTCAGAATAAAACGAGAAGACTGTTTGAGCTGGCAGTGCGTAACAGACTCATCAATCTGCCAAGTCCAAAGCGTCTGTCGCAGCCAGGCGATCTTAATAATCCCAATTATTGCCCTTACCACCAAACGGTAAGTCACCCGATTGAGAATTGTTTCGTCTTTAAGGGATGGATTGAGGATCAATACCTGCAAGGCAAGTTCACGCTGTCTGAAAGCTGGAAGGTAAACCCCCCACAGCCGCACTCTCCAAAGAAGACGGACACGCCGGGGGCAACTTGTTCTTTCGTCGAGGATGAAAACAATGGAGAAAACTTATCGGATGAATCCGAAGACTACGTAGCGACTTGTCATGTGATTTCTCATTCACTGACGGATGAGGAGGAGGATCCTTGCGCTGAGAAATCAACGGCGGACCCTGAAACAGAAATTTCGCGGCCGTCAGACAAGTTGATCGATGCCTTCCTAAATGAAATTCGTTTGAAAGCAAAAGCCAATCAAGAGCATGAAATGGCCATACTGGAAAGAACCAAGGTAGTCCCGTCAAATCAAAAGCCATACACTGCGGGTAAAAATAAATTCAAGACGAGGAAACGGTTCGCCAAAGCTCTATCAGTAGGAATGAAGCTACCGCCCTCCGAAGAAAATCCTTTCTCTGAGGTAGAGATGCACCCTAACTTCTGTTTATATCATCAGAAGATCATACATCCTACCGAAGACTGCGAATCCTTTAACTGTTGGTGGCAAGGGTATGTCGCTCAAAAGCGACACTTCGACAGGACAAAGTGTGAAGATTGTGGACTTCGGAAAAATGCGATAGATGAGCGCAAAAGAGCCACCGCCGACTGTCATATAGCCGACTTCAAGGGATCACAAATTATCACCTTTGGAAGCGACTCTGACGAAGAAGCTACCCCCAACTCTTCCATCGGGGAATCTATTTCGAAAATAAAGGAATTGAGAAGCTGCGAGAACGCTCAGCCATGTAATCGCACGCTATTCGGAAAAAATCTCGGCCCCGTAAACAAGGGACCGAGCAAAAAGAATAAAGGAAAAGGAAAAAAGGCCCTCGTCGCCAGCACTCACCAACAATCAGGTGACCCTAGACCGGTTGCTTGCCAAAGCAACAAGCGGCAATCCCTCCAAGAAAAGTTGAAACGTCCTTACTCGTTTCCGCAAGATAAAACAAGGGGACTGTTCGAGCTGGCAGTGTGTGACAGACTCATCAATCTGCCGAGTCCAAAACGTCCGTTGTGGCCAGGCGATATTAATAATCCTAATTATTGCACTTACCACCAAACGGTAGGTCATCTGATCGAGGATTGCTACTTCTTCAAGAACTGGGTTGAAGACCAATACCAACAGGGCAAGTTCGCGTTGTCCGAAATTTGGAAGGTGAACCCGCCACAACCGCATGCTCCGAAAAATATGGACACGCCGGGGGCATCATGCTCATTCATAGAGAAAGCCTAACGGACCACTACGTCCTAAAACTGGATGACGGACCGAAACGTCCTTAAACTAACAACGGACCGAGATGTCCTTAAACTAACGACGGACCGCAATGTCCTAAAACTTGCAAATGACCGAAACGTCGTTAAACTACTCCCAACCCGCAGCATCTTCAGGCTGACGTGTTAATAAAAAAAAAAAAGGGTACGTCCACAAGCAAAATGGGCACGGATGAAAACCCGAAAGGGCTCCGTGAGTAAAAACAGCAGGGCTACCGGCGAGTGTTCGTGAAAACCCGAAAGGGCGCGACCTCGTAAAAAAAAAAGAAGAAAAAATAAAGGTATGTCCATAAGCAAAAAGGGCACGGATGAAAACCCGAAAGGGCTCCGTGAGTAAAAACAGCAGGGCTACCGGCGAGTGTTTGTGAAAACCCGAAAGGGCGCAACCTCGTTAAAGAAACACTTATAGAATCCTCTCGACCCTGTAAGGAGAAACCACCTGCGTGAGATCCTTACGACTCACAAAGGAGCAACACACTTGGGGATCCCCACGATTCCTAAGGAGAAAATACACTTGCGAGATCCTCACGACTCGTAAGGAGAACTCTCTTATGGGACCCCCACGGCCCGTAAGATTTGAAAGTCTTAAGTTACAGAGGCCTAAACCTGTGCTTAAGCAACCCCCACAACTTTCGACATTGCCCTACAAGTAGTCCAATTTTGACCCTTGTATACAATCCACGGGCATGAATAAATATTTCCCTAACAAAGTCCCATCCGTGACTAGGGATATGCTTGTACAGCAAACAACACTTGTAAGTTCTCTCGACTTATAAGGAGAAAACCCTTTTGTAAGATCCTTACGACTTACAAGAGAACATGCACTTAGGAATCCTCACGATTACCAAGGAGAAAACACACCTACAAGATCCTCACGACTTGTAGGGAGAAATACCTTTGTGAGACCCTTACGGCTCATGAAGTCAAAAGCCTCAGTCGACGGGATCTTAACCCTGTTCGCTAAGCCACCTTTGTTCAACATCGACGGAGGCAGATGATGATTCGCTCCTGGCAATATCCCAGTTGTAGCGATGCTGATGCCTAAACCGGTATCAAATTCCAAGTCCTTTCATGGCAAATGATGATTCGCTCCTGGCAATATTCCAGTCGCAACGATGCTGATGCCAAGATTGGTATCGGATCCCAAATCCCCTACTCGCGAGAAAGAAAAAAATCAGCGAGCCAAAAAAAAAATGCATATGAAATAGCCGAAATGATTGGGCAACTCGCAATAAAAAACAGCGAGTAAAAATAAAATAAACAGCCAAAATTATTGGGCAACTCGCAATAAAAAGTAGCGAGTAAAAATAAAATAAACAGCCGAAATGATTGGGCACCGCGAAAAATAGCCGAAATGATTGGGCAATCGCGACCTTCGCGATATAAAAGCTGAAATGATAGAGCATCGCGGAAAGAATAAAAAAAAATGAAAGAATGAAACTTTTGCCCTACAGGTGAAATCACATCGATCCCTGTATATAATCCAGGGGCACAGATAAAAAGGGAACAATACCTTCCCAACAGGCTCCACCAGAAAGCGAAGCCAAATCTCGACGGTTCATAGATAACCTAGAGACCATCTCGACATTTGTCGCAATATTACAGACACGATGTCAACAAATGAAGCAAAGGAAGTTCCCTAACTTCAGGGTCTCGACGTCAATATCGACAACTTAAAGATCACCAACGGCGTTTCTCCTCACTTCAACTAGATGCAGACATGGCGTCAGCAACTGACCTCAGAATCGCAACAAACGGAACCATGACAAAGTCCGTAGTTCCAAATCTCAATGGCCACGTCTAAAGCCTGGAGACCAACAACGGTGTGCCTCCTCATTCCAACAGGACACAGATGTTACACCATCAAGCAGAGCGATGGCAGAATCCCAGCTTCACCTCAGCATTCGTCTCGATACAGTAGACGCAATGTCAACAACAGCGTTCCTCCGCAGTCCAGCTGGAGGCAGATGCAACGTCAACAAAAGACCTCACGGTCAAAACAAAGCGGAGTAACGGCAAAAATCCCAACTCCACCTTAGCATTCGTCTCGTTACAACAGACGCAATGTCAACAACGGCGTTCCTTCGCAGCCCAGCGGGGTGTACATGCAAAGTTAACAAAAGACCCCATGGTCGAAACAAAGCGGAGTGATGGCAAAATCCCAGCTCCACCTCAGCATTCGTCTCAATATACCAGACGCAGTGTAAGCAAACGAAGCGAAGGCCACATTCCTAGCTTCAACGTCTTTACGGTAACTCACATAAAACCGGAAAGACAATCGGAGACCATCTCACAGAAAGTGGTCACCTCCTTGACGTTCGTCTCGATACAGTAGACGATATATCAACCCCGGCGTTCTTCCTCCAACAGGATTTGGACACACCAAAGCAAACGAAGCGAAGGCCACATTCCTAACTTCGACGTCTTAACGGTAACTCACATAAAACCGGAAAGACAATCGGAGACCATCTCACATGAAGTGGTCACCTCCATGACGTTCGTCTCGATACAGTAGACGAAATGTCAACCTCAGCGTTCTTCCTCCAGCAGGGATTCAGACACACCAAAGCAAACGAAGCGAAGGCTAAATCCCTAGCTTCAGGGTCTTAACGGCAAGTCATATAAAACCGGAAAGACAATCGGAGATCATCTCGCACCAGTGTGGAGTGGTCACCACTTCGACGTCCGTCTCGATACAGCAGACGAGATGTCACCCCAACGTTCGTCTCGACACAGCAGACGTAACGTCATCAAACAAACGGAGCCACGGCAAAATCCTTAGTTCCCACCATGACATTCGTCTCGATACAGAGGACGCAATGCCAGCAAACGAAGCGAAGGCTAAATTCCTAGCTTCAGGGTCTTAACGGCAAGTCATATAAAACCGGAAAGACAATCGGAGATCATCTCGCACCAGTGTGGAGTGGTCACCACTTCGACGTCCGTCTCGATACAGCAGACGAGATGTCACCCCAACGTTCGTCTCGACACAGCAGACGTAACGTCATCAAACAAACGGAGCCACGGCAAAATCCCTAGTTCCAAACCTCGGCGGTTCACCAGTAACCTAGAGACAACCACGACATTCGTCTCGATACAGAGGACGCAATGCCAGCAAACGAAGCGAAGGCTAAATTCCTAGCTTCAGGGTCTTAACGGCAAGTCATATAAAGCCGGAAAGACAATCGGAGATCATCTCGCACCAGTGTGGAGTGGTCACCACTTCGACGTCCGTCTCGATACAGCAGACGAGATGTCACCCCAACGTTCGTCTCGACACAGCAGACGTAACATCATCAAACAAACGGAGCCACGGCAAAATCCCTAGTTCCCACCGCAACATTCGTCTCGATACAGCAGACGCAATGCCAGCAAACGAAGCAAAGGCCAAATTCCTAGCTTCAGGGTCTTAACGGCAACTCATATAAAGCCCGAAAGACTATCGGAGATCATCCCCACACCAGCGCGGAGTGGTTATGACTCATCGGGGCTCTCCAAAATGAGCCTAACCTCAAGTAAAAAGCGGCATGGCAAATTCCTAGCGCTTGCTCTTCTGACGGTCAAACTGCCAAGGAGGATTGCTTGAAGACGTCTTGTCCAGCCCCCGAAGGGATCAGAGACACGGCAGTCGCGGGGCTACTCGAACAGCACGATTGCCTATCGAGGACTATATCAGCTTATGCGACGGTACGATGGCCAAAACCCTAAGTACCACCAACCTTAACGGGCTTCTGTCGTAAAGAGCAGAGGTTAAATGCGACGTTAAGATGTTCTTGCGAGATCTGCTCGATCCGTTTCGACTCGTGAGGAAATTGATGTCTTTGCGAGATTTTCTCGATGCGTCTCGACTCGTGAGATAAAGCCTTAGGCAGTAGGGATTAAAAAACCTGTTTCCTAAGCACTGGGACCCTGCAAGTCGGCCCAAAACGGTCTCTTGCATACTATCCACGGGTCACACTCTCCAAAGTCGAATCTCGATAAGGAGGGAAACAACCGCTTACGGGTCCTCTCGACTCGTAAGAGGGAAAACTCTCTTATAGGATCCTTACGACTTATAAGAGAAAACACACTTAGGAATCCTCACGATTCCCAAGGAGAAAATACACCTACGAGATCCTCACGACTCGTAGGGAGAAAAGTCTTTATGAGACCCTCACGGCTCGTAAAGTTGAAAAGCCTTAGGTGGCAGATCCTACCCCTGTCTCCTAAGCCATCACTGCCCTGCAAAGAAGTCAAGATGGGCCGACCATCTATGGGCCACACTTGCCAAAGCTACATGCCACTGAAATGGAGAACTTACTCATAAGCGTATGAACTACTCCACGCCAGAGTGAGACAAAAAAAGAAATAGAAGGATGCGGCTCATGGAGTTAAGGGTTGGAACTATATCCCTTAAGAGTTGAGATTTGAGTCAAAGATAAATGACGACGCTTGTGTCCGCTCGTTATCTTCTCAGATCAAGATTCTGAAAGTGATACATCAACCCAAAACTGGCCATACGCCATGCATAACTCTGCATAACTCTGCACTACTTCACCCACGTACATACTTACGTGGGCAAAGTAGTGGGGGGCATTTGTTCCCACCAAAAATTTCTGCGCAAAAGAGTCCAAGGTATCAAATGGCAGCGATACGCTTAAGGAAATACGAACCAGTATCTTCCGGGCTGTTTTTTGACAAACTCCCGAATGAGAAATGGATAAATTCTATTTGTATCGAAAGCGTCTCGATAAAACCTTCGATTTGATATATTATGGGCCTCATAATTCATCCGGGATCAAAAGTTATGAGCAAATGTCTATGCACATGTGATTTAAGGAAGAAGATGCGAACCAGTATTTTCCGAGCTGTATTTTGACAAACTCCGGAACGAAAAACAGCTAAATTCTGATGATATTGAAAGCATCTCGAAAAGACCTTCGATTTCATATATTATGGGCCTCATAATTCATCCGAGATCAAAAGTTATGAGCAAATGTGTTATACACGTGTAATCTAAAGTAATGCTCTACTACATGGGGAATGCATTTTTTAGTCCCACATCGGGAAAAGGAGAGCTGGCTTCTCTACCACTCCCATATAAATAAGAGGGGATACCTCTTAGAAAGGGTAGAGTAAAAATCCTCAAAGGATTCAATACTCAAAGGAGCTTAGTTCTCCAAGATAGGAGCATGCTCCTCCATAATGCGCATATGCGCAAGCGCCATGTGCGCTACGTGCAACGCATGTGTGCCTGCCATGCGGCACTACGTGCAACGCACGTGCGCACCACATGAGAATATTTAATAATATTAAAAGGAGCTTGTTCTCCATATATAGAAGCTTTGCTTCTCCTCATAATGCGCATGTGCGCCACGTGCAACGCACGTATGCCCGCCATGCGGCACCACGTGCAACGCACGTGCGCACAACAAATAGTGCCTTGCACTTGCTATGAACCTCTGGTTCTCAGATAAATAAATGAATAAAAATAGTGCCTTGCACTTGCTATGAACCTCTGGTTCTCATATAAATAAATAAATAAAAATAGTGCCTTGCACTTGCTATGAACCTCTGGTTCTCTGAGACAGAAAGAAAGAAAAGATTTTCTTTTCTCTTCTTTGATCTAAATTTAGATCATTAAAAAGTGCTCTGCACTCATTTTCTTGAATCCAAAAGATTCTTGGTGCTTTGCACTATTTGAAGGGCCAGGCCCAAATCAAAATGACCTGACAGGCCAAAATAAATTGCAAGGCAATAAATGGGCAGAGCCCAAATAAATTGATGCTTTGCATCCTTTATATAAGGGCAGAGCCCAAATAAAATTGATACCTTGCATCATTCCTAAAAGGGTAGAGCCCAAAACAAATTGATACTCTGCATCCTTTCTGGGCAAGGGTCAAATAAAAAAATAAAAAAAAAGAAATGCAATGCAAAAGCAAATAAAATGTTGAACATTTCAACTGGACTTAGCCCAATTTTGGCCATAAGTCCTTAAATTAAATTGACTGAGCAAAATGGCTCTCCTAAATCAATCTACATCCGGTTCGAGGGTACATCTCCGAACTCCTTTGACATCCGTCGTTGTAATTCCTCAACGACGTCAAAGAGGTGACGGGTCCCAACGACCACACACCCATATGGACTGCGGGGTCCTTAAACTCGTGGACCGAGATGTCCCTAAACTAATATCGGACCGAGACGTCCCTAAACTAATATCGGACCGAGACGTCCTTAAACTAATATCGGACCGAAACGTCCTTAAACTAATATTGGACCGAGATGTCCCTAAACTAATATTGGACCGAGACGTCCTTAAACTAATATCGGACCGAAACGTCCTTAAACTAATGTTGGACCGAGACGTTCTTAAACTAATATCGGACCGAGATGTCCTTAAACTAATGATGGACCACTACGTCCCTAAACTGGCATCGGACCGAAATGTCCCTAAACTAATGACGGACCACCACGTCCCTAAACTGGCGATGGACCGAAATGTCCTTAAACTAATAATGGACCACTACGTCCCTAAACTGGCATCGGACCGAAACGTCCCTAAACTAATAATGGACCACTACGTCCTTAAACTGGTATCGGACCGAGATGTCCCTAAACTAATAAGGGACCACTACGTCCCTAAACTGGAACAATAGAGCCAATTGCTCTTTTGCCGGATCTAAACGATCCCGTTTAAGTTGATCTTAGCCCCAAATACGGCTAACGTATCCTTAAGCACTTAAATGGACTATAAAACCCTCAATCAGCTTTGGTTCAAGGGTACATCTCTGAGCTCCTCTGACACCTATCGTTGTAATCTTTCAACGATGTTAGAGAGGTGATGAGTCCCGATGGCCATAAATTAAATGAATCACCACGTCAGGTTGATCTTAGTCCAAAGCAAGACTAACGTATCCTTGACGAATGTTTAAGTTGATCTTAGTCGCAACGCGACTAATGCATCCTTAAACCAAAAACACCAAACCCAAATCTAAGTAAATACGGATTTGGACTAATCCACGCCCTACGGGCGACGGCATTACTCAGTCTCCGTATACAATCCACGGGCAGCCACAAACAAAACAAACACACACGACACGAAGTGAAATTCTGGAGAAGGAGAAAGTTGTTACCGCAAAGCGGTAGCGTAATTAACTGCAGGGGCTTGCGCCTGCAGGGAAGAGCGTCCCCACAATCAAAAACCCCTCAAGCGAGGGGGAATCTGACAAAGTCTGCTACATCGGCCGCATCCGTCTAAACCTTCGATACACGGTGCCATAAATCAACTTGGCATCTTCGAAGAGGTGGACGGATAAAAACCAAATAGCATCTGCCCCGAACCTCAGGCACGTGACGTCCTAACGTCGCAGGCCGCCGTTCGGAGGGGAACAGTGACCAAGGGTCACGTGTTGACACGTGATCTATTTACAGAATTAAAATTTTAAGCAAGCAGAAGTAAAATCAAGTGGCTAAGGAAAGACTCCAATGGGGCGTCACGTGCTCACACTTGACCAAGGGTCACATGCTCACACGTGACCAAGGGTCATGTGCTGACACGTGATGGTCTTTAGCCCAGTTTAAAATAAAGAATTAAATTCTGAATGAAGAGGAGTCACATGCTGATACGTGATAGGCTCTGAAAGCCTTATAAGTTAATAGAATTAAATTCTAATTAAGGGAAATCAAAGACCCTAACTGGGAAAGTATTTCTCCAAATCTTTCCAAACAAAAAAGGATTATGGGGGACCGTTGGATTAAAAATACAAGGGTGATTAAAAATCACCAATTTAGGGAAAGATTTTAGACAAGGAAAAATTTCCCTAAATTTCACCAAAAATAACAAATGGAATATCTTTTGGATTAAAATCCAATGGTGAATAAAATTCACTGAGTGATCTAAAAGATCATATTAGTTATGAAAAACAAAAAAAATCTTTCAATGAAAGATTTACTTAACAAATTGATTCTTTTCCTTCTCCTATAAATAGGAGCCAAGAGAAGAAAAAAAAGAGAGAATTTTTGGGAGATAGAATTCTAGGATCTTGAAATTTTCTAAAGGCAAATAGCAGAGAGAAAAGAAAGGAGAATTTAATTTTCAAGAAAGAAGCCTTAGGTGAGAAAGAGGAAAGGGATCAAAAACTTCAAAAAAGAGAATTTAATTCTCAGATCTAAGAGTTTAACTCTTCTACAAAAGAACTTAGTTCTTCCTCTGGTTGAAGATCTGCAGAAGCAAATCTCCCCATAGGTTAAGAATTTAATTCATATCGGGTTGAGATTCTGCCATACAGATCCAAAACTTAAAGAGAGAATTGAGTTTAGAGAATTTAATTCTCCCAAATTCATAGAAATTTAATTCCTCCAAGACAAAACTTGGGTTTAATCCTATATGAGAATTTAATTCTCTCAAATTTACAGGAATTTAATTCCTTCAATATAAAACTAGGGTTTAACCCTATATGAGAATTTAATTCTCCTAAATTTATAGGAATTTAATTCCTTCAAGACAGACAAAACCAGGGTTTAACCCTACTTGAGAATTTAATTCTCTAAAATTGATAGGAATTTAATTCCTCCTAAAATGAAATTAGGGTTTCACCCTACATAAGAATTTAATTCTTTCACATATATAGAAATTTAATTCCTCTAAAACATAATTAAGGTTTAACCCTACAGAGAATTTAATTCTTAAAAATAAAGAGACTTGAAAGATCTCCATGCATGCAAAAGTTAGGTTACGTGTCCCCACGTGACCCCTGAACAGATCTCCCAAAAATGAGAAGAAAAAGTTTTGAGGTAAAACCTCACGTGCTCACACGTGACCTCCAAAACAACGAGAATAAAAGTAAAGGCAGATTCTAACTTGGGCGCTCTCACGTGTTACCACGTGACCCCTTGATAAAAGCTTTAATAATTAGCGTACAAACATCTATCACATGCCAACATGTGATGGCCAAAAGCGTAAAAGTATTTAACACTTATTTGCAGAACAAAGTAAAAGGGGATCTGGCCCCACATTTGGGTGCCCTCACGTGTCCTCACGTGACCCATTCCCATTTTAGTGTTTAACACTATTTTCGAAGCATTTTGTTCTTAGTGTTTGACACTATTTTCAGCGCATCACGTGGGAACACGTGACCATAAAATATATGTTAGTGTTTAACACTATATTCAAATCAACCCTAGCCTAAATTGGCTAAGTCCTTCTGAGGCAAGACTTCTCTTTTTATTGAGTCTCAAGTACATCCTTGCCTTCCAAAATTAATCATTCTATATGGCATATGAGTGCCCAGCACTCAACAAAGATAAATTGTTGTCAGAACCCCTGTTTAGCAGTGCCAAATAATAGGGGGTTGAACCCAGACAAATGTCTAATGGTCCAATAAAGGGCCAACACTTCAAATCTAATTGGACTTAGCCCAAACTGGCCATAAGTCCTTAATTCAGATTTAACTGAGCCAATGAGCTCATAATCTAATTAATTGATCTTAGTTCCAAATTGGACTACAGATCCCTAATCAACCTTGGTTCAAGGGTACATCTCTTCACTCCTTTGATATTTGTCGTTGTAATCCTTCAACGTCTTCAGAGAGGTGACGGGTCCCGATAACCACACACTTTACAGACTATGACGTCTCTAAACTGGACTGTGTGGTCCTTAAACTCATGGACTATGATGTCCTTAACCTTGACTGTGAGGTCTTTAAACTCACGGACTATGATGTCCTTAACCTTGACTGTGAGGTCTTTAAACTCACGGACTATGATGTCCTTAATCTCGACCGCGATGTCTTTAAACTAACATTGGACCACCATGTCCTTACACTGGCAATTGACCGCAAAGTCCCTAAACTAGAACAATAGAGCCCAAATGCTCTTTTGTTGGATCTAAATGATCCCGTTAAGTAGATCTTAGTCTAAAATGAGACTAACGTATCCTTAACAAATAGTTAAGTTGTCCTTAGTTTAAAATTAGACTAACGTGTCCTTAACAAACCGTTAAGTTGATCTTAGTCTAAAAATTAGACTAACGTATCCTTAAAAAACGTTTAAGTTGATCTTAGTCTCAAATGAGACTAACGTATCCTTACACCCAAACCAAAACCCAAATCTAAGAAAGATACGGATTTGAACTAGTCCACGCCCTACGGGCGACAACATAAATTAGTCTCCGTATACAATCCACGGGCAACCAAACACAAAACAAACACCCACGACACGAAGTGACCATATGGAGAAGGAGAAAGTTGTTACCGCGATGCGGTAGCGTAATTAACTGCAGGGGCTTGCGCCTGCAGGGAAGAGCGTCCCGACAATCAAAAACCTCTCAAACGAGATGGAATCTGACGAAGTCTGCTACATCGGCCGCATCAGTTTAAACCTTCGATACATGGTGCCATAAATCAACTTGGCATTTTCGGAGAGGTGGACGAATAGCACCAATTAACATCTGCCCCAAAATTCAGGCAAGACGCCTTCCATGTATTCGTCTGCGTCTTTCGGCGGGGATCAGATTTTATTCGCGGAATTCCCTCAGGGTGATTAAAAATCAAGCAAAGCGGAACAGCGGCAACCCCTAGTTCCATGACTCGGCGGTGCACGGATGACCGAGAGTCAAACCCCGACTCCGTGAGATGCGGATAAAGTCAACCCTTCCTGGTTACGTGGAACGCGGATAATGTCAATCCTAACCCCGTGAGAAACATCTAGAGCGGAGCCTTATCCTCGCAGAACACGGCAGTGAACCCGTGGGAAGCACCAGAGCAAAATTCCTGGTTACGTGGAACGCGGCTTATGTCAATCCTGATCCCGTGGGAAACGTCCAGAGCGGAGCCTGGTCCTCGCAGAACACGGCAATGACCCCGTGGGAAGCATCCAGAGCAAAATTCCTGGTCACGTGGAACACGGCTTATGTCAATCCTGATCCCGTGGGAAACGTCTAGAACGGATCCTGGTCCTCGCAGAACACGGCAGTGAACCCGTGGGAAGTATCCAGAGCAAATTCCTGGTTACGTAGAACGTGGCTTATGTCAATCCTGACCCGTGTGAAGCATCCAGAGCGGAGCCTGGTCCTCGCAGAACATGGCAGTGAACCCGTGGGAAGCATCCAGAGCAAATTCCTGGTTACGTGGAACACGGCTTATGTCAATCCTGACCCCGTGGGAAACGTCCAGATCGGATCCTGGTCCTCACAGAGCACGGCAGTGAACCCGTATGAAGCATCCAGAGCGTAGCCTGTTCCTCGCAGAACACGGCAGTGAACCCGTGGGAAGCATTCAGAGCAAAATTTCTGGTTACGTGGAACGCGGATAACGTCAATCCTGACCCCGTGGAAAACGTCCAGAGCGGATCCTGGTCCTCGCAGAGCACGGCAGTGAACCCGTGTGAAGCATCCAGAGCGGAGCCTGATCCTCGCAGAACACGGCAGTGAACCCGTGGGAAGCATCTAAAGCAAAATTCCTGGCTACGTAAAACACAGTAATGACCCCATGGGAAACGTCCAGAGCGGAGCCTAGTCCTCGCAGAACACGGCAGTGAACTCGTGGGAAGCATCCAGAGCAAAATTCCTGGTCACGTGGAACACGGATAATGTCAATTCTGACCCCGTGGGAAACGTCCAGAGTGGAGCCTGGTCCTCGCAGAACACGACAGTGAACCCATAGGAAGCATCCAGAGCAATTTCTGATTCCGTGAAATGCGGATGAAGATAACCTCACTCATCACTTGCGGGTCCTCACGACTTGTAAGGGAGCAAGTTCTCTTGTGAGATCCTTACGACTTTCAAGAGAAAACTCACTTAGGAATCCTCACGATTCTTAAGGAGAAATTACACATACGGGATCCTCTCGGCCGGTAGGGAGAAAGTTATTTATGAGACCCTCACGGTTCACAAAGTTGAAAAGTCTTAGGAGGCAGATCTTAACCCTGAATCCTAAGCCATCGTTATCCTGCAAAGAGATCAAGATAGACTATCCACAGAATACGGACACACCATCGTGAAGAAAAATATGTCTTTTATTCATGAATCAAAATGAATACAAAGTACAATTCGTGAAAGAACAAAAAAAAATATACTCTCATTCAGGAGTATGTACAAAGGAATAATAAATTTTTTTATATATATACAATTCTTCAAGTCGGCGGGCGATTTAGCAGATTTTCCAGTTCGTCCCTTTTTCGCTGGGCCTCGCCTTCGTGATTCAATATCGCCAAAACACGGGCCTCCGCCTGAGCTTGCTGGGCCTGATATGAAGCAAGCCGACCTTCAAGCTCCTTTTCAGTGACTTTATGGGCTTCAACCATTTCACGAGTGAACACGGCGGCTTTGTCGATGGCTACCACCTCTTTGATGGTCTCTTGAAGCACTCGCCATAGTTCATACGCTTTATTGGCCTTGGCCGTAAGGTTGGCTTGAAGCTCCCTCAGCGCCTTAGAAGCCAGCTCCTTCTCCGAAAACCTGCGGCCGAGCCTCTTCTCACAAGATATCATATTCGCCACACACCGCTCAATTAGACCCCGCAAGCCCTCCTTCGCAGCCACAACCTCCGAAGAAAGGCGTGTACATTCAAGCACATGCAAGCAAGTCTCCACCTGCCGACAAAACTCAACCCAGACTTGCATCACTGCTTCGCTATGATAGGTGGCAAGAAAGGGAAGAGAGCCATTAGCTTCAGCAGCGAACGCTTTGGCCATGATTAGACTGCCAGCGCGAAGTTTCTCAAGTAAGGATGACAGAGAGGCGAGGCTTAGCTTGGCCATCCGTTCCAAGGCTCGCAGAGCATAGGGGCCGGGTGGCATGGCGATGCATAACTCTAGCGCACTGAGAACTGGCATGGCTATTCAGATGTATAAACAGTTAGCAAAACGTGTAAGCGAAAGAATAAATGGAACAACGTCGGGATTCTACTTACCCACAGTCATGCAAGAAGGATTTGAAGGCTCCCCAGGCCCTTCAAGAATCTCGACCTCGTCGTCAGCCTCCAGAACTGTAAAAGACTCCGGTGTCATTTTATAAGGTAGTGATAATGCTGTAAAAAGAGGGTAAACAACGCTAACCTTGCCCAGACGAGAGGACGATGCGCTGAAGAGATATCGCTTGTGGAGCGGCCATCTCCAACAGATGCTGAAAGGATTGCCGGGGAGACAGATCAGCAATAGAGGCCGCCAATCCGCGCAACTCTGAAAAGACAGAAGAGTTCAAATGATAGAAAGATTACTAATCTAAAATATAAAAGGTTACCTTCGACGCTCCTCCCATTCTGAGCCGGAGGGATAGCAGCTTCAACGGCCTCCACTGTGGTCTCGGGCACATCATCGAGGACGCGGGCTAGTGTAGCGGCCTTTGAGGAAGGAGCAGCGGCTGCCGCTACAAGCTCCAACGAAAGGACGGTAGCCTCGACTACCTCTACCCTAGCCTCTGGGTCGCCCTCAGGGACATCCATTGGGACGGCGACTGCCAAAGGTGCCTCCCCCGAGGGAGCAAGTGCTTTGGGAGCAGGAATCACCGCAGGAGACTCTATCGTAAGAGCAACAGTTTCATCAACCCCCTCCACACTGAGTGGTGCTTCACTGGGGATATCAACAGACTCTATGGACAAAACACGACTTAGAGCCTCCGCTGCCGCCGAAGTCCCTGCAAAGTTCGTACAAAGATAAGGGTACATATATATGTATGCAAGCAATATGAAATATTACAAAGAAATACATCAACATACCAATGCGCAAGGGAGCTTCTGGCTTGTTTAAGTCGACACTCCTTCCTAAGGAAGTGTGCTCGCCAAGGTCCGAGGGTGGACTCGTGGCCACCGGTCCACAGTGAAAGCGCGTTCTCAGCATCGGCTGAAGCAGCCTGTTTAAGGGCCCGTTCTCCCCATTCTTCCAAGGGGCCTATGAATCGTCGTCGGATCCACAGAGGGTCTTCATAAAAGATGACGGCAGGGTAGGGCTTTTTCGGAATCCGTACGCTCTCCGATTCATCTTGCGAACGTCGTATAGCCTCAGTCAATTGTGCGGCTTCCTCGGCAGACGAGCTCGGGAAAAGTAGGCCAGCGTCCGACTCTTGCATAGCCAATGGTTCGTCCTGAAGAATGGGCTCAGACTCTACTAAAGAGTCGAGCAGATTGGTAGCCGTCCTCCTCCGTCGCTTGGATCTAGAACCGACCACCGAGGATGACCGTTTTCTCCTTCGTGGAGCCTTGGCACGACGCTGACCCACTTCACCTTCAACGCCCTCGCTCCCAACGCCCTCGCTTGGCGCTGCGACCGAGGACGATACAGCCATTGTCGATGTCGCAGGCAACAATACTGCTATCGGCGCCCGATTAGCCCGCGATCGAGTACCCAATGGCATACCAACTGTGGGAGTGAAGTCCACCTCCGCTGCCCCCGGAATAATCGCAACACTGGTGTCCCTCAGGGGAAAGCAGACCGGTGCACGCGGTCACAGCGGAACTCCGGTGGCCTGAACCGGAATAGGAGCACTGTATCCAAGAAGCACCCTCCTCTCCTCAGCAATAATCGGACTGACCCGATGAAGGTACCAGCCCGTGAAGGATCCCACACATCGGGGAATGTGGTCAGCTTCAGGAATCATGAAGTGAGAACCAGTGTTCAGCCTCACGAAATGATGAGCAGCATCACGAACAGCTTCAGGTGATGGGCTGGGCGCAACTGTAAATGCCTCGAAAGGGACGCCCTGATCATATCCAAGTTGCCGAGCGAAGCGATGTGGGTTGTACCGCATAAAGAGGGTCGCACTGTTCTGACGAAATACCAGATAACTTGGTCTGATCACGTACAGATGCATGGCCTCCCTGGTCTTCAGAGAAGGTGCCCCCTCTTTCGACAAGTCGTGGAGTTGTTGAATTGGACCCGAAGGAGAGGATAGGGCCCGATCAACGAATACCATTCCGCCCGTACTAGCATAGGGAGCAATCAATATGCGAATGGCCCCGGACTGAGTCGGGTCAGGAGCAGAAGCACCCACCAGCCGCATGAGTCGCGGAAAAGTGTAGGCATCATAAAATTCGGGTCTCTGGTGCGCAGCAAAGGCCCCCAACACGTGCATCTCAATCCAAGACGTGAAGTAATGAAGAGAGAAATTTACCACATCCACACCTGGAGTTGAGGTATTAGCCGTGGCGCCTAACCCATGATAAAGATGCGCTAGCGCTGGGATGCCTACAGCTAGCCGTGTCCCCTCAGCGATACAATGAGCAGGGTAGATAACCGAGGCTCTCATGAAGCAGCGATGCATGAGGATGACGAACCAGCTGAGCCAGACGCTGATAAAACCCACAAAGAAATTCTCCTCATCCATGCCGGGAGCTGCAATCGATTCGAAAGATACTGCCGACATGATAGGGATGTAATACTGCGGCAGATCCTCTTCCTTAGTCGGCCGCCGGTTCAAACCAAACCCAAAGGGGTCATTAATGTTCGCAAACTTCGGAGCCGTTTTCGATAGGACACCCTCGCGAAGGAAGCAAGCGATAAAACTCTTAAAAGTGACGCCATGCTCTTCTGATTCTGTGAACAGTTTGTCAAAGATGCCCAGGGCCTTGATCAAACTCGGGCGCTTGTGGCGGACGGCGTTCTCGGTAGATAGGCCGTCGAGCATTGCAGGCTCGGTTTCAAAGACATACTCGTCGGGAGGAAGCAATTCCTCATAGAGGGTCCCCCTGATTGGCAGCCCCGAGATCTCGCGAAATTCTTCTAAGGAAATCGAAACTTCGCGGTCCCCTAGGAGGAAAGTGTTGGTAGGGAGATTCCATTGGTTCAAGAAAGCCTTAACCCACCAGACGTGAGGAGATTGGTAGTGGAAGAGAGACGCATATATCGCTTGATAAAGCCCAACCCTCTGTAGTCGCACACGATGGGCGAACAAGATGTAGCGAGCCCAAAGAAGGTAGCCCGTGGGGTGTCGAGGGGTAAGCCCTAATTTGTAAATCTGCCCCATGGTTGGGCTTCGCCCTGGCAAATGCGGCGCCCCAAAATATCGATAGCCGGGATCGGATGGTTCGGAATACCAGTCGTTGAAGGCTTAAGCCGCCCCATAGGAGTCCAATTCGGCATCTCTACGGCAAAAACAGTCCTTGGAGGATCCATCGGCAGGAACGGATAAGTGGGCTCCGTCGGTATCTCGCAAAGAAAACTTCGGCGACCACGGATGATGTGACCGTACCAGGTCCCCCACAGAAATAAGTTGGTGTGGTTCGGGTCATGAGCCCTGATCATAGCCATTACTTCCTCGTCAGATGGTGACTGAGGAAAAGCAGCTTCCGAGCGAGTGAAAGGAAAGTACGGAACGGAAGTCATTGTATCTGAAATAAAATGAGGGGAAATTATAAGAGCGAAGCCAATAGTGTATATATATATATGTTTATAAATGTATATATATAAAAAGACAGTGGAAGAAAGCGACAGGGGATCCATTTTATGGGACCATCGGTTACAAAAGCACATGGGTCCCACAAAATCAAGATGGCGGCTTGCTAATGATGAGGCAAAGCAATTACTATGAGACAAAAGGAAGATTCTCAATAAATGAACGGTGGATTTCAAATAACCCTACACATTCCTCAACAAGAAATCCATCTTGGACTCTGCAAAAATCAAGGGAATTAAATTCCCAGAAAGCACCACTGTAAGCCTCTTCTTCTTGGTCACAAAGAGACAACTCAGGGCAAGAAAACCCCAAGAAGCTCTCCGGGAAGAACTAAATTCTTCATAGGAATTAAATTCCTTTTGAAAAAAGGGGAATTAAATTCCCAGAAACATTTTGAGAGGGAATTAAATTCCATGGAAAAGGCAAGCACCACCATTAACCCTGAAGATCAGAGAAGCCCTAAAGGGTCTGTTGATTAAAGAATGAGTGGTTTTCTTTTTAAAGAACTTAAAAAAATGAGTTCTTGTTAAAGGGAAAAACCCTTGATGTGGATTTAAAATCCAATGAAAATGTCTGCAAAGTTCTTCAACCGTTCAAAGATCATTACCTGAGGAAAGGGTCTTTCTTGAATAGAGTTAAACTCTGAAGATTTTCGAAACAGAGAACTAAGCTCTGAAAACGAGAATTAAATTCTCAAAAGAAAAGTTAGCAAAGGAGAAGATGAGCAAAGTGGAGGCGCTTCTGAAGAGACCCATGCATTTATAGGATGTGATGGGAAACGTTTCATCCCCCTATTCCCTAGACAGATCCAACGGTCATAAAGGTGACAACGTTGCACTCACGTGCAGACACGTGAGAGTAACGCTGTGGGGGCATTTGTTCCTTGATTAAAAATCAGGAATTTCCTCAATGAGGCATCACGTGTTCACACGTGACCAAGAGTCACGTGTTGACACGTGATCTATTTACAGAATTAAAATTTTAAGCAAGCAGAAGTAAAAACAAGTGGCTAAGGAAAGACTCCAATAGGGCGTCACGTGCTCACACGTGACCAAGGGTCACGTGCTGACACGTGATGGTCTTTAGCCCAGTTTAAAATAAAGAATTAAATTCTGAATGAAGAGGAGTCACGTGCTGACACGTGATAGGCTCTGAAAGACTTATAAATTAATAGAATTAAATTCTAATTAAGGGAAATCAAAGACCCTAACTGGGAAAGTATTTCTCCAAATCTTTCCAAACAAAAATGGATTATGGGGGACCGTTGGATTAAAAATCCAATGGTGATTAAAAATCACCAATTTAGGGAAAGATTTTAGACAAGGAAAGATTTCCCTAAATTTCACCAAAAATAACAAATAGAATATCTTTTGGATTAAAATCCAATGGTGAATAAAATTCACTGAGTGATCTAAAAGATCATATTAGTTATGAAAAACAAACAAAATCTTTCAATGAAAGATTTACTAAACAAATTGATTCTTTTCCTTCTCCTATAAATAGGAGCCAAGAGGAGAAAAAAAAAGAAGAGAATTTTTGGGAGATAGAATTCTGGGATCTTGAAATTTTCTAAAGGCAAATAGCAGAGAGAAAAGAAAGGATAATTTAATTCTCAAGAAAGAAGCCTTAGGTGAGAAAGAGGAAAGGGATCAAAAACTTCAAAAAAGAGAATTTAATTCTCAGATCTAAGAGTTTAACTCTTCTGCAGAAGAACTTAGTTCTTCCTCTGGTTGAAGATCTACAGAAACAAATCTCCCCATAGGTTGAGAATTTAATTCTCATCGGGTTGAGATTCTGTCATGCAGATCCAAAACTTAGAGGGAGAATTGAGTTTAGAGAATTTAATTCTCCCAAATTCACAGGAATTTAATTCCTCCAAGACAGAACTAGGGTTTAACCCTATATGAGAATTTAATTCTCTCAAATTTACAGGAATTTAATTCCTTCAATATAAAACTAGGGTTTAACCTTATATGAGAATTTAATTCTCTTAAATTTATAGGAATTTAATTTCTTCAAGACAGACAAAACCAGGGTTTGACCCTACTTGAGAATTTAATTCTCTAAAATTGATAGGAATTTAATTCCTCCTAAAATGAAATTAGGGTTTCACCCTACATAAGAATTTAATTCTTTCACATATATAAGAATTTAATTCCTCTAAAACATAATTAGGGTTTAACCCTACAGAGAATTTAATTCTTAAAAATAAAGAGACTTGAAAGATCTCCATGCATGCAAAAGTTAGGTCACGTGTCCCCACGTGACCCCTGAACAGATCTCCCAAAAATGAGAAGAAAAAGTTTTGAGGTAAAACCTCACGTGCTCCCACGTGACCTCCAAAACAACGAGAATAAAAGCAAAGGAAGATTCTAACTTGGGCGCTCTCACGTGTTACCACGTGACCCCTTGATAAAAGCTTTAATAATTAGCGTACAAACATCTATCACGTGCCAACACGTAATGGCCAAAAGAGCAAAAGTGTTTAACACTTATTTGCAGAACAAAGTAAAAAGGGATCTGACCCCACATTTGGGTGCCCTCACGTGTTCCCACGTGACCCATTCCCATTTTAGTGTTTAACACTATTTTCGAAGCATTTTGTTCTTAGTGTTTGACACTATTTTCAGCGCATCACGTGGGAACACGTGACCATAAAATATATGTTAGTGTTTAACACTAGATTCAAATCAACCCTAGCCTAAATTGGCTAAGTCCTTCTGAGGCAAGACTTCTCTTTTTATTGAGTCTCAAGTACATCCTTGCCTTCCAAAATTAATCATTCTATATGGCATATGAGTGCCCAGCACTCAACAAAGATAAATTGTTGTCTGAACCCCTGTTTAGCAGTGCCAAATAATGGGGCGTTGAACCCAGACAAATGTCTAATGGTCTAATAAAGGGCCAACACTTCAAATCTAATTGGACTTAGCCCAAACTGGCCATAAGTCCTCAATTCAGATTTAACTGAGCCAATGAGCTCATAATCTAATTAATTGATCTTAGTTCCAAATTGGACTACAGATCCCTAATCAACCTTGGTTCAAGGGTACATCTTTTCACTCCTTTGATATTTGTCGTTGTAATCCTTCAACGTCTTCAGAGAGGTGACGGGTCCCGATAACCACACACTCCACAGACTATGCCGTCTCTAAACTGGACTGTGGGGTCCTTAAACTCATGGACTATGATGTCCTTAACCTTGACTGTGAGGTCTTTAAACTCACGGACTATGATGTCCTTAACCTCGACTGTGAGGTCTTTAAACTCACGGACTATGATGTCCTTAACATCGACTGTGAGGTCTTTAAACTCATGGACTATGATGTCCTTAACCTCGACCGCGATGTCTTTAAACTAACATTGGACCACCATGTCCTTAAACTGGCAATTGACCGCAAAGTCCCTAAACTAGAACAATAGAACCCAAATGCTCTTTTGTTGGATCTAAATGATCCCGTTAAGTAGATCTTAGTCTAAAATGAGACTAACGTATCCTTAACAAATGGTTAAGTTGACCTTAGTTTAAAATTAGACTAACGTGTCCTTAACAAACTGTTAAGTTGATCTTAGTCTAAAAATTAGACTAACGTATCCTTAACAAACGTTTAACTTGATCTTAGTCTCAAATGAGACTAACGTATCCTTACACCCAAACCAAAACCCAAATCTAAGAAAGATACGGATTTGGACTAGTCCACGCCCTACGGGCGACAACATAAATTAGTCTCCGTATACAATCCACGGGCAACCAAACACAAAACAAACACCCACGACACGAAGTGACCATATGGAGAAGGAGAAAGTTGTTACCGTGATGTGGTAGCGTAATTAACTGCAGGGGCTTACGCCTGCAGGGAAGAGCGTCCCCACAATCAAAAACCCCTCAAACGAGGGGGAATCTGACTAAGTCTGCTACATCGGCTGCATCCGTTTAAACTTTCGATACATGGTGCCATAAATCAACTTGGCATCTTCGGAGAGGTGGACGGATAGCACCAATTAGCATCTGTCCTGAAATTCAGGCAAGACGCCCGCCGCGTCTTCGTCCGCGTCTTTCGGCGGGGAACACATGGTTTATTTATTATGTTATTATTATTGAAAATGATATGCTTCATAGTCATCAACACTTAGCCATTCTACACATGATTCTTATCACAACACTCTCATCTCTCCTTGGTTCTCTTCTTCTTCCTCAAACCCTAAACATTCTCATAAGTTGAGAAACCTAGGATAATTGAGACAAATTAATCCATATTCATTCTCTACATCTTCTAAGCTACCTAACTTAGAAAATTAGGTACCTTAGTTATCTCGTTTTAGAAGTTGGAGCTTGAGATATAGACTCTCGGGTGGATAATCTTCGACACGAGGAGGTCGACGATCAAGCGCGATCCGGATTTTCGAGGAACTTAAGGAGAGGAGGAGAAGAAGACCCGAAGGATTAGAATCAAAGAGGTATAAAACTCTTACCGAGCAGTTAAACCTCCAAGTAGTATTGCTAGTTAAGGTTTCTATTAAGATCCTGGAGTTAAAGTCGGTATTGCATAGTATGAAAAATCGTTTTTTGTAAATTCCGCCTCCCTACAAGTGCGTGGAGTGTGCGACATCGACTTACAGGAACAACTCCTGGTCGGGTTTGGGCTTGCGGAGACTGAAATCTTTTCTGCATAATATTGTAGGATGTGGCTAGGATATGCTGAAGATATTTGTGAAAATGTTCGTGAAGGATTTGAGAATGGTTGTGGTGATGGTGAGTATGGATATGTTGGATTTGGTGGTTGTAATTGTGCATCCACCACATAGGCCATACCCTCCCTCGACCTCGTCATCCCTTGCACCTTCTTCACCCTCGTTTTCCTCTTTTTACAGTTTGTTTGTTAGCCTAACTTTTTTCCCAAACAAGGCCTGAAAGAAATAAGCCGCGGCGACGGCGGTGAACAGAACGATTTTTAATTTTTGGCGACACATTTGCATTTCTAATCTTATCATCTTCTTCGATCTCATCTTTTCTGCAGCCATGGTGAGGCGGCTTGCATGCTGTTATGGGGATGTGGAAATAGCTAAGGACTTAGGGATTTGCTCTTAAACTGTTCGGTGAAATGCTAGAGAAAAGCGTTTTGTCGTGGAACAGCTTGAAGCATGGGTTTATGAAAACGAGCGATTTGGATTCGGCTGTGGAATTTGTGAATATTATTATGATAGACACTTACGAGAGATGTAGATTTTTTTGATCAAGATATATTGATTTGTTGTAAATTTTGTATATAAACTTATGACACATCGGCTGTGGATTTCTTGCTGTTGATTAACAATTTGTAGAAATAACATGCAAGCTTAAAAACAAGATTATGAGCGTCACATAATCAATAGTCACAATAATGAAACACAATTAAAATTACCATAAAAACACCAATTACCAGCCCCATAATAAAAAAGAGAGCAACTGTAACCAACATACATGATTTCCAATTCATATAATGTTCATCAACTGTATGTAAGGTACAAAATATCCATAACATAAATCAACAATTAAATCCAATCATCAATCCTAAATTTCCTCTAATTTCTAATGTTAATGGTTAGTATCAACAATCCTCAATGTCAAGCTACAATCAGCACAACACCTAGCACCATCTCCATTGCCACTGTCGCGATTTCATACAATCTCTCCTGCAATCAAAACATCAAACGCTCGGCAAGCAATCAACAAAACAACATACAACCACATGTAAAGAAACATTCACTGGCGCAACAGAGATGGTATAAAACCCGGTCGGATCGGAACCTCCGGTTTGCGCCTGCGACGGAGAAATCGTCGAGCCCGAATTAGAACCCGAATCTGGAGAGTTAGGCTTCACACATATCCATACTCACCATCATCACTACCATTCCCAAATCCTTCATAATCGTTTCCAAACACTTTCAGCACATCCTCGCCACATCTTACAAGCTGACGCGACCTGGATCGCGCCAAGATGTTACCTTCCGTTGATCTGCTGATGGCGGCGATGGGTGGCTGAGATTGGATCTGGAGGCTGTCGCTCCTGAAGCGTGTGGATCTCAATGGGTTTGAGGTTGTGGTTGCCGAGCTACCTGCAAGGAAGTCCCGGGATGGTTGTACCACGAGGACCCTCCGACGGTCAAGTTAGACTAGAGATCCGAGTAGAGTAACGGCTTAGTGGTGTCAAAATGGCTTACTTGAACCGTATGAAGAAGGGGTTTATATAGCGGTGGCAGCAGGCAGGGCAGGCGTGAGAATCACGCCGGCCGTTACGCTCTCGGCGTCACGCCCGCGTGATGAGTGGGATCCCCCATTAATGGCGAGACAGGCTCGTTAATGGGGATCGTGATGGCGTGGAACATGGGATGTGGCCGGCGGATATCTCGCGCATGGCGAGATTCGCGGGATGGCGGTTGCGCCTGTGAGCGGTGCCGTTGATTGGTCAATGAGACCGAGGAAGATGGCCTCGGCGGGAGAGCTCGCGGACGAGCGGGAAAGCCGAGGTATCTTGGTTCTGCGGTAGCCCGGAGACGAGCTGAGAGGGCCAATGAGCTCGGGCCTGTGATAGTTCGGAGTAGAGCAAAGGGACAGTTGGCTTGGCTGCTGAGGTGCTCGGGGGTAAGGAGTGGGGTGCAACCTCGGAGACAGGATTTGAGGGAAGCCCCCACTGTAGCATACTGGTTCTCCCTCCGTGGCCCTCAGGGGCCTAACTGGCTTGTGCATGTGACACGTCATCTGCCACATGTCATGATCTAAGGAATTACCGTTATTGAGCATCATCACAAACACTACCCATTCACCACCTATTCTCTTATAGAAACAATGGAAAATTGTTGATCAACAGCAAGAAAGGAAAACACCAATTTAAACAAAATGAAAACGGAAGACAACATAAAAGTGAGGCTCATATTCTCCTTTATTCTTGTCATGTATATATGAGATAATATGTATCCTCTAATTCCTCTCTCTGCTAATGAGTGGCTGTAGCATTCAAGTTACTTCGCCATTGTCGTAGAAGAGATTATATTGAAAATGAGAAAAGAGAAAGAGGAGGAGGGAGTGGAGACGGGGGGAGAGAGAAAGATGCTGGTGAAGAAGGAGAGAGAGCGAGACCGAGGAGCCGAGACCATCGTTGATGTCGCCGCCGTGGCTGCCATTGTTGAGCTCCTTTTCTTTTTCTGCTGCTGCCTCATCTTCATTTTAAGTTATAAATTAGAGGAAAAAGGAAGGAAGGGTATTTTGGTCATTAGTTAAAAATTTAACGGTTAGGGGTTGGGGGGAGGGGGGCGAATTCAACAGAAGGTAATATTAGAGAGCTTCTGTGATGGGGAAAAACCTTTGGGTAGGTCCTGGAATATATGCTAAAGCTCATGGTGATTTTGATAAAATTTCCCCGAGTATAAATATTCAAGGGCCCTGCTGAGCTGTCTGCTCTTTTCTTTTGCTCCTAATTCGTCTAAATTTTAATCACTCTGTCCCTTTTTACTTGTGATTTTAGAGAAATGCACACCGTAAAGAAAAGCATAATAATTTTATTAATATCAGCAATTAATTTACTTCCATATCACTACTATCTCAACTATTGAGGAAAGCATTATAATATCATCAATTAATTTTCTTGGATATTTTTGATATTGTATCATTTATTGATATTTTTATCATTAATGATTATCGCGTTATTGCTGGTATACTCCGCTAAGTAAAATGAGCCAATTTTCTCTTCGAAAATAACAATTAAAAAAGGAAAGAGGGGAGCTGCTATATCTCCGTTTCCTGGAGTCTCAGATACACATCTCCAATTTAATCCAAGCCCAAAATTGATGTTAAAAAATGACTGCTTCAGATAGCGAGGCGCCAAACGAAGTAGATCCGCCGCCGGCGGCAGCGGAGGGGGAGGGGGCCGTAACCGGCGAAGCTGCCGTCGTCATCATGGTGAAAGACGAGGACTGCGGCGCTGACGGGGAGAAGTCTAGGGCTGACGTGGCGACAGAGGGAAAGGAGGTTGAGGATGATGACGCGAAGGTGTGCAGGATCTGCCATTTGAGTCCAGATCGGAGCTTGGAGGAGGGGTCCGAGCTGATTCAGATTGGGTGCGGGTGCAAGAACGAGCTCGGGACTGCTCATCGCCACTGTGCTGAGACTTGGTTTCGATTGAAGGGGAACAGGTAATTTCTTTGGATAATTTCAAATTTTATTGGGATTTTGATTTAATTTGCGAGCCGAGAGTTTTTGGGAGTTTTAAAGTACATAAAGTTAGTATCTTAGTCAAAAACATGTAGGCATTTTTTTCTGTTGAAAGTTTTAATGAAATTTATCATGCCGTTGCACTCAGAATGTCATGTCCAAATAAGAAAATTGACATGTATCTTTTGCGTTTTGTATTCAGGTAATATGTTTATAATTAAGGACAAAATTTGGGATTTCGCTTTAATTAGAAACTAATTAGGGAATTAGGCTACTTTTAAAACTATTTAGGGATTTAGCATATTTGGGTCACATCGTTGACACGTAGACGCCACGTAAGATGACTAGTTTGGAAAGTGCTGGAGTCTAATTCCACACTTTGCAAGTGCGGAATATGGACTTCGCTCGGGCAAAATTGGGCCAATTTAAATTCCGCACTTGCAAAGTGTGGAATTGAACTTGGCCTCATATCGGATGAGGCCGGGTCTTATTCCGCACTTTGCAAGTGCGGAATTTGACTTGGCAGCAAAGTGCGGAATAAGACCTGACCACATCCGTAGAGCCAGGTCTCTGTTGGTCAAGTATATTCCGCACTTGTAAACCGTGGAATTTGACTTGGCCACATCCAGAGAGCCTCGTCTGTGGTCGCCAAGTATATTCCACACTTGCAAAGTGCGGAAAAGGCAAATCCCCACACATGTGCCTATTCCGCACTTCCAAAGTGCGGCCCACACACAAAAACCCAACTGCTGAGACATGGTTTCTAGATGTGGCCAAGTGCCTATTCTGCACTTTGCAAATGTGGAATTGGACAACTTGGCTCTCTAGGCTATTCTGCACTTGCAAAGTGCGGAATTGGACTTGGCATCAGCCCAAACTACCAATCCTACGAGGCGCTTATGTGGCAGTGAGGTGATCCATATGTGCTAAATCTCTAAATAGTTATAAAACGCGTCTAGATCTCTAATTAGTTTTGAAAATGTGCCTAATCCCAAATTTTGTCCTTATAATTAAAGCTTTGATTGGTACGGCAGAGATGCCATGTAAATCAAATCTAGCCTTGCTTGTGCAGTAGTTGTCTTATTTCGGTGTTGTTAGGTTTATTTCCTGTAGAAATCTCTGTGGTTTGGGCCGTTCCCTCGATAATGGATAACCTACCTGGACAAATTCTGTTACACCCTCCCTTCCCTAGTTAGGACGTACCCGCCTACTGTTAACCCCCTGACCATATGATGCAATGTAACCACCTCTTCTTGTACTGAAATAACATTCGATATTTGTGTTACTCAACTATAGACCCAACCCCAAGTTGAACTAGGGCACTGGAATTCCTCAGTCCTTGTAGAGATATGAAGGCGATGACGCCAGCCTAGGGCTCAAATTTTATTTTTTTGCAGCAATTCTCATGCTAGTCATTCATATTTGTTTGCAATCCTTTCAATTTCCATTGAGTTTGCTTTAATTTTGGTGTTTCTAATTGAGAAAAGAGGAGTATTTTTAAGGACGAAGTACAACCCTGGAAGGGGGGGGGGTTCAATAGGGTTTAACACGATTGCTTGCTTATTTGCAATCTAATTAAACATGGGTGTAGAAACCCCATTTGATATTTTTAAGGTAGAAGCTAAGTGTCCACCGTCCATAAGGTGATACACGGATGGATAAGATTAGGTAAGAAAAATGATATTCTTAAAGATAAGATTTGATTTGTGTTTCCATCTCAGCCGTCCATGTATGATATGAGGACGGTGGATATACCACTTTTACCTAGAGTGTTAAATGAGGATTCTAAAAGATCCTTACCCATTAAACATCTACCATAAATTATACTGCCTCTATTCCATTTTAAGTGTCAATTTTTTGTTTTTTCCCCATTATAAGCGTCCATTTACAATATCAATGTTATTTTTTATATTATCAATACAAATTTAAAATTTGATTCTTATAGTAACCCTAATTAAACGAGGTTAATATATAAGGTCAATGTAGGAATTTAGCATTAAATGAGGTTAAAATAGGAATTTAGCATCAACCATATCATAACTTTATAGATTTCCAAAGTTTTCTTAATGAGAGTATAAAACAAAAATTGGACACTTAAAATGGAACGGAGGTAGTAACAATTAACAACTATGAATGCCATATAGAAAAGAGATAAGAGAGCAAACACAACCACGACGATTTAAAAATGTTTGACATCTCAAGTCTAGTCATTTCCTAAAGATCCCATTTTTAGGCGTCCACAAACCTCACCGGGTGGAATTAAATCTTTACAACCATCTTTTCCTAAAATGTTAGAAACAATCTCCAAAGAAATCTATCTGATTTATAGAAAGAAATGTAGCTCAGTATTATCACAAACTAATAGAGATTAGGAGCTTAATAGAATAGATGATAGAAAGTGTAGGTGCAATTTTTTTTAAGATTGAAGCTCTAAAGAATTTACTCAAGAAAAATAAAAGTTGTACGAGTAATTGCCAATTGAAGCTCTAACACATCAAACAAATAAATGAACATTATATATATCATTTTATCAAAATGGTTGCAGCTAGAAAATTGATATTTATACTTTTGCAATAGCTATATCTTAAGGGCAGTAATGAGAAAATTTCAGGAAAAAGTTGCCTGGGATTTTCTAAAAAAACAAAGTTGTTTTTAGAGGAAAAGCAGAACATACATTCTCTCGGACTGAGGCTGAAGAATAAAGAGACTTGGGCCAATAAAAAATGCCATATAAGCAACATAGTAACAATTCTTTTTAGCTGCAGCGGGACGCACAATCAAATATCGGTCATATCGGTTGATATATCGTTTTGGGACCCCTAGCCATACGATAAAACTGATATAATATCGCCCGATCGGCCAATATGACGATACTCCCGATATATCGACGATATCTGCTATATGAAGTATCTTTCCGATACGTTTTCGATATCCGATATTTAACGATATCTAAGACCTTGGCGGGGCTTACGCACGTGATAAAAAAGCTCTCAACACAACGGTCAAATTAAATTGCTAACACAAGCATGGCATCATTAAGGAATTGTATACAGGAAAATGAGTTGAAATATTCTGACCTTTAGGCATATGGGTTTGTATAAAAGTTTGAAAATATTATAGTTAGATGAAACGAGGCATTTAAATTACTTTAAAAATAATAAATAAGTTCCGAAAAAATAAGATTTAATTTCATAATGATACCGAGAGTTTATAGATAATTTTTTTATAAAATTAAATAATAGTTTTTAAGCCCAAAAAAATATTTTTGAGTTTTAGTAAATATTTTAAATTAAATCCAAAACTCTAAAAATATTGGAATAATATTTTTTTATTTGGAAAAATTGAATGAAAGTGTATGTGTGTGTTGATCATGCTTTCTAGCATCCTAACCCCTTTGCAATTTTCTAAAGAAGAAATAAAATAAAATACAAGACAAACACCCTATAAGCCAAATTTCTGGTCTTGTACAATGCGTGATTCAAATTGATCTTCAAAATTTAATCTTTTGAAGTCCGAACATGATCCTCCATCCTCCGTTGGATATAACAATTACGTTCTTTACCTTCAACAAATATTTTATTATTGTTAAATCTATAAATTTTTGTCACAAATCATGAAACAAAGTGTCTGGTAATAATCAAAACTTAACTGGGTTGAGTCCAACAAATTTTTCAATGGAAAATAATGGAGCAACAACTCAAGTTGGTGAAGAAGGATAATTTTTGAATAAAATTTAAGGGTAGAAGTCCATACAAAGCACATAAACTTTTTCTTCCAATCATCTTCATTCAAAAAGCAACGAAAAATGTATAAGATATATACAAACTGAAGGAATGAAAGTTTAGGGAGGGATTTTATTGCATAATGAAATTTGTTCGGATAGGCTAAAATGGGCTAAACCATAAGGGTGTTGATAAGACGTAACCCCTGATATTATTAATCGTTCAAAGACAACTCTTGATATTATTAACAGTTCAATAAATAAATACTAAAATCTGCATTATAATAAACTTTGGTGAAGGTACTGACTACCTTCTAATTACCGGTGATTTTCTAGATTATCTCTTTGCCTAGATATAAATTGATTTCTATCAATCAAGTTCTCAATTGCATTATTGCATTGCTTCTCGGTCCTTTTTGTGCTGAAATTTATGCTGAACTCTTTATGCCTCTAATATGATAACCTAATTTCAGTTGAATAACAACCAAATCAACTTAAAATATGAGCAAAATCAATAGCTTGACTTGTAGGAAAGCTAAATAATATTATTCATGAGAGGAATGAGGATGCTACATTGATATTAGATTGTGAAGTGATGACATGATGGAACTCATATATTCATGCTTCTTGCTTTTGTTATTGATTAACATCCTTTCATGTTGAGGGTTTTAAACTGCCAAATAATAGTTTTAAACTTCGAATGTAATCTGTCAACATCTTGCTATTACTTTCTACAAACAAAATAATAAGAGAATTTGAAAACACTTAGGAAGCCGATGTGGAAATAGTCCTAGAGGGGGTGAATAGGACCATGCAACCGATATGCCCAAATTAAAAATTCTATCAACCACTTGCTAATAAGATATCACAACTGTAAACTTAGACAAAGATAAACCATAAGAGATATAGCTAAGCACACATACAATTGTGAAATATAGGCACGTAGCAAGAGATCAAGAATATAGCATCAAGCAAGCAATGAGCATATTAGAGCAAGAGAGATAAAGGCATGCAATTTCTAAGCTATGAATGTAAAGTAAGGAATAGAGAAATTATAAACACAAGCAATCACAAACATGGAGTCTTTTATAGTGGTTCGGAAGATCCCCTAGTCCACTTTCTTTGAGCAATTAAGCTCGTTCCACCAAATACGTCTTTCTCGGAGACAAACACGTTGTCCGCAAGTAACCCACAACCCCGCTTCCGGTGAAGGCCGAACCTTACACACGTCTTCTCAAAAGACCACACGTTGCTCGACACATGAGCAACATTTTTTTCTTACAAGCTCTTCTCGCTTCTTTTCTCAATACACACTCTTCTCCCTTACAAAGGCATCCTTACACTCAAGAGTATTCACAAAAAGAAAAGAAGAGGAAAATTTATAGCACAATACTCTTAAGGAGTTTCTCTCATGCGACACTTTCCAAGTATGGATATACAAATATGAGCTCTTGAATTTTTTGTGTAAGAAAGAATAAAGATATAATCAAAATAAAGATTTTGCTCACACAGGATGTGGGAAGATCACTTGGGATATTCAAGTTTCAGTTTTGGAAGTGATAATCATGAAAAAATGGTTTAGAAAACTTATCTAAAGTATCCCACAAAAAACTAGCCGTTATTGGTGGGGACAACAGAATTAAAATATTGACGGACGTATGAAGAAGGAAGTGCAGACGTTTGAAGTTTATGCGATAAAAATCCCAATGGCTATAAACGATAACATTTTTGAAAATCCTTCAGGCACAGACGTCTGAGCTCAAGCCATCAGACGTCTGGCCATTCTCTGATAGAAATGTCAATGAAGTACAGAGAGAAGCCAGACGTATGAAGAACAAAAAAAACTATTTTCCAAAAATATCATCATACGTCTGTGTCCATAACATTAGACGTCCGTTTCTCATAAAAAATAATGTAGATAAAAGCATAGAGAGTTCCCAGACGTCTGATTAAGCATATGTAGACGTCTGAAGAACAAAAATCATTTTCCTGATATTTCTGATATTTTGAAAAACTTAAAACCACAGAAATATCGCAGACGTCTAATCCTCAAAATGCAGACGTCTGTGCACGCACATAAACTCATATTGGGATTTTAATGAAATAGAAAACTTCGAAATCAAAAACCCAACATTTATGCAATGTAAAACATTTGTGCATGCATGTGTGAGTGTTAAGAACTCTAATTGTTATTACCCATAATCAAAGAGTACTTACAATGATTCCTAAGACAATGTCGTAATTCTTCGATTCTTGAATCTTCGACTTTTCGTCTCGAGCTCTCGAAACTACGCGCTTCGCTTACGCCACTCACGAGCATCTTAAAGTCGATCTGTTGATCTTCAAATGTAGACTTGATTTCAACTCGTGACGCTTCAAACTCGGACTTCGGCTTCTTCGAATCTTGATATTCCAATTTGAGAAGCTCTCGTCCTTCAATATCGGATTTCAGCTTCTTAGCTTCACGAAGTTTGAATATGCAAATTGAGAAGCACTCGTCTGTATCCTCCAACCTCTATTAGATATGACGTTTAGACTCGATTTTCTCGATCCTCCGTTGTACGTTTGTGCCGTGAGATATCCTGAAATATAATCTCAAAAGACCAAGTACATCGTATACAATGTTATGAAATAAACAGGATATTAAACACAAGTATATGAACATTCATTGTTTCGATATCACAAACAATGAATAGTATATCAATATCAAGATATAAGTCAAACTCAAAGCAAAAAATATTGATATACTATATATATACATACATGATATATGAAAACCAAGATAGATGAATACACGTGTATATATATACATATTTATTCATATTGTGAAACATCAAATCAATGAATGAGAATAATATATCGATGTGAAAGAATATAACATAAGAAAAGCATGTCGATATTGATATATTACTCGATATACACACGATATAGGATATGCAAGCTACATAATAAGTGTATACACGTTTAGTATCGATAAAGAATGCAAGATAAGCAAGTGATACTAAATAACTATTTGTGTTTTAGCTATCATAAAAACTAAATAATAGGATCATCAAAATTCATAAGCTATCAATATCTCCTTTTTTGATGATGGCAAAACATGAATAGGAAATAGTATATTTATATTAAAGAAACCCAAATCTCGGATACTGATATACTAACAATCCTATTATTCTCCCTCTTTTTGTCATAATCAAAAAGGGCGTTTAAGAAGTTTAGAACGTTTGAGCCACTCCCTTTAAACATATACGTACACCTAAATCGAATCAAACGTTTGAATCACTCTCTCTAAATGTATGCATATAAAACCAATAGGAGTTAATATGAGCAAGAAGGCAAAATAGGCTGAGGCTCATATCAACAAAGCATGTATATAAAATATATATATCAAAAGCAAACAATACATGCAAAAATCCACAAAATGAATGATCAAGATTAAAAGCATGTGGAGGCAAGAGTGAGTTGATACTAATTGAAAATGAACAATTTGAAAACGAAGTTCAACTAATATCCAAAAGCAAGTTTTGAAAACGATACATAACGAAAAGCTCAAAAACATGTGCCAACTTATAGAAGTAAAAACAAGTTTTGAAACGTATGAGTTAGAATACATATCGTAATTCGAAACATAGGACATCAAAAGAGAATCATAAACGTATCACGTATGTACAAGGTGTGTGCGTGTTTCTTTAAAAACATAATTTTAAAAAAAAAAAGTGCACAACACAAGATTGGAAAAGTAAATACCAATTGAAAATATAATCTCGCAGAGATTTACTTATCTCAATTGCTTGAATCTCCCAAGAATGAGAAGCAGGCCCAAAAGATCGATTTATGAGTGCTATCTCACAATCACTTGTATAACAAATCATTAGAGCACAAAGATAATATATTATGAAACACAAGTGATATGTAAAAAATAACTTATAAACTGATCAAAATATGCACAAAGATACTAACTGAATAAAACCAATTGGAGGGTTCCAATGTGCAACCTACTCACATAAATAATAATCAATTTATAAAAACATGTGGGTGCAAGCATGAGTAATCCTAAGTCATGTAGATAAAGACTTGGTTTTTTCATTGTAAGAATCGACTCCTCGGTGACGGATCTCTAATTCTTTCTATTACACCCGTGAATATAATCCGTTGTAATTAACGAAATACACAACTAGGTTCCTCGAAAGGGTAGCAGAAGCTATTTGGTTAGATGAAAAAGAAGTCAATACTAAATGAAATTAGCCGACTCATGCAAAATGTGTGCAACGATATAAGCAAGTTTAAGTACAAGCACACCAACAAGGCACAATAAAGATACCAAAAGAAAATGGTTTAAAGATAAAACTTGTGTCAAAAGTATCCATACGAAAAAAATTTAAACTATTTAAAACTATATGGATACAAACTCACTTATAAGATTAAAGACACAATTTAAGCAAGTGAAAGTAGTTATGGCATGAAAAACACAAGGCAAGCAAATCTAAATCAAGTTTTCATACCAAATTATGCTCATGGTTTAAAAGATCACAAGTTAAAACAAATGAGCACAAAAGAACTCACATATGAGCATACAAATGATACCAATTGTAACTATCCTATGGATATCATCTTATACATGAAACATCTACAAAAAGATATTAGCAAAGATAAGCATATGTACAACACTTGGGGTACATAAACAAAACATACGTAATTAGAATATCAACATTAAGCACAAATCAATAGGCGATATTCTAAAAGAGTGTAGTAAGAAATACATTACCCCACAATACGATGAGCCAAGCAAATATTTCCATTGGAGTGCTCTTGCTCATCACGATCTCGAATTCCTCAAGTCGTCAATTGGTCCATACCTACAAGACAAGATATGGAAGGGGATTTCGGTATCCAAGTCTTCTTGGACCCGTATGGGTTAAGCTTGGGAATCCATCTCAAATTGGCATGCAAAGAAATATTTTTCTTTAAAGTGCAAGTGTATGCCAAATGTCCATGTGTACCACAAAAGTGACAAATGTGTATGTGCATGTATGGAACTAGAAGTGTCAATAGCATGAGATATGGCATGTGTATGATGCGCATGCTTCTTGAAAGTTCGTTTCGAGCTAAATCTATAAAGATATGCATGTGAATGAGCATGAGATTTAGCATGATTTGAAGTATGTTTGACACATCTAGACGAAGAGGGTTTTTGAATTTTTTGAATTTTCAAAGTGTTTTTACCGTCTCTTCGATTTAAAATCGTCTTTTCCTTGCTATATAAAGATTCAACATTTAAAAACTTAGCAAGGGAAGTATTCAAAACCTCCTTTTCTTTCTTGAGAGAAGAGTTTTCTAAAACAAGAGATTCTTGAGAAACATAAGAAGATTTCAAAGTATCAATTTCAAAGAAATCAAATCAATGTTTTCTTTTCTCAAAATCTCACAAGATAAAAGTAAGTTCTCGTTTTCCTTTTTAAGAGACGAAACATCATAAGTCAATGCATCTTAAGAGATAAGGGAAGATTCAACAAATCACTTTCGCATTTAAAATTTGAAATCAAAATATCACTTTCTTTCCTCAAGGCATTGTAAGACAAACGCAAATTCTCATTTTCAAGTTTCAAAGCATCAATAGAAATACAATGTAAATCAAGCTTTAAAAGTAGCCCATTCTTCTCGGATTCTAATTTATCAATTAAGACAACTTGAGAATCATTAGTACAAGTTAAAACGCTAATTTTGGAAATCAAAATTTTGTTTTAAGTCTTAAAGAAATCACAACAAGAAACCAAATCACTTCTCCCATCATTTGAAACAAAAATTTGGATTTCAAAGGAACTATTTCTAGATGCAATCATATTATATCTACCATGAAGTGAATTGAATGCATCTCATAATTGATCATGAGTAAGTTTGCGGAAACCATAAGAAATATTACTTACAACCTTATTATCAAGACACCCCTTTGCAAACTCCAAAGAGTTGGGTGTAGCGTCTTAATTTTGCTTTTGTTTAGACGCATCCAAAGTCGCTAATGAAGTTGTACCTTTTGCTTTCTCCACTTCCTCACAAACAACGTGCTCTCCATAAGTTGGCTCCAATGAGCACTAAATACCATGAGCCGTCTTGCAAGATGAAAAGTCAAAATATTAACATCTAAACCACATTGAAAACATTGTATACCTTCGATTTTAAGAGAACAATTTTTTATCCCAACCACTCTATTTAGATTTAGCAATAGAAGAAATAGAATAGTCGCTACCAACAATTTTCTACAAACATCTACCAAGAGATTCAAGAAAGCGTTGCATCTTAATTTTTCAAATAAAAAATTTACTTTCTTCATACTTTCGATGAAAGAGTAGTTTTGTAAAGAAGATGCCATGAGACCATTCTAGGATGTTAAGCCCGACGAAAAGGGTACAAGGCTCTGATACCAATTGAAAACACCTAGGAAGCCGATGTGGAAATAGTGCTAGAGGGGGGGTGGGTTAAATATGACTATGCAATCGATATGTCCAAATTAAAAATTCTATCAACTACTTGCTAATAAGATATTATAATTGTAAACTTAGACAAAGATAAACCAAAAGAGATATAGCTAAGCACACATACAATTGTGAAACATAGGCACATAGCAAGAGATCAAGAATATAACATCAAGCAAGCAATGAGCATATAGAGCAAGAGAGATAAAGGCATGTAATTTCTAAGCTATGAATGTAAAGCAAGAGGAATAGATAAACTACAAACACAAGCAATCAGAAGCACGAAGTCTTTTATGGTGGTTCGGAAGATCCTCTAGTCGACTTTTTTGAGCAATCGAGCTCGTTCCACTAGACACGTCTTTCTCGGAGACAAACAAGTTACCCGCAAGCAACCCGCTTCCGGTGGAGGCCAAACCTTACACACGTCTCCTCAAAAGACTACACATTGCTCGACACACGAATAACACTTCTCTCTTACAAGCTCTTCTCGCTTCTCTTCCCAATACTTTTCTCTCTTACAAAGTCACTCTTGCACTCAAAAGTTCTCATACAAACAAAAGAGGAGGAAAATTTATAGCACAATACTCTTTAAGGAGTTTCTATCAAGCTCTCTTTAACACTCTTCAAGTATGGATATACAAATATGAGCTCTTGAATCTTTTGTGTGTGAGAAAATAAAGATATAATCAAAATAAAGATTTTGCTCTAACAAGATGTGGGAAGATCACTTGGGATATTCAAGTTTCAGTTTTGGAAGTGATAATCATGAAAAATGGTTTAGAAAACCTATTTAAAGCATGCCACAAAAAACCAGCTGTTATTGGTGGGGACAACAAAACTAAAATATCGATAGACGTCTGAAGAAAGAAGTGCAGACGTGTGAAATTCATGCGATAAAAATCCTAACGGATATAAACGGTAACATTTTTTAAAATCCTTTAGCCAGAGACGTCTGAGCTCAAGCCATCAGACATCTGGCTATTCTCTATTAGAGATGTCAAGAAATGCCAATGAAGGACAGAGAGAAGGTGGACATCTGATGTATAATGTTCAGACGTCTGAAGAACAAAAAAAACTATTTTCCAAAAACATCATCAGACGTTTGTGTCCATAGCATCAGGCGTCTATCTCTCATAAAAAATAATGCAAATAAAGCATAGAGAGTTTCCGGACGTCTGATCAAGCATATGCAGACGTCTGAAGAACAAAAATCATTTTTCCTGATATTTCTGATATTTTGAAAAACTTAAAACCACAGAAATATTGCAAACGTTTGATGCTTAAGATGCAAACGTCTTGATGCTCAAGATGCAGATGTCTGAGTATGCACAGAAACTCATATTGGGGTTTTAATGAAATGGAAAACTTCGAAATCGAAAACCCCGACATTTATGCAATGTAAAACACTTGTGCATGCATGTGTGAGTGTTCAAGAGCTCTAATTGATATTACCCATAATAAAAAAGTACTTACAATGATTCCTAAAACGATGTCGCAATTCTTCGATTCTTGAATCTTCGACTCTTCGTCTCAAGCTCTCGAAACTCCGCGCTTCGCTTGTGTCATTCACGAGCGTTTTGAAGTCGATCTTTTGATCTTCAAATGTAGACTTGAATTCAACTCTTGACGCTTCAAACTCAGACTTCAGCTTCTTCGAAGCTTGATATTCCAATTTGAGAAGCTCTTGTCCTTCAATCTCGAACTTCGGTTTCTTAGCTTCACGAAGCTTGAATATGCAAATTGGGAAGCACTCGTCCGTATTCTCCAATCTTCATTAGATATGACGTTTAGGCTCAATTTTCCGTTATACATTTATGCCGTGAGATATCCTGAAATACAATCGCAAAACGACCAAACACATCATATACAGTATTATAATATAAACATGATATCAAACACAAGTATACGAACCTTCATTGTTTCGATATCACAAACTATGAATAGTATATCAATATCAAAATATAAATCAGACTCAAAGCAAGATGCACACACGAGATATATGAAAATCAAGATAGATGAGCACATGTATATATATTTTTTCATATTGTGAAACATCAAAATAATGAATGAGAGTAATATATCGATATTAAAGAATATAACACAACTAAAGCATGCCGATATTGATATATTACTCGATATATACAAGATATAGGATATGCAAAGTAAACAACAAGTGTATACAAGTTTAGTGTTTATAAAGAAAACAATACAAGCAAGTGATACTAAACGACTATTCATGTTTTAGCAATCATCAAAACTAAATAATAGGATCATCAAAATCCATAAACTTTCAGAATTTACCTTTTATAAAATTATATGGAGAACATTAGTTTATTTATGTTTTCAACCTTTTCACTTTCCTCTTCTTAGTTATCACAACCAAGGATGTTTTTTATTTGTAGCATGCTCTTCTTTGGATTAAAATAAATACAGGGTTTAGGCATATCATCTGTTCATTCTTGAACTACTGAGAAATATGCTATGAAATGCCAAGTAATGATTCTGAAATGACCAAACCTGGTTAATAGCTTCAACAGAAATTTAGTATTGAATGAGCAGTGGCGGATCCTTAACCTTCTTTCAGGTGGAGCAAAGATTTATCCTATAAATTCGTCATTTTATTTTAATCAATTCGAGTTTTTGAAATGATAAAATTGGTGGTGTTACACGTAAGTTCATTATATGTATCAAATTCATTCCTCGAATTGAAGAAAGAATATAATGAATTAGGTGAAATATAAGTAATATTACGAGCCATGAAGGAAAATATTAGAATAAATATAATAAAAAAGATAAGAATATACAATGAATTACAAAACGATGATAATCTTTTTTTTACTTTCTTTGTGGATGGTGAAGAAAAATTAAACTTTGTTATTCTTAACGTTGTGTCCCGTCCAACCAAATATTGATGACAAAGAGTGATTCCTAACAAAATATTTTAATAGGGCTTACAAATATAAACAATTTAGGAGGTGTTTATAAATATTAACGTTGGGACATATAAAAGACTCGCAAGATGAACTTCATTTCAAGAGCAAGAAGAAAAGACAATACTCATTGCTATGCTTAACTGTTGCCTATAGTGCCTTCAAGTCAATTATTGAATCGCAGGCATGCGATTGTGATGATTGAGAGGGAGGACCTATACCGGTAGAACAGTCTTACTCGAGATGATAGTATGCTATCTGGTTTGTCTTTATCATCATGTACATGCTTCAGGTGGTATTACAGATCACTATTACATGTTGATAGAGCCCATAGGATTTATGCTTGACTACCAGCATTATGATGGCGATCATATACGTGGGAGCTGAGTGGTCTATAAGCAAATCCTTAAATGTCTCTAGTCGTGGGAGTTTCGAGACTGGGCATCGATACTCCAGAGTAGACCGGTATATACTTATCTAGACCCTGATGAGGGGCGATGGCCGGTCTCACAAGCCATTGGTGTCAGTTAGTCACCTAAGATAGTATACATATGCTCATTGGGTAATGAGTACACTGGACGGACTCGCCGGGAACCTGCTAGTTGGTATTATACCTTGTCAGATAGCAGTTTCCTGGTGACATGTGTACAGGTTAGTCCGTCGACATGAGATCGTCATTTGTCTCGTGTGAGTTCCCACTGTGCTTTGATTACTACCCTACCACGGCTCAAAGGAGTCGTGCAAACAAATTTTAGTTGGGTACAGTCCCGAGCCACATGGAGGCGGTGAGCGGATCGTCGGGGATTTGTCTCTCCCGGTATTGGGGGTTAATGTCGCCTTGTGCACGGGTGACCATCACCAGAAATCCTCGGCTGGGGTAGACGAGAATTACCGATCCAGGATCGATAGTTTCTCAGGTGGTGATGGGTTACATACCGACACTAATTATCGCGTTATTAGGGGTCTGATTTTATCCACCTCCTAAACTCGATATGCGATACTCTTAGACGAACAGACCGGACTGTATGGATATTGTCACTGTCAGGCTCGGTAGGGGTACGGATGAGTTTGCTTGTCGGCCTTCCTTTCGCTCAATACCTCGGTAGCCGTTACGTACAGCTAGTGCCGCTGACGTGCTTGTGGTTAAACCCACTGCCAGCGTATTGACGAGTCTTTAGAGTCCCACACAGATGGTTTTCACGGTTCAGGCGATATGGTGTGGATGACGTATGTTGGTACATACAGGTGTCCGATTAAATATGTGTACGGTCTGCACAGATTTTAATCGGACGGTTGATAATACTAGCGGTTTAGGATTAAGCCGGATTATTAAATCAGGTTTTGATTTAATAATTTATATATGTATTTATATATATGTATTCTAGTATTATTGTTCACTATTCATTTTCTCTCTTGGCTATTCGTATTTTTGTACGAATACGCGTATATGTATTTCGATACGTGTACCGGGAAGTATTCCGTATTTATACGGAATAGCTTATAGAAGATGACCATCTCATTATTGATTTTCTTTTTAGAAAATCATTTTGGAAATGAGATGGAGGGGTGAAGTGGCATGAACATTGTTTAACATATAGAGAGGTATGGCATGGACTTGTTTATTGAAAAAATGAAATGAGATATTTTTGTTTGTGTGCATGATTGAGAGAGGGGGGCTGCCATCATTCTTGACTTGGCTTGCTCATTTTTTTCTTCACTTGCTCACTCTCATTCTCACTTGGAAAAAGACTTAGCCATTTTCTTTAGTTGCTCATGCCACTTGTTTACTCACCTCCTTCTTCATCTTCTATGGTTGCTCTAGGAGCATTTTGATGAGAAATTGTAGTGAGACATTCCTACCCCTCCACTCTCCATTGCTAGCAACCTTGGAGCTGAAGCTTGCGCCGTTTCCTTCAAGTGGATCATCGTAAATGGAGGAAGACCGGCAATCAAACTCGATCCGCAATCTCTAGGAGCTTGGGATGAAGGTTGAAGACCGAAGGACACGGATCAACTCGGTATAACCATTCCTAACTCTTTATATTGCTTGCTAGTATAGGGTTTCCGGGCATCGGGTCATGGTAGCGCCAGTTTAGAAAATTTTTTTTCCGCATTTGGCCACGGTTTGATGGCCGGGCGCTGCCGTAACCCAACATGGTATCAGAGCCAACCCTTAGCTAGTTAGTTTAGACGATGTTAAAATATCGAAACCGAAACAACCCCGAAACAGTACACTGCATATTCCAGGTTCTGTCAATTTTTCAGAGTCTTCAAAAAATGTTTTAAGCAATTGCAGAAGACTACTTGAGTGACCACTAGAACACACCACAAATACGAGCCCAAACCGCCGGATTTGACTCGGCGAGATTCGCAAAAAAACGGGTGACACCGGTTTTTTATGGGAGTTTGGACTTGAATTTTGTAGGGCTGTCTAGTCTCTGGAATATTGGTGCAGTGGTATTGCTCGTTTTGCCCATTTTGGATATTATGTTATCTTTTCTTCAGGGGCAATTCGGGGTGTTTCGAAGTCGATAATTTAACACTGTTTAAATGTTTATAGTACATGCATTACTATGTGCGACCGTGAATGTCATTCGAGCGTTACAACTCGTCAAATTGCTATATGTTCTTTTAGACGAGTTTGCGAACGTGACATTCACGTTGATGTTCTGTGTTGTGCTGTGTTGTGGTTGGATCGTCGTGGTGGATAGCCTGGGTGCAATGTTAGTACTGTTTAGATTCATTTGTACATTTGATATTGCGGGACGATCGTCCGACATGTGGACTGCCGTCACTGCCAGTTTGTATATTATTTGTTTAGGGCACGACCGGGTTGAGGTCGAAGTCACCCTTGTACATATTATTTTCTTTTCTGTACTAGGATTACCCCGCGGTAGAGTGCACGAATAGCCGGGTTCTAGAGGGCAACGGGTCCGCATCTCATGGCGTTGAGACGGAGAGGACCTTACTCTAGAATTGGCGGGCTATTCGCCGCATTCGTAGGGGGTATAGGTTGACCCACGGAGGGGTGCTCAAGTTACCGGATTCCGTGAAGTGCTGGGTGGCCCATTCACCTTGTTGATTGGGGTTGCCTCGCTTCTGGTTTTGGCGGGTAACTTGCCGCGCTCGTAGGGGTCTAGGTTTTCATTGCACAGGCTATCCACACGACAGGGAACGTCGGGTCTCATTTGCGGCTCAAGTGAAACCCGGGGCTCCAAGATTATCCACCATTCTGTGTTGCTTCTGTGATGCTGATGTTGCTTTATATCATGCCTGGGACGATTGTTATATATATATATATTTATATATATACTAGTAGATGTATATGTTTTGCATCCGTGCTAGTCCAGCCCCTGCTATGTCGTTAGTTAAGTAACCTAACGGATGATGACGGGGCCCAGTGGCAAATGCGGATGGCATATACGTACATCATATTTTCGTTCTTTTCTGATGTGATTAATTGATGGGATTGCGTTGATTTTGATCAATGCAAGGATAAAGCAAACCTATATATGATGTTGGAGCCAAGTTTTTAAAAACTGACATTACAGACGTCCTCTTTTGCTTTGCACAGTGGTATTCGGTTATGAATATCCTGCACCTCATTCGAAGAGGCAAGGGCCGAGATCCCTTCATCGGGAGTGACCCCTTGAGTAAAAGTTGGCGTCAACGTAATAACTTCATTATAGTCGATTCTTTTGCTTTGCATCATGGTATTCAGTTAGGAATATCCTGCACCTCATTTGACGAGAAAAGAGCCGAGATCCCTTCACCGGGAGTGACCTCTTTAGCAAAAGTTTTCGCCACTATATATTTGAAAAACCATTTGGATTCCTTTAACGAGATCAAGTTCATTACGTCAAAAGTTTTTCACTAAAAACCAGCCGTAGCCCTCCGTCATTTCTTAGTATTCGTGCCGCACATTTCGATCTTTAGTCGAGGCGTATTGTTCGGTAGCTATGTAGTGCTTGTCCGTCGCATGGATATGTAGGTTGGTTAGGACAGTCGTGCGATCATTTTGATCTTTAGTCAAGGCTCGTACGGATGGGTCTAATGCAATCAAGAAAATGACGGGTAGAACTTGACTAGGATCTTTTGACATTTTGATCTTTAGTCAAGGTCACTTAGGTCCTAGGGGTAAAAACATCACATCGGGAGTTTCAAACATACAGGAAACTTGCAGATGCGCTTACCTTCTGGAGTGTGGTGCCTTGAGTGGCTTCCATCAAGTTATCGTGCGATGATAGTTGGATCCCGATTCCCACTGATGAGTGAGATTACTTCTCGGGTGATTTTATATGATCCTGACTAATTCTTCTTTTGGGTTTGGAGGAGAATTCGAGGAAACAGTCGGAGCCATCTTGATTAGATAAAATGATTAACCATTCTGATATAGGTTAGAGTGCACGCTGAGTGTTTCTTTTCTCTCTCTTTGGCAGCGACCATGGCCCGACCCTTGACTAAAACTCATGAACCAAGTTAACCGAACATTCTTAAAACACTTTGGCTTTTGGAATGTCACGGTGTCGCATATATCATTGACACTTCTATATCACCTTTGCATTTTTCCAGAGCACCCCGTATCATTACGAACATCCACTCCTATTGGATAAATCCATCGTATAGTTACATACGAACTCGAAGGAACTTGTTCCAGATTCGAGGATGGATTCTGGTTCTGAAGAGATTGAATAGGATTATTCGGTTGTCTTTTCTCTTTACCTTTTCTCTGGTTGTGAGGACTCCTAAGATTAGGAGATGGTACACCTATTAAGCTTATTGGATAGTCTTTCTCCAAACCATAGGCACCAAAAGGTGGGGAAGAAAGAAAACCAATTAGCGTAAAGGTGGTGTACAGAAGGTAATAAGTAAAGACATATAAAGGGATTAGAATAACGGCAAAGAAAATTGCGACTGCTATCATTCACGACAAAACCGTGTATACCCTTGCCACTCCCACATCCATTTTGGATTTCTTCAGAACACTTTGTATCACTACGAACGTCCATAATGCTTGGACATGCCATCGTATAGTTACATACGAACTCGAAAGAATTCGTTTCAGAATCGAGGATGGTTTCCGGTTCAGGAGAAATAGAATAGGATTATTCAGATGTCTTTTCCCATTACCTTCTCTCAGGTTGTGAGGGCTCCTGGCAAAAGGAGTGTACACCTGTTACGCTTATTGGATAGTCTTCTTCCAAACCTTAGGCTGGTGCCGAAGGGTAGGGAAGGAAGAAAACCAATTAGCCTAAAGAAGGTGTACAAAAGGTAATAAATAAAGACATAATAAAGGGATTGCAGAGAGGGCAGGTAAGTATATGGTTACTGTCATAAATCAGGATAGTGAAAGAGGCGTTATTAGGAATACCAGATTACCCCTTCGAAACATTTTCATGTTTCAGATTTACTGTGCAATGTTAATTGAAAACTGTTTTCCCAATTAGATTCTAACTCCAGGATATGTATTTATCAGATTCGTTTCTCATATCTGTATAGTGTTACAGATGGTGAGTGAGTAAGATATTGGAAATTGGGTGATTAGATCCTCATTATATCTGAATTTGTTGTAATTGGTGATCTTTGAGGAAATGATCTGGTTTTTGCCTGACGGCAAATTTTTGGTTTTGAATATCCATAGTTATGCACCAGTTTCAAACTGATATATCTATACGTTTATTTTATAAAGTGAGATATAACTTTTTGAAATTATGTCTGTAACATTTACCCATATCAGCTGAGGGTTAGGTAAGGTGCATTGAACAACGGTGTAATTTTTCTTAACCATAGTACAGTTTTCAACCTACGACGCACAAGGTTTGAGTTATTGAACTCAGGGGACTTGTACAAAGTATTGTATGTTGTTCAGTATCCATTAGGACAATGAGGTTGGTACTCGTACTATATTCTGTTTACTCATGACTTCTCCAGTTCTAGACCAGCATTTCGTTGAAATACAAGATCCAGATTTTGAGAAGTTATTGGTATAAGAATAAAGAAAAGAACCATTTGTTGGAAGTATCAGGATTCTTCGAGGTAATCGAAGATGTATATACTTGTGTTTGGTATTCCGTTGATAGTAATGGTTTTGAGAACTTGCTTCTCTTTCAGGTTACTCATATATGGATGCGCTCCTAGATGAGTAATGCTGATTGGCCTCTTTCCATTTGGTTGACATGCACTGGAGACAGATGCATGATTTGAATTTGGTTCCAATTAAATTAGTGTATTTGTTTCTATATTGTATATAAAATGGTTCATATCTTAACGATGTTAAGGTATATGGAGTTGTCTGGCTTATGCTTAAAACCAGACTCTGAACAAACTCAATGCACGTTTTAGTAATGGCAGTTTGTGGGTTATCCCGGGCTTTGACGAGAGTTAATATTCTACCATCTAGAAGATCAATAGTTATATTGTTCTTCACTCGCTATGGTTTTAATAAAATGGATTCTTTTCAGAAAACATTAGTGGGAGTATGGTAGAACTGGAAGTGATTCCAGAACCACAAAAAATTACTGAAAATTTAATAGAACCTAAACATTCAATTAGTCTTGACATTCCATTAGCCACTCCGCAGATATGGTGGGTAACCTCAGGCACCCGAGAGGTATTTCGGTATCCTCAAAAACGGTGACAGGGAGGTTCTTGATTACCCAAACTTGATACTACTGCTGTTCTAGACTATGAGACCTGGCAGGAGAATGAGTATAACGTCGTTCTGAACTAGCTTTAGAAGTGCACGTGTATGTGACTCTGCCAGAGGGTGGTTGTAGTCAGTGGGAGCAGCGGAAGCGCAGTGGGCAAGTAGCTTATGTCTATTTATAGACTAAAGCAGATATAGCGGAGATAGATCGTCTATTTTTGATGTGACAGTCATAGAGTTTGACTTCATCAGAATAGCAGATGGATCTGGTAAGAAGGTGGTATGGAGTAATGTCCTGGTATTTGGATGATATGCTCTTGATAGGAAGTGATATTCCTATACTAGATCAGTTATACTGTGGTTGTTACAAGGTGTTTCTCCATATAAGATCTAGATAAAATATCAGGGTTTCTGGTCACTAGATCTATGGTTTTAGATCTAGATTTGGGAAGTGTCCCAATTTGGGTACTTGACACTATTCTAAAGTGTTTTAGAATGGACTCCTGGCGTGGTGGTGTACCCGCAGGTGATGGAGTCACCCTCTCTAAAGAGATGTCTTTCAGACTGATGAGGAGAGGGATCTGCATGATTAGTATATCACTTGCTTAGGCAATTGAGTTAATCATGAAATGTCAAGTACCACACCAGATATTGTTTTTGCACTGGTTGCAATAAGCATATATATATATTAAACCAACCTTGGAGAAACGTAGGGAAGCAGTTTATGAACATAAATGGATGTTCTAAGGATATGGTAACGGCAGCCTCCATCAGGAGACGGTTATCATTTCAGGCTTCCAAGATGACCAGGATGACAGAGTGTCTGTCAGAGTTATAGTTTTCCTTCATCTGAGGGGCAGTATGTTGGACGGGTGGTCCAAGGGAATACTGAGGCATGCATGGCGCAGGATACTGATTAAATTCAGTCGATGATACAGTCTAAGAAGTTTGTTAGATTTGGAGTTCATTTATGAACTGGGTCCCATCAGATATCCAGACAAATTCTAAGACAGATATTGCTCATTTCGGGAGATGGCTTTCTCCGTGAAGTTGAGACATAAAGAGATAAGATAGAAACACTGGAGCGGATCCACTCACTGAGGTTATTTCTCGAACGCAATAGTTTCGCAAACGGGGTTTGCGGGACTGATTAGTAGAGAAGTTGGGTGTTCGGTATCACACGGGCTGTGGGTATGCAACACCGCAATAATTAGCCTTAAGTGCAAGTGGGAGATTGTTGGCTATAGTGCCCTCAAGTCAATTATTGAATCGCAGGCACGCGATTGTGATGATTGAGGGGGACCTATACCGGTAGAACAGTCTTACTCAAGATGATAGTATGCTATCTGGTTTGTCTTTATCATCATGTACATGCTTCAGGTGGTATTACAGATCACTATTACATGTTGATAGAGCCCATAGGATTTGTGCTTGACTACCAGCATTATGATGGCGATCATATATGTGGGAGCTGGGTGGTCTATAAGTAAATCCTTAAATGTCCCTAGTCATGGGAGTTTCGAGACTGGACATCGATACTCCAGAGTAGACCGGTATATACTTATCTAGACCCTGACGAGGGGCGGTGGCCGGTCTCATAAGCCATTGGTGTCAGTTAGTCACCTAAGATAGTATACAGGTGCTCATTGGGTAATGAGTACACTGGACGGACTCGCCGGGAACCTGCTAGTTGGTATTATACCTTGTCAGATAGCAGTTCCCTGATGACATGTGTACATGTTAGTCCGTCGACATGAGATCGTCATTTGTCTCGTGTGAGTTCCCACTGTGCTTTGATTACTACCCTACCACGGCTCAAAGGAGTCGTGCAAACAGATTTTAGTTGGGTACAGTCCCGAGCCACATGGAGGCAGTGAGCGGATCGTCGGGGATTCATCTCTCCCGGTATTGGGGGTTGATGTCGCCTTGTGCACGGGTGGCCATCACCAGAAATCCTCGGCCGGGGTAGACGAGAATTACTAATCCAGGATCGATAGTTTCTCAGGTGGTGATGGGTTACATACCGACACTAATTATCGCGTTATTAGGGGTCTGACTTTATCCACCCCCTAGACTCGATATGAGTTACTCTTAGACGAATAGACCAGACTGTACGGATATTGTCACTGTCAGGCTCGGTAGGGGCACGGATGAGTTTGCTCGTCGGCCTTACTTTCGCTCAATATCTGGGTAGCCATTACGTACAACTGTGTCGCTGACGTGCTTGTGGTTAAACCCACTGCCAGCGTATTGATGAGTCTTTAAAGTCCCACACAGAGAGTTTTCACGGTTCAGGCGATATGGTGTAGATGACGTATGTTGGTATATACAGGTGTTCGATTAAATATGTGTACAGGCTGTACAGAATTTAATCGGACGGTTGATAATACTAGCGGTTTAGGATTAAACCGGATTATTAAATCAGGTTTTGATTTAATAATTTATATATGTATTTATATATATGTATTCTAGTATTATTGTTCACTATTCATTTTCTCTCTTGGCTATTCGTATTTTTATACGAATACGTGTATATGTATTTCGATACGTGTATCGGGAAGTATTCCGTATTTATACGGAATAGCTTCTAGAAGATAACCACCTCATTATTGATTTTCTTTTTAGAAAATCATTTTGGAAATGAGGTGGAGGGGTGAAGTGGCATGAACATTGTTTAGCATGTAGAGAGGTATGGCATGGACTTGTTTATTGAAAAAATGAAATGAGATATTTTTGTTTGTGTGCATGATTGAGAGAGGGGGGCTGCCATCATTCTTGACTTGGCTTGCTCATTATTTTTTCTTCACTTGCTCACTCTCATTCTCATTTGGAAAAAGACTTGGCCACTTTCTTTAGTTGCTCATGCCGCTTGTTTTCTCACCTCCTTTTTCATCTTCTATTGTTGCTCTTGGAGGATTTTGATGAGAGAAAAATTATAGTGAGACATTCCTACCCCTCCACTCTCCATTGTTAGCAACCTTGGAGCGTCGGTTGTCTCGCTTGGCGAGGCTGAAGCTTGCGCCGTTTCTTTCAGGTGGATCATCGTAGATGGAGGAAGACCGGCAACCAAACTCGATCCGCAACCTTTAGGACATGGGATGAAGGTTGAAGACCGAAGGACACGGATCAACTCGGTATAACCATTCCTAACTCTTTATATTGCTTGCTAGTATAGGGTTTAGGGTAGATCCGGGTATCGGGTCATGGTAGCGCCAATTTAGAAAATTTTTGTTCCGTATTTAGCCACGGTTTGATGGCCGGGGCACTGCCGTAACCCAACATTAACATCGAGTCCCGACCGAACTTAGATGAAAAAGAGTTATTCCTAGAAAAATATTTTATTAGGATTTAAAAATATAAACAATTTATGGGGTGTATATAGATATTAAATTACTTTGGAAGGCTATATAAAAAAGACTCACAAAATGAACTTTATTTCCAAAAAAAGTTCAGGAGACATATAAATAAGAAGTAACTTTGGAAGGGTATATAAGAACGCGTCACAAGATAAATTTTACGTCAAAAAAAATGAAAAAGAAAAAGACAACAATGCCAACGACTAGGATTTGAACCCGCGGTCTTATAAAACTATAGGACTTCTAGTAAGGTTATAAACCAATATGCCACATAACCTTTATGTTAAAAGCTAAGTAGTTTTACACACTATTTTGTTTTCATCCTATCATCTAAGACCTAAGTGTACGAACACAACTCCCATATACAGGCGAGGCGGCTGCCTAACCTGGACCTTTAAAGGATATGCTTGTGTGCGAGTCCGACCTTAATAAGGACCATCTTTCCAATCTTTGTTCATGAGCATGCCAGACCCAACCAATAAATTCTTAGCACAAATTCTATGTATTCCCAATATTGGTTAGTCTATCAACCCGTGTGTCCTAATCTGGCAGATTGTGTGCAAAAAAGGTAACGCTCACTCATCTCCTTTAAAAATAGACAATTCAACTGCTTGTGGATTAATTGCTGGATAGTTCAAGATCTTGATACATCCTTTTCATTATGAGATTTGACTTAGAATGGGTATCTATATATGACCCACAATATATGGGTATCACTGCTTTTCTTTTGGCTTACTTCTCCTAGTTGTTTGGTAGTTGCTCTCTTTCTTGGTCTTGGGAGAGCATTAAACTTTCCATTTGTTGAGCCTTATGCTGATTTCCTTGCCCCTGTCTTTTTCATTGTACTTGGGTCAGCCATTTGTTATGCTAGTATATTTCTAAATTACAAGAGATCATTTCAATTTTTATCTGATGTATGATAGCTGTGTTTAGTAGAAGTTTGTATTTCGTTACTTTTCTGTTTGTTACCCGTGCTTATTTTCTTTGAGCGTGCTTCATTGTAACATTGTTACATTTTGCGTTAATATGAAGCCACAATCCGTCAGTGGTTTATTGTGGTAACTTATTTAGCTATCGCTTATACATGGGTAGTATTGTATCAGTTTTTATTATGTATGATATATCCTGTGCTATTCGGATATTACTTATATAATTTTCTGTTCTAGGGGTTAGCTACCATTGTTTTATTTTCTTCAAAGACAAACTCCCTTTCACGGTTGTCAAATGCTTTTGTTTAGAATAATAGGATGGATTTTGATCGAAGAAACATGGACATGACGCCAAAATGGGACATGACACATGACACAAATTCTAGACCGTACCAATAAAACTGCAATAAGTACTGTCCAATATAAGTGCTGATCTGACACAACACAGCTTCACGATAATTGCTTGAGCAACATTAGATTTTTTCTTTCTTTCCCCGTTAAAGTGGCCCTCCCAAACTAACCATTAGACAGTACATTCTCAAAGCGTAACTGCTATGGTGGAAAGGGGTTTTTATTAAAAGAAAATGCGGAGAGGCATATTTTCTGTCATAAATTAAAGTTTAGTAGTGGTAAAGAAAGGGGTATTGATGCATTTTTCTATTGGTATTAACTTGAAACATACAGGAAGCAATGATGATTTTGAGGGCTTTTTATCAAGGGATAGAAATTGCTCAAGTTTCTTTTTCCTAGCAGTTAAAATCCAACAATCCTATCATGTCAAAACTATTAACAAGCTGTATATAAAAACGTAGATGCAGCCTATTCATGTTATGAGTTGTCTATTACATGCATTATCCTTGAATCCACAGGTAATTAGTTATCTTTGAGAGTGTCGTGCTATAAGCTCAAATAATTATGCGACTGATTAACCACTCACACTCGTCAAACTTTTAAGTAGAAACCTTGTGTGGCATAACCCATATCTCTTCAGTTAGGAGCTTTGAGTTTTGGACCTAATCGATAGTTCTTGGTATTCTGTAGCAGCATATGCTCATTAGGCAGTATATTGCATCATCTATGAAATCCTGAGTTTTATGTAAGATCTCAGATACTTTTCCATGTACTTGTTTTGGTTGTATCAAACTATCTATGAAATGCTGACTAATCCATTTCCAAGAATTCTTAATCACTTATGTTTTCTACTTCCTATAGTTCTTTATTGTGCTTGTAGATATCCATGCACATGTTTAACTGGCAAAACAAAGAATTGAAATTTAAGGACCTTTATTTGTGACGAGGTTGTAACTCAAGTGATAACCTAATAGAACACCAGTGCAATAAAACTACTAGTTATAAAGAATGCAGCCGTTTATCGGAGCGGTCTAAGTTTACCTTGCATATAGTTCATAAACTACTTGTTGGTTATATCTATTGTTTGCCCACTCATTTCTAGACCATTAGAAGGTGTGATGATCAACACACGGGCTTTCTTATATTACACCCGAATCCACCTTTATTTAAAAAGGCTAAAATGCAGGAAACCTCCCTCACTTTTGGCCCAAATGCAACATACCTACCTAACTTTTAAATACCCGCGGATTGCCCTCTTGAGTTAACGCCATTGATTTTCTAAAACCAATCATGTGGCTTGCATGTGATGCATCCAAATTCCAAAAATACCCCTCGTATTTTCTCATGCTTCTTCTTCTTCCTCCATAACATCTCACCCACCTCCGCCACCCTTGCCATCCACCTTCACACACCCCCAAAATTGACCAACACTGATTGGAATGGCGATGGGAAGTCCTGATTTAAACCCAAACTCTGATATGATGAGATTTCAAAAGGAATTTGAGAAAAATCATAAGGCTTAAACCAATCCATAATGCATCACGTGCAAAGCACATCATAAGTTTTGGACAGGAAATTTAACGGATGTAGCCAAGGGGGCAATATGCTGGTTTCAAACCCAGGGAGCTATGTTACATTTGGGCCAAAAGCGAGGGAGGTTTCCTGTATTTTAGCCAAATAAAAATTAAAGAATAGCCTAATCCTTAGATCTCTTAATTAGATTTAAGTTCCACCTTATAGTTAATATCAAACAGAGAGTTCGAGCGCATTTTTAGTTAACTAGTCTGCATCGGAAGATCTCTATGCTAGCTGATAATAATTAGGGTCAACTTAATGACACGCTAATAAATACGTTAAAAAGGATTAATGTTGAGTAAGTTTTACTGGGTGACAATAACTACCTATATCAAGGAATGTTTTAAACATCAAGGAGATTTTAGGGAGCGATGCAAAAAATCCCTAAACAAAATTAACAAGAAATTGCTTTCTACACAATTATACTTTCCTTTCTTTTGTGTATCCACTTGGCCACAAGGTGACACAAGTTAACGGTTTTGTGATTATATTACAGGTGTTGCGAGATATGTGGCCTAAATGCGAAGAACATTAAGAGCGAAGAAGATGGAAGCTTTACCCAAGAGTGGCATGACAATAGAGTGCTAAATAGAAGCAGCAGGAACATCAGCAATATGATTGGTCACAGAAATTCGTCGCAACGAGCTGCTTGCTTGAGGGGTCAACCATTCTGCAGCTTTTTGATGGCGTGTCTTGTACTTGCCTTTATACTCCCATGGTTTTTACGGGTGACCATGTTCTAATTAACATGCCCGTGCTCATCCTTCTTATGCCAAATAATGCTTAAGCATCGGCTGCCTCCAAATTCGAAGATTATATTTACAGCTGATTTAAAGATTTTTCACATTTCATCTGCATGTAAATATAGGTTAGGTTATACTTATACCAATCTTCTTCGTTCAAAGTGGAAATGAACAAGTTTTGGTTGCACACTTACATTTTTAGCTTCGGATTTTGAAACTGCCCAGATATTGGAAGAGTTGCAGAAAATGTGGGCTACAGGAGTCGTGGTGCTTGTGATTTTTTTATGTATTTATTTATTTGTTTAATTTTCAACTTGCAGTTATATATTTGTCATAAGGATTTGTGCACTATATTTATTTTGCTTTTGTGTTGAAGAGTGAATTGCAAAGAATTCCCATTTTCTCGGCATTGGAGTAGTTCCCAGTATGTCTGTGTGCTTTTCTTTGGAAATTTTTTGAGGAAATTGCTATAGTAACTGGTATTAATGGATCACATATTTTGGAGCCCATTTTCTGAAGGAAACTTGCATGTGTACTGGCAATACCAAATTGCCTCACGTTGGAAAATGTTGACATTTTGTGATGGATGTCCTTTTCGGGTCTCCGTCAGATGTTGTCTTTCGTCGATCTCCTGGTGGATCTTGGAGGTGATCTCCTGTTGCGTGTGGGTCTCAATGGGTTTCGAGGAGATTGGTAGTTTTGAGGAGTTTACGCCGAGTACCTGTAAAATAAGTCCCGGGATGGTTTGGTACCACCGAGGACCCTCCGACGATCAAGTTAGCACGAAATCCGAGCAGAGTAACGGCTAAGTGGAATAAAAAATGGCTTACTTTACCCCTCTGTGATGGGGATTTATTTAGTGGCGGCAACGCGCAGCAACAGGCGCGAGAATCTCGCCGGCGATTACGCTCCCGACGTCACGTCTGCGTAAAAAGCGGATCGCCCATTAAGGGAGATCGTGATGGCGTGGAACGTGGGATGTTGCTGGCGGAGAATCTGCGCATGGCGAGATTTGCGGAGCAGCGGTTACGCCTGTGAGCGGTGAAGTTGGTCGGTCGGAGGACCGAGGAAGATGGCCTCGGCTGAGGAGCTCGGAGACGAGCGAGAGGGCCGAGGAGTCTTAGTCCCGTGGCAGCTCGGGGCGAGCCGAATTTGCAGGAGGTTCTGAGGAGAGCCAGCTTGTGCTTGCAGGTCGGGTATAGGGGTGGCCTGGTCGGCCCCTGTGAGCCCTTTCTTCTGAGATCTGGGACACATCCTCTGCCACGTGTCCTGATCTTGGAGATCGCCACTATCGAGCATCATCATTAGCCCCCCACTCTTGTCCCGACCAGCTAGCGGGTCGGGTCAGGAGTGGACTGTCGGGCCGTCCGGGGCGAGCTCCTTCCTAAGGTTTCGTCGGGACGCGTCTCCGGGGTGTCAGCTGTCTTTTCTATCAGCGAATCAGGGCGAGATCTCTGCATTTAAGGAAGGTACGCCGGTTCGTGCATCCTGCCACTGGAACGTCGGTCCATGTGTCAAGCGTCGGTTGGACGACGCGACGTGTGCAGGCCTGCGGCGCCTGATGGGATGCGACCCAGTGTGGGAATGTCATGTGGAGCGATCGGAGCCGTAGGATACGAGGAGGCGTTTTGGCGGGAGATGGGGGGGCGCCGTTGGATGAGGGCAATTGCAGCGACAAATAGAGGTGGGGTCCATTCCAGGGCCCCTACTCCTTCATATTTCCTTTCTTCCAAGTTTTGGCTGCTCGGCGCTCTTTTGGATACATGGTTCGTTCCCACTCTCCGGGTCGCTCGATCCAGAGGGAGGCCAGCGGCGCGGCCGTGCCCCTGGCTAGCTCGTGCCCTGCGCTGAACGTTCTGCCGGTGATAGGGCCGTCTGCTTCGTTGACGGCTCCTGATGATTGTTCCGGCGGCGACCAGAGGTGTCCACGGTCACCCGAGCCCCAGATGGGAGACAGAGGGGAGGGTGAGGACGGGGCCCCCCTTAAGAGAAAAAGGACAATTTCTCGTGCGCCGCCGTCGATGGTTCCTGAGTGGATTCCGTGCAGGAGGGTGATGCCGTCTTCATGGTTCCATCTGGGCTTTCCGTCGCTGCCGGACTGCTTGCCGGGATGGAAGAGTCGGCCGGGGAAAAGCTTCCGTATGGCACCCTGAGGACCCGAATGGAGGCCATAGCCCAAGGGGCGGTCCAGGTACGAACTCCCCTATGCGTTGTTTTTTGGCCTTCCTTTTCTTGGCTCGAGCGCCTCCCAGTTTCTCATTTGCTTCCCGTCAGGTCCTTCAACACTGCGCCCTCGCTACTCGTATGGAGGCCGAGGGGACGTTCCACGCACCAAGGCCAGTAGAAGCGTTTCCTTCGGAGGTCGAGGTCCTGCGGCGTGACCTGCGTCTGGAGAGGGCGAGGGCCGACGTCCTGGCAGCCCGTGCGGAGGCTGCGGAGCTCGCCAATTCAGCGAATCGGGGCGCCCATCGTCGCCTGAGTGCATCCCTCCGAGTTGCCGAGAGGAAGCTGGCGGATCTGGCCGATCGTTTCGCGGCCATGGAGAGGGAGAGAGACGCCAGCAGGGGGGATGTCGAGGCGGCGCTTCTGGCGGCCCAGACTGCCGAGGTTCGGGCTAGGAAAGCTGTGGCCGATTACAAGGTGTCAGAGCAGTTTTACGCCGAGCTCGGTGAGTATTCTGCCGTCGCGTGGAATGAGGCTCTGGATGCCGTGAAGGAGAAGCTTCCCGAGTTCGCCGATGGCGAGCTCCGTGCTCGGGTCCCCCTCCCGGTGGCGAGGCCTCCGGCAGGCAATGATAAGGAAAGCGAAGCGCTCCCTTAGTGGCAAAACCTCCGGTGGTGAAGCCCCCAGCAGGCCGCGATGCCAGTGATGAGGGAAGCGAGGCGCGGGGGAGGGGGTTTGCGACTTATGCCCTTTTAATGTTTCCTCGGTCTTTTGTAAGCCTCCGGGCAGTTTGTAAGGCTGGGGAGCCTAAAATACCCTTTGTAAAGATTTTGCCTTTAGTAATAAAACTTTCTTTTTATCGGTTCGCGCTTTATTTTCTGTTTTTGAAGAATGCTTGTAAAACATCTCTGCTTGCATTGTTGGGCTTTCATGTTAGGTCGGCTATCCGTCTGGAGATCACTCGTCGAGTTGGCTTCGATCACTTGCCAAGCGCTGCTGAGAAGGAGGCATCTCCATGGCCCCGGAGTCGAGGGGGATCGCTCAGACTTGGACAGACCTGATGCCCCTTGTTGGGGCCCCGGATCCTCTGCACGTGATGGGCAGAGGGATGTCCGCCGTATTTGTGCCGAGCAGCTTCCCGGCTCGTTCATGTCCAACGTTTGTTTCCTGTCAGTTGTGGTAGGAAGCTACCGGTTGGGGAGATCCGAGCAGGGTAGCTGCTGGGTTGCCTCTAAGGAGGATTTGGATCCTTAGCGTTGGAGGGTTGCAGGAAGCCCACTAAGGATGACTGGGCAGTGAAGCTGTGCGGTTGCCCCTTGGCGAGGGCTTTGACCACTGGCGTCGTGGGTAGGCAACTACCAGCCTGGGATGACCGAGCGGGGTAGTCACTCGGATGCCTCTTGCGAGGGCTTCGGTCACTGGTGTCACGGGTAGGGAGCTACCAGCCGTAGATGACCAAGCAGGCTAGCTTCTCGGTTGCCTCTCGCGAGGGCTTTGATTACTGGCGTCGTGGGTAGGCAACTACCAGCCTTGGATGGCCGAGCGGGGTAGCCGCTCGGGTGCCTCTTGCGAGGGCTTCGATCCTTGGTGTCATGGGTAGGGAGCTACCAGCCGTAGATGACCGAGCAGGGTAGCTGCTCGGTTGCCTCTTGCGAGGGCTTTGATCCCTCAGGACGGGGATCGAGCAGGGTTACTGCCCGATGCCTCTTGGCGAGGACTTTGATCCCTGTCGGTTGTGGTAGGAAGCTACCAGCCGGGGATAGCCGAGCAAGGACTCGACTGTCTCTGGGAGGACTTTGGTCCTTAGCGCGGGAGGGGCTGTAAGAAGCCTACCAAGGACCCTTGGCCGGGCAGGGTTACTGCCCGGTGCCTCTTGGCGAGGGCTTTTGTCTTGAAGGATAGCCGAGCGAGGGATCCTCGGGCTCGACTGCCTCTGGGAGGGCTTTTTGATCCCTGTCGGTTGTGGTAGGAAGCTACCAGCTGGGGATAGCCGAGCGAGGGATCCTCGGGCTCGACTGCCTCTAGGGAGGACTTTGATCCTGGCAGAAAGGCCTGCTGAAGATAACCGGGCAGTGAAGCCGCGCGGTTGTCTCTTGGCGTGGGCTTCGATCCTCAGCGTTGGAGGGGCCGCAGGAGGCCTGCTAAGGGTAACCGGGCAGTGAAGCCATGCAGTAGCCTCATTGGTGAGGGCTTGGATCGCAAAGACATAACTCTATTTTCAATGTTTCGACGTTTCTTTATTCGAATGGAAAGGATCTTAGAAAGCATTTACATTGTCTTTGCGAGAGGAGGGGTACGCACTTGTTGGCCTCGGCCTCATTGGTATAGCTTGAGCTTCTCGGCGTTGTAAGGCCGCGGGAACTTGCGTCCGTACGCTTCTTGCAGGCGATAGGCTCCGCCGGGGAGCACCTCAGAGACGAGGAAGGGACCGTCCCACCTTGGGGAGAACTTGTGTATCCTGCCTTGATCAATGAACTCGTTTCGCCGTAGGACCAGATCCCCGGTCTGGAAGGAATGGTGCTTGACCTGAGCGTTGTAGTATCGGGCCGTTTGTTGTTGATAAGAGGCGGCCCTGATCTGAGTCCTGTCTCTCTTTTCCAACAAGCTGTCCAGGTTGGTCCGTAGTGCCGAGGTGTTCACATCGTCGTCGAAGTGCTCGACCCGATGACTGGGTATCCCGATCTCCGCTGGGACCATCGCCTCGGTCCCGTATTAAAGGCTGAAGGAGGTTTCCCCGGTGGGGGTCTTCTTTAACGTGCGTAGGGCCCATAAGACCCGGGGCAGTTCCTCGACCCAACTGCCTTGTCGCCCTTCTACGCGGGTCCAGAGACCTCGGAGAACGTCTTGGTTAGCGACTTCGGCCTGCCCGTTGCATTGGGGATGTGCGACCGCGGCGAACTTCATGAGGATATGGTATTCCTTGCAGAAGTCCTTGAATTTCTCGTTCTCGAAGTTCGTCCCGTGGTCGATGATGATACATCTCGGGATGCCGAATCGGAGTATCAGATTATTTTGCAGGAACTTGATGGTCGTGGCGGCGTCCGGTTTCCTGATGGGGACGACCTCGATCCACTTGGTGAAGTGGTCTACTGTGACGAGGACGTAGTTGTGCCCGCCTGTACCGGTAGGAACTGGCCGATCATGTCCAATTCCCACTAGGCGTACGGCCATGGGGATGTTAGGGCGGTCAGCTCGGTAGCGGGGAGACGAGGGACGCTGCCGTGGAGCTGGCAACTCTTGCATCTCCTGACCAGCTTCCGGGCGTCCTCATGAATAGTGCGCCAGTAGTACCCCTGGAGCAACGCCTTTTGGATCAAGGTTCGGGCCCCTTGGTGCGCACCGCCAACCCCCTCATGGATTTCCCGGAGGATGTAGTCGGCTTCGTGAGGGTCAATGCACCGGAGCAGGGGCTGAGTGAAGGACTTCTTGTAGAGGTTCCCATTACTCCAGATGAAGTGGCGGGCTTTGGCCCGGATACGGTGGGCGGCTCCCTGATCTTCTGGGAGTGTACCGTCCTTCAGGAATTCCATGAGGGGCTTCCTCCAATCTTGGTCGCCTTCCTGCGCCGCGTATACGTGGAGCGTTGTCGCTTCGTCTTCCATGCTGGGCTGAGGCAAGGTTTCGAAGAGGATAGACCGCTTATTGTTGGCCGAATATGACGAAGCCAGCTTGCTCAGGGCGTCGACTTGGGCATTCAGCTGCCTGGGTATCTGTTCTACTTGGACTTCGTCAAAGTTCCTCCACAGTTTCCTCACCTCATCCAGGTACTTCATCATAAGAGGTTCCCGAGCTTCGAAGCGGTCGGTCACTTGACCGACGACAAGGGCCGAGTCGCTGCTGATTCGAATTATTTTCAGCTCCAGCCTGGCGGCCATGCGCAGTCCAGCCAGGAGGGCCTCGTACTCTGCTGCGTTATTCGAGGCTTTGAAACCGAGCTTCAGAGAGTACTCCATTTCCGCTTCGTTCGGGCCTCGGATAATGAGCCCGGCACCACAGCCTTCCTCGGTTGAGGACCTGTCGACGTAGATGATCCACTCAGGAACCGAGCCGGGCCTCTCCGCGATGGGACACTGAGTTACGAGGGGCGGCGTGGACTCCGGTTTCTTGCTAGGGATGGTGCATTCAACGATGAAATCGGCCAGGGCTTGCGCTTTGATGGCCTGCCTCGGGCGATATTTTATGTCAAACTGAGATAGTTCCTACCTCCACTTTTCTGAGCGGCCCGAGGATTCTGGTGATGCAAGGATAGCCCCCAACGGGCGCTCGGTGAGAACGATGATGGTGTGTGCTTGGAAGTAGCGCCGCAGCTTCCTTGAGGCCACTACGAGGGCGAAGACAATCTTCTCTATGGCCGGATATCTCGTTTCTGCGTCCTTAAACACGTGGCTCACATAGTATACCGGCTTCTGCGCTCCACCGACCTCCCGGACGAGCACCGAGCCTGCTGCATGGTCGGACACCGCCAGATACAGCGACAACTCGTCTCCTTCAACTGGTCGGGTGAGCAGTGGTGGCGTCGCGAGGTGTTTTTTTCAATTGGTCGAAGGCGTCTTGGCACTCCTCCGACCACTCGAACCTCGGGATCTTCCTCAGGGCTTTAAAGAACGGGAGGCATTTCTCCCCCGACCTGGACATGAAATGGCTCAGAGAGGCAACTCGTCGCGTGAGCCGCATGATCTCGACGTTGGTCTTGGGCGCGGCCATGTTGAGGATAGCGTCGATTTTCTCTGGGTTAGCTTCGATCCCATGGTGAGTGACCATGAAACCGAGGAACTTTCCCCCGGTGACTCCGAATGCGCATTTGGCGGGGTTTAGCTTCATCTTGAACTTGCGGAGCACTTCGAAGGTCTTGCCCAGATCCCTGGCATGGTCAGCCAATGAGACGGATTTGACGAGCATATCGTCAACGTAGACCTCCATATTCCTGTCGATCTATGGCTTGAACATGCGATTGACCAACCGTTGGTACGTGGCCCCGGCGTTCTTGAGGCCGAAGGGCATCACCCTGTAGCAATATACCCCCCGGTCCGTTGTGAACACGGTGAGATCTTCATCTTCCGGATTCATGTGGATCTGATTGTAGCCGGAGAAAGCATCCATGAAGCTCAACAGCTCATGGCCGGCCGAGCTGTCGACAAGCTGGTCTATCCGAGGAAGCGGATAATTGTCCTTGGGGCAGGCCTTATTGAGGTTGGTAAAGTCGACGCACATGCGCCACTTTCCGCTTGACTTCTTGACCAGAACTACGTTCGCCAGCCACTCCGAATAGGGTATATTCCTGATGAAGTTGGCGGCGAGAAGTCGATCAACCTCATCTTCGATAGCCTTCTGTTTGACCGGGGCGAAGCTTTGCTTTTTCTGTCTAACGGGTTGGGCCGCAGGATCAACCCTGAGCTTGTGGGAGATGATTTTGGGGTCAATCCCAGGCATGTCAGCAGGCGCCCAGGCGAAGACGTCGGAGTTATTTCTGAGGAATCTGACCAGGTCATCTCGCTGAGTCCCTGTCAGGAGCGATCCGACCTGGATGTCCTTGTCTCCTTCTGTCAGGGGTACCTCGGTCAGTGGTTCGACCGGCGTCCCCCGGACCTCCTTTCGCTCGTCTCGGGTGTCCAGAGAACCCTTGATGTCGTCCTTTACCTCAGCGTCGTCGGTCGGTTGTCCGAGCGAGGATATTTCGGTAAGGCATACTTTCGCGACCCGCTGGTTCCCTAGACCCGACCTATCCCGCCCTGATCGAGAGGGAACTTCATCGCCAGGTGGTAAGTCGATATCTGGGCCTGGAGGGAGTTCAGCGTCGGGCGGTGTTCATATCAGAATTTTGCATTATTATATCGTCCATTCTTAATCACATTACATATAAATAGGTGCTTTTGATCCATGTCTGCTAAATAGTTGCAGGTTACAGGTTCTCAGATCGTTACAGTGAAATTCATGAAAAGTCGCTACAAATGTGAGACTACGACCAATAATAGATGAATCCGTATGATACCGTCTACCAGTTAAATGAACAAATGAAAATCATTAGACAGTTCAATGCACAAAGTACAAGGGCATCACAAGATTCAAGACTTCAATGCGGAGCTCAAGGCAAAAGTCTACATCATTCTGCACTGTTGGAAATCTGGAAGAAAATAGAAGAGATTCTGAGAAACCAAATGAAGAAAATAGAAGATAAAAGCAACATGAAGCAACCCTGAAAGATTGAGACCAAGAACCCACCAAATGGCCGTGGAACCGCGGCCAAACAGGGCTTTCTGCCGCGGAACCGCGGCCGTATGGTGCATGTGTCGGTGCCTGTGTCGGTGGGTGTCGGTGCTTTGACTCGGCTCTCTTGGGGTATTTTAGTAATTTCGTGTATGGATCAGAATGTAAACCTAGGGTTTTCCTATCTATAAATAGAAGAGCTCAAAACCTCTTTTAGTGTGCCTCTTTCAGGGTGCCTCTTTGGAGGATGCCTCTCTTTAGTTTTTATTCCTCTTTTTAATTCTTAGATCTAAATTTAATTGTAATGCGTTTTTGAGAGGTCATCAATAAAAGTGAGTTTTATTTTTATCTTGCATTCTTTTTATCTGAATTTAATTCTTGCAATTTTTTATCTGTTCTTTATTCATCTGCAATTTAGTTTGTCTAATATAAAAAATATAAAAATGAATTCTACTGTCACCTTCCTAATGAGTGAGTAATTCCTCACTTGTTAGGGTTATGATTGGGAAGGTTTGAGAGAAGGAAATCTCTCACTCTTTTCTTTGCCCAAATAATTTTATTTAAAGGACTCCCTTTAAATCAATCATAATCCGCTCACTACGGCACCCTATCCTACATGACAGCGGTGATTCCCTAGTTAGACCGGTTGTGGTTGAATTAATTGGAGATTAGGGCTAAGAGACAAGGTGCGAAATGAGGATATTCGTGCAAAAGTTGGTGTGGCACCCGTGGAGGACAAGATGCGGGAAAACCGGCTTAGATGGTTTGGTCATGTGCGACGCAGACCTATGGAAGCACCGGTTCGACGAATAGATACTCTCGATATGGGTAATGGCAAAAGGGCAAAAGGGAGACCGAAGAAAACATGGATGGAGGTGATACGAAACGATATGGTTGCCAAAGGACTCAATGAAAGTATATTGTTCGATAGAAGTGAGTGGAGACAGAGGATTCATGTGCTGGACCCGGCGTGATTCTCATGTTGGTTCATGTAGCCTACCCCATATGCTTGGGATAAAAGGCTCAGTTGTTGTTGTTGTTGTTGTGTAGGGCTAAGAGACAAGAACGGACGGATAAGGACCAAAATGAAGAACTTAAGTTTCTTCCCAGTCGTGCTAATTCCCGTTGTTGCCGATTACCCTAACACCTTTATTCACAATTAAGGCATTGAAAGATGTGAGAAGATTCCTATCTCGAATTTACCTAATCCTAACCCTATCAAGCCTTTAAATTGATTTATTCACATTCTTAGATCTTAAAACAAAACCCGAGTTAATCGGATTTAACTCGTTAGAACACAAAGAAAAGGATTCGTTCTCCCTGTGGATCGACCCGTACTCAACCGGCTAGCTACCAAGCGACACCGTCTTCTTGCGGTATTCTTAAATTTAAAACGCCCATGCAAAATCTCTCATAATCAAATGGCGCCGTTGCCGGGGAGACGGTAGTCTCTTTCTTTGTGTAATTTCGGGTTAATAAAAAAAATTTAAAAGTTTAAAAATTGAAATTTTTTAAAACAAAATAAAAAATATATAATAAAAATCATCTTGTTATTTTTGAAAGATTTTTGTGCAAGTGTGCAGGCTTGGAGAAAACTCTGTTTCAGATCTGGAGCAAATTCAGTAAACAAATCAATATTCAGGAGATCTAAACAGGTAGAGGAGAACCAAAATAGCACAGAGAAATTTTTTGAAGATCTGAACCTACTGATCCACCACGAAACCGTGGCAGAAGTAGGCATTTGACTGCGGAACCGCGGTCAAAAGGTGACGTCAGCAACTGAAAATCTCTGTAAGTATCTTTTCTCTTCTCTTCCACCCCCTAAGCTCCACTAAAAAAAATTTCCTGCAGCTTTCTTTGCACAGATTCTCTTCTCCCTCTCCAATAAATTGTTTTTGTGCAGGATTCTTTGCGCTGCCAAATAAAAAATTTTGCAAGTGTTTTAGATTTTTTTGGTGTGTTACCTGCTTTGCATAATTAATACGGAATCTAAGGGGCTATAACACCAATCAAGATTGGGTGGGGATTTCATTATCCTTCCTAAGACCCCAAAAATCACTAAAAAGTATATGCATCACTCTTGAGTTAATTAAAAAATATCTAGACTCAGCCAATTAAAGACTATCGTGTTAGTTGTATGTATGCCCTAGAGGCCAGTATTGTACAGATGTTGTATATTATATTGGATGCTTGGACATATATAGAGATGACTTTCTTGCTCGATATGATAGTATGCTATCTGGTTACTCTTTATCTTAACATGTACACTAGTCTCTTTATACTGTCTTATAGTTACATGTTGGTAAAGCCCTTAGGATGTGTACTTGACTACCTGGACTATGATGCGGATCATACTAGTGGGGACATGGTAGTCCATAAGTACATCCTTCAAGGTCCCTAGTCGTGGGTGTATCGAGATGGGGCATCGATATACCAGTGTAGACTAGCGTATACGCTTCTCGACCCATGTGATGGGCGATGGATGATCCCATATCCATTGGTGTTTGACATCAGAGATGGTGTACGGGTGCTCAGTGGAGACTGGGTACACTGGACGGACTCGCCGAGAACTCCCAGATGGTATTATACCTCACGTCAGATGGCAGTTCTCAGGTGACACTTGTACAGGTTAGTCTGTAGACCCGAGATCGTCATAGAGTCTTGTGTGATTCCCACTGTGCTTTGATCTCCACGTTACCACGTCCATGAGGGCGTGCAAAACGGTGGTCTTTGGGTACAGTCCCGAGTCACATGGAGGCAATGAGCGATAGGAGGGGTTTCGTCTCTCCCGGTATTGGGGGTTGATGTTGCGCAGTGCTCGATTGGCCGTAGCAGGAAAGTCCCTGGCCAGGGCTGATCAGAGATTTGCTGGTAAGTGTTACCAGTAGTTTCTCGACCCGTTACGAGCCTCACATCGGCACGACTTATCGGGTTATTGGGGTCTGACGTTTACCACCCCTAGACTTGATATGCGACATATCAGACGAAGAGACCGGACTGTACGGTAAGTGTTACTGGTCGGATTCGCAGGAGTGTGAGCGGGCTAGCTCGTCGATCTTCTGATCGCTCAATACCCGGGTGGCCGTTACGTTTAGCAGACCGCTTGCGGCTTGTGGGTGCTTGATATGATCATCATCTGCTACCGGCGTATTGACGAGTCTTTAGAGTCCTATACAGAGGTTTCCTGGTTCAAGCGAAACGAAATAGGAGCGCATATGAGATGTGTGCAGGACCGAGAATAATGCGTGTATGTGATACCGCATTTCATTCTCGCGATATATGTTTCGATTGGTTATATTCGATATGACCTAGTTATCGAATCATTGATTCGATAAATCGATACATTGAATACTAGTCGGTTATGTGCGACATGACCGGATCATTGAATCAAATGTTGATTTAATGATTTAATGTATAATTATATATTTGATATATTACTTTGCATTAACTAGTATTGGTTCACTTTAAACGGATTTTTCTCACTTGGTGTGCACATTGTATATGTGATATGTTTTGTGTACACTTGTTTGTATCATGATTGATGATGCATAATAACTTGGCTTTGTGTGAAGAATTGAACCATGGTTATGATAAGGGTTAGGGTTTTTGATTATTCACTTAATTATTTATCCATTATTTATTCATTTAATTAGGTGAAAGAAAACAAAAAGGGTTTCTTTTCTTCATGAAGCTTATTGAAGCTTCATGAAACTTTGACCAAAGTCATCCCTTTTGTCTTCATCCTTAACCCTAACCACTAATCTAACCTTGGTCAATTCTCTACACATAACCATGGTTTACTTTATGATAAGTATTGATTTTCCTTTTTATTTCAATTACTTATCATAACATTATCATCATCTTCTTCATCTTCTTCTTCTTCTTCAAGCTTGCTACATCAATGGCAACTTGAGTTTTAGTGAGAGAAATCCAAATCTAAAGTGAACCCATCTCCTATTTCTTCATCCTCTACCTCTTGCCAAGTGGTTTTGGGTGTTTTCTTCACAAGTTTCACTTCTTGGTGAAGTCGGAGCTTGAACTAGTGCAACCTCGACGTAGATCGTCTTTGACACGAAGCCGATGACCTTGCTCGCCCGTTTTCCGATGAAGCCGACGAACGAGTCGAGGATTCATGATGGACAGCGAGGGCATGATCACGTGGAGCTAAGGAGGTGGAAATCCGGATCTACAAAGGTTGTAGCATCTAACCTATAGTTAAATAGTTAACTAGTTTTCCGTTTCGCCTAAACATCTAGTCTAAGATCCGTAGTCTAGGGTTTCTCGGCACCATTTTTTTTAAATTGGCATGTTCGATGCCTTGTGAGACCTCACTAGGGTGCCTAGGAACCCTACAGTGGTATCAGAGCCTAGCTAGAGCCTTAGGCGAAGTCTAGACGGAATTTGAACTCCGAACGAACCCGAAACCCCAATACAAATTGCTCTCTGTACTTTTTCTGAAAACGTGGATTTTTCCAGATTAAAAGTTGCCAAAAAATTCAGCAGGGAATATAGTGAGTTACTGTGAAACACGTGCTGATAAATCCACAACATAGGCGCGGAACCGCGGCCCCCACTATAGACATCGCGGCGGTTCCGCGGCCACTGTATTGATTTACAGCACGTGGCTTGCACAGTAATTCATGTATGTAGTGCTGAGTCTTCTGGAAATTTTTAGTATTCATTCAAGAGTTGAATTTTCTGGGGTTGTTTTGGGGATTCGGTATTTCGATCGGATTATCAAATTTCGTCTTTTGTGTATTTCCGGATAATTTCCAGAATATGTTAAAAAGTTCGACCGGATATAAATACCCAATTTTTCCCCTGTCGGGAAATTTCCAAGTGTTGGATTTTTCCGTAGTTTAACGACGTTCTAAGTAGTGCAAGTAACGCGATGGACCCTCTAGAAGACAACAAACCTTAACTCGATTATGTGACCGTCTTGAACTGCCCTTTGAACCTTCGGGTTTGGGGCAGTACGGCGTGCCACATGTGAGGCGTTGGCTTGACCCTTCTACGGCTGGACCGTCGGTACTGAGGCACGAACTGAATGTTGTTAGACTTATTTCATGTGTTGAGCTGTATCGGGAAAACTTGGGTATTCGACTGTTCGATCGGAAAGTTTAACATTTTCTGTTTATCTGGAATGTGATACAATAATTGGAATTCACAAACAGTTATGTGATAACTGAATGAATGTTATAAATCTAGCAGTTTAGTTTCACTTGATATTGAAAAGAGTTTTCGATAATGAGACTAAAATGCGGGATTTATAACTGTTAGGCATGTGATGTCTAAGTATTTCATTTGATTAGGCATGTGATGTCTAAAGAAGTTGCGGATTCCAATTGTTGTAGTTTTACACTTTCTTTTCTGTGACCGTAAGTGTAGTATGTTCATATCGCCGGTTTCGTTGCTATACGTCAACGACAATTGGGGTATGCATACTTACTTACGTTGATGGCATGTGATGTTATGTGTTGCTGGATATGTTATATTGGATCGTCGTGTTTGAATAGCCGGGGGTTTTTATGTGAGATGAGTGTTTTTCATTTTCATTCATGTAAAAACTTGTATGTAATATTCTTTTATTTGGGGCACTTCCAGGTAGCGGAAGTTGTCACCCTTTGTATATTATTTACTTTTCCGCATTAGGATAGACCCAAGGAGGGGAGCACAAGTAACCGGGTTCTGGGGTCCAGTGGGAGACCAACTCGAGGAGTCGAGTCCGGGTCTCCTAACCCTAGAATTGGCAGGGTTGCTTGCCGCTCTCGTAGGGGTCTAGGGGTGTGGGATTGGCTATTCATCACGACCGTGGAATCCGTGTTTTATACTGGCTCGTATTGAAAACACGGACGTCCTAGTATATCCAATATTTCATATGTTTATTCTGCTGCGATATCTGTGTTGTGACTCTGTGATGGATATAGTATATAGTATATATGATATATTATATAGACGTTACTTATGTTTTACACCCGCGCTAGCCCTGCCCTGCTCTGTCGTTAGTTACCTAACCTAACGGTGCACGAGGGGACATCGAGGCGAATGCGGATGGCATAAGTGTACGTCATATCTATCTGTGATGTTTAGGTATTTAAATGATGGGACTTCATTAATGTGATTAATGAAAGAAAGAAACCTAAGATGTTGTAGAATCAAATTTTAAAATAAAACAGGTAGCTACAGTTCTTGCTTTTCACAGAGGTATATGTGATATATCCTGCACCTTATTCGATGAGGAAAGGACCGAGATCCCTTCACCGGGAGTGACTCCTTTAGCAATAACTGGTAGATGCTACACACTCGGTTTGCTTTTGATTGTTTTTGAGTTTTGCTTTGCACAGTGATATATATGATATATCCCGCACCTCATTCGACGAGGAAAGGGCCGACGATCCCTTCACCGGGAGTGACCCCTTTAGCAAAACTAGAAAAGCCTCAAAATCACTCCATTTCAAAACTTCATTTGATTCTACAACGATATCAAGTTCATTACGCAATAGGTTTTCAGAAAAACCTGTCGTAGCCCTCCGTCATTTCAGATGAGTCCTGTTTAGTATTCGTGCTGCGTTTGTTGACCTTGTCAAGGCGCAGTGTGCGGTAGCTAACCAGTATTTATCTGCTTATGCATATGATGCAGATTGAGTTAGGGTAGTCGTACGGCCTTGTTGACCTTGTCAAGGGTCGTGCGGGTGGGTTTAATTCAATCAAGAAATGACGGGTTGAACTTGACTTACGGTCTATGGTTTGTTGACCTTGTCAAGGTCATAGATCGTTTGGGGCAAAAGATTATCGGGAATTTCAAGTGTTGAAATTTGCAATGAGATTGCATACCTTCTATGAGATAGTTGGATCCCGATACCCGCTGCGAGTAAGAGTTACTCCTGGGAGAGTTTTACACATTGCAATTAGCCGATCAAGTAGGTGTCTAGAAAGGTGTCAACGAGGTTACGCCTCTGGGAAAACGAGGTTTACAGTAATTAGGTTCGTGCGAAAGCACGGGGGACCTCCCTCAAAGTACCGACACCGGCCTGGCTGAAAGATTGGCGAACTTGTAGTGTGTAATTAATCCCGGCTAGTCTTTCCTTTTAGGGTTTGAAGGAAGATTTGATAAAAAGCAGTGGGAGCCATCCTGATTAGATAAGATAATAACCAATCTGATCTTGCACGAGCATACGCTAAAGTGTTTTCTTCTCTCTCTCTCCAGGTAGCGACCATTTCATGCCTTAATAAAGATAATAATATGGATGTATTGACCGAACCCGCATGTTATACTGTGCTGGGGAACGTTGGTTCCGTTCTTTCTTATAAGAGTTATAGGAATGAACAGGATATAGGGGAATGCCAGGATTCCCATGCCACCCGAATGAAGAAAGTACATGTTGATGCATTTTCTTCGGGTGTGTTCGTTACAGAGAACTGTTTCTCCATTTGCTCCACGTCCTGGGTATTAGATACCGGGTCAGGATCCCATATATGTAATCAGTTACATGGGCTTAGAAAAGGTAGAGAACTTGGAGAAGGTGATAAAGACATTAGAGTTGGAAATGGTGCAATTGTTGCAGCTAAGACTGTCGGGGAATATCACCTTGTATTACCAACTGGTAATACATTGGTTCTGAACGAATGCTATTACATGCCGAACCTGATATGCAACATTATATCGGTTTCTTTATTAAGTAAAGAGGGATATAATTTTGTATTGCAGGATAATGTTATGAACATTTTCCGTGACCAAAAGTTGGTTGGATCAAGCACGTTATGCAATGGCATTTATGTTCTAAATCAATCAACAGTTCTGAGCATAACAAACACACACAAGAGGAAGAGTTCAGAACTGAACGAATCCTTCTTGTGGCATTGTAGACTGGGTCACATCAATGCGACACGACTAGCTAAGTTGCATAAAGATGGATATTTAAATCCGTTTGAATTTTCATCTTATGACACTTGCCAGTCATGTCTCAAAGGCAAGATGACCAAAACTCCGTTTACGGGACACGGAGAAAGAGTTACCGAACTCTTGGGACTGATACATAGTGATGTATGCGGTCCCATGTCTACACATGCCAGGGATGGTTCTTCATACTTCATTACATTCACTGACGATCTCTCTAGGTTCGGGTATGTGTTCCTGATGAAACACAAATCAGAAGCTTTTAAGAAATTTAGGGAATATAAACAAGAAGTTGAGAACCAAACCGGAAAAAGTATTAAAATCCTACGATCTGATCGAGGAGGGGAATACTTGAGCAATGAATTCCTGGATTTCCTAAAAGAGAATGGGATTCTCTCTCAGCTGACTCCTCCATATACACCACAGCACAACGGTGTATCTGAACGGAGAAATCGCACCCTATTAGATATGGTGCGCTCTATGATGAGTACAGCTGAGTTACCTATTTCTTTCTGGGGTTATGCGCTGGAGACAGCAGCATACCTATTGAATCAAGTTCCATCTAAATCTGTACCTACCACACCATATGAGATATGGAGTGGGAAGAGACCATATTTTAAACGAGTTAAAATATGGGGTTGTCCAGCTTATGTCAAAAGACAAAATCCGGACAAGCTCGAGGCACGGTCAGTTCTTTGCAAGTTTGTGGGATATCCAAAGAACTCATATCGGTATTTTTTCTACCACAGTGAGGAACAAAAAGTGTTTGTTACTCAACATGCCACCTTTTTAGAAAAGGAATTTCTTGAAAAAGAAATTAGTGGCAAAGTGGTAGAGCTGGAAGAGGTTCCAGATACACAAACTCAAACTGAAGATTTAGTGGAACAAGAGGATTCAGTAGCTCCCAATGAACCCCAGCCTCTCCGCCGATCTAGTAGGGTTCCTCGCCAACCTGAGAGATACTACGGTTTTCTCATGGATGGTGGGAGCGAGGATTGCATCATGGAGGATGATGACCCAACTAGCTTCGAGCAGGCCATCACGAGTAGGGACTCAGTGAAATGGCTGGATGCAATGCGGTCCGAGATGGAATCCATGTACACCAACAAAGTATGGACTTTGGAAGTTGCTCCTGAAGGGGTAAAACCCATTGGGAGCAAGTGGATCTTCAAGAAGAAACTTGGTGTAGATGGGAAAGTGGAGACTTTCAAAGCTAGACTTGTAGCAAAGGGTTTTCGTCAAAGACCAGGTGTGGACTATGACGAGACCTTTTCTCCAGTGGCTATGCTTAAATCCATCCAGATCATGCTTGCCATCGCTGCATATCATGATTACGAAATCTGGCAAATGGATGTTAAGACCGCCTTTCTAAACGGTGATTTAGAAGAGTGCGTGTACATGACTCAGCCAGAGGGCTTCGTAGATAGTGGGAGCAGCGGGAAGGTGTGCAAGCTGCTTAAATCCATTTATGGATTAAAGCAAGCATCGCGGAGTTGGAACATCTGCTTTGACGTCGTTATCAAAGAGTTTGATTTCGTCAAAAATCCAGATGAACCTTGTATCTACAAGAAGGTGGCAGAGAGTAAGGTTGTCTTCCTCGTATTGTACGTGAACGACATACTCTTGATAGGAAATGATATTCCTATGCTGCAATCGGTCAAGCTCTTCTTATCACAAAGATTCTCAATGAAAGATCTTGGTGATGCCTCCTGCATATTGGGAATTAGGATCTATAGAGATAGATCCAAACGGATTTTGGGATTGTCCCAATCCAGGTACATTGACACCATACTAAAGAGGTTTAGTATGGAAGAGTCCAAGCGTGGAAACATGCCCACGATCTCTGGAGTCACTCTCTCCAAAGAGATGTCTCCCAAGACTGATTTGGAGAGAGCTCGCATGCAAGGGATACCCTATGCCTCGGCAGTAGGCTCTATCATGTATGCGATGCTATGTACCAGACCCGATGTAGCATACTCACTAAGTGTAGTGAGCAGGTATCAAGCTGATCCTGGAGAGAGTCACTGGACAGCTGTGAAGAGCATTCTCAAGTACTTGCGAAGGACTAGAGATATGTTCTTGGTGTATGGTAACGGAGAACTCCAAGTGGAGTCCTTTACCGATTCGAGCTTCCAGAGTGATAAGGACGACTCTAAGTCGCAGTCGGGCTTTGTCTTTACCCTTTACGGAGGGGCGGTTAGCTGGAAGAGTTCCAAGCAGGAAACCGTGGCAGACTCGACGATGGAGGCTGAATACATCGCTGCCAACGATGCTGCTAAAGAAGCTGTCTGGATCAAGAAGTTCATTAATGAACTTGGAGTGGTTCCATCCATTGAGCGTCCAATACCTTTGTATTGCGATAACAATGGAGCGGTGGCTTTGGCCAAGGAACCCAGGTCCCATCAGCGGTCCAGGCATATTCTGAGGCGGTATCACCTGATCTGGGAGATAGTTGATCGCCGGGAGATCGAGGTCAGGAGAGTTGACACGAAGAACAACACGGCGGATCCACTCACGAAGGCCATTCCCCAGACACAGTTTGAGAGACTCTTCGGGATGCTCGGTATGCGATACTACAGCAGCTGGCCCTAGTGCAAGTGGGAGATTGTTAGTTGTATGTATGCCCTAGAGGCCAGTATTGTACAGATGTTGTATATTATATTGGATGCTTGGACATATATAGAGATGACTTTCTTGCTCGATATGATAGTATGCTATCTGGTTACTCTTTATCTTAACATGTACACTAGTCTCTTTATACTGTCTTATAGTTACATGTTGGTAAAGCCCTTAGGATGTGTACTTGACTACCTGGACTATGATGCGGATCATACTAGTGGGGACATGGTAGTCCATAAGTACATCCTTCAAGGTCCTTAGTCGTGGGTGTATCGAGACGGGGCATCGATATACCAGTGTAGACTAGCGTATACGCTTCTCGACCCATGTGATGGGCGATGGATGATCCTATATCCATTGGTGTTTGACATCAGAGATGGTGTACGGGTGCTCAGTGGAGACTGGGTACACTGGACGGACTCGCCGAGAACTCCCAGATGGTATTATACCTCACGTCAGATGGCAGTTCTCAGGTGACACTTGTACAGGTTAGTCTGTAGACCCGAGATCGTCATAGAGTCTTGTGTGATTCCCACTGTGCTTTGATCTCCACGTTACCACGTCCATGAGGGCGTGCAAAACGGTGGTCTTTGGGTACAGTCTCGAGTCACATGGAGGCAATGAGCGATAGGAGGGGTTTCGTCTCTCCCGGTATTGGGGGTTGATGTTGCGCAGTGCTCGATTGGCCGTAGCAGGGAAGTCCCTGGCCAGGGCTGATCAGAGATTTGCTGGTAAGTGTTACCAGTAGTTTCTCGACCCGTTACGAGCCTCACATCGGCACGACTTATCGGGTTATTGGGGTCTGACGTTTACCACCCCTAGACTTGATATGCGACATATCAGACGAAGAGACCGGACTGTACGGTAAGTGTTACTGGTCGGATTCGCAGGAGTGTGAGCGGGCTAGCTCGTCGATCTTCTGATCGCTCAATACCCGGGTGGCCGTTATGTTTAGCAGACCGCTTGCGGCTTGTGGGTGCTTGATATGATCATCATCTGCTGCCGGCGTATTGACGAGTCTTTAGAGTCCTACACAGAGGTTTCCTGGTTCAAGCGAAACGAAATAGGAGCGCATATGAGATGTGTGCAGGACCGAGAATAATGCGTGTATGTGATACCGCATTTCATTCTCGCGATATATGTTTCGATTGGTTATATTCGATATGACCTAGTTATCGAATCATTGATTCGATAAATCGATACATTGAATACTAGTCGGTTATGTCCGACATGACCGGATCATTGAATCAAATGTTGATTTAATGATTTAATGTAAAATTATATATTTGATATATTACTTTGCATTAACTAGTATTGGTTCACTTTAAACGGATTTTTCTCACTTGGTGTGCACATTGTATATGTGATATGTTTTGTGTACACTTGTTTGTATCATGATTGATGATGCATAATAACTTGGCTTTGTGTGAAGAATTGAACCATGGTTATGATAAGGGTTAGGGTTTTTGATTATTCACTTAATTATTTATCCATTATTTATTCATTTAATTAGGTGAAAGAAAACAAAAAGGGTTTCTTTTCTTCATGAAGCTTATTGAAGCTTCATGAAACTTTGACCAAAGTCATCCCTTTTGTCTTCATCCTTAACCCTAACCACTAATCTAACCTTGGTCAATTCTCTACACATAACCATGGTTTACTTTATGATAAGTATTGATTTTCCTTTTTATTTCAATTACTTATCATAACATTATCATCATCTTCTTCATCTTCTTCTTCTTCTTCAAGCTTGCTACATCAATGGCAACTTGAGTTTTAGTGAGAGAAATCCAAATCTAAAGTGAACCCACCTCCTATTTCTTCATCCTCTACCTCTTGCCAAGTGGTTTTGGGTGTTTTCTTCACAAGTTTCACTTCTTGGTGAAGTCGGAGCTTGAACTAGTGCAACCTCGACGTAGATCGTCTTTGACACGAAGCCGACGACCTTGCTCGCCCGTTTTCCGATGAAGCCGACGAACGAGTCGAGGATTCATGATGGACAGCGAGGGCATGATCACGTGGAGCTAAGGAGGTGGAAATCCGGATCTACAAAGGTTGTAGCATCTAACCTATAGTTAAATAGTTAACTAGTTTTCCGTTTCGCCTAAACATCTAGTCTAAGATCCGTAATCTAGGGTTTCTCGGCACCATTTTTTTTTAAATTGGCATGTTCGATGCCTTGTGAGACCTCACTATGGTGCCTAGGAACCCTACATATCGTGCTCATTAGGACAGAGAAAGGTTGTGGGCATTCAGTCGTTTATCTAGACCTGACTTTGTGGTGCCTAGGCTAGACAAGTAAGAAAGGTAATTTTAAAAGGCCCGTTTCACGGTGATTCGTGAGTGGAACCCTCATTTCTTCATTTGTGCTTACCTGCCCACAATTGGCGGTGAAGAGGCGATTTGAGAGATATCTCAAAACTTATCACTTTGGAACAGTTAGGAGCAGTCTAGTGGATTTAGAAGACCACAGCTCTAGGTTTGATTGTGCATATTTTAACTGTGATTGTTTGAAATAAGTCCGTATACATTCTTGCAAAACTCTTTCAAAAATTTCTAAAATCCAAAAACAAACAATTTTATACAAAAAAAATAAAAAATAAAAAATAAAAAATCACATTCTTTTTTTTCCCTCTCCTTTCTCTCATTACATCATGGGTACCCCACCTCGCAAAACTCTTGCCGAACTTTGGTACCCACAACCAGACATTTCTTTATACGGTTTTTGCTTTGGTCGAATTTCGAACGATCCCTCTATACCAAAAATCTCTTTGAGAGATCGAATAGACGCGTCTAGGACAAACAATTGGACTCCGCAATCCACTTCTTATCAACCGTTTCAAACATTCACCCTTTCTTATGTTGATATCCCTTTTGAGAGTCCGGTTGTAACTCCGAAACCCATGTCTATTGCTGAACATATTGAACAATCTCGTAGCCGATCTTTCACTCCTTTCAACACTTCCAGTTCTTGGGATTAACAATTCCATTCACCTTTTTATCCAAATGTTGATCCTACTACAGTCCAACCATTCAATTCCTATCCGTCCTACCCAACTGTTTCACCTTCCCTAGACATTGCTTCTACACAGCCATTTGGGAGTTTCACATATCCAAACAACTTTGAATTTTTTACTGAAACCCCTTCACAGCCCATGTCTAGTTTGGAACAGGCGTTGGAAGACTATAGGGTAGCGTCATGCCAACAGATGATGGATTTGAATGCGTCCATGGCCGCCCTCGTACAACCCAGTGACCCGGTAGTTAGTTTCCAACTAGCTCCGAATTTTCCAATGTATGATGAGACGGTTGGACGGATTGAGAATTTGAGTGGAGAGAGTGAGCTGTGCACCATTCCAAATTAAACCTACCCATCCCCAATTGAATCCCACAACTCCGGTTTTGAATGTCTATCAAGTGTCCCAAATGATTCACCAGTTGAAAATAAGATGTTTAATGAGTTGTGCGACTTTGTAGTGTTTGATTTACCCGATTGTGAAGGGACCCTGTCAAGTGAATCTAATCCCAACCCTTTTGATTTCTACACCTCCACTCTAGAACCTGAATTGATTAATATCCATGCTTTTGATGAGGTGTCTGAAAAAATTGATTTTCACTTGATTGAGAATATCGACGCTGGGAATATTTCGGATGATGAACCCACAAATTTGGATGAGTTTCTTTCTCCAATTCATCATCCCGAGTCATTAACTGTTTTTCCCAAACTTCATATGCGTCTGGATTTTGATGATAAATGAATTGATGAGATAACTTTTGAGGGGAATTTTGAGGATAGTATTGAGGATGAACCAGTTTTTCTTGATGAGTCGGATTTTCTAATTCATCCTGTCCCTTCCACTGACTGTGTACACCCTCCTGAACCTTTAACTGTTACCCTTCCTAAATCACTCCCCTTCATTCTTCCCATCGTTACGACCTTCCAAGAAACCGTTACACTTTTATTTTCAATGTCTGACTTACCAAGTTTGACGTACCCATGTTTTCTCACGAATCTTGAGGGATTTGACCTCATTTCTTAGTGGGTTGATAGACTATCACAATCGCTTTTTACACATCGGTCATTACAAATTGTGTTAATTTATACACTCCATTTCCACGCTCAAGTTCGTATTCCACTTCTTTCTCCCACTTTCTCTGATTCTTCTTCTAATCTTTCTTTAATAATAGCGAGTGTTAATGAATCACAATCCGATATTTTGAGTTCGATAATTCTAGAAAAACAACTTGATTTAAACTCTTTTGAGAATAAGGTAGATGAGCCTTACGAGTCTCCTACCTCCATAATTTTTGAAAAATCAAGTGTGTTGAATTCTGGTGCGACGCTTATTGACATTGAAACGTTCAATCGAACAATCGATGAAAGTTTTGAAGAATTTTTTGCTGATGAACTTGCATTCCTAAACAACACGGATTTTGTGATTAATCAACATCCATCTATAGAAGTTGAACCACCACCCTTTCTTCTTATAAAATACGAGAATGCCAATATTCCACTCATTTCTGATCATTCACATTCTCGTTTTTATTTATCATCACCTCTTATCTCCTCACATTCACGTTCACGCAAACGCTTTCCATACCACCACTTATTTCTTCCTCATTTCTTCTTGGCTCTATATAGCATGTTCTTCCACCTACCTATACGTTACATTGATAAAATTTTTGAATGGTTGGTGTTGACTTTTTGTCTTTGTAAGGCTTTACTTTGACCAATAGTTTTAACCCCCTCAATGATTTTAATTGCTTAAAACTATTTTACTCAAGTTGGGGGGAGGGGGTTATAATTTGGCTCTTGAAAATATTTTTTTTTTTACATAAAATTGGTGAGCCAAAAATAAGTTTAGGGGAGATTTTCACGATTATATTTCATGTCCCCGTTAATAAATTTTTCCTCCCAAGTTTACAGGTTTATGAGATTTTAAAAATGGCAACAGTGGAAACATTGTTTCACTTAAGTTTGGGGGGACCTTTTTGTGTATATATATTTTGTTTTTTTTCTTCTGATAATAAAAAAAATAAATAAATAATAAATAAACAAATAGGGGAGTACCGACAATTTTGACTCTCTTGGTGTAGCCTGACAGTGAGGGCACTGTCAAGTTTAAGTTTGGGGGTGTGCTCGGTAAGCTTTCTTCCTTCGCATTCATGTGTATATTTTTGCATTTGCATACTTATTTTAAAACCCATAAAAATAAAAAAAAATTTAAAAATTATAAAAATTGAAAAGTTCAATTTTTGGCCATATTTGACTTAAGTTCAACATGACGGTAGACTAGTTAGGAAAAACTAGATCCTAAACATAGTAAATTAAAAACCCTAAAAATAACCTTTTTTAAAGTTTAACTGTAGAAAATATATGTCCTTATAGTTTATTTAGAAATAGGCAAATTTTGAGTTCAGTTCTTGGGCTAAATCGAAATAAGGGAAGAGTATTGAAAGCTCTATTTGAAGTATAAGTCTGAAAAATAATTCTGAACCTTAAGTCCAAATTCTGAAAATATATACTCTACTTTACGCACTCACACACATCTTGAAACTTGGGATAGTAGAGGATACCTTGAAATGCTCTTGTCTAAAATCCTTAGTATGAAGGAAAATAAAATAAAAGTATAAGTGTGAATAAAGAGATAAAAAAATGAACACTGGTTTTGTAATTACTTAAGGCAACATAAATAAAAATATTATAGTGAGGGTGCCTTATCACCTAGTGCCTTAGACCAACTGGTTTGGGAGTCACTGCTAAGCCTTAGGTATTACAAGATGAGGATTTACGCCTAAATGCACAAGCACATTTTGTAATCGGTCGTTTAGTACCTCAAGAAGTATTAACGGTCGCATGAAGGATGTGTGAGCAATTTCATCTAAAATTCACCAACTAAAAGTATTTTGGAAGATGGACAAGAGTATGATAGCTTGAATTGAATTTCCAAGTGTATGGGTAATAATTACACACACGTAGGGGTATATGATTGGGATTTGGATGAGAAATAGGAATGAAAAATAGGTCTTATATCTTCAGTAAGGATGATAAAAATTCCTGAGTTAAGATTTCACCTTAGAAGGAAAACTTAGGAGATGCTAAAAGCTTTATAAATTGGCAAAACGTATATGATCTAAGGTTAAATGAAAAGGAAGTGTGAAAAATACGGGTTGACGATTTCTAAGTTGAAGATAATAGAATTTCTTGCTAGAATATTGAATTGAAGAATTAGAGTCAACAGGCCAAATTGATCGGATTTTGTGGGTAGTATCCGCTGAAAACCCTCAGGAGACAACACTCCTCCTACTAGGGACACCTAGAGGTTTAACGGCTTGTTGCACGAGCTCAGTGCAATCGCATTCTCTGCGAAAGTGAGGTTAGGATTTTTCGAGAATAAATTGGTTTTGCTCGGGACGAGCAAAAGATAAGTTTGGGGGTATTTGTTCATATCAAAATTTTGCATTATTATATCGCCCATTCTTAATCATATTACATATAAATAGGTGCGTTTGATCCATGTCTGCTAAATAGTTGCAGGTTACAGGTTCTCAGATCGTTACAGTGAAATTCATGAAAAGTCGCTACAAATGTGAGACTACGACCAACAATAGATGAATCCGTATGATATCGCCTACCAATTAAAGGAACGAATGAAAATCATTAGACAGTTCAATGCACAAAGTACAAGGGCAGCACAAGTGTCACGACCCAAAGTTTGGATGTGACAGGCACTTAGATTGTAAAATATCTAAAGATATTTACACAACCCGAATAAGCCGAAAACCAAGATCAAAATCCTTTTTGCGGAATTTTTTTTTATAAAAATTTAGTTTTTAAGTAAAAATCACAGTTTTATTTAAGTAAGATATTAACATTAACTCACTAGCGAATTCATAATAACAGCAATTACAAAATGTTAAGTTGGTTACATCCCTAATTGAGATCAACAATATCAATAGTAGAAATAAATATCCAAACGTATGACCTTAATAAGAATTTCAGACATAAGTAAAATAAATAACAATTTATAGAACTAAACGATCTCATTTGTCAAATAGTATACATATAACCATCTCTCACTCTAAGTCAAAATACAGGTCTGATGGAGATTTTCTAGATCCAAAATACAATACCAAAAGAGAAGGTTACTACATATGTAACCCACCTATCAAAAGATGCGATAAAAGCTGCAAAAATGGATCTGCACTGCTGCTAACCGTCCACTCTACCCCTGCAAGGAACTGTGGCACAACGGGGATGAGTTGCCAACTCAGTGAATAAAACTAACATATAACGGCTGATAATGTAAATATGACGATTATACTAACTGAAATGAGAACAAGTATAATGTATGACATCATATGGAAAGCATGAATCTGTATTCCGAATCACATAACCAAAACTAAAATCTCATCATTTATTTCAAATAAAATTCATCTTTCCGTGTCCATCATCGACACAAAACTTCCATTTCTCTCAGGCATCATTCCTCGAACGATCCTGTAATCAATAACACCGGTCGATATCATCTAGATATCCGCCGTGTTTCACAACTATCTCCGGTATCGAGTAACCTCGCTAGGCTCCCCCGCCTCAAATGCGGTTATCCTGCCCCTTGGTCTCGACCGGGTCCACCATGTATCCAACTGTATATCTCTCCCACTCAGTCTGGATAACGTATAAACCCGCGGCCGTGTAGCTCCCCCACTCGGCCCGGAATAAAACCAAATCATAAAATATCTCATGGTGGACATGTCACATCAATCATGAAATCACTGGATTTATGTAATAGTACAGGAAAACTCAAACCATAAATTCTCAATAATACAAAAGCTTCTTATACCAACTTAGAATACTCGGATGATAAACATGTTGTCAGTTATGCAAGTTACCACTATTGTTAATAATTGAGGTATGATAGGAATCATATTTAAGAAGATGAATATTTAGTGTAAAAGTGACATGTTAATATCGAAGAGATGTAGTGTAACATGTAAAGGTGTGCACGTGTGGCATAACTCGTCGATAATTGTGCAGTGTTCTACATCTATTATCATAGTGATACACAGGTATGTATATGAATGCGTATTATTAACTTAGCATACAAAAGTAAAACTTTTTATTTAAATAAAACTACAGGCGTAACACGCCATCTTTACAAAATTCCCCGGTAGATATTTAATCTACTCACTGGAAATACGTCGTATCTACTCAGGAATCGCCAATCCTTTTCCTTTCCTCAAGGCTTCCGAAATTCCCGCACTCAAATCTAACATTGAATTAACTTGTATAAGAAAATGGCTACATTCCGATACGGAAAATCAAGAAAACACAAGTGGTACGTGCTAACTATACTACGTACGACTATTGCAAACGATCTAATACTTAACCTCACTGAAATTTAACCCAACTCTGCATCGCGACAGAAAACAGATCGCGATACGTTTTAACCGTGTCGTATTAGAGAAATTTTAATTCCTTTTCCGATATTTGTTCCCAGATTTTATATACAGTTAAACTAATTTACTTAAACAATACCAAAATGACCAAACTTCTACACAGAAACCTACTCAACAACCCAAAACACCAAACCTCTTCAAAAATCCGGCGACGCCGGAATTCTATTGTTGATCGCCGGCCAAATCCGAGCCCCTTGGGTTCGTGCTCCTAGAGTTTGCTCTAGGTTCAATATACATCATTAAGGCCTTATTTAGTTAAGTTAATTTTTATCTAAACTAAAGCAGATTCAAACAGAGCCTAGTTTTGACTAAAATACGATATCATAGACAATTTTTATTTCAATTTTTGAATTAGTTACAGAATCTAAATTCCTACTGTGATTGAGGATTTTACCTTCAAGTAATTTGCTGGAAGAACATCCTCTAAGATGCACAAGCTCCTAGTCCTAGCTTAATGGTGAGGAAATTCCTAGACTTAGCTCTTTACTTCTCCTTTCTCTTGTTCTTCTTTGTTGCTTTGGTTTCCTTTTTCTTTCTTTTAATTTTTTTCAGGTTTTAATTTTAGCTACTGAATTGAACATGGGTTATATGTGACAAAAAGGAAGGATAAGGTGAAGGAGGAGGTGTCAAAAGCCAAAGGGTGCCATTCTCATGCAAGGAGGAGGTATGGTGTGGGTGTGTGCATGAAAGGAGGAGGTGTGGTGTCAACACAATATCACTCTAAATTGTTTTATTTATGTGATAATATCTGAACTAAAACATTATCTACCCTTTTGCACTTATACCCTCCAATTTTCTTAGTTTGCACAACTTTTCTAACCTTTTTACACAAAGATCCTTCACTATCTAGTTTATTATATAAACACCATTTTATTAAAATGAAGCTAAATTTATCATTAAAACCCTTGTAATTGATTTTTGTTACATGCTAAAATTTCAATTTAATTTGTTTCACATACGACTTATGAAAATGTTATATTTTGGTTTTAATCACTTTTTAATTTATTATTTTATTATTTAATCAATTAATTTTATTTATTTCTAAATTTTCAAAATGCTACAACAAGATTCAAGACTTCAACGCGGAGCTCAAGGCAAAAGTCTACATCATTCTGCACTGTTAGAAATCTGGAAGAAAATAGAAGAGATTCTGAGAAACCAAGTGAAGAAAACAGAAGATAAAAGCAACATGAAGCAACCCTGAAAGAACCCACCAAATGGCCGCGGAACCGCGGCCGTATGGTGCACGTGTCGGTGCCTGTGTCGGTGGGTGTCGGTGCTTTGACTCGGCTCTCTTGGGGTATTTTTGTAATTTCGTGTATGGATCAGAATGTAAACCTAGGGTTTTCCTATCTATAAATAGGAGAGCTCAAAGCCTCTTTTAGTGTGCCTCTTTCAGGGTGCCTCTTTGGAGGATGCCTCTCTTTAGTTTTTATTTCTCTTTTTAATTCTTAGATCTAAATTCAATTGTAATGCGTTGTTGAGAGGTCATCAATAAAAGTGAGTTTTATTTTTATCTTGCATTCTTTTTATCTGAATTTAATTCTTGCAATTTTTTATCTGTTCTTTATTCATCTGCAATTTAGTTTGTCTAATATAAAAAATATAAAAATGAATTATACTGTCACCTTCCTAACGAGTGAGTAATTCCTCACTTGTTAGGGTTAGGATTGGGAAGGTTTGAAAGAAGGAAATCTCTCTCACTCCTTTCTTTGCCCAAATAATTTTATTTAAAGGACTCCCTTTAAATCAACCATAATCCGCTCACTACGGCATCCTATCCTACATGATAGCGGTGATTCCCTAGTTAGACCAGTTGTGGTTGAATTAACTGGAGGTTAGGGCTAAGAGACAAGAACGGACGGACAAGGACCAAAAGGAAGAACTTAAGTTTCTTCACAGTCGTGCTAATCCCCGTTGTTGCCGATTACCCTAACACCTTTATTCACAATTAAGGCATTGAATGATGTGAGAAGATTCCTATCTCGAATTTACCTAATCCTAACCCTAGCAAGCCTTTAAATTGATTTATTCTCATTCTTAGATCTTAAAACAAAACCCGACTTAATCGGATTTAACTCGTTAGAACGCAAAGAAAAGGATTCGTTCTCCCTGTGGATCGACCCGTACTCAACCGGCTAGCTACCACGCGACACCGTCTTGATTGCGGTATTCTTAAATTTCAAACGCACGCAAAAAAATCTCAAACAATCAGGCGGCCGAGGAGGACGTTGTAGGCCGATGTAACATTTGCTACGATGAAGTCCACAGATAACGTACGGGTGCTGCCGGGCTCCCCGAAGTTGAACTGCAGGGTGATCACCCCTTGCGCCGGAATGGAGTGGTTGGTGAACCCTGAAAGGACGTAGGAGGTCGGTTTAAGGTCTGCCGGGGTGAGCCCCATGCGCAGGAAGCAGTCGTGGAAGAGGATATTTGCCGATCTGCCCGAGTCGACAAGTATCCGGTGGATCTCGTACCGGTGGATTCGGGCCGTGATCACCAGAGGGTCGTTGTGGGGCATGGATATGCCGTGAAGGTCCCCGTCGCCAAAGGTGATAGGCTCGTGGACCTTGGCCTTTTTGCTCGGGCGGCCGTTGGCGTTTGTTGCACCTCCGTTGGGGGGGAGGCGGCGGTTGGTACCTGGATCTTCATGGTGTCCGCCTGCCATGTGGATGGAGATCGGAAGGCCAACTTTGTTTTTGTGGAGTTTCAGTTTCCCACAGACGGCGCCAACTGATGGAGGTCCTTTTCAGGTCTCCGTCAGATGTTGTCTTCCGTCGATCTCCCGGTGGATCTTGGAGGTGATCTCCTATTGCGTGTGGGTCTCAATGGATTTCGAGAAGATTGGTAGTTTTGAGGAGTTTATGCCGAGTACCTGCAAAATAAGTCCCAGGGTGGTTTGGTACCACCGAGGACCCTCCGACGATCAAGTTAGCATGAGATCCGAGCAGAGTAACGGCTAAGTGGAATAAAAAATGGCTTACTTGACCCCTCTGTGATGGGGGTTTATATAGTGGCGGCAACGCGTAGCAGCAGGCGCGACAATCTCGCCGGCGGTTACGCTCCCGACGTCACGTCCGCGTAAAGAGCGGATCGCCCATTAAGGGGGATCGTGATGGCGTGGAACGTGGGATGTTGCTGGCGGGGAATCTGCGCATGACGAGATTTGCGGAGCGGCGGTTGCGCCTGTGAGCGGTGGAGTTGGTTGGTCGGAGGACCGAGGAAGATGGCCTCGGCTGGGGAGCTTGGAGACGAGCGAGAGGGCCGAGGAGTCTTGGTCCCGTGGCAGCTCGGGGCGAGCCGAGAGACCGAGGAGGCCAATTTGCAGGGGCTCTGAGGAGAGCCAGTTTGTTCTTGCAGGTCGGGTACAGGGGGTGGCCTAGTCGGCCTCTGTGGGTCCTTTTTTCTGAGTTCTGGGATACGTCCTCTGCCACATGTCCTGATCTTGGAGATCGCCACTATCGAGCATCATCATTTTGTGTCCAAAGCAAAAGGTCAATATGTTGTAGGCCTAATAACATAATTATATTTCTCCAAAAAAATTTGACATAATTACACACACACCCCAGTAGAAAAGGCAGAACATTAATTATAGGGTAAATTGTCAAAAAGCCACCCGTCCGCTTCAAACTTGTGTAAAACTGCCTGGGCTTTTTACTCTGGTTAAAACCCCCTTGTTTACTAGTCGCTTGTAATATCTAAGCAATTGCAGTTGCCTGTAATATCTAAGCAGTTGCCTGTAATATCCAAGTAGTTGAGAGAATACAATGTATAAATGAAATACAACCCAGAGGTTTTTTTACAAAGATTTCGAACAGTATGCCCTTTTCAACAAATTTGAAATCACAGAGGTTTTTAGACAACTCCCGATTGGTCTGGGAGCTTTTTGACAATTTACCTTTAATTATATTTCAATAATTCCGCCATGCAGTGGGATATGAAAGGGCAAGTGATTTGGCTCGTGGAATTGCAATAAGTAAAGGGTCTTTTTTGAGTTACGCGGTTAAAAGGGAAAAAAAACAGCAAAAGGGAAATAACAAGCAACGAATAAATTAAAAAAATATTAAAATAATTCTGTTGCCGGAACTAGAACCTTCAACAATTTTGGGGATATGAAAGGGCAAGTGATTTGGCTCGTGGAATTGCAATAAGTAAAGGGTCTTTTTGAGTTATGTGGTTAAAAGGAAAAAAACGGCAGAAGGGAAAAAACAGCTACGAATAAATTAAAAAAAGTTTAAAATAATTCCGTTGCTAAAAAAAGTTTAAAATAATTCCGTTGCCGGGACTTGAACCCGGGTCTCTCGGGTGAGAGCCGAGTATCCTAACCAACTAGACTACAACGGATTGCTGGTTAATGAAAAGGTTTTAAGAAGAATATTTTATTCCCAAAACAATGTTGTCTTTTCCAAAGACGGTTTCAGCAACTGCATGTACAGGTTCAAGGAGCTCCTGCTCCAAGCTTGAGAATCGCAGAATGTGTGGACAACAATCATGTTCAGGCAAGCCATTGCGGTACCGCTAAAAAAATACCGCTGTAGCTACTGGATGGAGAATTTATTAACCAAAAATATGTACCGTCAATAGTATTGTTGGCACTGAAACAATTAACTTAATATTGTTGGTACTGAAACAATTAACTTGTTCGGTATTGCGTGGAGTATTTGAAATACTCAATAAGTGTACCATTCGGGCAATATTTTCAAAGGATTCGCTAATGGATCCGCCGGTTCCATTTATTCATGGTTCTAGAACTGATAAGTCTATATTTATGCGCAATAGTGCCTAAATTTACTACTAGAAAAAATGTTCGCGATGCTTATGCAACTATCTTAGGTCATTATAACCTGCCACTCAAAATGCAATATTACTAGTGATGCGGAAATTGATCAAAAAATGATAACTGTAGCAATCAACCACTGGAACCAACAGAAGAAACTTTTCAGTGCCAAAAAACAACAGAAGAAACTTTAAACTTGATCTCTCTCACCAACATACACTCGACACTTCACTAGAAGCTCTTCATCATTAATTTACCTTACAAAGTTCAATACAATTTAACCGGAAGATGGGGCAAAAATATAAAAATCCATTTCATTTTTCATAGAAAGCCTCAACAATCGATAGAGCTGCAATTCTGTGATGCTGTAGAACCATCTGAACTGCTTATGAAAGGGTCAATCTTTACCCAAACGAGCGAAAAGACCGATGCCAATAGAACTGACCAAAGGATGACAATCGTCGGCGTTCGATTCTGCTTCCCCATGAGACCCTTTAAAAACGGATAAAGATGAAGTATCACCCAAAGCGCAAAGAACACTTTTCCAAAAAGAGGCCCCCAAGCTTCATAGCCACTGTTTAGTGCATCGGAAAAGCCAGCAACAACACCAACAATATTCACAACAAGAAGTGTTGTTGGAGGAATCAATAGTGTGGTCCATTTGAATACATAGAGCTCACCAAATTCACCATCATCGTTAGATTTTGCGGTCACGGTGAAATTTGTGTCGAGTCCAGCGAGCATTTTGAGAAATCCTTGGAAGACTGCAAAGAGATGAGCGGAGACGCCACCAATGACCCAGAATTGCTCGTTTCTCCACCAGTCTTCGATGCCGATGCCGCTCCATCGGAGCTCAAGAACGCTTGTTAGGATGATGGAAATGAAGAGGCCGAGAAACCATATACTTGCAATGTTTGAGAGCTGTAATCGTACAAAGTTAATGGGGGAGTCAAAGTTTTATGCCAGGTGGGCAAGAATTAATTATAGAAAGTAGTTGAGTCAGGTCAACGGTTGGTCGTAAAACCTTGTCAAATCTTACTGGAGTTTTGCTTTATAACCGACCACATTTAGATGGTAAAAGGCTTAGGTGATAGATGAGTTGAGTCTCAATAGTAATTTTTATAGTTAGATGGCGCAAAAATCAATTATAGAAACAAGTTGTCTTAAATGGTAATTTTATGCCAGCCGGGCAAAATTTTCACTATAATGAACGGGCCTCAAATATTAATTTAAAAAAAGAATTTGAAGAGAAGATTAAAACCCAATTCAATTTTATCCTTTCATACCCAAATTTTGAACCTCAACCCACTATGCTAACTTTAAAGATTGTTTGAAGTTTACACTTATTTACGTTAATAAAGTTCCTCAATTGGCGTAGTTAAATAAATATATAGGTATTTCTCAAAAAATGTTGGAGAGAAGATTTGTCGGAACACAATTTCATTCTTTCATACCAATGCTTTGGATTTCAAAACCAATAAGCTAACTTCTTAGATTTATCTTATTTATTTTTTGACAAGGTTCTCATAACATTTACTCAATTACACCTGCCATATACTCTGGATCACAGTGGGTAGCTTGCCTAAGCTCATTCCTACCCTAGATAGCTCCTGATTTAAGTATAGACTAAATTTCACACCTTAAACTATCAGTGTTTTTTCAGACAAATACCCCAAAGTTTAGTGTGTTTTCTCTCTCTTTTTGCTACAATAAATATCCTGAACTTGATAATCCGTAGCTAAGTACCTTGAATTTACAATTTAATATCTTATACCATTTTCGGTCTCAGCTGTTTATCTATATATCTCTTCATTATTTTACAAAAAACAGGTAAGGTGTTGATTTTTCTTTTTGAAGATAAATGCGGGACTCATGATGAGCCCATCTCTGGGTAAAGTATTGAATCGAAAGTATGAAGTATTTATTTGCAATTTACTAAGTTTAGGATATATTTGCAAATAAAGTTCCGAGTATTTGTCTGAAAAATGATGGAGTTTAAGAGATATTTGTAAAATTTAGCCTTAAATATAAGAAGAGATAATCAGTAAAACTTAAAGCCAGTCTGCAAGTGTTAATTACTTACCGTTGGAATAATAAACTTTCCGGTGAGAAGACAAATGGCAGGGAGCGAGCAATAAGCAATAAGCGGAAGTGAAGTGAATGGATAAACAATCGTATTTATATACGCCAACCTTTGCAACCATTTTAGTCGACCACCTCCATATCCATACCAAAGAGGGCAGTGTCGGCTGAGAAAAATCTCGACCGAACCAAGGGCCCACCGAAGGACCTGATGAAGACGATCCGAGAGATTGATGGGTGCAGATCCCTTGAAACATGGACGTAATGGCATGCAGTAAATTGATCTCCATCCACGGCAGTGCATCTTGAAGCCTGTAAGAATGTCTTCTGTGACCGATCCATATATCCACCCAATCTGAAAAAGCAGTGGAAAGTTGTGTTTGAGCTGAAATTCAAGGGAAGATTGACTTTTCTTATCGAAAGGGCACGGCGAGTATAAAGACTGAAATTTGAACATGAGATGATAAAGGCACTAGAGAGAATTATGATAATGAGGTCAGATATTCAGGTGTATCTAAACATAACATGAATCCGAGACATGCTTTAGTTAGTGGACAGGTAACAAGATCCTCTCGTTCCTCAACACACACTTATGCAAATCCCATTTCTCAACATACACATCCGTATTCATGTACATTCATATGTACATATGCATGTACATTCGTGTGTGTGTGTGTGTGTGTGTGTGTGTAAGGTTGTTAACATGAATAATTAAATTTCTACTACTGCACATGTACTAAATTGGGTAAAGCTAGTCATTTAAAGTACAATTTGAAGACTAGAAAACTTGCTAGATTTCTTGGATGTTCCAAGAAAATATAGCGACTATGAAGCTTGATAATCAAAGTGAAATATATGGTTGCAAGGCAAAAATGATACAAAATGAATACTTGGATCATAGCATGCTCTGTACTATCCAGCCAAATCAATTGTGTTGGTCCGCGGCTAAATAAGATATACTCCAATCCAGCGTTCGACATTAATGGGTAGGCGAATGACCATGTTTTGTTTGACATTAATTCTTTGGATAAGGAAGATAGACCAATCAATATTAGTCTCAGTTGGAAGTTTTAAGCAGAAGTAATGTCATGTTTAAAACACTTGGTGAACATTCTTTGCAATAAATATAAAAAAAACTGAAGCCTTCACCTTTTGTTAAATATCCAGACTTTAAAAAAAATCCATATATCTTTTTAAATTATCAGCTAAATTCTTCTGTATCATAAATAGCATTTAACCTCTTCAAACCGGTCAAGTAACCAAAGATCTGTTTAAAACCAGATAAATTAGTAAATTTCTTCCCAGGTTCATGACGATATCAACTGAAGCCAAAGTTAGTAGTAGAATCAAATCATATGCTTACCTCCTTTCCCCACCCAGTTTTCTCCTCATATCCACAGCTAATAACATGAATTGCTTCTTTTATAAGTGTTGACGGGTTTGCAGAGTCAGGAACTCCGCCATTCTCCATTAAAGTAGATTCAATGAACACTGTAGACAACCCAAAAGACTTCTCAAAGCTCATTTGTGAGATCAACAGCGATCTCTCATATTCATCATAATCTGCGTTTATTAACCAAAACTAATCAAAAGGCATTCCAAGCAAAAGCATTCTGCTCATAACAATATGACCTAATTTAAGCAACTCACTGTCAATTTCTTTTAGGTTAAATATGGCAGCATTGAGATCTTCCCTTTTGGAATCTCTATGATTGTCAACATGATCTTCTAAAGCTTTTTTGGAGCGGCAACAGCAGCAGCAGCTACAGCACCATGAGCAAAATGAACTCTTGGGAAGGCTTGGTAGAGATGGCGGGCCATACCCATAGAGCGCTTGCCTATTAAAAACACAACCAGTTCCAACATAGACCGGCCCTTGAATGCCATCAAGCCCTTTCATATTAACCTAAAATTCACAAAGATATTAAAAAAAGAAAAGAAAAAAGAGATTGAAATGAGCAAAAGATTCGTCAGAAATAAACTTGAGCAACTGCTGCGTAGCCTTTTTTCTCAACACTTACATCAAAGAAGACAATGTTCCTATTGGCATATCGATCGCTACGATCTATGCCATCAAATCTCTGAGGAAACTGAACATAACAGACATCTCTGCCAACTTGTGGGTCCATCATGAAACACATTGCTTCTCGAACTGCTTTACTATTATTGACATAATGGTCGCAGTCGAGGTTAAGAATATATGGAGCATTTGTAAGAATTGCTGAGACTCGAACCTGTGAGACATATTGCAAAGGTAAGGCATAACATGAACGTAAATAGATCTACAAGGGAATCTTTACAACTGGGTAAGGGTGATTTATACCAGAGCATTCATGGCACCAGCTTTTTTGTGATGCTGGTATCCTGGTCTCTTTTCTCTTGAAACATAAACTAGACGAGGAAGCTCATTTCCTTCAATGTCGTGATCACCGCTATTTCCAAGAAAGACCTGAAATGGATGGATGACACAAGAATTAATACTACTTAACATCGCTACCAATCAGCATATTGTTTCCAAAGCTTGACTCACAACTGTTGGCATAATGATATATGCCATTATAAACTACATAATGCCAAGAAAATAATGGTAAAATTCATTTAGTATTTTAGAAGAAAATACAATGAATCAAAGAAGAATGTAGCAAACCTTCTTTATTATAAACGCTAAATTTCAATTACAGACGCTCAACTATCAATGTTTTGCCACTTATATACCTCAATTGTATAATTACAGTTAAAGACCTTTTCATTAAATACCTGTGCCTATCCTCGGTTTATTTCATTTATGTACCCAATTGGGATTTCATTTAAATAATGAAGACAGAGCAGGAGAAAGGAGAAAAACTGAGAAACAGGGAAAAAGCAGGAGGAATCTGTGTCATTAATTGACACGTGAGTCACATGAGAAGGAAACAAACTGAAGTTGACAGGGACGGATAGAGGGCATATAAGTGAAAAGTTCAGGCTATATAACTGTAATTAATAAACATTAGGGTCTATATAAGTGAACAATGCTCATAGTTGAGGATATAAATTTAGCCTATTACAAATCATATTTATAAGAGCATGGTGGAATCTAACTAATATTAAAAGGCTTGGATATTTTCAAACCTGAATCATGCCAGGATGATTGCGTGGATTATTCCCCGGCCAAGGTGTTCCATCTTGCATCACCCACCCTTCCTCTGGTGTTTTCTGAGCCTTCGCAACTAGAGCATTTATCCTCACCTTATACTCTTCATAATCTCTCTGAAACAAATACCATTTAGCATTCTGTTGCAGTAGTAATGCTTCTGAACTTTATCATATTACTATGACTGATATTTCAATATGTAGTAATACTATTATGGGGAATTGGGAAAGGGTTTTGAAAGCTTTAACAAAAAGGAAGTCGGGCAAATACTGAGACAAACATAACAATTCAGACACAGAAATTTAAAGTGTCACTTGAAAACTTACTTTCATTGCTCTGCGCTCTTTAACAAAGGATGGCAGTATTTTATCCTTCAAATAGTCAATCTTCTGAGAAAAGTAGAACTCAGGTGCCCTTGGTTCGATAGAATACTTTTTACAAAATGGAACCCACTTTCTGGCAAACTCCGCAGTTTCCGCAAGAGACTCGAAGGAAAGCATAGCAGAACCATCATCAGAAACATAGCAAGAAACTTTCTCAACAGGATAATCCACAGCAAGAATTGAAAGAACAGTATTAGCAGTAATCAATGGCGGTTCTTTCAATGGATCCACAGTACTAACAAAGAAGTCCACAGCAGCAAGATTACAGTATTCACCGTCCTTTTCATATCTAGGAAAGCAAAGATTCAAAATCAGTCATTTTTTCAGAGTTGGTGCAGTTTATATTTATATAGGCTTTGGTTTCATGTTAAGATGTTGTCATATATTCTCTGTATTAGAATTGAGCCTTGATCTTAAGAATTTGGTGATTTTAGGCATAAAATCTCTTGATTTAACAAGTCTAAGGAATGTCATGAAAAGAAGTCATTGAATTATTAAAATGAACAACAAACTCACAATCCACCTGATTTTACCACCAGGTTTTAACGAGGCCTAAAAACCTATATTGTTAAGAATAATAAGAATTTTTCTAAAAGGTTACAGAATTGAGGTTTGATTAGCAGATAGAGTGAGTAGGCTGAATAATGTGACTTATACTGTCAAGATTATTTTAGTTCTTGCAAAAAGTTCACATTTCACTGGCATATGACAAAGTTATAATGAGGACTTCATATTTGCTCTGGCCAAGACACTCAAGATTTGCTAGATTCCTATAGGAAATGTAGCTAATAATTGGTAGATTACACCTACTACCATTCCCTTACACATGCATGATCAAGTTTGACTGAATAAGATAAATATTTTGATCTCATAGATCAATGGCAATGTCCCCTATGAGTATGTCCCCAAAATGAAGCCAAGAGAACGATGTGCCCTTCAAACATGGAAAGTTCAAGGCCTAGGGTATATCACCTCAATTTTACATGGTCAAAAACTAACTGCATAAAAAGTTAAAAAAAGAAGAAGCTATTTTTCCTTAATTATGAACCACAGCGATCAGTATATGGCATGATGATTAGGACTCAACAAAACTTTATCCCCAACTTTTAAGCTCAACTATATGAATCCTTATCTCCATTTTGCTATGTTAAGGGTCGTCTCCTCAAATGAATGAAACCTAACATAGTCTGTTTAACTGCATCTACTGGAGAGATAAATAGAGGACGTTTTGGCGCAAGTTTAAGATATGTCTGCATGATTTTATGCCATAAGAGTACAACAAATTGTTTTCAACCTGAAGGGTACAACTATCAATTACCAGCTGCATCAAATGGAAGCGGAGTGCCAAAAATATCTTAAAAGTTTTTAAACTAGTAATCTTCGTACACCAAAGCCTTATATATCAATGAGTGGTGGAAAAATTAGGAAAGGCCCATATTGCAATTTTATATATGTTTTTGCAGCATCAAATTTCAGCATAGCCATTAACCCAGAAATTATCTAGAAATTTCAGAAAATATAAAAAGAAACATGTTTAGAATATTAAAAAGGAATACCTTGCAGACAGAGTGTCAATGTATGTCTTTCTATTAATAGGATACCACTTGGGGAATTGGTCCAGAACCCATGACACTGCAAACCAAATCTCACAGATGATTGAAGTTAACCATAGACCATAAGCACTTTCAACAGGATTGGTAATCCTATAATGGAAGAAGAGCCCAAGAATTATCAATCTCATTATGATCACCGCCCTATAAGGTGTAAGCTTATTACGAGAGATGGGAACTATTTCTGAAAGGGGTTTCCCAGCTTCTGAATTCCTGCAGAGGGAACAAAAATATAATATGATAAATTCTTTTGATATTGACTAATCAGTAATGCTCTAAACATAAGCACGATATAGCAGAATCGATAGAGGATGCAGTTCGATTATTTCCAACAGACACTAAGAAACTTATATAGTTAGACAACCCATAGTGTATAAGCTATTTTGACATGATTAAATGCAGCGCGCGCGAGCGCTTACACACACACACACTACTAGTGTTCTGTTGCATCCATATTCTCCAACTAAAGTACCATCTGGATATCTATCTCATAAGACATTCAAAATTTCAGATTTTATAAAAAGGGAGATGGAAGAGTGAAATTCCAAACACAGGTGTATCCCAGACAGTCATTAAGTGCTAAAACATCAATGAACTGAGGTATCTAAAAAGTTAGTAGAGTATAAAGCAGGTAAGGAATATTGTCAGAATTGCTAGAAGTCATGGTAACATTAAAAACCTAGCAAGATATTTGAGTACTTGCACCATAAAAAATATTATGTCACAAAAAGGATTTTCTTTTCTGATATAAAATAGGAAAACATCAATCATTTCCAAAAATTCAAGATGTATGTTTTCAATTCAATTCGATACAACTGGTTGACATATAGATGGAAATGGATTCTATATCTAATTTCAGGATGGTCAATTAGCTAATACTGTTTTATATCACTTGGCACTCAATTGAAAATATCATATCCTTCATAAGCAATTGAGTTTTCCGATAAAGTCAAATAGCTCTATGTATTTCATGTATTTCTCATGTATATATAGAACATCATTATCAAATACTGCATAACTCTCCGTATGTTATGTGCTTACTCTTTGCCTTCCATATGTTGTTCCAGAGGAATTTGAGATTTTTTGCCATCCTTCTTCTTAGCATTCATTTTGTCCTTCTTATCCTTCCAGCTCTCCACTCTATTCTTCCATATTGGGTTACCATATTCATCATTTAGCTCTTTTATAATTAAAGGAAAACAAATCAGCTTCACCATTGTAATATTGAATAAACAAACTAATAAGCATAACAAGGAGAACGTTGAAGAACTCTCACCGCTATCGACTGTGGAGAGACTGCTTATGTTTCTAGCATGGAGTCCATTATCCTGTAAGGAAGAAAAGCACAGTTGGGTTTCCAATAAAACCAAGTGCAAGGTATTCCAAATCCAAAGTAAAACCCCCGTCAGTTTTCTACCTGATGGTCATGAAGGTGATCTGCCATTTTCAATCTTCCTCCTGACTCCTCAGGATTGGCAGTCGATTTCTCTGGAGCTATTATGCACAACCATCAATTTTTCCACCATTAGTATAGATTTTCTCCAAACGATTCATTAAATTGAAAATCATGCTAAATTATACTGCTCCAAACCCAAACATAACGTATATGATTACATACAATAGCAGGTCCTACATATACTGACTCATATGGAGATCTACTTCAGAGCAATTCTTTATTACAATGCACAAGGAAAACCGAAATATATAGAGAAGCAAGAATGACTACAAATACAATAATGTTGAATTTTTTTGGATAGAATCGGGTCTTTATAAGGTGGATATTGAGTTTGTGTACCGAGTCTTGGATATCGTAAAGGTTACATGCATCATATACATGCCCAATAAAATGATCATTTGTCCACATATTCATCCTCCTAGTATTCACCGCGGTTTCTAACCAAAAACTTTTAAGCAACGATTAATCTAATCAGACTTTCAAACCTTGTTATACACCAATGAGATACAATCATCAAGATTGCAAATTTACACTCATAACCACATTTCATTCATAATCAATTCATCGATCAACACTTAATTCCTTGACGCGAACTAAATGCTAAAATATGAAGAATTGCTCATTTCCATCAAAAGAATAATATAAAAAAGAAGAAGAAAGAGATTACCATTAGAGTAAGGCGCTCCGCATCTCAAGCAACCCAAGCTCCCTGCTTTCAACTCCTCATCGAGGCACCTCTTGCAGAGAGGGTAGCTGCAGCCATGGCAGGCCACGAAGGTCCCAACTTGCTCCCCGCATGAATTGCATAGGGGAGCTCCAGATTCCATCATCGTCGATCTCTGATAGCTGATCTCGCCCCAATCTCAGAACCCTAACCGTAAAACTGGGCCATTTAAGAGAGGGGAGTGGAGGTTGAGGAGTTGGCATCGGCTGGTGAATGGAGAGAATGCAAGCAAAGGCTACTGCTTTTTCTCTTCAATTTGGTGGGATTAAATTGTGTTTTTGAGGTGGGATGTCGATTAGGGTTTTGGCTTTTTGATTTTGTTGCGTTCTCAACCTCTTTTCAAATCTTGCGGGGCTTTGAAGGATCCATGCTATTTTCTATCCCTACTATTTAAAAAAGTTAAGGAAGTTGGGACGAAAATAATCCTTGACGAGATGAATATGATTATACAATTATTTCCAAATTAAAAATTCTACACTTGCTAACAAGATATCACAATTGTAAAGCTTAGATGCAAAGCTTAGACACAAAATATATCAAAAAGATATTAGACTAAACAAGACTACAATTGTAAGTAATATGCATGTAGCAAGATCAATTAACAAGCATAAGCGATGTGCATATAGAGCAATATGGATCACAAGCATGAAATTGCAATTTCTAAGCTATGATGTAAAGCAAGAGTTAGAGAAATTGCAAACGCAAACACAAGTTCTTTTATAGTGGTTCGGCGTCCCGATAACGTCTCGGTCCCTAGTCCACAATCTTTAGGCCCTCAAGCCCGTTCCACCTATACTTCTCAACACGTCTCCGACAACGTCTCGAAGACTACATGTTGCTCGACACACGAGCAACCCACACTCTCCACTTCCGGTCGGAGTTGAACCTCACAATTCACTCAACTTCCTTACAAAGCAACTTTTACACTCAAAGAGCCCTCACATAAAGAAAGAAAAGGAAAATTACAAATACAATTCACTCTTAAAGGAGTTTCTCTCAAGCTCAAACCAATACTTAAAGAGTATGGATAATCAAATGGAGCTCTTAATCTTTTGTGTGTGAGAGAGAGATGATAGATATAATCAAAATAAATGTTTTGCTTTCACAAGAAATGAGATGATCACTTGAGATGTTCAAGTTTCAGTTTGTAAAGTGATAACCATCAAAAATCCCATAGAAAATATATTTATAGCATGAGATAAAACACTAGCCGTTTTAAATGACTTTTTGTTTGAATAGGGCTTGAAAAATATGTTAGCAGAATTTAACAATGGTAGACGTCTGAAGAAGGAATCAGCAGACGTCTGAAGCTTTAAAATAAAAACTCCTAACGGCTATAAACGGCAACATTTTTGAAATCTTTTCAACTGCAAACGTCTGCCCATAAAGCATTAGATGTCTGACTCTCATTTCTGAAGAAATGCAAGTAAAAGCACAAAGAGTACACAGACGTCTGATGAAGCATAGACAAACGTCTGAAGAAAAAAACCGTTTTCCCAAAAACAATATCAGACGTCTGTCTATTTGAACATTAGATGTTTGTATCTTCTCTGTTAGAATTTCCAATGAGGAACAGAGAGAAGGCAGACATCTGAAGTTTTCTTGCACAAACGTCTGAAGCACAAACATGCATAAAACTGATATTTCTAACATTTGGGGTTTTACAAAAATACAGAAAATGTCCAGACGTCTGTAGCACATTATAGCAAACGTATGAAGTATAAAAACTCAGAAATATGTGTATTAAAATGAAAATCAATTTGAAATTGAAAACCCCAAAATTTATACAATGTAAAACGTTTGTGCATGGAAATGTGAGTGTTCAGGAGCTCTAAATGGTATACCCATATCTATAGAGTACTTATAAAGATTCCTATGTCAATATCGCAATCTTCAATTCTTTAATCTTCGACTCTTGATCTTGAGCTTTCGAAACTTAGCGTGCGTTTGAATATGGCTTCTTGGCTTCAAACTTAAACACGCAACTCACGAACGTCTTGAAGTAGATTTTTGATCTTCAAACTTGGACTTGGACTTCAACCTTGACGCTTCAAACTCGGACTTCGGCTTCTTAGCTTCTTTAAGCTTGATTTTGGAAAATTGAGAAGCTCTTGTCCGTATCCTTCAACCTCCATTAGATATGACGTTTAACGCTCGATTTCCTCCATCCTCCGTTATAGAGTTTTGTCTCCAGATATCCTGAAATATAATCTCATAGACCAACCTTACAGTGTTATGAAATAATAAATTAATAAACACAAGTATATGAGCATTCATTATTTCGACATCACAAACTATGAAATAATTGTAGGGTGTTTTTCGTCACCCCAGTGAGATGGGAATACGCGCGCGCTTGTCAGGCGTACTACAGATTCCCCCGGCCTAGGGTAGGCCGGGGGTTTAATGATTGTGGGGATCCGAATCTCCGGCAGCCGCGGACTAAGCTGCCGTTAATTACCCATCGCCTTTGGGGCGAGGGAACCTCCGATTAACGGGTTAAAATGGTCATGCGAACTCAACGTGCAGTATACGTGTGTTTTGAAAGGGGGTTTTGGATATATCGGGAGCCACGCAGAGTTTTTACGGGGGTCCCGCTACCCGGATAGCGGGCTGGGGGTCAAGGGGGCTAGCAGCCCCCTTGCGGAGTGCGGGGCAGCGCCCCGTTAGAAATTTTTTTTCTAACAGGGACAGTGTCGTGGAGTACGTGTATGTATAAATTTGTATACATATGTACATATGTATATATGTACACAAAAAGAGGGGGAAAAGACATCCAAGGGATGCACAGGTGCGCAAGCGCGCGCCACGTGTCGGCACGCGGACGCCTTGCGCACTTGCGCAGGTGCGCAAGCGCGCGCGCCACGTGTCGGCATGCGGGCGACTTGCGCACTTGCGCAAGCGCGCGCGCCACGTGTCGGCACGCGGGCGCCTTGCGCACTTGCGCAGTTGCGCAAGCGCGCGCCACGTGTCGGCACGCGGGCGACTTGCGCACTTGCGCAAGCGCGCAGGTGAGGCACAACAGGCTTTTAGCCTAAAAAAAAAATTTCTCAGAAGAGAAATCAAAGAGGAGTTGGACTCCTGAATGTGTTTTTCTTCTTTTTTTTTGGGGGTTTAGTGAAAGATGTTCTTCTTCTTCCTCCTGTTGCTTGCTGGATCCTGAAGATCAAGAGATGTGAAATCTCAAAATCTCTCCTTTTTAAGATCTGATGACAGATCCAAGTTCCCCTATGTGGGTTTTATGGTGGAAAACTATTTAGTTTTGAAAAAGGAAGAGTAAAACTCTTGATTTAATTCAAAAGAAAGAAGAAGCTTTTGGAACCTTGAAGAAGAAAGAAAGAGCTCAGCTCTGAAACCTTTTTTTTTTTTTTTTGGAGAGAGAAAAAAAGTTGTTGAGATATTTCACTATCTTTGCCTTTATAGGCTATACACTTTACACATAGCCCCTTGGGCTTCACAAAATGGCATTTTGCCTATTTCATGGCTCATGTGCCATTTCTTTTTGCACATAAGCCATGGGCTTTACAAAAATTTGGCTTTTATGCCCATTTTCTTACATTTATCCATAAAATAAAATAAAAGAAAATGCAACAAAATTATTTATTACAAAATTTTTATCTTGGCATGGGGGGAGGCCGGCCGCTTCATGTTCGGGCTCGACCCGGGCATGGGCCCACTGGGTCTGGGCTTGGGCCCACTTGGCTTGGGGTTGACTTGGATTTTGACTTGGTCAACCGGGGTGTAAATTTTTACCCCAACAAATTGCCCCCCATCAATAAATGCACACCACATATGTGGGTCGTGTGCATGAAATTGATGGATCTTCTTTCACGTGGAGGCGACTTGATTTGGTTCCCGCTTTTTGGGAAGCTGGCACTGCCCTTTTTACGACATGGACGGTCGTTGCTTGACATGTCTCCGGGACGGAGTGTCCGTGATAGACGTTTTCCCTGGCCCGGAGTTATCTGGTTCCCGCTTTGTAGGAATCCTGCGCTGCCCTTTTTGCGACTTGGACGGTCGGTGCTGCCCTTTTAGCGACTTGGACGGTCGTTGCTGCCCTTTTAGCGACTTGGACGGTCGGTACTGCCCTTTTAGCGACGTGGACGGTCGATGCTGCCCTTTTAGCGACGTGGACGGTCGGTGCTGCCCTTTTTGCGACTTGGACGGTCGATGCTGCCCTTTTAGCGACTTGGACGGTCGATGCTGCCCTTTTAGCGACATGGACGGTCGATGCTGCCCTTTTAGCGACGTGGACGGTCGATGCTGCCCTTTTAGCGACTTGGACGGTCGATGCTGCCCTTTTAGCGACTTGGACGGTCGATGCTGCCCTTTTTGCGACTTGGACGGTCGGTGCTGCCCTTTTAGCGACGTGGACGGTCGGTGCTGCCCTTTTAGCGACGTGGACGGTCGGTTCTGCCCTTTTTGCGACATGGACGGTCGGTGCTGCCCTTTTAGCGACGTGGACGGTCGGAGTGGAAGTTGACTTGTTGATTTTGATTTGGGTTGACATCAGCATCGCTATACTGGAATATGGTACCAGGAGCGAATCATCATCTGTCATGGAGAGGATTTTGGGATTTTGGTTTTTTGTTTGGCATCTGCATTGCTGCACTGGAATAATGCCAGGAGCAACTCATCATTTGCCCCGAGAGGATTTGGGAGAAATTGGGATTGTTTTACGCCCGTGGATTGTATACGGTTTTGCAGGATGTATGATCCAGATCGTAGGGCCGGAAAAATTTCGGGACTTTGTCGGCGTCTGCATCGCTGCACTGGAATATGGTACCAGGAGCGAATCATCATTCGCCGTTGGGGTATGGGATTTGGAATTTGGTTGGCGTCTGTATCGCTGCACTGGAATATGGTACCAGGAGCGACTCATCATTCGCCATTTGGGGATTGGGGAGCGATGGCTTAGGAGACAGGTTTAGATCCCTATCGCCTAAGACTTTTCAATTTTATGGGCCGTGAGGGTCCCATAAAAGCATTTTCTCCCTACGGGTCGTAAGGATCCCGCAGGTGTATTTTCTCCTTAGGAGTCGTGAGGACTCCTAAGTGTGTTTTTCCTTTATGAGTCGTAAGGATCCTACAAAGGTTTGTTCTCCTCATATATCGTGAGGACACATGAGTGGGTCTTATCAATGGAGCATCATTCCCAAAGTGGAGACCGGCCGCGTAACTGGTGATTACGGTGGGGCATGGGTATGATGAGAATTATTTGAGCCCGTGGATTGTATACGATGGTCAATTTGGGGACCCACCGCAGGGCCGGGAGAATTTTGAGAAATTGGATTTTGGTTGGCGTCTGCATCGCTGCACTGGAATATGGTACCAGGAGCGACTCATCATTCGCCGTTTGGGGACTTGGAATTTGGATCTTGTTTGGCATCAGCATTGCTGCACTGGAATAATGCCAGGAGCAACTCATCATTTGCCTTGGGAGGACTTGGGATTTGGGTTTTTGGTCGGCATCAGCACCGCTAACACTGAAGCGAGATGCCAGGAGCGACTCATCATTTGCCGTTGCCCGTTGGGGAACGATGGCTTAGGAGTTAGGTTTGGGTCCCTACCACCTAAGGCTTTTCAATTTTATGGGCCGTGAGGGTCCCATATAAGCATTTTCTCCCTACGAGTCGAAAGGATCTCGTAGGTGTATTTTCTCCTTAGGAATCGTGAGGATTCCTAAGTGTGTTGCTCCTTTGTGAGTCGTAAGGATCTCACGCAGGGGTTTTCTTCTCACAAGGTCGAGAGGACTTTGTGAGTGTATTTCATCTCTTTTCACGAGTTTGCGCCCTTTCGGGTTTTCACAGACTCGCCGGTAGTCCTGCTATTTTTACTCACGGAGCCCTTTCGGGTTTTCATCCGTGCCCATTTTGCTTGTGGACATACCGTTTTTTTTTTTTTTTTTTTTTTTTTTTGGGACTTTAAAAGTAGTCTCACCGGCAGGATTTGGGAGAAATAGGGGTCATTTACGCCCGTGGATTGTATACGGTTTTGCAGGATGTCTGATCCAGACCGTAGGGCTGATGTGCTCAATTCGCCTGCGACTTGGAGCATTCACGTGTAGTATTTCTTGAGATATCGGCCATTGATGGGTGGCATGGGCCTTTCTCCCTCGGCACTTATTAGTTGGTAGGATCCTCCGTCAAACACTTTCTCGATGACGTATGGTCCTTCCCAGTTTGGCTCGAATTTTCCCTTGGCATGTCGATTGGGGATAATCGGTCTTTTGAGGACCAACACCAATTCACCTTTCTTGAAGGCGCGGAGACGGGTTATCTTGTCATAAGCCCGTGACATTTGGGCTCGGTATAGCTCCAGATTTTGTTGCACCGCGAGCCTCTTTTCTTCGAGGGCATCGAGTTCTTCAAGTCGAAGGAGCACGTTTTCTTCCTCCGTCAACTCATGTTGGACGGCCATTCTTAAGCTCGGAACTTCAATTTCGAGGGGGAGGACCGCCTCCACTCCGAAGAGCAACGAGTATGGAGTGGACTGAGTTGGAGTACGGTGCGTGGTACGATACGCCCACAATGCCTCGTGAAGCTTGAGATTCCAGTCTCTCTTATTGGCTGAAGCATTTTTCCTCAGGAGCTTGCATAGAGTCTTATTGAAGGCTTCGGCTAGCCCATTGGCTCTTGGATTATAGATGGAGGAATACCTCCAGTCTATCTTGTGCTGAGTAGCGAATCTTGATACATTGAAGCTCTTGAAAGAAGGCCCGTTGTCAGAAATGATTCTTCTTGGTGTACCGAAGCGGTATAGAATATTATGGTGGAAGAATGTCAGAATATCCTTTGTCTTGACTTCTTTTAGCGGGACAGCTTCAGCCCACCTGGAGAAGTAGTCTGTCGCGGCCAGTATAAACCGGTGACCTTTAGATGACGGAGGATCAATTGGGCCAACAATGTCGGTGCCCCAAACTTCGAATGGCCACGACGCCACTGTAGGATGCAATGGGTTGGGATGCTTGTGAATAAAATCACCGTGAATTTGGCAGACATAACATTTCCTTGCATGCTCTCCGCAATCCCGTATCATGGTGGGCCAGTAATACCCAAGCCGTTTGATTTGAAGTCGCATCTTGGGGCCAGATTGGTGAGCACCGCAAACGCCCGAGTGGACATCTTTCATGACCTTTTGGGCTTCGGCCAATGACAGGCACCTGAGCCAGAGTTGGTCATATGACCTGCGGTATAACGTGTCATTTACAAACACGTATCGGAGAGCTCTTTTCTTCAGCTGGATCCTCGTAGATTTTTCTTCGGGCAGCTTGTCGTATCGGAGGTACTCTATGAAGGGTTCTCTCCAATCGGGCTCATCTTGGATGATTGAAGCTTCTTCGGCAGGACTGCTCTCCTGTTCCGCGCTTTCCTCTTCTCGTAGAGAGACTGGAGGTAGAATTTGTCGGCTCCTGACTGTGATCAGAATTTCGTCCATGTCAGGATCAGCCAGCTCCTTGGCTAGGCGAGCGAGTATATCGGCTTTTCCGTTCAATGCTCTAGGGACTCTTGTTAGTTCGATATGAGTGAACCGTTTCATGAGTTCCACCACCCGGCTTCTGTACCGAGCCAACTCGGGTTTGTATATCTTATAGTCGCCGCTTACTTGGTTGACGACAAGCTGGGAATCACCGTAAACCCGTAGCCGAAGGATTTCCATTTCTATGGCGAGCTCCAAACCAGCTATCAGAGCTTCATACTCGGCCTCATTGTTTGTGCGAGGCTCGGTGAGAGCAAAAGAACGCCGTAGGGTTCCCATTGATGGTGTGATAAACACCAATCCTATCCCTGCTTTTATCTCCGGGACGCTTGATTTACTGGAGGTTCTTATCGATGAGGCCCCATCGAAGTAGAGCTCCCAACATGGCTCGTCATTCTCGAAATGCAGCACTTGTTCGTCGGGTAACTCACAATTTAGTGGCGACCCTTCTGGTATGGGATGAGCAGCGAGAAAGTCTGCAAGAGCTTGCCCTTTTACTGCTTTCTGAGGAGTGTAAACTATGTCAAACTCAAGTAGCATGACAGCCCATCTTGCCATTCTGCCGGCTAGGCTTGCTTTGGTCATCAAGTGTTTGAGCGGGTCGACCTTGGAGATCAGCATAACCCGATGAGCGAGCAGATAGTGCCTCAGCTTCTTCACAGCAAATATCAGAGCCAGGCATTGCTTTTCGATTGGGGAGTAGTTGTGTTCCGCCCCGACTAGAGTTCGACTGAGGTAGTAGAGGGCATTTTCTTTTCCTTCCTCATTATTCTGGGCGAGGAGCGCACCGAGTGACTCATCTAGCGCGGCAGTGTAGAGAATCAACGGTTTGTTTGGAATGGGAGCAGCCAGCACTGGAGGGTGCAACAAGTATTGTTTGATGCTTTCGAACGCTGCTTGACATTCGGCATCCCAGATAAAAGGAGCTCCTTTCTTCATGAGCTTTGAGAGGGGCCTACATCTCCCCGATAAATTTGAGATAAACCTCCGTATATAAGCAAGCTTGCCTTGAAAAGATCTTAGCTGCGTCAGACTCTTCGGAGGGGGCATCTCTATGATGGCCTTTATCTTCGACGGGTCAATTTCGATCCCTCGATGTCGGACTATGAAGCCCAAGAATTTTCCCGATGACACGCCAAAAGCGCACTTCAGAGGATTCATCTTCAGATCGTATTCCCTCAGTCTGGTGAGAACGGTCCTAAGATCTTGGATATGATCGGCCCTGGTTTTAGTCTTGACGACCAGATCATCGACATAACATTCGACGACTTTATGGATCAGGTCATCAAAGATATTGGTCATTGCCCTTTGATATGTAGCACCTGCGTTCTTCAGTCCGAATGGCATTACCTTGTAGCAATATATTCCGATCGGGGTTCGAAATGCTGTGTGCTTCTCATCCTCAGGCGACATCTTGATCTGATTATATCCAGACGAGCCGTCCATAAAGGTGAACAGTTCGTAATTTGAGGTGTCATCGACCATCATTTCCATGACCGGTAGCGGGAAGTCATCTTTAGGACATGCCTTATTGAGGTCCCTGAAATCGACACAGACTCGGATCTGCCCATTTTTCTTCTTCACTGGGACTATGCATGCGATCCAGTCTGCATATTTCTCTTCCCTGATAAAGCCGGCATCGATGAGTTTCTTGGTTTCCTCGATGACCTTTTCTTCAAACTCCCTTCTCATTCTTCGAGGAGCTTGTTTGACTGGCTTAGCATCAGGAGATATAGCCAGCTTATGCACGGCTACCTCAGGAGAAAGGCCATGCATTTCTTTGTATGTCCACGCGAAGCAGTCGACGAACTCACGCAGCAGGGCAATTATCTGCTCTTTCATTTCCTCCGACAAGAGTGAGCTGATGTAGGTCGGCCTTGGATTATCGGGCGTTCCTAAGTCAATCTCGGCTAGCTCATCAAAGGTTGCTTGTCCGCCATCTTCGAGCTCTTGAGGAGCTTCTTCTGGCTCGGCTATCTCGTCATCATCATTTGATCTTTCGCTGGCTTCACCAACATGGATCATGTAGCACGCTTTGGAATCAGGTTGAATGTAGCCTATGCCCCGTCTATCTGGAATTCGTCCATCGATGAGTGCTCGGACCTGGGGCGGATACCATAGCCCTTCGTAAAACTTTGCTTCGGACTCCGTTTGATATAACCGGCATCCGCACTTCTTAAAGTATTCCCGCATCTTGGGCGCATAGTATCTGGGATTGAGGACGGCTCTTATGCCTCTCTCATAGGGAAGGCACGCGACAGACAAATCGTCCGGGTGCGCAACGGGGTTTGACCCATAAAACAAGATGCCCTTCTGTCCACTTTTCCTCCCGGGAACGTAGAAAGTTTTCAGCTGGTCCACGGTGGAGATTGATAATGCATCGAGCTCTTTACACATTTGCTCTGGTACCCTTGTAACGGCTAGGGACCCTTCTGCAACTTCGAAGGTCTCTCGTAGTTTCTCTTGTTGCGTAGGGGTCCAATCTGCACCGCTGTTGCACGACAGGTCCTCCTCCTCTGACTGTTCAGTGTCGCTGCCAAGATGAGGGCGGACTTTACTGCTAGATGGGGCTTCAGTGACGGATTCATCCGTATCGCTGCCGAAATGAGGGCGAGTTTTATGGAAGGACGGGCTTCCAGCGTCGGACTCATCAGTGTCGCTACCGAAATGCGGGCGTACTTGGGCGTTTTTGCTTTTGAAAGTGATAGCCGGCGCGGATTTGCTTTTGAGTCTTGGGGCTGGTCTATCCTCAGTCAGTTGTGGCTTAGCATTTTGGTGGTTCATAAAGTACCGAGAATCTTCATATCGGACTTCATGCACACCGAACGGCTGGATGTCTCCGTCAATGCGTCTTTCTTCGCCATTTTTATTATACTTCATGCATTGATGGAGAGTTGATGGAATGATGCCGTAATCATGGAGCCATGGCCGCCCCAAGAGAATCTTATAAGACGTGTCGGCGTCGATCACGTATATCTTAGCTTCAGTTTGCAGATCCCCAAATTTGATTGGCAAAGCTATAGACCCTAGAACTTGCTGGCAATTTTGGTTGAAGCCTTGAATGACAATCCTTTCCCTTGATAGGTGTCGGACATCCATTGACAAACTCTTCAGAGTTCGCAAGTTCATGATGTTCACTGAGGACCCCGGATCAATCAATATACGATTAATTCGATCTCCGTCGCTGTACCCGGTCACGTAAAGCGGCCGATTATGCTCAGCCGTTCCCAGTAGCAAGTCTTCATCCTTAAATGTGACTGCGGCGGCATGCAAAGCGTGCTGGGCTTCTTTCATATTAATTTCCGCAAAGTGAGCCTGATACCGCTCGGGGTTTTGTAGAGCGTGAATGAGAACATCTCTAAGCTCCTTAGATAGGACCAAGGCGTCGTAGATGCTCAGGAGAGACGGAAGCTTCCGGAGATGCGCCAAGACATTATAGTCCACCGAGGAAGGATTTATGTTTTCGTCGGCCGGTTCTTTGCCATTTTCTTCATTAGCGACTTGTTTTTCCTTCCCTTTTGGGGCGTTGCCCTGATTTTGCGGTAGAGCTCTGCCGCTTCTGAGCTGGATTTGATTGGCCTTTGTGGTGAGCTCCTCGTCCTCTTCGGGAAAACAGAGATCATCCTCGGAGTCGCTGCCAAGATGGATGGCATAGCAGGTCACTATTGGGATCTCTTCATTGGAGTCTTCTTCTAACTCCTCCAGAATTTCAGCCGCTTGTACAGGGAAGAACTCCTTCAATTGAATCAATGTTCTTTCCCTTTGTTCATATTCTTCGAGGGAATTGATATATTTTTGAATGGTCGATCTCCCTGCAGGCTCCTTTTCGCGCCGAGCTACACTTTTCTTCTTCTTGAGCTTCTTGGATTTTGAGCCTGATGGAGCTGCATTGGCAGCTGGACTGGTAGGCTTCTTTTGCCCTTCCCATTCCGTCCTGGGTTCTTTCTGAAGTAGCTTTAGCAGCTTCTTCGTCTTATTAGATATGTGCGTACTCCACGGAGGCTGCGATGAGTCGGTTTCGTTTGTCGGGGCAGCGGGTTCAGCCGTCTGCTCCCAGAAGGCTTCAATTTCTGTCTGTATAAAGTTGGCGGTCGCAACTTGATTGTTCACCAACACGCTTTTGGACAGATCGATCTCTCCAGCCTTGTACTGCTTCTCGACCCAGTCTTTGAAGATATAGCAATCCTCGATCGCATGGCTCACTACTCGGTGGTACGGGCAATACAGAGGATTGTCGGTCATTTTTGCTTCTTGGGGTCTTTTCGACTCCGGCAATTGGAGGCCGTTGTTCAAGGCATCTTTAAATATCTTGCGGACTTTGTCCCTCCTGAAAGAGTAAACCTTGTTCTTTTTCTCCTCTAGGGAAGGCCCATCTCCTCCCAGCAATGGCTTTCGCGACCGGTTGGTTTTGGATTCGCCCGCCCTTCGCTTTTCTTCATTGTCGGACGCATTGAAGACATTGGTACTGCTGGAACTCCCGCTTCTACGGTTGTCGTCCCGCTTGCTTTTCCAGGTTTTGTCTCTCTGAGAGTCCGGCGGAGACTCTTGCTTCGAGCGTTCTAGCATTTGAACTTTCTTGGTTAGCTCCTGAAATGTCTTGAGGCCCGCTGTACACAAGAATGGGACCATCCAATTGCTGAGGTTCCCAATGAGAAGGCTGACGGACTGGTCCTGCTCCAGCGGCGGTTCGCATTTGACTGTGAGATTACGCCATCGGGCGATAAAGTCGGTGTTACTTTCATTCTTCCCCGGCTTGGTCCTCACAAGGTCGGCAATGGAGATTTTATCACTGACGCTCATGAACCTTTGCCGGAACAGAGACTCCATTTGGGCAAAGGTAATGACGGACCCATCTGGTATGCTCGCGTACCAGTCGAAGGCGACGCCGGTCAGGCTGTTGACAAACTGACGAAGAAGGAGCGCGTCATTGCCCCCTGTATTTCCGCACGATGCTTTGAAGTGGGCGACGTGCTGGTTTGCATTCCCCGTTCCATCAAATATTCCGAACTTAGGAATGACGTAGCCGCTTGGGAACTCAATCAGATCGTACTGCGCGGGATATGGCCGCCCACTACTGCCGATTTCTTTCTGAGCTTCAGCTTCGGCCACCAATGTTTTAACCTTGCTGGTGACCAAATCCATTATCCGATCCTGTGTTAGCGGGATGGTGCTATCTGGGGCCAAGGCGTCCCCAGAAGCGGAATGTAGCCGGCTTTCATTTGGCTCGACCAGTCTTGGTCCCAAAGGAACAGGCATTGGCTGCCTCGGATTGTCCTCACCCGGCTGATTAGTAGCGGCTTGCGCTTGATTAGGAGGCGCTCGAGCAATTTGAGCCGTAAGCTGCATCACCACATTCGTTAAGTCGTCAATCTTCGAATAGAGCTTGGCCATCTCTTTATCTTTGCTCCTGAGCTGTTTTCGAAGCTCTTGAAGCAGCTCTTGCTCCGCAGTCCTGGGGCGGAAAGTCGGCTCTTCCTCGCTGTCCGAGCTTGACTCTGCATGGACCGAGGGGTCTTTCTGCCTATCATCCTCATCGAGAGGGTTTTCTTCATCCAGCAGGGGCGGCTGTTCTTGGGCGGTGGCAACCACATTCAGGCTAGATTGGGCTTGGGATGTGGTGGCTCCGTCCTTGCTTTTGCTGCGAAGGTTGTCGCTGGGGCGCCCGCCCGCCATATAGACCGTATGGATGATATATCCGGCCGTCTTTCTATCATTGGCAGTTGATTTCATGGATCGCTGTCTTGACCCCCTTGTTTCGGTAGCTGGTAGTCGATTGAAGGCGGCTGGCCTAACCAGGTTCTTAAATGGTGCTGGCGCATCTTTTCTGGGTTTGCCCCGCTGCTTTCGTGCGGCACAGAGCGCTTGATAGACTCTTGAAGAGATAGTGTCGTACGTTTTCTGTTGGGGCGGGGACACGTCTCTTTGTGGCACTGTTCGGACCGCTGTCTTCTTGATTCTGGCGGTCATGGCGTTTTTCTGAACCCACTTCAGAGGCTCGAAGGAATTGCTGATTCTTACGTCCGACTCAGCCGTCGTCGCGGGGAAACCCTGCACTTGGAACTTCACATGATTCCATTTGGCCGAAGCCTTGGCCCTTTTGTTGGCTCGATACCTGAGCCGCTTCTGCCTTAACTTTTCTGTTCTAAGCACCTGGCAGACTTCAGCTCTTTGGGAAGACGCCGCAGACCGGGCGACGGAGGGCTTTGGAGATACGCTCGATTGTGCGTTTGTTGGGGTCATCGCTTGATCTCGTCCGCGACATTTGTTGTTGCCCTTCGCACCGGAAGTCTTGCCCCCAGCTAGAGCGTCAGGGAATCGTTCAGACACCATCTTAAGTTTCGGTTGTGGTGCCTTAGCAATCACAACATTCGGCCTCTTGCCCCTTGGGACCGGCTTGACCACCTGTTCCGCCGGGATTTCCGCCAGATGAGCGCTTCCAGCAGGGTAGATGATGACGGAGCCAAACTGGCGGGGCGGTTCCTCCCACTGTCGACTGAGGCTTGCAGGGAGAACCACACGAGCGTTGATCTTGACCACGTATGGAATCGGGGTCGCTTTGGAAGTTGAATTCGTCTGGGAAGACATTGTCGTTGAAGGTTGATTGCTGCACGGAAAAAAAACATCATTTCAGTATAGGCAATCGATATGTATATTGATTGAGTTCGTATGAACATTTAACCCGAAATATGGGAGGAGAGATTGGTCCCACCGGGCGTGCCAGAATCTGTAGGGTGTTTTTCGTCACCCCAGTGAGATGGGAATACGCGCGCGCTTGTCAGGCGTACTACAGATTCCCCCGGCCTAGGGTAGGCCGGGGTTTAATGATTGTGGGGATCCGAATCTCCGGCAGCCGCGGACTAAGCTGCCGTTAATTACCCATCGCCTTTGGGGCGAGGGAACCTCCGATTAACGGGTTAAACTGGTCATGCGAACTCAACGTGCAGTATACGTGTGTTTTGAAAGGGGGTTTTGGATATATCGGGAGCCACGCAGAGTTTTTACGGGGGTCCCGCTACCCGGATAGCGGGCTGGGGGTCAAGGGGGCTAGCAGCCCCCTTGCGGGGTGCGGGGCAGCGCCCCGTTAGAAATTTTTTTTCTAACAGGGATAGTGTCGTGGAGTACGTGTATGTATAAATTTGTATACATATGTACATATGTATATATGTACACAAAAAGAGGGGGAAAAGACATCCAAGGGATGCGCAGGTGCGCAAGCGCGCGCCACGTGTCGGCACGCGGACGCCTTGCGCACTTGCGCAGGTGCGCAAGCGCGCGCGCCACGTGTCGGCATGCGGGCGACTTGCGCACTTGCGCAAGCGCACGCGCTATGTGTCGGCACGCGGGCGCCTTGCGCACTTGCGCAGTTGCGCAAGCGCGCGCCACGTGTCGGCACGCGGGCGACTTGCGCACTTGCGCAGTTGCGCAAGCGCGCGCGCCACGTGTCGGCACGCGGGCGCCTTGCGCACTTGCGCAAGCGCGCAGGTGAGGCACAACAGGCTTTTAGCCTAAAAAAAAAATTTCTCAGAAGAGAAATCAAAGAGGAGTTGGACTCCTGAATGTGTTTTTCTTCTTTTTTTTTGGGGGTTTAGTGAAAGATGTTCTTCTTCTTCCTCCTGTTGCTTGCTGGATCCTGAAGATCAAGAGATGTGAAATCTCAAAATCTCTCCTTTTTAAGATCTGATGACAGATCCAAGTTCCCCTATGTGGGTTTTATGGTGGAAAACTATTTAGTTTTGAAAAAGGAAGAGTAAAACTCTTGATTTAATTCAAAAGAAAGAAGAAGCTTTTGGAACCTTGAAGAAGAAAGAAAGAGCTCAGCTCTGAAACCTTTTTTTTTTTTTTTGGAGAGAGAAAAAAAGTTGTTGAGATATTTCACTATCTTTGCCTTTATAGGCTATACACTTTACACATAGCCCCTTGGGCTTCACAAAATGGCATTTTGCCTATTTCATGGCTCATGTGCCATTTCTTTTTGCACATAAGCTATGGGCTTTACAAAAATTTGGCTTTTATGCCCATTTTCTTACATTTATCCATAAAATAAAATAAAAGAAAATGCAACAAAATTATTTATTACAAAATTTTTATCTTGGCATGGGGGGAGGCCGGCCGCTTCATGTTCGGGCTCGACCCGGGCATGGGCCCACTGGGTCTGGGCTTGGGCCCACTTGGCTTGGGGTTGACTTGGATTTTGACTTGGTCAACCGGGGTGTAAATTTTTACCCCAACAATAATATATCAATATCAATATATAAATCAAATGGAAAACATTATATATATATATATATATATATATATATATATATATATATATATATATATATATATCAAATGCAAAGCATGAAATACACACACATGTTATATGAAAAACCAAGATATAGAACACATGCATATATATAGGTATTTACATTGTAAAACAAGTGGGCAAGATAATGGAATACGACATCATAAATAACTATTCATATTTTGAACATCAAAATATTAAAAGAGAATAATATATCAATATCAAAGTATATAACACAAGTAAAGCATGAAATATTGAGATATTACTCGATATACACATGTTATAGGATAAGTAAGCTAATAAACAGGTGTATACAAGTTTGGTGTCGATAAGGTAAACAAGATAACGTATATAACACCAAACAACTATTCATGTTTAAGCTATTATCAAAACAAAACGAGAATGGATAATACTATCACATGAAAAACCATAAGCCAACACTATTTCCCGCTATTAAGATCAATAATCCATAATTTTTTGATCTTAAAATCAACGGTCACGATCGGCTGTCAAACAGTATAAAACAGGGGTCTTTGGTGTTGGTGTTTTTCACATGCTTTGCACGTGTGATGTGCGGTTAGGATGCTCCTATAGCACTATAATAGTAGGGAGGAAAATAGCAAGGGTTTCAAATTTGGTTTTGAAGGTAGCAGGTGTTGGTTGTTAACTTGGTGGAGAAATATTTTCAGCAAAACAAAGAAAAAATAATCTTTGCGGAGAAAGAAATTTATCTAACCATATCTGTGGATGCAGTAAATTATACGAAACAATATTTAGTGTGCTACGATATGTGTCTTGTCTTTCCGGTCATATAGGCAAAAAGATACAACTATGGGTTTCATCAAGCTGCCCGAAAGGTGTCCGGAAAGTCCAATCTTTTTCTCTCTTCTGCCGTGATGTATTGCATCCAGCATATTGAATAATTTCTTATATTATATTTGTGGTAAGATCGATTGCAAGGCCATTATGCTTTGTTTTTGTTTGCTCTAAAATTAGATATGCACTAAAGACAAAAATAATTAGCGTGGCACTGTCTCCCTCGACGGATGAGCCGTCGTTAGAGAAAAGAGAGAACATTCTTCCTTAATAAAATAGAAATAGACCACTTGGTTGCATTGACAGAAATTTATAAATAACACAACAAAGATAACAGCCATCCAGCCATCATATTATTGATAAAATTAGGTTACAGTTACATATGATCTGATAATACAAACAAACTCTCAAACCCTTGATCATGATCTCGTCTTGAAGACTAAGCGGAAGAGCATGGATGGACATCTAAATCTCCTACACAGCGAGTCTCAAGCTGAATCATGATTCACTGGCCACACCGTTCGGCTTGCTCTCAATACCTGAGTGCAGGAAATGGAGGGTCGATCACCTCGCCTAGACCGAGACTAATCCCAGGAGCGCAATACAGGGGCATGAATGGACGTCTAAATCTCTTATGTTGTGACCATCAAGCTTGATACAGTCGGAGACCGAGATCGGTTCTATTATCATGTTATGAGAGTAGGGATGTACGTCTGAATCTCTCGTAGCCGTAATAACAACCCCGATCCGGCCATTGGCGCTCTCGGCCATACTCCAATCGGGGCTCTATGAGTGCTGGCGTGCCGAAAGGAAGGCCGAGAGGTGTTCCTTCATCTTGGTGCTTTGCTTTCTGTAGATCTAAAGGAACGTGGAGGCATACCAGATCGAGGAGGACTGGTCATCTTAAGTCTTGGCAGGGCTATGATGGAGATGTGTTGATTACTGAAGATCTAGGTTACATGAACTATTGTAGGATGGCTGAGAAGCTTTAGAACTAGGAAAATTGATAATTGGTTTATTGATTGAGATCCTTCTCCTTCGTCTTCAACTCCGGCCTTTAGAAGACTACGGTTTGTTGGGAAATAGTTCAAAATCCTAAATTTTCCTTGATTCGAGCATTAATTACACTCTCGCTTGGTGCTTAAGTTTCGCAACTACCGACTTCTGATTGATTGTAAATCTCTCATAAAACCTTACTCTGATCCTTCATATCTTCCTTGATTATATTGACCCGGTTTCTTAAGTAACCGATTCGGCCCCAAATGATTTGGGCAGAACTAACCTTTCCTTATCCTTCCTTATTCAGTTCGCTTAACCGAATACCACTTTTTTGTGTAAACATCCGCCCCTTTACGTGTTCTTTGCTGAAGCGCTTCAAGGCTGAGTACATATGAATCACTTCAACGGCTTCCGCATTTAATGTGATTGACATGCCGTCTTTTCTGTGACTAAATCTTTGACGTTAGCCGGCATATCTCCTCATTCTTCGCACCGAATAAAATAAATTGAATCATGACGGGAATTTTGATCGCCAGATTCGGTTTCCACCACTCGATCAGGACACACGTCACTCATCAGCCGGTCGCCGATCTCTTTAAACCCTGGATCAAATATGAGAAGAGCTTTTCTTCTTACTTCTTTTGCAAATCTTAACTTTCTCCCCAAGGCTCCTACTTCTTTCTCCGTCGTCTTCTCCGACTTGTTTAACCATTTTCGATGGCTCCTAAAGCTTCGATCCCTCTAATCACTCTCCCGCTCATGAACCTCTCAACTGGAGATCTTCCTCCAAAAGAAGAAAACTTTTGCGAAAACTCCATGGTTCCAGTCCCATACTGCCATGAATTTCTGTGGCGGTCGGACATCGTTCACATGGAGGCAGTCTGTCCCCTTCCTACTTTTCGACTGGGAAGACCCTCCTCAAGCCTTTGATGCTCTCGACTATGCGTATATGGGACCTTAATATATGATCGAAGCTTCGCCGTCTCTACGGTCCACCTTCTTCCCCAGGCGGCCAGATGAAATGGGCCTTTTCGGTCGTGCAGTCTCGGCTGACTCTCCAGCTCAGAATCCTTCAGCCATTGCCTTAAAAGCTCTCAGAGGTATGGCTCAAGAATGTCCCGAAAGGATGTGACAGTTGGTACCAAAGAATATACCCAAAATACCCGCTCGGTGGGAAAACCAGGGCATTTCCTCACTCTTAGCCCTTTCTTTGGGATCCCTTCCCCTCAACATTGATCTATTGTTGGCAGCCTTTCTTTTCTGGTCTTCAAATTCGAATAGCTTTCACTTCCGCTTTGGCCCAGTCACACCGACTCTCCTCGACATTCATCTACTCTTCAAAGTCCATACCGAAATCGTTTCGACCCACTCCCTCAACAAAACTATGAGAACCGCACCTCGGTAGTAACACCAACGGAGGACTCTTTCAGGGGTTTTATTAACAAGTATAAGTAGCTAAGTGGTGACGTCTCTAAAGACGAGTACATAGATTTCTTGTTGTTCTGGCTGAGTTGGAAAATCTTTATGACCACCGCCAAAAAACCAGGCCCCAGTACCATGCTATGGCTATCCTTTTGGTTGAGGGAAACACTTTTCCCTTTAGCCAGATTCTTCTTTCGAATCTCTATCGCTATCTCAATCTTTGGGCCGAGGGAGGCCTACACCAAATCCACAACCAACCCGACCCACTTTAGGTTCTTCAATTATGGTTGCTGATGTATTTCCCGGAGTTCCGCAATGTACCGGAGGCCATAGTCTCGGAATTCCCCATCCGGCAACAGGTTGTTCAGCACAAACCGCTCCCCTTTTCTCAATATTTTCGCAAATTCTACCTATACGAGGAGCACGACCTCCCCCTCTATACTGACATGGTAGAGAACTACCCCTTTGGCCTTTGGGGTTCTCATAGGAGTATCCTTGTTGCAAGAGATCTCTTATTTAGTATGACCCTGGATGAAAAAACAAATAGGGTCGAGGCTTATCATCCCTATATGCCCGCTCAGAAATTTGGCATGGCTCAGGGCATCCATGTTCCCATCATTTACTCGGTTACCTTCGGCCATCGAGACCCCGTCTTTCCTAACCTTGATCTTGCGAAGGGAATCATCAAGTTCTCGTACACCCAACCGAGAATAGCCTACCGCCGAAAATAGAGACGAATTGGGATAGGACATCTTGCCTGAATTTAGGAGTAGATTCTATTTAGAACATATCCATCCACCTCTCCGAAAATAACAAGTTGATTTATAGCATCGTATATCGGAGGTTTGAACAGATGGGACCGTTATAGCGTGACTTTATCAGATTCCCCCTCATTTGTAACGAGTTTTTGATTAGAGGGACGCTCTTCCCTGACGCAAGCCCTTGCAGTTAATTACGTTATCGCGTTGTGATAACAACTTTTAGCTGCTCCAGTAGGTCACTTCGTGTCGTATTATATATACTATTTATTATGGTTGCCCATGGATTGTATACGGAGACTAGTTTATGTCCTCGCCCGTAGGGCGCAAATTAGTCCAAATCCGTATATATATATATAATATAATATAATATAATATAATGTTATATAATATAATATAAATTTGGGGTCAAACTTAGGACTCAAATCTCATGTAAATGAGGTTCATCAGTTCGAAATATGTCATCTAAGGATCGTTAGTCATTTTTGAGACTAAGATCAATTCAGGAATATGGTTAAGCTCGTTAATCCTATTTTGGATTAAGATCAACTTAACAAATATGGATTAAGGACCGTTTAGTCATCTTTGGGACTAAAATCACTGAGGTTTATTGATATTTTGATCAATATATTGCATATGAGAAACCAAAAGCTTCATTATTTAATTAAACTTTGATTAGTGATTAAATGATGTTTTATTGTACAAGTACGCAGGTATATGTGACACACATGCCCGTTTATTTCACTTGAAAAGGGTGCGCACGTATGTTGCACGTGGTTACGCACCATTTTATTTCAAAGATGTTGTGCACATGTGTATCACATGACGCATCTGTCATGCGTTCCAGGTTGTGTATGTGCGCATGTATGTACGCGCGTATATATTTAGCAAGTCAATGTGTGTTGCATGTGACACTCGCACATCAGGGGTCATGTGCGCACACATGAATGTCACGTAATGTGCATACCTTTATAGGCAGTTTCCATCAAGTGCGCATATGTGGGTATCATGTGATGTGCATGCCTTCATAGGCAGTCTCCATCAAGTGCGCACACATGGGTATCACGTGATGCACATGTCCTCAGGGCATTATTTTCCCAAGGACATTAATTTTTATCATTAAGCACGCACTAATTTGGGTGCGCACTTGTTTCTATCAGAAAGCAAAAAATTTCGCTAAGAAGCAATGGTTTCTATTTCATTTTCTTTTCTTTTATTTTTAGAGAAATAGAAACCCCGATTTTCATCTGTTTTTGAGTCAGGTATACATGTGTTTTATGGTGCGTATTTTTATTTGTCTTGGATCTTAGAATCGATCTCTCGCAAAAGTATAAACCTTATGAACGAGAGATGAACCCTAACATCTTTTAATCTTTTTTATAGCGAATCAATGGATTCGAAAAGAAGCAAAGGCTTTTGAATAAAAGCGAAAGCTTTTTTATGGAGGAAAAGAGAAGTTTTTCTCTTTATTTCTACCTTGCGAAATTTTGTTGAGGAAGGAGAATACTTGAGGTTTTTTCAAGCTTACCGGGGGGGGGGGGGGTTCCGTCCCTGATTTTTTCATATGAGGCTCCTATTTATAGGAGAGAAGAAATTAGGATTTGTTTTGATCTCAATCTGATTTTAAATTGATTTAAAAATATTTAATTGATTCATATCAATTAAGGGTGACATACGCACCGTTGGTTCTTTGATTCACAGATCTTTTTGTTAAGGTATTTAACCAACAAAATATTTTTCTGTTAATTGAGGATTGGTTGCATATTATTCCTGTTTCAGGAAGATCCCAAATTTATTTAGCTTGTTATTATTGGGACGTTTTTTGGTTAAGTGCGGAATGCGCACGTGTATTGCACGTGTATGTGGTGAACATATGTGCACTTGTTATATGCGCATCCGCTTTGCGCATGCCTACGGCTAGCATGTGCGCACGTGCTTTGCACGTGCACATCGTACTTAATGACTTTTGTCAAGTACTAGTGTCAATGATGCTCATATGTGCTGCTCACGCGTCATTCATTAACTTTATACACCCACACATATAAGTGCGCAGGCCTTCAACGTTATCTCTCTATCAAGTGCACACATAAATGTAAGTGCGCAAACTAATGACCCATAATTTTCAGTGCTGCCAACCTCTTTTTCAGCACTTTCTTTGGTCAAAACTTGGGAATTGTTCCCACTTACACCACGCACAAATTTTTTTGTGCTGAGACTTGAATGCTTCTCTTTATAACTTAAAGAAGTGTTCATTTTCTCCTTTACTTTCACAGAGAAAGAACCATTTTCATAGAGAAAAGATTATGGCTTGCAATCACCCACATGCTCCTCGAAAGCCATGGGAGGCGCCCATTGAAGAAATCATTCCTCGTTTTGCTGCATGCTCAGTGAACCCTGGACTCACGGATGCTCAGTGTGACACAGTGATGTATGAGCTTATGGCCCGCAGGGGATCTCCTCTTCCTGCCGGCTCTATATGGCTTCGCATGATCTTTTTGGCCGTTCTTGATGACGTTCGTCCTTACCCAGCGGAGATGACTTTAGCATTGCTCGATACGGAGGGGGACAAGATCGACTGCTTTCAGGAGGCAGGTCTGATCACAAAGCCGTTAAGGGACTGCTCCATCCACATGTTGAGTCAAATACGGGCTCGGTGGGCTGTCATATCTTCTTTTGCCGACGAACACGGTGCTGATAGGTGGGGAGCGACTTTTCGCGAGAATCATCGTTTTGACATGGTTGAGGGCCGAGAAAGAGTTAGAGAATTTTGTATATTATCTCACTAATCCCTGTAGTCCAGATCCTGTGTTTGGTGATCTTTCCCCATGGAATAAAATATTTATTTAAATACATGTTTTTATTGTTGTCTAATGAATATTTCACCTCCAACAAATGTCCTTCCACCGACTGTTCATTTAAACATATGCGCATCTTGCATGTGCGTACGTGTTTTGCACGTGCATATCGCAAGCATATGCGCATGTGCTTTGCACGTGCAGTTTGCACTTAGGAATTTCTGCTAAGTGCGGACGCCAATGATGCGTGCGTATGCTGCGCACGTGTCATGCACTAACCTTCACACATGCACATATAAGTGCGCAATTTTCAATGTTATTTCTCACTCAAGTGCGTACATATATATAAGCAGGCACTTAAATAGGTGCGAACAAATGCCCTCCACCGACTCTGTGCACTTGTCTTTCGTGTGTACGCAGCGGTGTAAAACTGCCCACTGTTTAATCTCCCTTAGGACTTCATGAGTAACTGGACCGTCGCAATTAAGTGGGAAGTCGTACCGTCAGGCAGTCGAACCATCACGGCCTTCCTATAAGTAAGGCCTGAATTCCGGTCGTTCTTGCAATTTTTCTGCGAACCCGCTCCCCCAAAGCCTTAGCCTTTGTCCAAAGGATTTCATGCTTTGCCTTCGTTTAGTAAGTGCGCACGCACACATCTGTTTTCGGCTTGATTTGTGCATGTGCAAAGCTCTTTCTTTACTTAATTAAGTGCGCACTTATCCGAAACTTTTGCTTCTCTTCAGAAGCCTTTGCTTCCTTAACTTCAAGAGGTAAACGCGCTGTGCACCTCTTCCCTCGACTCACTTTCTTAGTGCGCACTTATGGGTTGCGCGCTTGTCCTTTGCTTGCCTATTGCGCTTTTGTGCATATTTTCGACTTTAGGCTTTAGCTTAAACATTTTGTCTTAAGGAATTTAAACCAACTTTTAGATAATCTCATCCAAAAATTCATAGTTAAGACTCCCATTGTTCATCATTCACGGGATATTCCATGATTTCGATTTTAACGCCTTCTTTTCCTTTCTTGCCTTTCAGGTATAATGGATGATCACTTGTATACCATTAGGGACATCATTTCTCATAACATCATCCGTTATTATGGGCCAGACTATACTGAAGATTAGTGCGAAGCTGTGCCGCATCGCTTAGAAGCTCACTACGGGCGACTGCTTCCACGCCGCTCTTTCCTTCTGCAGATGGTATTTGAAGCAATCTGGGATGCCTTGCCCGAAAACCTTGAGGTGATGCCGCTCCAAGCACTTGATCAGGCCAAAGACAAAGTACACTCGATCTATCTGATGGGCCTAATCTTAAACGGCGGAGAGATGAAGTGATTACTCTTTTGCATCACATATATCAACAAAGAGCAATCATAGCTTCATACGCTTGGACGAAAGATATCAGCGGCGACCCCGCACGGAAACACCAAAAGATGGAAGATGGTGCTTGGGAAGCATTGCTGGGCTTTATTTTTGAGTTTAGAAACCCATGTACCGATGCTAGTATCTTGCTACCGTAAATCTTGTGCGATGGTTTGTTTTTATTTGTCTTTCACTCTTCAGTACTTGCTCTCAGTTGGTAGTGAAAGTATTTCTTAGCACCTCTACTAGGTTCATACAAGTATCAAGTATGCAATTTTAAAAAATTTAGATGTCTAATCTATACTAACCTAGAATCGAACTAGAGAATTAGGGTTTTGTAGCAAGAAAATAATTTCTAATCTTAGTGAAAAGGTTTACAACCTTTATAGACGGGGTCTTTCACTTCTAAAGCTCCAAGTAGTAGTCCCTAGAACTCTTCTTGGCTCCACTTGAAGAAAGGATCGAGCTTGCTTTTTAATCTTCGAAACCGAAGATGATCCACCTTGAAGTCTTTCTAACTCAAGCTCATTCTTCACTAATCAAAGTATTAGTGAATCAAGCAACCTATACTAAAGGGTTAGGATAGTGTATGTTGATGAAGTATGAATTTTGCTCACTTTAGAAATATTTTTCTCTTTCTTTTTCCAACTCAAGAAAAACCCTAGAGAGTTCTTGAGGAAGAAGATGAACTTGGGTGTGTGAGAGAATGCGAATGAGAGAATGAACCATGAGCTCAAGATAAGAATGAGATGAATAAGTATCTGAGAGTAAGATAAAAAGAGAGGATGAGTCATTGCTTCTCAATGCTTCTCCAAGCATCCAAGCCATGACCCATTTTCCACTCTTTTCTATTTTCCTTTTAAATTAATTCATTCCAATAATCTTTAGCCCTAGGTGTGAGTCTCATACACCCATGTTCTATGTATCATCAACCATGATACAATTCCTATTTATATATATATATATATATATATATATATATATATATATACAATTATATATCAAGAGAAGAAAAATCATTAGTGAGCATTAATATTAGTTAATATATAAATATATCAAATATAAATATATATCAAATTATTAAATCAATACTTGATTCAATAATCCGGTTATATTATATATAACCAACTAATATCATATATATATATATATCAAATTATCAAATCAACACTTAATTCAATAATCCGGTTATATTACATTTAACCGACAATATTCAATACTAGATATTAAATCAACACTTGATTCAATAATCCGGTCATATCATATATAACCGGCCAATATCAAATATATATACATATAATAAATTATTGAATCAACACTTGATTCAATAACCCGGTTATATTACATATAACCAAACCGATATCAAATATCGCGAGATTAGAATACGGTATCACATACTCATATTTAATCAAGCTCCTGCACATATCACCATATGTGCCCTACTCCGTTTCGCTTGAGCTAGAAAACCTCCGTGTGAGACTCTAAAGACTCGTCAATACGCCGGTAGTAGGTATTGATCATATCAGATACCCACAAGTCGTCAGCGGTACTAGCTGCACGTAACGGCTACCCAGGTATTGAGCGAATAGAAGATCAACAAGCAAACTTGTCCAAACTCCCGTGAAGCCTATAAGCAACACTTACCGTACTATCCGGTCTCTTCGTCTGATACGTCGCATATTGGGTCTAGGGGTGGAATCGTCAGACCTCAGTAACTTGATAAGTTATGCTGATGTGTGGCCTTTAACCATTCGAGAAACTACTGATAACACTTACCAGTAAATCTCATCAGCCCTGGCCAGGGACTTGCTGTTATAGCCAATCGAGAATAGCGCAACATCAACTTCCTATACCGAGAGAGACGAAACCCCTCCTATCGCTCACTACCTCTATGTGGCTCGTGACTGCACCTAAAATCCACCTGTTTGCACAACTCCTTTGAGCCATGGTAGGAAGGAAATCAAAGCACAGTGGGAACCACACAAGACATGATTGATCGTTCTTTTGCGTACGTGCGTTTTAAATTCAAAGTTAAGAATACTACAATCAATAACGGTGTCGCTTGGTAGCTAGCCGGTTGAGTACGGGTCGGTCCACAGGGAAAACATGTTCTTTTCTAATTGTTCTAACGAGTTAAGTCCTATTTTTGGTAGGTTTTGATTTTTATAAAACTAAGATTGAATTTGATTTGATTTAAAACCTTGCTAAGGTTAGGATTATGTTAGTTTGGAAAGAGAATTCTTCTTACTGCTTCCTTTGCCCTAATTAAGAACATAGGTGTTAGGGTAATAATTAACAAAGGGGATTAGCACGACTAGGAAGAAACGTAGTTTCTTCCTTTTGGTCCTTGTCCGTCCTTTCTTAACTCTTAACCCTAACCTCTATGTAAATCAACCACAACCGGTCTAACTAGGGAATCACCGCTATCTCATGGGATAGGGTGCCGTAGTGAGCGGTGTGTGTTTGATTAACATAGAGTCCTAATTTATAAAGTTATGAGGGTATGAAAGGAGTGAGAGATTTCCATCTCTTAAACCTACCCAATCCTAACCCTAACAAGTGAGGAACTGCTCACTCATTAGGGAAATTAAGATGAGATTTATTTTTATAATTTTCATTTTAATTTACTAATTAACTTGCAGATAATAAAAGACAGATACGAAAATTGCAGAATTAAATTGCGGATAAGAAAAAATTCAAGATAAAAAAACTTACTTTTATTGACACCTCTTGACGATTACAAAGGAATTGAAAATTTAAATCTAGAATTAAAAAGAGGCATGCCCCAAAAGAGGCTGTAGACTTTCCTATTTATAGATACGAGAAACTCTAGGGTTTACATCTGATCCACATTTGAAATTACAAGACTACCCTAAGAAAGCTGGGTCAAAACACCGACACCCACCGACACGTGCACCGACATGTGCACAGCACGGCCGCAGATCCACGGCAGAATCCCATGTTTGGCCGCGGATCCGCGGCCATCTTGGGGGTTTTCTGTCTCATCTTTCCAGGGTTGCTTCATGTTGCCTTTTTCTTCTGTTTTCTTCACTTGGTTCTTCAGACTCTTTTCTACTTTCTTCCAGATTTCCAACAGTGCAGAATTTGTGGACTTTTACCGTATGCTTCGCGTTGAAGTCTTAAATCTTGTGCTGTCCTCGTACTTTGTGCATTGAACTGTTCATTGATCGTTTTTGTTCCTTAAACTGGTAGGCGACATCATATAGATTCATCTATTTATTGGTCGTAGTCTCACAATTGTAGCGTCTTTTCCTGAATTTCACTGTATTGTTCTGAGAACCTGTAACCTGCAACTATTTAGCAGACATGGATCAAAAGCACCTATTTATTTGCAATATGATTAAGAATGGGTAATATAATAATGCAAAATTCTGATATGAACAAATACCCCCAAACTTATCTTTTGCTCGTCCCGAGCAAAACTAATTTTATTCTCGAAAAAACCTAACCTCACTTTCGCAGGGAATCGCAATTGCACTGAGCTCATGCAACAAGCCGTTAAACCTCTAGGTGTCCCTAGTAGGAGGAGTGTTGTATCCTGAGGGTTTTCAGCAGATACTACCCACAAAATCCGATCAATTTGGCCTATTGACTTTCATTCTTCAATTCGGTGTTCTAGCAAGAAATTCTATTATTTTCAACTTAGAAATCATCAACCTGTATTTTTCACACTCACTTATCATTTAGCTTAAGATCGTATATGTTCTGAAAATTTATTAAGCTTTCAGCATCTTTTGAATTTTCCTTCTAAGGTTCCATCTCAACTTAGGAGTTTTTATCATCTCTACTGAAGATATAAGTCCTATGTTTTATTCCTATCTCTCATCCAAACCCCAATCATATACCCCTACGTGTGTGTATATATCACCCCTACACTTGGAAATTCAATTCAAGCTATCATACCCTTGTCCATCGTCCAAAGTATTTTTAGTTGGTGAATTTTAGATGAAATTGCTCACACGTCCTTCATGCGACCGTTAATACTTCTTGAGGTACTAACGACCGATTACAAAATGTGTTTGCGCATTAAGGCGTAATTCCTCGTCTTGTAATACCTAAGGCTTTAGCAGTGACTCCTAAACCAGTTGGTCTAAGGTACTAGGTGATAAGGCACCCTTGCTATATATATTTTTATTTTATGCAGCCTTAAGTAATTACAAAACCAGTGTTCATTTTTTTTCTTTTACATCTCTCATTTCACACTTTATACTTTAATTTTTTTCATGTACTAAGGATTTTAGACAAGAGCAATTCAAGATATCCTCTACTATCCCAAGTTTCAAGGTGCGTGTATGTGCGAGTTGTAGGGTATATATTTTCAGAATTTAGACTAAAGGTTCGGAATTATTTTTCAGACTTACACTTCAATAAAAATTTCAACACTCTTCCCTTATTTTGAGTTAGCCCAAGAACTGAACTCAAAATTTGCCTATTTCTAAATAAACTATAAGAACATATATTTTTTACCGTTAAACTTTAAGAAATGTTATTTTTAGGGTTTTTAATTTACTAAGTTTAGGATCTAGTTTTTTCCCAGTTAACCGTCTTGTCAAACTTAAGTCAAATATGGCCAAGTTGATTTTTTTAATATCTTTTTGGTTTTTCAATTTTAATTTTTTTATTTGATTTTTCTTTTATATATATTTTTTATTTTCATCATTTTTTAAAATAATTTTTTATAAAAATGCAATGCAGAATTAAACATGCAAAGAAAGAGAAAAAAAATATGTACAAAAATTAAAATATGCAATGCAATGATAACTATTTACAAACCACCCCTCCCCCAAACTTATCAAAAGCAGTGCCCTCACTGCTCAGGACCTCGGTGTCCCCTTGAACGTGAACGGGAACGCTCCTCTCGCGCCAGCAGCGTAGATACGCCATGTTCAATCTCTATCACCCGGTGATCCAAGTTGGTCACCATCCCCACCAACCTATCAATCCCCCTAGTGGCTCTTCTAAGCAGACGTGCATGTTCTGCGGGGGTAAGCTCCTCCTCGCTCGCGGTCGACCTTGAGCTGGGTGTTCTGGCGGGTACATTTTCGGCCGGTTCTCTTCGCGATCATACATCAGTTAAGCGGGTATAGGACGTGGATACACCCTCAATAAGAGGCCTAATGGGTATACCTCCATCCATGTAAAACTCAAATTCCTCTACAGGGAGGAAATAGCGACACAGTTGTGTCACTAACATAGGGCATGTGTAATTTGCGGCCCTTTTGCCAGCACCAATTGAATTAAGTAAAACCGTGCACATGTCAAATCTAGGGTTCCTAGTCATTAATGTGTGCACGATATGAAGAGATATGGTGAAAAATGTTGTATTATGTGAACTGCCAAAAATGTTGTTTTGTGCCCAACGGCACACGGTTAATACATTTGGTGAAGAGGGTTCTAGCCTGTATGCCCTTCCTAGGTTCCCTCGAATAGTCATTACCCATTAAGGGTAAGTAGTCTTCAAATTGAAGGGGTTGGTCGTGAACAGGTAATCTAGAAATTAAGGTGACTTCATGGATGAAGTCCCTATCAATGATTATTTCTCTATCGCCCCAAAATAATTTAATAAAACCGTATTGTGCTAGGCAACCTTCCTCCATACACTCGTAAAAATGAGTGACTAGATCTGGAAGAGTGTATGCATTGGGATGATTGAAAATTAAAAAGTTCCACCCTCGCCGTGTGATCTCATCACTAAAATAACTCCCATAAATTGTGTGTGAAAAGATTTGTGAAAAATCTCGTTCTAATTGCATAGTTGGTGCTATTCAGAAAGTTCACAGATTTATAAAAAAATTTAATAGAGAGGGAGAGATGATGAAAACCTCCTCTGAAAAAATCAGAGGGAGAAGAGTTCAAATTGCGGCGGATGCGCGGCCAATAGCAGGCTACAGCGGCGGAAACGCGGCGGCGCAGAGGGATCGCACTGTTGAACTTTGAGTGGCGTCTAGGATTTTCTGAGAGATGAAATTAGGGTTTGGTAATAACAGAGAGGGGCCGGGTTCTATTTATAGGGGGGATTGTTTTGGTTATTTGCAAAAAAGTCCTCTTAAAAAGAGGAATTTATTTGTAAATAAATTTTTTTATTTTATTTTTTTATTTTTTATTAAAACTGAAAATTTACGAAAATACCCCAATTTTTTTTTATTTCTAAATTTTTTTATTTTGTTTTTATATATAATTACAAGTGATACATACCCCCAAACTTGTTTGAAACAGTGATTTGGCTAGATAATCGATATTTAGGGGTAGATGGAGGAAGATCAGTCAATGTAGGCCGGCTCCTGCAAAAACAGGAGCTCCTCCGAAGGGTCCGCAGTGAGGAACGGTTTAAGTCTATGTCCGTTCACTTTAAATAATGAACCGTCCTCCGGATTTTCTAGATCGACCGCACCGTGCGGATATACGGTGCGTATAAAAAATGGCCCTTTCCATCGAGATTTGAGCTTGCCGGGATGGAAATGTAACCGAGTGTCGTAAAGTAAAACCTGTTGACCAGGTTTAAAAGTTTTTCGCATAAGGTGTTTATCGTGGAACACCTTCGTTCGGTTTTTGACGATTACAGCATTCTCATAAGCTTCATCCCGAAACTCGTTTAATTCGTTCAACTTCAGCTTTCTATTGCTGCCCGCATCTCCTAGAGATATATTCAACTCTTTTATTGCCCAAAATGCTTTATGCTCTATTTCAACTGGAAGGTGGCAAGCCTTTCCATAAACAAGCCTATATGGAGACATGCCAAGATCGGTCTTATAGGTAGTTCGGAATGCCCAAAGGGCATCAATAAGTTTTGATGACCAATCTTTACGGTTTTTGGAAACCGTTTTCTCCAATATCTGTTTAATTTGCCGATTTGAAATCTCAGCTTGCCCACAAGTTTGGGGATGATAGGGCGTTGACAGCTTATGAGTAATGGAGTATTTCCGCATTAAGGACTCGAAAGTTCTATTACAAAAGTGAGATCCATTATCACTGATAATCGCGCGAGGATGCCCAAACCGAGAAAAAATATTTTCTTTGAGAAATCTAACGACAACCTTGTTGTCATTAGTTCGGCTGGGCACAACCTCGACCCATTTAGAAACATAGTCAACAGCGAGTAGAATATACAGGTTCCCAAAAGAGTTGGGAAATGGTCTCATAAAGTCTATCCCCCAAACATCAAAAATTTCAACAACCAATATTGGTTGGAGCGGCATTTCATTTCTCCTAGATATTCGGCCCAAGTGTTGGCACCGGGAGCATGTCTTGCAGTACTCATATGTGTCTTTAAAAAGTTGTGGCCAGTAGAAGCCACACTGCAAGATCTTTTCTGCTGTCTTTTTAGGGCCAAAATGCCCGCCACACGCTTGATCGTGGAAAAATGACAGCACACTCTTAAACTCATTGTCGGGGACACACCGACGAATAATTTGGTCGGGACAGTATTTGAATAGATATGGTTCATCCCAGTAAAAATGTTTTACCTGAGATAGAAATCTGAGTCTGTCCTGATTTGACCATTCGTTTGGTATAAGTCCGGTGGCTAAATAATTTACAATATATGCGAACCAAGGTTCGCATGACACAGTCAAGAGCTGCTCATCTGGAAAAACGTCTTTAATAGGAATTTGAAGTGTAGGCGAAGAAGGAAGGCGTGAAAGATGGTCGGCGACTACGTTTTTGCATCCTCTCTTGTCTCTGATGACAAGGTCAAACTCTTGTAGTAAGAGGATCCAACGTATCAGCCGAGATTTAGCATTCTTCTTCACGAAAAGATGGCGAAGAGCTGAGTGGTCAGTGTAAACGATGAATGGAGAGCCGATTAAATAGGGCCTGAATTTTTCTAATGCAAACACAACAGCTAAGAATTCTTTTTTAGTTGTTGTGTAATTCAATTGGGCCTCATTTAAGGTTAGGCTAGCGTAATAAATTACATGTGGCATCTTATTTATGTGCTGTCCAAGGATATCACCAATGGCGAAATCAGATGCATCGCACATAATTTCAAATGGATGCATCCAGTCAGGAGATGAATGGGAAAGGAAATGGGTGAGTTTTTCAATGACTTGAACGCCTTTATACAGCTTGAGTCGAAATCAAAAGTGGTGTCCTTGGCCAACAAAAGAGTCAAGGGTTTAGCTATCTTACTAAAATCCTTGATGAACCGTCTATAGAAACCGGCATGGCCAAGAAAGGCTCGAATGTCTCGGACGCACTTGGGAGGAGGAAGATTGGAAATGACTTCAATTTTAGATTTATTGACCTCAATGCCATTTTGCGAGATGATATGTCCTAAGACAATACCTTCTCGTACCATAAAGTGGCATTTCTCCTAATTTAAAGTAAGGTTCTTATCCCTACACCGGGTAAGAAATGCGTCTAAATGTAGCAAACACTCGTCAAAGGAGTCGCCAAAAATGGAGAAATCATCCATAAAAATCTCCAAGAATTTTTCCACCATGTCTGAAAAAATGCCCATCATACACCACAGGAAAGTGGCGGGTTCATTGCATAACCCAAAGGGCATGCGACGGTAAGCAAACGTACCGAAAGGACAAGTGAATGTGGTCTTGTCTTGGTCCTTTTCGGCGATGGGAACTTGATTATAGCGGAGTAGCCATCCAAAAAGCAGTAAAATTCGTGCCCAGCCAATCGTTCTAGCATTTGGTCAATAAAAGTTAATGGAAAGTGGTCTTTCCGTATCGCGGCGTTGAGTTTTCTATAATCGATGCATACTCGCCACCCAGTTTGGGTGTAAGTAGGTATTAACTCATTCACCTCATTAGTCATGACCGTTATGCCCGATTTCTTTGGGACAACGTGAATGGGGCTAACCCACTGGCTATCAGAGATAGGGTAAATGATACCACTATTAAGACATTTTACAATCTCCTTTTTAACAGCCTCCTTCATTATAGGGTTTAGTCGTCTTTGTGGATCCCTTGCTGGCTTGACATCATTCATCATATGAATATGATGTTCAACTATTAGGGGACTAATCCCCTTGATGTCCGCCATAGTCCAGCCAAAAGCTTGCCGATTATTTTGTAAGACCGTTAAAAGGGTTTTCTCTTGCTCGGGGGCTAGAGAGGCCGAGATGATAACGGGAAGGGTCTCATTCTCACCTAAGTAAGCGTATTTAAGGTGAGACGGCAATAGCTTGAGTTCGAGTTTTGGAGGCGAAACAATTGAAGATAAAATTGGTGAAACTGTCTCAAACTCAAAGGATTCCAACAAAGGTTCAAAGCGTGTGTAAGCAACCGAGTCGGATGGTTTAGCTAACTCGTCCGAAAATTCAAAGTATTCGAACTCGGGTGGTGATTCTTCAAAATCGTTCGAAAAAGTGAAACACTCGTAATCGTTATCGGGTGTGAAAGCAGTGTCAGAATCAAGGAGAAACGCACTAGTGGCGTTAAAATTGCTGTGATTGAACAGAAATTTTTCGAGCTCACAGTCCTCCTGAGTGATCTCTTGGATCGAGCAAACATCAAGTATATTAGCATTAGGTTCGGGGGGCTGATTCCCCAACTTAAAAGTGTTGAGCTCAATTGTCATATTTCCAAAAGATAGGTTCATCGAACCATTTCGACAATTGATCACCGCATTAGAAGTCACAAGGAATGGTCGACCAAGTATTATCGGAATTTGACTCCGGGGGTTAGCTACAGGCTGTGTGTCCATAACAATGAAATCGATGGGGAAAATGAAGTCCCCTACTTTAATCAACACATCCTCTAACTCACCCCTAGGATGGGTGATAGGTCGGTCGGCCATTTGGAGAGTACAATGTTCGGGTTTCAGCTCTCCAACGCCTAATTGTTCATATACTGAATAGGGAAGCAAATTAACACTGGCACCAAGATCTAAAAGTGCGCGGTTGATGTTCTTATCTCCAATAGTTATTGAAATTGTAGTCCTTGCGTTTTTGGGGTAAAGGTTGGGTTAGAGCATCATTTACTGCACTAGCCAAGAAAGCTTTCTTAGGTACCTGCAATTTCCTCTTCTTGGTGCATAAGTCCTTCAAGATTTTAGCGTAAGAAGGGATTTGTTGGATTTCATCCAAGAGAGGTATATTTATACTAACCTGTTTAAATAACTCCACAATCTTTTCCATTTGTGGAATTTGTTTATTGGATCTCAACCAGTTTGGAAATGGAATATTTTGAAAATTTGTTGAGTCCAATATTTGTGGAGTAGATTGCGGAGTTGGAACGGATCCCAGTGTTGGTATTTTCGTGGAGCGAGATGTGGGTCCGTTCGAATTAGTAGAAGAAGTAGAGCCTTGTGAAGAATGAAGAACAGGCTCTGAAGAAGATGAATATGATGATGAAGAAGAAGAAGAAGAAGAAGAAGCGGCCGGGGTGTTATTATTATTGCCAACGTTGTTGTGCAATACTTTTCCAGATCTCAATATAGTCATGGCACTCACATTATGATTTTGTTGTTCATGAGCAACATGTGCATTTTGTGTGTGACCAGGATTTGGCAGTGGTTGAGATGGAAGTTTCCCCTTCTCTCGCTCGCTTAGAGCAACATTCAGTTGTGCAATTTGAGCTTCAATGGTTTTTATGCTTTGCTCATGTGATACAGTGTGTTGCACCAAAGACTGAATGGAAGACTGGATGTTAGCTGAGGATTGCGTAGATTGTTTTAAAAACGCATCCAGACTTCATTCTAGCGAGAAAACCTTATCGTTATTTGGTTGAACAAAAGTATTTTGAGGAAAAGAGTTGTTTGGTGCAAAATTGTTCATTTGATTTTGGTAAGGTTGGGGTTGGAAAGGCTGCTGATATTGAGTTTGTTGAGGGGCTTGTTGTTGTGGAGGAGGCCTTTGAAAATTGTTATTACCTTTGAATTGTTGTTGATTTTGATTCCAAGCAAAATTGGGGTGGTTCCTCCAACCAGGATTATAAGTTGAAGAGTATGGATCATTTCTTTATCTCTGCTGAAAGGCAGCAATGACTTGATCCTGTCCTTGAGCAGGTGGGTTGTAAGGACACTCTTCGGTCAAATGGGACGGATCCGAACAACAAGCGCAAATAGTGCGAGGGGGTAAAGCGGGGGCAGGAGAAGGCGATGAGAACTTGCTCTCAATTGCTTCTAGTTTACGTGTAATTGCGGCCATTTCGACTTTCATTGTAATTGACATGTCAAGTTGATGAACACCTGCCCTAGACGAACCGGATGAAGTAGATGAAGTGGATGAAGCGGTTTGCCTAGTGCTTTCCCACTGAAGCGTTTGTTCAGCAAGATCGTCGAGAAATTTCCAAACTTCCTCGTCAGATTTTGTAAGAAAGTGACCTTGACAAATGGTTTCCAGCAACTGCTTAGTTGCTGGGTTCAGTCCTTCGTATAAAGTTTGGCAAAGTTGCCATCTCTTAATACCGTGGTGAGGGCACTGAACAAGAAGGTCCTTAAATCTTTTGAAACACTTCCAAAAAGGTTCGGAAGGAAGCTGGGAAAATGGATTAATTTCATTTCTAATTCTCGCGGTCTTGTGGTGTGGGTAAAACTTTTTAAGAAAAGCCTTAACAAACTCTTCCAAACTTTTTATGGAATGCGATGCTGTGCTATATAGTCACTTTTCAGCTAGGTCACATAAAGTGAATGGAATGACACGTAGCCTTATAGCATCATCAGAAAGTTGGGTGGTCTTCATCATTGCACCAACATTATGGAATTTGTTAATGAAGATGTAGGCATCTTCGGATTCCAGCCCGTGAAATTTGGGCAACATATTGATGAAGTGGGGCTTAATTTCGAAATTATCACCATTAGCTGGTGGAAGTGAAAGACAAGTGGGAAGTGCAGTGCGGGTAGGATAGAAAAGATCCTGGAGCGCGATTTGTTGGGGCGCTTCAACAGGAGGGTGTTGTGGGTTATTCGCACCCAGTTGAGGTGGAATTAGTCCCGAAGTAGGTAAGGGGTTGTTAGGATTGAATCCCGACATCTCCTCAGAAGATGATGAATTTGAAGATGAAGGTAAAGAAGTGGGGGGGGGGATTTCGATTTCGGAGTCGAACGCGTCGTCAGTCGGAACTAACGAGATACGGACTAAACGGGCGCTAGTGTCCCTAGTCCAACTGGACATACACTAAATGAGGTGTAGTGTAGTCAAACGTAGAAGGTGGGGGTAAGAAAACGTCAATGAGAGAATGTGGGTGAAAGTTTGGTGCAATTTCTAGCGACAAAAATGGCAAGTTTTTGTAAAATTTTTTGTTTTGTGTTTTTTTTATATAAAGAGTTTTGCAAGAGATTTTACACGGAACTACGACACACTTTCAAGCAATCACAATATGCACAATCAAGCTTAGAGCTAGGGTCTCCTAAGTCAACTAGACTGCTCCTAACTGGTCCAAAGGGCAAGTTGTGAGATATCCCTCGAATCGCCTCTTCACCGCCAATTGTGGCCAGATAAGCACAAGTAAAGAAAGGAGGGATCCGCTCACGAATCACCGTGAGACAGGCCTTTTAAAATTATCTTTCCTACTTGTCTAGCCTAGGCACCACAAAGTCAGGTTTAGATAAACGACCGATTGCCCACAACCTTCCTCTGTCCTAATGAGCGCGACGGTCCTTAATTGGCTGAGTCTAAATATTTTTTAGTTAACTCAAGGGTGATGCATATGCGTTATGTGATTTCTGGGGTCTTAGGAAGGGTAATGAAATCCCCACCCAATCTGGATTGGTGTTATATCCCCTTAAAAGTCCGTTTTAAAAATGCAAAGCAATAAACACACAAAATCTAAAACACTTGCCATTTTTTTTTTATTTGCGGCGCAAAGAATCCTGCATAAAATTGATTTATTGGAGAAGGGGAAGAAGTTTTTGCGCAAAGAACCCTGCAGGAAAATTTTTCAGTGGAGCTCAGGGGGTTACAGAGGAGAAATGGGATGCTTACAGAGAAAAATGGATTGCTGTCGTCAGCGGTTGACCGCGGTTCCACGGTCAAACACCTCCTTTAGCCGCGGTCCCGCGGTGGAAAAATTGGTTCAGATCTCCAAAATTTTTCTGTTTTCTGTTTTGTTTTTCCTCTGTCTGTTCAGATCTTCTGTTTCTGGATTTGTTCACCGAGCTTGCTCCAGATCTGAATCTGTCCTTCTTCCTTTCCTGCGCAATTCATACAAAAACCCTTCAAAAAATAACAAGATGATATTTTTTTATGTTTTTATATTTTTTAGTTTTTATGATTTTTTAATTAACCCGAAATTACAAAAAGAAAATAACCACCGCGATCCCCGGAAACGACGCCATTTGATTGATCATTCTTTTGCGTACTTGCGTTTTAAAATCAAAGTTAAGAATACCGCAATCAATAACGGTGTCGTTTGGTAGCTAGCCGGTTGAGTACGGGTCGGTCCACAGGGAAAACGTGTTCTTTTCTAATTGTTCTAACGAGTTAAGTCCTATTTTTGGTAGGTTTTGATTTTTATAAAAACTAAGATTGAATTTGATTTGATTTAAAACCTTGCTAAGATTAGGATTATGTTAGTTTGGAAAGAGAATTCTTCTTACTGCTTCTTTTGTCCTAATTAAGAATATAGGTGTTAGGATAATAATTAACAAAGGGGATTAGCACGACTAGGAAGAAACGTAGTTTCTTCCTTTTGGTCCTTGTCCGTCCTTTCTTAACTCTTAGCCCTTACCTCTATGTAAATCAACCATAACCGGTCTAACTAGGGAATCACCGCTATCTCATGGGATAGGGTGCCGTAGTGAGCGGTGTGTGTTTGATTAACATAGAGTCCTAATTTATAAAGTTATGAGGGCAAGAAAGGAGTGAGAGATTTCCATCTCTTAAACCTACCCAATCCTTACCCTAACAAGTGAGGAACGACTCACTAATTAGGAAAATTAGGATGAGATTCATTTTTATAATTTTCATTTTAATTTACTAATTAACTTGCAGATATTAAAAGACAGATACAAAAATTGCAGAATTAAATTGCGAATAAGAAAAAATTCAAGATAAAAGAAAACTTACTTTTATTGACACCTCTTGACGATTACAATGGAATTGAAAATTTAAATCTAGAATTAAAAAGAGGCATGCCCCAAAAGAGGCATGCCCCAAAAGAGATTGTAGGCTTTCCTATTTATAGATAGGAGAAACCCTAGGGTTTACATCTGATCCACATTTGAAATTACAAGACTACCCTAAGAAAGCCGGGTCAAAGCACCGACACCCACCGACACGTGCACCGACACGTGCACAGCACGGCCGCGGATCCGCGGCAGAATCTCATGTTTGGCGGCGGATCCGCGGCCATCTTAGGGGTTCTCTGTCTCATCTTTCCAGGGTTTCTTCGTGTTGCTCTTTTCTTCTATTTTCTTCACATGGTTCTTCAGACCCTTTTCTACTTTCTTCCGGATTTCCAACAGTGCAGAATTTGTGGACTTTTACCGTATGCTTCGCGTTGAAGTCTTGAATCTTGTGCTGCCCTCGTACTTTGTGCATTGAACTGTTCATTGATCGTTATTTGTTCCTTAAACTGGTAGGCGTCATCATATAGATTCATCTATTTGTTGGTCGTAGTCTCACAATTGTAGCGTCTTTTCCTGAATTTCACTGTATTGTTTTGAGAACCTGTAACCTACAACTATTTAGCAGACATGGATCAAAAGCACCTATTTATTTGCAATATAATTAAGAATGGGGAATATAATAATGCAAAATTCCGATATGAACAAGACACTATGACGATCTCAGGTCTACAGACTATTGTGTACAAGTGTCACCAGAGAACTGCTATCTGACGATAGGTATGGTACCATCTAGGAGTTTTCGGCGAGTCCTGTTCGGTGTACCAATTCTCTCATGAGCATCTGCATACAATCTTTGATGTCAAACACCAATGGTTGTGGGATCAATCTGTAAGTGCACGACGGCGCCCCGGTCGTCAATCCGACGACGGAATGCGGAAACGGAACTTTTACGAAACCTGTAAACCGGCACCACCGCGCACTAAAATCCCGGATCGGGCCATTAACCTAACTCTAGCTAACTAGAAAAAGGGAAGGAAGCTATACCGAGCGATCCGTGTCCTTCGGTCTTCGGCCTCCACTCCGATCTCCTCGCGGAATCTCCGGTCTTCATCTCCTCGTCGGAAGGGGCACCACATCGCCGGGTTCTTTTACGGGCTCCCACCTCTGGACCGAGGCAACTCGGGCACGAAGTTGGCGAGCCGACGTGCCCAAAGGTGCTGTAGGATCAGTGTAGAATGCTTTGTCTCTTGGGGTTTATGAAGTTGCCATTGATGGTGGAGAAGAGAAAGAACTTTGGAGGAAAATGGTGCTCTCATTTTTCTAGCAAGGAATATGAAATGAGATCAAATTCCTATGTCCAAAAATCTCACACCCCTCTCTCATATGTGGCCGGCCAAAGCAAGAGGAAATGGTGATGGATGGTGAGAATAATCAAAAGTGGTAAGCATAAGAAAAAGGATGTGATTATAAAAAGGAAATAATGTCACAACAAAATCCTTTCATTTCCTAATCAAATCCCATCACCATTAATTCAAACCATCATGAAGCAAAAGGAATCTAATGATGCTAGATTATCATAACCCCTCCAATTACAAGAAACCCTCTCCACAATGCTAATTTGCACAATTGCAAATTAGCCCCTCCATCAGAAAAATCCGACCGTGAAGGAACAAAGGAAAACTGGCCGGAACGGAATGCAAACTGGTAACTTCAGAAAACTGATCCCGTAATAAATTACAGGAAAACCCCGCGACTTTATATACATACCCGCATTTGTATTCCCACTGAATACAAATGCAAAGAGACAAAATCTACACTGTACAATACTAGGATCCGGCTTAAACCAAAGCCCGCTAGTATTATCCGTCCGATCATGATCCGTGCAATACCGCACGTATCTGATCGAACCCTGCCATATCTCCATACGGCCTCTACAACGTTTCGCCCGAAACTTGAGTAACTGTCTGTGGGCGACTCTAAAGACTCGTCAATACTATGGCTGTAGATTTAACCACTAGCACGTCAGAGGTATTAGCCATACGTGACGGGCTACCAGCTATTGACCAAAAGGGACGCCGATGAGCGAACTCATCCTGACACCCTACTGAGCCTGTCAGTGACAATATCCGTACAGTCCGGTCTGTTCGTCTATGAGCATCACATGGCGGGCCTAGGGGGTTAATAAAAGTCAGACCCCCAAAAGCGGTATAAGTCGTGTCGGAGTGTAGCCCAGAACACCCTGAGATACTACTGGAATACCTACCAGTAAATCTCCTGCCTTGGCCAAGGACTTCGTGTAATGGCTCTCCTAGACACAGCGCGACCTCACCCCCAATACCGGGAGAGACGAACCCCTGCAGATCCGCTCACTGCCTCCATGTGGCTCGGGACTGTACCCAACTAAAACCTGTTTGCACGTCTCCTTTGAGCGTGGTAGGGTAGTAATCAAAGTACAGTGGGAACTCATACGAGACAAATGACTATCTCAGGTCGATGAACTAACCTGTACACATGTCACCAGGGAACTGCTATCTGACGTCAGGTATAAGACCAACTAGCAGGTTCCCGGTGAGTCCTGTCCGGTGTACTCACAACCCAATGCGCACTTGTATACATCTTAGGTGATCCAACTGACACCAGTAGCTTGTGAGACCGGCCACCGCCCCTCGTCGGGGTCTCGACTGTATACACTAGTCTACTCTGGAGAATCGATGCCCTGTCTCGAAACTCCCACGACTAGGGACCTTTAAGGATTTGCTTATAGACCCCAGCTCCCACGTATATGATCGCCCTCATACTGCTGGTAGTCAAGCAAGAACCCTAGGGGCTCTATCAACGTGCAATAATGATCAGTAAGGTCACCTAAAGCAGTACACGATGATAAAGATAAACCAGATAGCATACTATCATCTTGAGTAAGACTGTCCTACCGGTATAGGTCCTCCCTCAATCATTGCAATCACGTGCCTGTGATCCAATAATTGACTCTGAGGACACTATATCCAACAATCTCCCACTTGCACTCAAGGCTAATTATTGCGATGTCGCATACTCACAGCCCGTGTGATACCGAACACCCAACTCCTCTACTAGTCAGTCTCACAAAGCTCGTTTGCGAAACTATTGCGTTCGAGGAATAGCCTCAGTGAGTGGATCCGCCCTAATGTTTCTTTCTATGCCTCTCTTTATCTCATGTTGGCGGAGAAAACTATCTCCCGAAATGAGCAATACCTGTCTTAGAGTATGTCTGGATATCTGATGGGACCTAGTTCATAAATAAACTCCAAATCCAAATTTCTCAGACTGTATCGTCAACTGAACTTAATCAGTATCCTGAGCCATGCCTACTTCAGTATCCGCCTGGACCACCTGTCCAAAATACTGCCCCTCGTCAGAGGGAAAGCTATAACTCTGATAGTCACTCTGTCATCCAGGTCACCTTGGAAGCCTGGAATGATAACCGTCTCCCAAAAGAGGCTGCCATTATCAAATCCCTAGAACACGCACTTATGTTCTAAAGCTGCTTCCGATCGTTTCTCCAGGATTGGATTAATATCAACTTATTGCATCTCCTGCAAAAACAACATCTGGTGTGGTACATGACATCTCACGATTGACTCAATTGCCTAAGCAAGTGATCTGCCAATCATGTACATCCCTCTCCCCTTCAGTCTGTAAGACACCTTTAGAGAGGGTGACTCCATCACCTGCAGGTACACTACCGTGCCAGGAGTCGTCCATTCTAAAACACCTTTAGAATGCTGTCTAAGTACCCAGATTGGGAAACTACCCAAATCTAGATCTAAAACCATAGATCTAGTAACCAGAATGTCAGATATAATATCCAAGTCCTATGTGAAGAAACCACTGTGTGACAACCAAAGTATAACCGATCGTAATATAGGAATTTCACTTCCTACTCTGTGTATGTCATCCAAATAACAGGACATAACACCCTACTACCTTCTTAACTGATCCACCCCTTATTCTGATGAAGTCAAACCTATGACTGTCACATCAGAAATAGATGATCTATCTCCGCTATATCTGCTTTAGTCTATAAATAGACACAAGCCACCTGTCCACCAATGCTTCCGCTTCTCCCACTGACTACGACAACCCTCTGGTAGAATAATATACACGTACGCTTCTAAAGCCAGTTTAGAACGACGCTATACTTATCCTTCTGCCGGGTCTCACAGTCTGGAACAACAGCAATGGCATGTCTGGGTAAACAAGAACCTCCCTGTCACCGTCCTTGAGGCTACCGGAGTACCTCTCGGGTGCCTGAGGTTACCCATCAAGTCTGTGGAGTGGCCAATGGAATGTCAATCCTGATTGAATCTTTAGGTTCTTATCAAATTTTCAGTAATCGTTTGCGGTTCTGGAATCACTTCCAGTTCTACCATACTCCCACTACTGTTTTCCGAAAAAATCCATTTTTATTAAAACTGCGGCGAGTCAAGAACAATATCACTATTGATCTTCCTGATGGTAGAAAGTCAACCCTCGTCATAGCCTGGCTCAACCCAAAAACAGCCATTACAGAAATGTTCCTTGAGTTATCCAGAGTCTGGTTTTAAGCATAAGCCGGACAACTCCCCGTACCTTAACATCTTTAAGATATGAACTGTTCTATATCCAATACAGAAACAGAGGCACTGATTTAATTGAACCAGATTCAAATCATGCAGCTGTCTCCAGTGCATGTCAACTAAATGGAAGGAGGCCGATCAGCGTTACTCAACTTAGGAGTACTTCCAATTATGAGTAACCTGAAAGAGAAGCAAGTTCTCTTAATCATTACTTATCAACTGAATACCATACACAAGCATCTACATCTTCGATCACCTTGAAGAATCCCGATACTTGCAACACCTGGTTTTCTACTTTATTCTTATACCTATAACTTCTCAAAACTTGGACCCTGTGTTTCTACGAAACACCTGTCTAAGAACTAGAGAAGTCATAAGTAAACCGAATATAATACGAGGACCAACCCCTCTGTCCTAATATACACTGGACAATATACAATACTCTGTATAAGTCCCCTGAGTCTAGTGACTCATTCACTGTGTGTCGTAGGTTGAAAACTGTACTTATGGTTAAGAAGAATTACACCGCTGTTCAATACTCCTTACCTAACCATCCACTGATATAGGTAAATGTCATAGACATAATTTCAAAAAGGTATATCTCACTCTATAAAAATAGACATACAGATATATCAATTTGAAATTGGTGCATAACAATGGATATTCAAAACCAAATATTTGCCATCCGGCAAACAGCCCAGGTGACTTCCTCAAATATCACCAATTACAACGAATTCCGATGTAATGAGGATAATCACCTAATTCCCAATAATTTACTCCCACTCATCATCTGTAAAACCATACAGATGTGAGAATCATACCAGGTAAATACATACCCTGGAGCAAGGGCTAATTGGGAAATCAATTTTCTTTTAACAGTACACAGTAAAACTGAAACATTGAAATGTTTCATAGGGGTATCCGGGTATTCCTAGTAATGCCTCTTCCATTATCAGATTCACAACTGTAACCGTATATTTCTTTGCCACCTCTCTAAATCCCTTTATATGTCTTTAGTCGTTACCTTCTGTACACCCCTTTAGGCCAAATGGTTTTCTTCCTTCCCTACCGTTCGTCACCAGCCTATGGTTTGGAAGAAGACTATCCAATAAGCATAATGGGTGTACTGTCCTAATCCTAGGAGCACTCGCAATGCGAGAGAAGGTGAAGATAAAAGACAACCAAATAAACCTTATTCCTATTTCTCCTGAACCAGAATCCATCCCCGAACTGGAACAAGTTCCTTTCGAGTTCGTATATAACCATACGATGGAGTATCCAAATAACTGTGGATCTTCGTAGTGATACGGAGTGTCGTAGAGAAATACAAAGGTGAAGTGGGAGTGGTAATGAAATACTTGGTTTGGTCGTGAATATCAGTCGCAATTTACTTTGCCCTCCTTCTAATCCCTTTATTTGTCTTAACATAATACCTTCTGTACACCATCGTTAGGCTAATTGGTTTTCTTCATTCCCTACCGTTCGGCACCTGCCTATGGTTTGGAAGAAGACTATCCAATTTGCGTAATAGGTGTACTGTCCTAATCCAAGGAGCACTCGCAACCTGAGAGAAGGTAAAAAGAAAAGACAACTGAATAGTCCTATTCGTTTTCTCCAGAACTTGAAACCATCCTCGAATAAATTCCTTCGAGTTCGTATATAACCATACGATGGTTTTATCCAATGGAATTGGACATTCGTAGTAATACGGGGTGTTCTGGAGAAAAGGGTAAAAGTAGGAGTGGCAATGAGGTTCGCAACTCTGACAATCCAAAAGCCAGTGTTTAAGAAGGTTCGGTCAACTTGGTCACTGAGTCATAGTCTAGGGTCGGGCAATGGTCGCTGCCAAAGAGAGAGAGAAAAGAAACACTCAGCGTGCACTCTAACCTAGATCAGAATGGTTATCAATTTATCTAATCAGGAAACCTCCCACTGTAACCTCAAATTCTTCTCCAAACCTGAAAGAAGAATTAGTTGGGATCACCCGAGGAGTAAACCAACTCGTCAGTGGGAATCGGGATCCAACTATCATCGCATGATAACGTGACGGAATCCGCTCACATTATCACACCCCAGAAGGTATGCGCATATTTGGCAAGTTTCAGTTTCTTTAGAAACTCCCGATGTGGATTTTTACCCCATGCTCTTATGACCTTGACTTTGGCCAACAAATCATAAGTCACATGTCAAGTTCTACCCGTCATTATCCAGGTTAATTTGAACCCACCCGTACAAGCCCTTGACTTTGGCTAACAAGGCTATACGACTGTCCCAAACCAACGCATCTATCTATGCTGCATATGAATAACCAATAGCTACCAATCACTGTGCCTTGACTTTGGCCAACAAACACAGCTTGAATACTATTGACTATCCATATGAAATGACGGAGGGCTACGAATGGTTTTTGGCAAAAAACCTTTAACGTAATGAACTTGATATCGTTGAAGGAACCGGATAGCTTTTTTAAAAATATAGTGGCGTAAACCTTTGCTAAAGAGGTCACTCCCGGTGAAGAGATCTCGGCTCTTTCCCCGTAGAATGAGGTGCAGGATATTCCAACTGAATACCATGATGCAAAGCAAAAGTAAACGACTATAGTGAAGTTATTGCCCTGACGCAAACTTCTGTCCAAGGGGTCACTCCCGGTGAAGGGATCTCGGCCCTTGCCTCGTCGACTGAGGTGCTGGATATTCATAACCGAATACCACTGTGCAAAACAAAAGAGAACGCCCTTGCAATAACAACTTTTTGAAAAATGTTCCAACAACATCAGAATAGGTTTGTTTAGCTTGCATTGATCCGAATCAACGCAGTCCCGTCAATTGATCACACCAATAAAGAACGAAAATAATGATGTATGTATATGCCATCCGCATTCGTCACTGGGTCCCGTAATCACCCATTAGGTTACTTAACTAACGACAGAGCGGGGACTGGACTAGCGCGGATGCAAAACATATACATCTATTAGTATATATATCAATATATAATATTCGCTCAAGGCGTGATAAAATGCAACATCACAGAAATGTAATAAGCATCACAGAACAATACAGATATCTGGGATCCCCGGGTTTCACAGAGCCGCTACTGAAACCTGACGTTCCCCTGGTCGTGTGGATAGCCTGTGCAATGAAAATCCTAGACCCCTACGGGCGCGCAAGTCACCCGCCAAAACCTGAAGCGAGGCACCCCCCTTCAGCAACGTGAATGGACCACCCAGCACTTCACGGGATCCGGTAACTTGGGCACCCCTCCTGGGTCAACCATACCCCATACGAGTGCGGCGAATAGCCCGCCAATTCTAGAGTGAAGCCCCCTCCGTCTCAAAGCCATGAGATGCGGGCTCGTTGCCCTCTAGAACCCGGCTATCCGTGCACCCCTCTGCGGGGTAATCCTAGTACAGAAAGTAAAATATACATACAACGGGTACATCGACCTCAGCCCGGTCGTGCCCCAAAAGAATAATATACAAACAGGCAGTGACGGCAGTCCACATGTCGGACGCTCGCCCCGCAATTTCAAATATATATATAAAATGAAACTGTACTACCACTGCATCCAGGTTATCCCCACGACCAATCCGCAACATCACAGCACAACACAGAACATCAACGTGAATATCACGTTCGCAAATCCGTCTAAAAGGGCTATAGCAGTTAGACAGGATTTACCGATCAAATGACATTCACGGTCGCAGATATAATGTAAATACTGTGAACTAACATGTTTAAAATTTTCGATCGATCATATTTACCGAAGTGGGCCCCAAGCACTACTGTAGCACTCAAAGAAAATCTGGGCCCAAACAGAACATTCCAAAAACCCCCATTTTCAACTCAGAAGCCCACTGTACAAATTTGGTCCAATGAACAGTTAAAGTCGCGGCGGAACCGCGGCCAATGCGTGAGTTTGGCCGCGGTTCCGCGGTGTAAAGGTGACATCACTCGACCAAATTTTCACAGATTGCTTGAAAACCCCTGCTCGTATTTTTACAATGTACCAAATAATTTTTCGAGCCAAAAAAAAATTCGACAGAGAACTGATATTTTGAAAATGCGGTTTTGGAATATTTGTTCGATCGAAGCTTTAAACATACTAGAGCAAGCTAGACTAGGTTAATGGCGTGGCTCTGATACCAGTGTAAGTGCACGGCGGCGCCCCGGCCGTCAATCCGACGCCGGAATGCGGAAACGAAACTTTTACGAAACTTGTAAACCGGCACCACCGCGCACTAAAATCCCGGATCGGGCCATTAACCTAACTCTAGCAAACTAGAAAAAGGGAAGGAAGCTATACCGAGCGATCCGTGTCCTTCGGTCTTCGGCCTCCACTCCGATCTCCTCGCGGAATCTCCGGTCTTCATCTTCTCGTCGGAACGGGCACCACATCGCCGGGTTCTTTTACGGGCTCCCACCTCTGGACCGAGGCAACTCGGGCACGAAGTTGGCGAGCCGACGTGCCCAAGGGTGCTGTAGGATCAGTGTAAAATGCTTTGTCTCTTGGGGTTTATGAAGTTGCCATTGATGGTGGAGAAGAGAAAGAACTTTGGAGGAAAATGGTGCTCTCATTTTTCTAGCAAGGAATATGAAATGAGATCAAATTCCTATGTCCAAAAATCTCACACCCCTCTCTCATATGTGGCCGGCCAAAGCAAGAGAAAATGGTGATGGATGGTGAGGATAATCAAAAGTGGTGAGCATAAGAAAAAGGATGTGATTATAAAAAGGAAATAATGTCACAACAAAATCCTTTCATTTCCTAATCAAATCCCATCACCATTAATTCAAACCATCATGAAGCAAAATGAATCTAATGATGCTAGATTATCATAACCCCTCCAATTACAAGAAACCCCCTCCACAATGCTAATTTGTACAATTGCAAATTAGCCCCTCCATCAGAAAAATCCGGCCGTGAAGGAACAAAGGAAAACTGGCCGGAACGGAATGCAAACTGGCAACTTCAGAAAACTGATCCCGTAATAAATTACAGGAAAACCCCGCGACTGTATGTACATACCCGCATTTGTATTCCCACTGAATACAAATGCAAAGAGACAAAATCTACACTGTACAATACTAGGATCCGGCTTAAACAAAAGCCCGCTAGTATTATCTGTCCGATCATGATCCGTGCAATACCGCACGTATCTGATCGAACCCTGCCATATCTCCATATGGCCTCTACAGCATTTCGCCCGAAACTTGAGTAACTGTCTGTGGGGGACTCTAAAGACTCGTCAATACTATGGCTGTGGATTTAACCACTAGCACGTCAGAGGTATTATCCATACGTGACGGGCTACCAGCTATTGACCAAAAGGGACGCCGATGAGCGAACTCATCCTGACACCCTACTGAGCCTGTCAGTGACAATATCCGTACAGTCCGGTCCGTTCGTCTATGAGCATCACATGCCGGGCCTAGGAGGTTGGTAAAAGTCAGACCCCCAAAAGCGATACAAGTAGTGTCGGAGTGTAGCCCAGAACACCCTGAGATACTACTGGAATACCTACCAGTAAATCTCCTGCCTTGGCCAAGGACTTCGTGTAATGGCTCTCCTAGACACAGCGCGACCTCACCCCCAATACTGGGAGAGACGAACCCCTGCAGATCCGCTCACTGCCTCCATGTGGCTCGGGACTGTACCCAACTAAAACCTGTTTGCACGTCTCCTTTGAGCGTGGTAGGGTAGTAATCAAAGTACAGTGGGAACTCACACGAGACAAATGACGATCTCAGGTCGATGAACTAACCTGTACACATGTCACCAGGGAACTGCTATCTGACGTCAGGTATAAGACCAACTAGCAGGTTCCCGGCGAGTCCTGTCCGGTGTACTCATAACCCAATGAGCACCTGTATACATCTTAGGTGATCCAACTGACACCAGTGGCTTGTGAGACCGGCCACATCCCCTCATCGAGGTCTCGACTGTATACACTAGTCTACTCTGGAAAATCGATGCCCTGTCTCGAAACTCCCACGACTAGGGACCTTTTAAGGATTTGCTTATAGACCCCAGCTCCCACGTATATGATCGCCCTCATACTGCTGGTAGTCAAGCAAGAACCCTAGGGGCTCTATCAATGTGCAATAGTGATCAGTAAGGTCACCGAAAGCAGTACACGATGATAAAGATAAACCAGATAGCATACTATCATCTTGAGTAAGACTGTCCTACCGGTATAGGTCCTCCCTCAATCATTGCAATCACGTGCCTGCGATCCAATAATTGACTCTGAGGGCACTATATCCAACACAATCATCGCCCTATACAGGGTCAAGAAACATACTTACTAGTCTACTCTGGAATATCGATGCCCTGTCTCGATACTCCCTCGACTAGGAGTTTTTAAAGGATGTGCTTGTGGACTACACAAGCCCCACTAGTATGATCTATATCATAGTCCTGGTAGTGAAGCCAATATCCTAAAGGCTTTATCAACATGTATCAGAGAGACAATATAACTATTCAAGTGTACATGTTAAGATAAAGAGTAATCAGATAACATACTATCATGTCGAGCAAGAAAGTCCTCTATATATATGTCCAAGCATCCGCTATTTCATACAATAATGGCCTCTAGGGCATATATATTCCTAACAATATCCCACTTGCACTAAGGCCAGTTGTTGTAGTATCTCATACCCAACATCCTAAAAAGTCTCTCAAACCGTGTCTGGGGGAGAGCCTTCGTGAGTGGATCCGCTGTGTTGTCCTTTGTGTCAACTTTCCTGACCTCGATCCCGCGGTGATCAGCTATCTCTCGGATCAAGTGATACCGCCTCAGAATATGTCTGGATCACTGATGGGACCGGGGTTTCTTGGCCAAAGCCGCAGCTCCATTGTTATCACAATACAAGAGTATTGGATCCTCAATGGATGAAACCATACCAAGTTCAGCAATGAACTTCTTCATCCATACAGCCTCTTTGGCAGCATCATTGGTAGCGATGTATTCAGCCTCCATCATCGAGTCTGCCATGGTATCCTGGTTGGAACTCTTCCAACATACCGTCCCTCCATTGAGGGTGAAGACAAAACCCGAGACCGACTTGCTGATGTCCTTATCACTCTGGAAGTTTGAATCGGTAAAGGACTCCACTTGGAGTTCTTCGTTACCATACACCAAGAACATTTCTTTAGTCCTTCTCAAGTGCTTAAGAATGTTCTTCATAGCTGTCCAGTGCTTCTCCCCTGAGTCTGATTGATACCTACTTACCACACTAAGTGCATAAGCTACATCCGGTCTGGTGTATAATATCACATACATGATAGACCCAACTGCTGAAATATAGGGTATCATTTGCATGCGAGCCTTCTCCAAATCAGTCTTGGGAGACATCTCTTTGGAGAGAGTGATTCCTGAACAAACGGGTAAATTATCACGCTTAGAATCTTCCATACTAAACCTCTTTAGTATGGTGTCAATGTATCTGGATTGAGACAATCCCAACATCTTTTTAGATCTATCTCTATAGATCTTTATCCCCAGAATGTAGGAGGCATCTTCCAGATCTTTCATGAAGAACTTGTGTGATAGGAAGAGTTTGACCGAGTGTAGCATAGGAACATCATTTCCTATCAAGAGTATATCATCCACGTACAATACGAGGAAGACAACCTTACTCTCTACAACCTTTTTATATACACAAGGTTCATTTATGTTTTTGATGAAGTCAAACTCTTTAACTGCTACATCAAAATAGATGTTCCAGCTCCGGGATGCCTGCTTTAATCCGTAGATCGATTTAAGCAGCTTGCACACCTTTCCGCTGCTCCCACTGTCTACGAAGCCCTCTGGCTTTGTCATATACACGCTTTCTTCTAAATCACCATTTAGAAAAGCGGTCTTAACATCCATCTGCCAGATTTCATAGTCATGGTATGCAGCAATGGCAAGTAGGATCCTGATGGACTTAAGCATAGCCACTGGAGAAAAGGTTTCATCATAGTCGACACCTGGTCGTTGACGAAAACCTTTTGCTACAAGTCTAGCTTTGAAGGTCTCAACCTTTCCATCTACACCAAGTTTTTTCTTAAATATCCACTTACTTCAAATGGGTTTTACTCCTTCAGGAGCAACTACCAAAGTCCACGCTTTGTTGGTGTACATGGATTCCATCTAAGATCGCATAACATCAAGCCATTTTACAGAGTCCTCACTTGTGATGGCCTGCTCGAAACTAGTTGGGTCATTATCTTCCATGATGCAATCCTCGCTCCTACCGTCTATGAAAAAACTGTAGTATCTCTCAGGTGGATGAGGAACCCTACTAGATCTGCGGAGTGGCTGAGGTTCGTCAGGGATTATTGAATCTTTCGGTTCTACCAAATTATCAGTTGTAGTTTGTGAAGCCGGAACTTCTTCCGGTTCTACCTCATTACCACTAATTTCTTTTACAAGAAAAAATCCTTTTCTAAAAAGGTGGCATGTCGAGAAAAAAACATCTTTTGTTTCTTGGTGTGGTAAAAGATATACCCCCACGAATGTTTGGGATATCCTACAGGGTTCCCTAGGCGGCCGCTGGGTTTCGGGAGGCATCGACCATACCGTTTTCAAAAATTTGGCGTGCTAAAGAACCATAACCTAGAATCTTAACTAGAGATTTAGACGAATCAAGCATGCAAACAACTTTACATACAAAGTGAACAAGAAATACAACCTTTGTAGACCGGTCCTTCACTTCAAAAGCTCCGTGTAGTAGTCCCTTCTCTCCAAGTAGTGAACACCCGAATTCTAGTAAGGGTTTACATGAAGAAATGAACAAGCTTGCTCGAAGTCTTCTAGGCCGAAGATGATCTACGTCGGGGAGACACCAACCCAAGCTACCTCTTCACTAAATTGGGGTTTAGTGAAGCAAACACCCTAAACTAAATGGCTAGTATAATAGAGGAGATGAAGTAGGAATTTTGCTCACTTTAGATTTATTTTTCTCACAATATTTCTTCATCTCTCCAAACCCTAGAAAGCTTTTGGAGATGAGGAAGAAGATGAAGTAGAGATGAGAATGAAACTCATGAGGTGAGAATAGCAACCATGGGTGATTTTATGTTATACACTAACTCATGTAGAGACTAAACTATAGCTAAGGATAATGGTTAGGTTAATAAATATCTTAAGTAAAATAAATTAGTTGACTAAGTCAATGGACACATCAAGCTTCTCCTAGCTTCTAGCCATGACATAATTCCACCAATTTGTGAATTACTTGGATAAATAAAAACCCTAATATTATCTTTAGTATAGTGTAAGTCTCATACACCCATGAAGTATGTGGCATCAAGCATGACACAAAAAATGTACATTAATATATATCACATATATACTATATGCACACAAGTGAGAAAAAGAAATGTTTAAGTGAGCTAATATTAGTTAATGTAATTCAATATATCAAATATATAATTATACATTAAATTATTAAATCAACACTTGATTTAATAATCCGGTTATATTATATATAACCGACTAATATCAAATGTAACAATGTATCGAATCAACACTTGATCCGATAACCCGGCTATATCACATATAACTGACCGATATCATATATCGCGAGAATAGAATGCGGTATCACATACACGCATTAATCTCGGTCCCGCACATATCACATATGTGCTCCTACTTCGTTTCGCTTGAGCCAGGAAACCTCTGTGTAGGACTCTAAAGACTCGTCAATACGCTGGCAGTTGGTGGTGATCATATCAGTCACCCAAAAGGCGCAAGCGGTCTGCTAAACGTAACGACCACCCGGGTATTGAGCGATCAGAAGATCAACAAGCAAGCCTGCTCATACTCCTGCGAATCCAATCAGTAACACTACCGTACAGTCCGGTCTCTTCGTCAGATATGTCGCATATCACTGCCTGGGGGTGGTATAATGTCAGACCCCAATAGCCTGATAAGTCATGCCGATGCAAGGTCCATAACGGTTCAAGAAACTACTGATAACACTTACCAGTAGATCTCAGCAACCCTGGCCAGGTATTTCCTGTTATGGCCAATCGAGCATAGCGCAACATCAACCCCCAATACCGGGAGAGACGAAATCCCCTCCTATCGCTCATTGCCTCCATGTGACTCGGGACTATACCCCAAAACCACCGTTTTGCATGATCTCTTGAACGTGGTAAGGTGAAAATCAAAGCACAGTGGGAATCACACAAGACTCTATGACGATCTCGGGTCAACAGACTAACCTGTACCAGTGTCACCAGAGAACTGTTATTTGACGATAGGTATAATACCATCTACGAGTTTTCGGAGAGTCCGTTCAGTGTACCCAGTCTCCACTGAGCACCCGTATACCATCTCTGATGTCAAACACCAATGGATATGGGATCATCCACCGCCCATCATATGGGTCGAGAAGCGTATATGCTACTTTACTCTGGAATATCGATGCCCCGTCTCGATACTTCCACGACTAGGAACAATAGAAGGATGTACTTACCGATTACCTCTGCCCCTGTAACACCTTAGAATGCGATTAGTGTTAATTTAGCGATAATGCGGGTTTTTGGTATAAAGTTTACCGATTTGGTTTCCTCACATTTTATAACATTTAATTAATAATTTATTATTATTTGTTATGGCGTGCACGCACTTGTGCATGTTAATGTGAGGGTGTGTTTGTGTTAATCTAGTTTTGTAACCATGTCAACCTTAAGCTAATCCAATCCTTTGATTAAACCTTAACCTAGCATTTAACCCTAAACCCTAGATATTTTGAGTGAGGAGGAGATATTTTCCTTTGTGTTTTGGATTGGAGAGGAGGTGGCATGGCGACTCATGTGAGAGCATGCTTGCATTTATGGTGATGGTGCACTCACCCTTATCCTCACATCTCTCTCTCTTTTCATCTCACCCTCTCTCATTCTCACTTCACTTATCTCATTCTCATTGTTTCCTTCATTTCTCCTTCACTCTCAACTGAACACTCCCTTCACTAAACCTTGCTAAACTTCATCAAAACTCATAAAAATCATATCTTAAGCCTTGTTTTTCCTCTTAGATGCCTTGGAGCTTGGAAAACTAGGATCTTTGAGCTTTTGTGGTTAGGTAATGATCTCTATCTGTTAAGTTGGTGCTTTTAGTGTTGCGTAGCTTATTCGTTCTAGTTTAGAACGCTTAAAGTAAAGTTTCGTGCATATATCATATTGTTAGTGTCATATTGTGATATCTGTGATCTGCTGTGACCCAGTGTGTGTACTAGAAAATCTAGCAGTGTAGTGGTGTTATACCTGAGACCCTAAGCCTTCACCTGAAACACGAACCCCTTCTGCTCGGATTTGGCTGGCGACATTGGGTGAATTTCCGGCGACCTCGGCCATTTAGAGGAATTAGGGCTTGTTTTTCTAGGGTAGCAGTCTGCATCTATTTTAGTGTGTTTGGTCCTGTTTGATTTTTGAGTTTTGTCTGTATACAAAATCTGGGATCACTTTGCTTGTTTCTAGTGTTACGAATACGTGTATTACGTTATCCGACACGGTACGTGTACTTTGTGTAGTTTTTGCTCTTGGGTTGGTTTCGTAGTGTCGCTACGCACGTTAGCCACTAGACGAACACTTGAAAGTATGTTTGGAGTTGGTGCGTCGGTCAAACGTAGTTTGTACGTGTTATTAGTCGATTGCTAATATACACTTGTTATTGTTGTTTTATGATCTTAGGGACGCTGGCGAGGACTTCGGACGTTGCGAAGAAGGGAAAGCAAGTGGTTGTCTTTACTTAGCCCAAGATCATCTGTGAGTAGATTTAACATCTACAGGGGAATCGCCCGCATGACGTTATGCGTCTGGGCTAGATTTAATGATATGATTCTTGATATTAAGTATATGGACATTGATTGTGCATGTGTACCTTCGTTACATACCTCATTTTCCTATTTGCATATGGACATAGTATTGATGAGACACAACACCATTATTGACGGTTCATGTTACACGAGCACTAATTGTATGCTACACACACTCCGTCGATAATTGCCATGACACGAACAACCCATATACATACGAGATATAGTTTACACCTATACACATGTGATATTATATTGGTTAAGGACATTGAGACATTGATTCATATTCCTTTGTGCATATGACATATAGCATACCTGTATGCTACATGCTTACACATATGCCTTGCCATGCCTACATGCTAGCTACCCTATACCTATATGGTATTGTACCATTAGTAATAGGTATATACACATATGAGACATAACTACATGTACATCTTGCATACATACTTACATACACCAGTATGGTATTACATCATTAGTGATAGGTATATACACATATGAGACATAGCTACATGTATATCATACCTACATACCTACATGTACACCCATATATCTTGATATAGCTACACATATATCTGGAGGGTATTATATCTTTATTGATAGGTATATACTCATATCTTTCTATAGCTACATGTTCACCTTCATATAATGTTGCGTTGGATTTTGGAGAAATTGTGAACCACATGATATACTTAATAACTTGTTGTCGTTAAATAGCGTTTTTTCCTTTATATGCTCATATTACTGTTTCATGTTGCATATATTATATTTCATGGAGTTCGCATTGAGATATGATTTTCATATGATATTTTCTGGATGTTTTACTCCTGCGTATATATATCAGTGGTATGGGACGCTGATATATATATATATATATATATCTGTGTGTGTGTGTGTGTGTGTGTGTATGTATGTATATATGGTATATATATATCAGTGGTATGGGACGCTGTTATATATGTACATCTACCTAATATATCATCATAATGATCTAAGCAAATATATTTATTCATTACTTTATATTTTCTGGATTTAAGGACCGTGGTAGTTCATGAAATTATGCATTGTTTGAAAAACCCGGTTTCTCTTAATATGATATTTCGATTCTTCCACCATGAGATTTCTCGGTTCTGAGTATTGTATACCCCACACGAGGAGTGGAGTGGGCCGTATGCGGGTACATGGTGGGGCCCGAAGGTACCCGGAGCAAGAAGCTCGCAGATGATGGCGTTGAGCTTGAGGCAGGGGATACTACCTTACCGGTGACATTACTTGGTTCAGGCGGTTATCGTGGGGATACGGACCGGAGTCATGAACGTATGGATACGTGGAATTTGAGTGTTGAAGCTGGGCACTCGGGTTTCTGATAGAGCGTATGATACATGCATATCAGGGCTGATCCGGACTGACGGAGCCCTAGATATGCGGGGCCGATCCGGACTGACGGAGCCCGGAGGCCGATCCGGACTGACGGAGCCCTATATATATATAGAGGAGTATTTATGTGTCGATACTAGACACTAGTTTTCATGATGTTTTCTGGTGTCGATGTTAGAGACTCAGATTCCATGAGACTTACAGGATGTGTTTTATTCCGTACTCCATATTTATTTGATATGTATTGCTTCATGTATTAATAGTACATGATAGAGTACCTTTCATGACTGTTGCATTTACATATTGTCATTTATTGCTATCAGCTTGCATGTGATATACCATCGCAGTACGTGCATACTTGTGATTACCTGCATATATTATTTACTATTCACGAGTTGGCAACTCACCCCCGTTGTGCCACAGGGTTTTGCAGGTTGTCCCTCAGAGCAGTCGTTGGCAGGGCTACTTCTTCCTATTGTATCATCTTTTGCTGCGGATACCGCTACGGCTGACTGGGTGCAGTTTTGCTATAGGTTGGTTTTGCGGTTATCCGATATTGTTCATTGTATATTCATCTTATCCTGTCACGACCCGCAGGGTACGGAACGTGACCGACACTTAAGTTACGAAACGTCTCAAGGCGTCCGTAAAATAAGCAAGCCGAAGCCCAGAAAGCAAAACCTGATTTAGAAATAGAGTGAAGGAAAAACCAATTCATTTAAAGCACTTTTTTCCATTAAATCACATCGAGTTCTGTTAAAAGCAACATCCCTTTTTCCAAAAATTCCGGCAGAGTCTCCTTTGTAAAACAAGACCCAAATGGGTACAAAACATGAATATAAATGAATATCATGAATAATGGCATCACCAAGCAGGAGCTAGCTCTTCGCCTCAAGGCGGTCATAAATCCCACGCAATGTAAAATAACAATGTGCATAAATAAGCATGAAGCACAAGTAAAATAACATGTCGACTCAAGTGAGCTCGACCCCAAATAACATAAAGTCTACAAATCTCCCAATCTCGTCTCTAGGTCGATATACAAAAATCCAAATAAAACTGGTACAGCTGAAATAGTAGATGGAGTGCTCTAGATACAATGAATATATATAAGGTGGTACAAAATGATAACAACCCACCTATGAGCAAAAGTCTCGAGTCCAAGCAAAAAGGGCAAAATGAGCTAATGCGTCCGCCGCTACAGTACTGACAGAACGGACCTGCAGAAAAGCTGTGGCACAACGGGGGTGAGTTGCCAGATCGTGAGTAATAAATAACACCTACAAAGGCTATCGCATGCATGCACACAAGTATCCTAGTATCTCTAAAATAGGTATGGCTATATGTACGAGCAGGTATGTATGCAACATCAGTGTACTAGCAGGTATGTATGCCACATAAATGTACTAGCAGGTATGCATACCATATGAATCAACTCAAGATCTCAACATGTAAATATAAGAACTATTCTTTCTTTTGTTTCTGAAACTCTTTTTAAATATCAGCATAGTATCCATAGAATCAACAAAATCCGTGTCCAGCAACGACACCTCAAAACTGTCTCAATCTCATATGTCCAAGTCACAGTATCTCTGGCCTCAGCCGTCCGGTTGACCCATCTCAAATATCCATATCTCATCATCTCGCGGCCCCGGTCGGTATCCTCTGGATATCCGCCGTGCCAAATGAAGTCACCGGTAGGTAATCCGTCCCCTGCCAGGCTCAACGCCATCTCCTGCGATCTTTTTGCCCCGGGGTACCTCACCGGGCCCACCATGTACCCGAGACGGTTCATCGACCTCCTCGAAACGGGTCTCGAAAACCACAACAAAACTCATGGTGGACGACACTTTACATCACTAGAAAACCGCAACTTTTCATATTTTTAAAAGATAATAAGTTTGTAAATCTTGCGGCTTTCCCCCGAAATCCAGAAATATCATAAAATCTCAAGAAATCATCATGGGTGCATATGTCAATGATAATGAATGCATATGGTATCAATGTTCAAGTTGCAATGTATGATTTATAACTAGGCATGAACAAATGATATAATGATGTATATGCACGAGAATAGCCATTCCATGATTTCATTTTAAAGATTTATTGCAATAGCATAGGTCTAAGCATCAATTATTAACATGTTTCAGATTATAAGTTATCTAGTATCGTGACATGGCAATTACCAGGGGGTGTGTGTATACATGAATAGTGCTCGTGCTACATATAAAAACCCTGGCAATGGTGCATGTGTCCTATAGAATGAATTCGCACATGTAGGTACAGCATACAGATCCTGATTGTAACAAATATCATGCAAGTATTATGATTTCTAATGTCACAAGTAATTTTAAGTTTACTAAATCTAACGGGCGACTTGCGCCGTCCAAATGATCGTCCTCCGTAGATGTTAAATCTACTCACCCGTGATCCCGTGCTAGGTGTGTCCGACCACCTGCTTTCCTTTCTCCGCTGCGCTCGAAGTCTCCGCCGGCGAACCTAGAATTTACAAAAGTCACACATAAGGCAAGTCCTGCAAAAAATGTGATATATCGCTAAAAAGGATAACGCGTGCGTGAAACTAAACGCGCGTGCACACGACACGTCGCGACGCGCGCAACTCCCAGAACCTACTCCGAAGCGCTGTGTCGTGCAGCGCGCCACAGAACCACACGGATCACGCGCGTGTCGCACAAGTTTTAAAAACGTCGATAAATCGTTTAAATCTCCAGATTTTGCCTCTGGGCCAAACTCAAAAGTTACAGATACTAAATACCCTAGCTACCCAGCATAAACCCACACCACAAAACCCAACACCCCCACCCCCGTTCTGGCCGCAATTTGCGGCCAGATATATTAAATCTGCGGCCAAGAAGGGGGGAGGGGTCCCCGTGTTTTGTGTGTGTGTGTCTGACATGGTCACTGTGCTACAGTCTCCTCAATTTTATTCTGAAGGGCTCGGGTCAACAACATATTTTACAGAGGCTAAAAAGTCGATAAAATTGCTAAATTACGCCAACTCGAACAAATCTGGTATTCCAGTGAAATCTGGGATAAATCTTGGGTGATCTAGTCTCAACAGCATCTAATAAGGCTACTCTAACCACCACAACCATCACTTGGCTATATCTCACTCAAAATCGCTAAAACTAGCACTAAACTACATATTATAAACACTAAACTACACTAACGACCATAACTTAGCAAATAGGAGTCGAGTTAAGAGGTTATACCTCTAGAGATCCTAGATGAAGGAGAAGAGAGGAGGAAGAAGGAAGTACAATGGGTTGCTGCTGCTGCTGAGCTGCTACAGAAGTTGCTATTGCTGCTACCAATTTGCTGTTCTGGCTGCTGATGCTGCTTCTGTTTGTTGCTGAAGCTGTTGTTTCTGGTGTTTTGTGTTGCTGTTGCAGCTGCTGAAGTGTTGGTGTGGGTGCTTTTGTGGCTAGTGTTGGGTTGTGGTGCTGGTGTTAGGGGTTAAGTAGCTTGTTGCAGCTGAATTGGGGCTGGTGTGGCTGTTGTAGCTGCTGATGTTGCTGTTTTATTGCTGCTGTGCTGTGCTGATGATGTTTTGGTGGCTGAAATGTGCTGATGTTTGGGCTGATGTGTGTGTGTGAGTGAGAGGGAGAGATGAGAGTGAAATGAGAGTGTGAGAGAGACATGCAAAAGTTTTGAAAAGAAATGTAGGGTGACATAACCATAGCCACCACTCTCTCTCTCTCATTAAATGCTTGCATGACAACCATTATAATCTCTCTTTCTCATCACAAGTCAACCCTAATCCCTAATCACCCTTAAACAAAACCAAAACCCTTAATTAAAACTAATTAGCTTAACAAAAAGGGTTTAGACCACCATGGTTGTCTAAACATGGTTAACCCACAAGCTCATCTAACATGGTAACCTTAGACTTAATCCTAGTTAACATGCATAAGTGTGTGCAGTCGAGATAAAAATCTAATAAAATATCCATAAAACCAGATAAATTACTAGAAACCCGTTTTGGTAAACTTTTACCAAAACCCCCACATTAACACACAATTACCACTAAGCATAAACTCAGGTGTTACAGTCTTCCCCCCTAAGAAAATTCGTCCCCGAATTTTAAAATATGCATCTACGCATACCTTCAAAAAGATGAGGGAATTTCTTCCGCATCTCTCCCTCGGCCTCTCAAGTGATCTCCTCACCATTCGGGCTGCGCCAAAGAACCTTCACAGACGGCAGGACCTTCGATCGAAGTTTCTTCACCTGCCGATCCAATATCTCTACTGGCTGCATGGTGAATGAAAGGTCGGGTTCAAGCTGAACGGTCTGATGCTGAATCGTGTGGGAAGGGTCATGAAGATATCTGCGTAGCATCGACACGTGGAAGACGGGGTGAACATCTGAAAAGCTGGATGGAAGAGCCAAACGATATGCGACTGCACCGACACGCTCGAGGATCTCGAAGGGACCCATAAATCTGGGGCTAAGCTTTCCCTTTCGTCCAAATCGCATCACGCCCTTCATCGGAGAGACCCTCAGAAAAACATGATCGCCAACTGCGAACTCTAGTCTGCGACGGCGCCTGTCCGCATACGATTTCTTCCTACTCTGAGCCGCTCTCATCCGATCTCGAATCAACTGTACTTTCTCGGTCGTCTCCTGCACGATCTGCGGCCCCAAAATACTGCTCTCGCTCAGCTCAGTCCAACAGACGGGCGATCTACATCTCCTCCCATACAAAGCCTCAAAAGATGCCATCTGAATAGTATCCTGGAAGCTGTTGTTGTAGGAAAACTCCACTAGAGGTAAATGACGATCCTAACTACCACCAAAGTCCAAAACGCACGCTCTGAGCATGTCCTCGAGAGTCTGAATAGTCCGCTCCGACTGGCCGTCGGTCTGCGGATGAAATGCAGTGCTGAAACTCAAACGGGTGCCCAATGCCTCCTGAAGTCTCTGCCATAGTCGGCTGGTAAACTGGGTGCCTCAATCTGACACGATACAAGTCGGTACGCCATGCAACCGCACGATCTCATCGATGTAAATCTGGGCATACTGAGCAAAACTGAAAGTGGTCTTCACTAGCAGGAAGTGAGCCGCTTTCGTCAATCGATCCACGATCACCCAAATGGAGTCATACCCTCGACTGGTCCTGGGTAGACCCACCACAAAGTCCATCAAAATCTGCTCCCATTTCCACTCCGGAATGGGCAAAGGCTGCAACTCTCCTGCTGGCCTCTGGTGCTCGGCCTTGACTTGCTGACAAGTCAGGCATCTCGATACGAAGTCTGTGACATCCCTCTTCATCCCGTCCCACCAATAGACATCTCTCAAATCGCGGTACATATTGGTGGAACCCCGAATGAATGCTGTATGTCGATCTATGCGCCTCCTCAAGAATCTCGCGTAGCAGTCCCTCAGAATCTGGTACGCACAATCGAGTCCCAAATCGCAGTACTCCCTGATCATCGATCATGAACTCGGAATCTCTGCCCTGCTTGATCCGCTCCATGATCTCTGAAAGACGGTCATCACTGGGCTATGCCTCTCGAATACGGTCAAGTAACTGCGGACGTGCACGAACATGCGCAAGCTGTCCCCCTGTCGGAGTGAACTCGAACTCAACTCGGCTGTCGCATAAAATCTGCCAATCTGCTGACGACTGCCTCTGCACCGCGCACAAACAAGATAGACTACCCCCGGGCCTCCTGTTCAAAGCATCAGCCACTACATTGGCCTTGCCCGGGTGATACAAGATCTCATAGTCATAGTCTTTCACCAGCTCCATCCAACGACGCTGTCTCAGATTCAGGTCTCGCTGCTAAAATATATACTTTAAGCTCTTGAGATCGGTGAATATCTGGCACGACTCGCCGTATAGGTAATGTCGCCAGATCTTAAGTGCAAAGACCACTGCAGCCATCTCCAAATCGTGAGTGGGGTAGTTCTGTTCATGTTTCTTCAACTGCCGAGAAGCATACGCGATCACCCTATCATGCTGCATCAATACGCATCCTAGCCCCACTCGTGAAGCGTCACAATAGACCACAAATCCGCCTGATCCTGAAGGCAATGATAAAACTGGCGCTGTAGTCAAACACGTCCATAGCTGCTGAAAACTGTGCTCGCACTCCTCCGTCCAAACGAAAGGAACTCCCTTCCGGGTCAAACCGGTCAAAGGTGCAGCAATACGGTAGAAATCCTGTACAAAACGCCTATAGTAGCCAGCCAGGCCTAGGAAACTACGGATCTCCGTAACCGATGTCGGTCTGGGCTACTGCTGAACGGCCTCGATCTTCTTCGGGTCCACACATATACCATCCCTCGTGATCACGTGACCCAAGAAACCAACGCTGTCCAACCAGAATGCACACTTGGAAAATTTTGCGAAAAGCTGGTGCTCCCTCAAAGTCTGCAAAGTAATCCGCAAGTGATGCTCGTGCTCCTCTCGGCTCCGGGAATACACCAAAATATCATCAATGAACACTATGATGAACAAGTCGAGATACGACCTGAATGTACGGTTCATCAAATCCATGAATGCTACTGGGGCGTTGGTGAGTCCGAACGACATCACCAAAAACTCATAGTGGCCATAGCGCGTACGGAAGGCTGTCTTCGGTATATCCTCATGTCGAACTTGCAGCTGATGGTATCCTGATCGCAAGTCGATCCTCGAAAAATATCCTGCCCCCTGAAGCTGGTCGAACAAATCATCGATGCGTGGCAACGGATATCTGTTCAGCACTTCGATACTTATTGAGCTGCTATGGATACGGCGTTGAGGATGGAGGCACGTATTTCAATGACTTCGACCGTTCCCGGGCCGAAGAGGATTCGTACCAGTATGCCAGATCAGAGGCAGCACGCCAGATTCTTTCCGAGAGATAGGGCCGGCAGAGGGTTTGGACGAGGTCAGCTGTATGGTTCGTATCCACAGGGACAACAGCCGTCGCTAGGATCGACATGTTATTTTACTTGTGCTTCATGCTTATTTATGCACATTGTTATTTTACATTGCGTAGGATTTGTGACCGCCTTGAGGCGAAGAGCTAGATCCCGCTTGGGGATGCCATTATTCATGATATTCATTTATATTCCTGTTTTGTACCCGTTTGGGGCTTGTTTTACAAAGGAGACTCTGCCGGAATTTTTGGAAAAAGGGATGTTGCTTTTAACAGAACTCGATGTGATTTAATGGAATAAAGTGCTTTAAATGAATTGGTTTTTCCTTCACTCTATTTCTAAATCAGGTTTTGCTTTCTGGGCTTCGGCTTGCTTATTTTACGGACGCCTTCAGACGTTTCGTAACTTAATGCCGGTCACGTTCCGTACCCTGCGGGTCGTGACAAAGTTGGTATCAGAGCTACAGTCTCCTCAATTTTATTCTGAAGGGCTCGGGTCAACAACATATTTTACAGAGGCTAAAAAGTCGATAAAATTGCTAAATTACGCCAACTCGAACAAATCTGGTATTCCAGTGAAATCTGGGATAAATCTTGGGTGATCTAGTCTCAACAGCATCTAATAAGGCTACTCTAACCACCACAACCATCACTTGGCTATATCTCACTCAAAATCGCTAAAACTAGCACTAAACTACATATTATAAACACTAAACTACACTAACGACCATAACTTAGCAAATAGGAGTCGAGTTAAGAGGTTATACCTCTAGAGATCCTAGATGAAGGAGAAGAGAGGAGGAAGAAGGAAGTACAATGGGTTGCTGCTGCTGCTGAGCTGCTACAGAAGTTGCTATTGCTGCTACCAATTTGCTGTTCTGGCTGCTGATGCTGCTTCTGTTTGTTGCTGAAGCTGTTGTTTCTGGTGTTTTGTGTTGCTGTTGCAGCTGCTGAAGTGTTGGTGTGGGTGCTTTTGTGGCTAGTGTTGGGTTGTGGTGCTGGTGTTAGGGGTTAAGTAGCTTGTTGCAGCTGAATTGGGGCTGGTGTGGCTGTTGTAGCTGCTGATGTTGCTGTTTTATTGCTGCTGTGCTGTGCTGATGATGTTTTGGTGGCTGAAATGTGCTGATGTTTGGGCTGATGTGTGTGTGTGAGTGAGAGGGAGAGATGAGAGTGAAATGAGAGTGTGAGAGAGACATGCAAAAGTTTTGAAAAGAAATGTAGGGTGACATAACCATAGCCACCACTCTCTCTCTCTCATTAAATGCTTGCATGAAAACCATCATAATCTCTCTTTCTCATCACAAGTCAACCCTAATCCCTAATCACCCTTAAACAAAACCAAAACCCTTAATTAAAACTAATTAGCTTAACAAAAAGGGGTTAGACCACCATGGTTGTTTAAACATGGTTAACCCACAAGCTCATCTAACATGGTAACCTTAGACTTAACCCTAGTTAACATGCACAAGTGTGTGCAGTTGAGGTAAAAATCTAATAAAATATCCATAAAACCAGATAAATTACTAGAAACCCGTTTTGGTAAACTTTTACCAAAACCCCCACATTAACACACAATTACCACTAAGCATAAACTCAGGTGTTACATATCCAGTACTCTCCATCTACTTTTTCATGTATTGACTTAGAGACGAGTTGTGAGGACGATATTGTTATTATTTTGTGACTTTGGAGGTCTTTTATGATGTTTCGCTTTATATCGTCTTTTTCTTCGCTACGGCGTCATATATCTGTTGTGGTGTTTGTTTTCCGCCTTTGGGCGTGGATTTGCTCCCGTTGGGGATGCTTTTACTTATATTTTTATGTTGTACCCTTTTTGGGGGCTTGTTTTACAAAGGAGGTGCTGCCAAATTTTAAAGAAAGTAAATTTGGACTTTAAAGAATTTTGATTGAGATTTCAAAAATTTTAACAATGTTCTTATCACTTACTACTTTTGATGGTTTAGATTGCTGGGTTTTCGACTTACTTAGATTGCGTTACGCCTGTGGACGTTGTGTGGTTTAAGGGCCGTCACGTGCCAATTTCGGGTCGTGACAGCCCCACTAGTATGATCTGCATCATAATCCTGGTAGTCAAGTACTCATCCTAAGGGCTTTATCAACATGTAATAGCGAGACTATAAGTGTATATGTTAAGATATAGTGAAACCAGATAGCATACTATCATGTCGAGCAAGAAAGTCCTCCCTATATATGTCCAAGCATCCACTACAATATACATCGCATGTACAGTAATGGCCTTTAGGGCATACATATAATTAACAATCTCCCACTTGCATTGAGGCCATTTGTTGTAGTGTCTCATACTCAACGTCCTATAGAAGTCTCTTTAGTGAAAGGCCTTTGTGAGTGGATCCGCTGTGTTATCCTTCGTGTCTACTCTCCTAACCTCGATCCCTTGGAGATCAGCCATCTCACTGATCAGGTGATACCGTCCTCAGAATATATCTGGAACGCTGACGGGACCGGCGTTCCTAGACCAAAACCACAACTCCATTGTTGTCACAATAACAGTTATTGGATGCTCAATAGTAGGAACCATGTTCATCTCATGAACAAGAAATATCCAGACAATCTCTTTGGTAGCATCGTTGGTAGTGATGTATTCAGCCTTCATCGTCTAGTTATGTCACGGTATCTAGCTTGGAACTCTTCCAACATACCGTCCCTCCACTGAGGGCAAAGACAATGCCTGTGACTGACTTTCAGTCGACCTTATCACTCTGGAAGCTTGAACCAAGAACATTCTTTTAGTGCTTCTCAAGTACTTAAGAACGTCCTCCACAGCTGTCCAGTGATTCTCCCAAGATCCGATTGATTCCTGATCACTACACCTAGTGATTTAGCTACATCTGGTCTGGTACATAACATTGCATATATGATAGAGCCTACTGCCGAAGCATAGGGTATCCCTTGCACGCGAGCTCTCTCCAAATCAATTTCGGGAGACATCTTTTTGGAGAAAGTGATTCATGAGTAAGTGGGAGAACCACCACGCTTAGAATCTTCCATACTAAACCCCTTTAGTACGGTGTTCATGTACCTAGATTTGGGACACTCCTAACATCCACTTAGATTTATCACCATAGATCATAATCCACAAGATCTAGTATGTATCATCCAGATCTTCCATGGAGAATCCTCATGATAAGAGGAGATTGACCGAGTGTAGCATAGGAAACTATTTCCTATCAAGAGTATGTCATCTACGTACAATACGTGGAAGACAACCTTACTCTCTATAACCTTCTTGTATATACAAGGTCCATCTACATTTTTGATGAAGTCAAACTCTTTGACTGCCAAATCAAAATAGATGTTCCAACTCCGCGATGCGCGCATTGATCCTGATGGACTTAAGCATAGCTTTCAAAGTCTCAACTTTTCTATCTATACCAAGAATCTTCTCAAGATCCACTTGCTCCTGGATGGGTTTTACCCCTTTAGGTGCAACATTCAAAGTCATATTTTGTTGGTGTATATGGATTCCATCTTTGATCGCATAGCATCCAGCCATTTCACAGAGTCCCCACTTGTGATGGCCTGCCTGAACCTAGTTGGGTCATTATCTACCATGATGCAATACTCGCTCCCATCGTCACCGAGGAAACCGTAGTATCTCTCGGGTGGATGAGGAACCCTACCAGATTCGCAGAGAGGCCGAGGTTCGTTGGAGACTATTGAATTCTTTGGTTTCACCAAATTATCAGCTGTTAGTTTGTCTAGCTGGAATTCCTTCCAGTTCTATCTCATGACCACAAATTTCTTCATAAGAAATTCCTTTTCTAAAAAGGTGGCATGCTGAGAAATAAAACACATTTTGCTCCTTAGTGTGGTAGAAGATATTCCCTCGCGAATGTTCGGGATATCCAACAAACTTATACAAAACTGACCCTGCCTCGAGTTTGTCCGGATTTTGCTTTTCAACGTAGGCCGGACAACCCCATATCTTAACTCATTTAAGATATGGTCTCTTTCCATACCATATCTCATATGGAGTGGCAGGAGCTGATTTGGATAAAACCTCATTCAATAGGTATGCAGCTTATCAAGTGCATAACACCCAAAGGGAAACAGGTAACTCAGCAGTACTCATCATAGAGCGCGCCATATCTCATAGGGTGCGATACCTTCGCCCCGATACACCGTTGTGCTATGGTGTATATGAAGGAGTAAGCTGAGGGAGAATCACATTCTCCGTTTAGAAAATCCAGGAACTCCATGCCTAAGTATTCGCCTCCTCGATCACATCGAAGGACTTTAATATTTCTACCCGTCTGGTTCTTAACTTCAAGCTTATATTCCTTGAATTTCTCAAAAGTTTCAGACTTGTGTTTCAACAGGAACATATGTCCGAATCCTGAGAGATGATTAGTGAATATAATGAAGTACGAAGAACCAAGCTTGGCATTTATAGACATAGGACCATATACATCATCATGTATCCGTCCCAAGAGTTCAATAGCTCTATCTCTGTTTCCATTAAACGGAGTATTGATCACTTTACCTTTATGACAAGACTGGCAAGTATCATAAGATGAAAATTCGAACAGATTCTCATATTCATCCTTATGTAACTTAGCTGGTCATGTCGCATTGATATGAACTAGTCTACAATGCCACAAGAAGGATTCGTTCATTTCTGAACTACTCCTCTTGTGTGTGTTCTACATACTTTGAACTGTGGTTTGATTTAGAACTTATATGCTATTACATAACGTGCTTGATCCAACCAACTCTTGATTCAGGAAAATATTCACAACATTATCCTGTAATACAAAATTATATCCTTCTTTAACTTAATAAAGAAACTGATGTAATGTTGTATATCAGGTTCGGCATGTAATAACATTTGTTCAGAATCAATGTATTTGGTAATGAAGTCCCATTAAATATGCTTCCTAAGCATCACAGAAGAAACGAAAGCAGTAATATTTATTATATATCATATATATAATATAAGCATTCATCTCAATATATAAAGTGATCACATCACAGAATATCAGCAGCAGAAGAACACATATGAAATATTGGATATACTAGGAATTCCGTGTTTAAATTAAGCCGGTATAAAACACGGATTCCACGGTCGCGATGAATAGCCAAACCCACATCCCTAGACCCCTACGAGAGCGGCAAGCATCCCTACCAATTCTAGAGTTAGGAGACCCAGTCTCGACTCCTCGAGATGGTCTCCCACTGGACCCTATAACCTGGTTACTTGTGCTCTCCTCCTTAGGTCAATCCTAACGCGAAAAAGTAAATAATATACATCAATGATGACAACATCCTCAACCCGGAAGTGTCCTAATAAAAGAATATTACATACAAGTTTTTACATGAATGAAAATGAAAACTCTCATCTCATATAAAACCCCTGGCTATTCATGTAAGTGCACGGCGGTGTCCCGGCCGTCAATCCGATGCCGGAATGCGGAAGCGGTGATTTACTTTAACTTTTCAAACCGGCACCACCGCGCACTATAAACCCGGATCGGGCCATTAAACTAGTCCTAGCTAACTACAAGATGGGAAGAGAGATACACCGAGTGATCCGTGTCCTCCGGTCTTCTCGTCGTCGTCCCGATCTCCCGCGGAATGTCCGGTCTCCACCTCCTCGCCGGAAGGGCACCACGTCGCCGGCTTCTTTTACGGGCTCCCGCCTCTGGTCTGAGGCAACTCGGGCACGAAGCTGGCGAGTCGACGTGCCCAAGATTTGCTGTAGAATATAGTGTAGAAGCTATGTCTCATTTGGGGTATTGGAAGTTGCCTTTGGTGGAGGAAATGAACCATATATGTCTTTGGATGAACAAAGGGATTTTTGGCATGGAAATGAGACTCATTTTTCCTCCTCTCAAAAATTGGACAGCCCCCCCTCAAGAGTGGCCGGCCAAGCATGGAATGAGAATGGGAAAAAGTCTAGGGGGAGGTGACCAAAAGAATAATGCAAGAGAGAGAGAGAGAAAAGGCCTATGATGATGAAAAGAAATCATCACCCACCAAAATCAACACTCCACAAACTAATCATAACAAAGGTCAAGCCATCATGAAAGAAGAAGTCAAATGGTCAAGAGATGGTGCAACCATCATGACACTACAAGATGCAAAGACCACCCTCCACAAATGCTTATTTGCACAAATGCAAATAAGCCCTCCTCCACCAATCTTCGGCCAATGAAAGATACAAAGAAAATTGGCCGAAACGGAAAACAAACTGGTAACTCCAAAAACCTGATCCCATAATAAATTACAGGAAAACCCCGCTACTGTATATACATACCCGCATTTGTATTCCGACCGAATACAAATGCAACGAGACAAAATCTACACTGTACAATACTAGGATCCGGCTTAAACCAAAGCCCGCTAGTATTTTCCGTCCGATCATGATCCGTGCAATACCGCACGTATCTGATCGAACCCTGCCATATCTCCATACGGCTTCCACAGCATTTCGCCCGAAACTTGAGAAACCGGTCCGTGGGGGACTCTAAAGACTCGTCAACACCTTGGTTGTGGATTTAACCACTAGCACGTCAGAGGTATTAGCCTATACGTAACGGGCTACCAGGTATTGACTAAAAGGGACGTCGATGAGCGAACTCATCCTGACACCCTACTGAGCCTGTCAGTGACAATATCCGTACAGTCCGGTCCGTTCGTCTATGAGCATCGCATGGCGGGCCTAGAGGGTTGGTAAAAGTCAGACCCCCAAAAGCGGTACAAGTCGTGTCGGAGTGTAGCCCAGAACACCCTGAGATACTACTGGAATACCTACCAGTAAATCTCCTGCCTTGGCCAAGGACTTTTCATGATCTGGCTCTCCTAGACACAGCGCGACCTCACCCCCAATACCGGGAGAGCGAACCCCCGAAGATCCGCTCACTGCCTCCATGTGGCTCGGGATTGTACCCAACTAAAACCTGTTTGCACGTCTCCTTTGAGCGTGATAGGGTAGTAATCAAAGTACAGTGGGAACTCACACGAGACAAATGACGATCCTCAGGTCGATGAACTAACCTGTACACATGTCACCAGGGAACTGCTATCTGACGTCAGGTATAAGACCAACTAGCATGTTCCCGGCGAGTCCTGTCCGGTGTACTCATAACCCAATGAGCACCTGTATACATCTTAGGTGAACCAACTGACACCAGTGGCTTGTGAGACCGGCCACCGCCCCTCGTCGGGGTCTCGACTGTATACACTAGTCTACTCTGGAGAATCGATGCCCTGTCTCGAAACTCCCATGACTAGGGACCTTTTAAGGATGTGCTTATAGACTCCAGCTCTCACGTATATGATCGCCCTCATACTGCTGGTAGTCAAGCAAGAATCCTAGGGGCTCTATCAACGTGTAATAGCGACCTGTCTTGTCATCTAAAGCAGTACACGATGATAAAGATAAACCAGATAGCATACTATCATCTTGAGTAAGACTGTCTTACCGGGACAGGTCCTCCCTCAATCATTGCAATCACGTGCCTGTGATCCAATAATTGACTCTGAGGGCATTATCTCCAACAATTCAAAACACGACGATCCAATATAACATATCACAACAACACATAACATCACATGTCATCAACGTAAGTAAATATGCGTATCCCAATTGTTGACGTATAGCAACGAAACCGGCGATACACCACATATTACACTTAAGGTCGCAGAAAATAAAGTGGAAAACTACAACAATTAGAATCCGCAACCATCTTAGACATCATAAACCCAATGTATCTCATACTTCGGATTTCATGCCTTACCAAATGAATTCCTTAGACATCATATGCCTAACAATTATAAACCCCGCATTTTAGTCTTGATATTGAAAATACATTCCAATAACCTATCTGGTAATTCAACAAGATTCCCGATAACCTGATCGAATGCTCGTCGGAAACTTTAGTAGACGGCCGCACCCCCGATGCCGTCGACGAAGTGCACTAAGGCGGAACACCGCGGTCGCGAGCACCCGAACGAATGCTTTTGGCGATGGGGTTCTCCTACAGTCACTTTGTCGGGGCTATGGGGCGTGGCTATCTAGTAAGGTTACCCGACGAGTATCCGCGTACACTATGTAATTGCGACGGACTTTTGATCCACATCAAAATTCCGTGGCAACCAATCAAATTAGACTAAACTGCTATATTTATAAAATTCAAACTAGTTATCTCATAACTAATTATGTGGATTCCAAATATTGTATCACAATTACAGATAGCTAGACGATGTTAAACTTTTCGATCGAATAAACAAATACCCAAAATTTCCCAAAAAGCTCAACACTTGAGCGGAGTTTAAAAAGTACTCAGAACATACGACAGCACCTATGGACCAACCGTAGAAGGGTCAACCCTTGCCTCACCTATGGCGCCGCGGAACTACCATAAACCCTAGGGTTTGGTGGCGGTTCCAACGGTCACAGAATCGAGTTAGGGTTTCGTTCTTCTAGAGGGTTCACAGAATCACCTGCATAATTTTTTGAAGATTTTAAACTTGGAAAAATCCAACTCTTGGAAAATTTCCAGCGAGGGAAAATATGGGTTATTGATATCCGTTCAAACTTTTTAACGTCGTCTAAATAACCCGAACAGATGATAGAATTACGACTACGAAACACTCCGAATTGCCTTTTCACAAAGATAATATCACATGCAATTTTAGCAAAAACAAGCAACACCCAAAATACCAAAACCCGGAGGCTGGAACACGATAAAAATTTGAAGCCCAGAGGACTTCCCAAAACCGGCCAGGCCGGATATATAGCTAAAGTGGCCGGCCATTTTCCGGCGAGAGGGCTTCAATTTTCTACTGTGTTCATGTTGGAGTTAGTGCCCTCAGAGTCAATTATTGGATCACAGGCACGTGATTGCAATGATTGAGGGAGGACCTATCCCGGTAGGACAGTCTTACTCGAGATGATAGTATGCTATCTGGTTTATCTTTATCATCGTGTACTGCTTTAGGTGACCTGACATGTCGCTATTACACGTTGATAGAGCCCCTAGGATTCTTGCTTGACGACCAGCAGTATGATGGCGATCATATACGTGGGAGCTGGGGTCCATAAGCACATCCTTAAAAGGTCCCTAGTCGTGGGAGTTTCGAGACTGGGCATCGATACTCCATTAGTAGACTAGTGTATACAGTCGAGACCCCGACGAGGGGCGGTGGCCGGTCTCACAAGCCACTGGTGTCAGTTGGTTCACCTAAGATGTATACAGGTGCTCATTGGGTTATGAGTACACCGGACAGGACTCGCCGGGAACCTGCTAGTTGGTCTTGTACCAGATGTCAGATAGCAGTTCCCTGGTGACATGTGTACAGGTTAGTTCATCGACCTGAGATCGTCATTTGTCTCGTGTGAGTTCCCACTGTGCTTTGATTACTACCCTACCACGGCTCAAAGGAGTCGTGCAAACAGGTTTTAGTTGGGTACAGTCCCGAGCCACATGGAGGCAGTGAGCGGATCTGCAGGGGTTCGTCTCTCCCGGTATTGGGGGTGAGGTCGCGCTGTGTCTAGGAGAGCCATTACGCAAAGCCCTCGGCCGAGGCAGGAGACTTACTGGTAGGTATTCCAGTAGTGTCTCAGGGCGTTCTGGGCTACGCTCCGACACGACTTGTACCGCTTTTGGGGGTCTGACTTTCACCAACCCCCTAGGCCCGCCATGCGATACTCATAGACGAACGGACCGGACTGTACGGATATTGTCACTGACAGGCTCAGTTGGGTGTCGGGGTGAGCTTCCTCATCGACGTCCATTTTGGTCAATAGCTGGTGGCCCGTCATGTATTGGCTTATACCTCTGACGTGCTGGTGGTTAAATCCACAACCATAGTATTGACGAGTCTTTAGAGTCCACCACACTTTCAGTTACTCAGCTTTCGGGCGAAACGCTGTAGAGGCCGTATGGAGATATGGCAGGGTCCGATCAGATACGTGCGGTATTGCATGGATCAGGATCAGACGGTTTGTACTAGTTGCCGTATGGATATATGGCAGGGTTCGATCAGATACGTGCGGTATTGCACGGATCAGGATCGAACGGTTTTTACTAGCCGGCTTTGGTTTAAGCCGGTCCTAGTTTAGTACAGTGTAGATTGTGTCTCATTGCATTTGTATCCGGACGGAATACAGATGCGGGTGTGTATGCACAGTATAGGGGTTTTCCTGTAATTTATTACGGGACCAGTTTTCTGGAGTTGTCGGTTTGCATTCCGTTCCGGCCGGTTTTCCTTTGTTCTTTCCCGGCCGGACTTTTCCGATGGAGGGGGTTATTTGCTGTTTTGCAAATAACACTTTGTGAGGGGTTTCTTTGCATAATGTTTGATTATGATAGTTTTCATATCTTTGCTCCATGCTTTTGAATTGAGTGATTTGATATAGGTATGGGTTTAAAGTGAAAGCATGGTTGAAGTTTTCATTGACTTTGGATATGGTCACCACATACTTCTCCTACACTTACCTCCCTCATATGATTTAGTTTTGTTCCCTCCACCATTCTCATTCAAGAATGGCCGGCCACTATGAGTGAGGATGAGAGAAATTTTTCATTCTTGCATGACACAAATTTCTTCATCTCATTCTTCTTGTTTTTGGAAAATTGAAAGCTCCAATTTCCTTTAACCTTATTCCTCCATCATGGCAACTCCAATACCCCAAAAAGAGACTACGATTCTACACACCACATTCTACAGCAATTCTTGAGCATGTCGAGTTGCCGGCTTCATGCTCGAGTTGCCTCGGTATTGAGGCGGGAGCCCGTAAAAGACGAAGGCGATGTGGTGCCCTTTCCGGCGAGGAGGCGACGATGTGGAGGCAACACTTTCCGCGGGAGATCGGGACGATGACGAGAAGACCGGAGGACTCGGATCACTCGGTATACTTCTCACCCTATCTCTTGTTTGCTAGCGTAGGTTAATGGTTAACGATCCGGGTTTTCTTTGTCCGCGGTAGCGCCGGTTTCCGAGTAAGGAAAAATTTTTATTCCGCAATTTGGCCTCGAGTAAGACGGCCGGGGCGCTGCCGTGGCGCAACATGGTATCAGAGCCACGCCATTAACCTTACCTAGCTTCGTTTGATGTGTTTGCATTTCCGATCGACCAAAATTTCCAAAAACCGTATTTTTTGTTCACATCAGTTTCTGTTGAAATATTTTGGTCTCGAAAAATTTTTCAGGTTGTAAAATATTGATGTACTGGAAAATCTAAGAGCTCTGTAAAAATTCGATGAAGTGACTCCACAGTTGGAGCGCGGAACCGCCGCGAAAACCCCCTTTGTGCGGCCCTTCCGCCGCGCACTATTCACATCACTTCACCATTTTTTTACAGAGGCCTTCTGGGCTTAAAATATGGGCTTTGGAATATTAAAGTTGGGCCAATTGTTTCTGTGAGTGCTACAGTTTTCTTTGGGGCCCACTTGTTAATTGTTTGATTGATCGGAAAATTTTAAACACATTATTTCACAGTATTTACATTATATCTGCGACCGTGAATGTCACTCGATCGGTAAATCCGGTCTGACTGCTATAGCCCGGTTAGACGGATTTGCGAACGTGACTTTCACGTTGATGTTCTATGTTTATGCTGTGTTGTTGCGGATCGGTCGTGGGGGATAGCCTGGATGCAATGCTAGTGCAGTTTTGTTGTATTATGTACATTTGATATTGCGGGGCGAGCGTCCGACATGTGGACTGCCGTCACTGCCTGTTTGTATTATTCTTTTGGGGCACGACCTGGTTGCGGTCGATGTACCCGGTGTATGTATATTTTACTTTCTGTACTAGGGTTGCCCCGCGGTGGGGTGCACGGATAGCCGGGTTCTGGAGGGCAACGGGCCCGCATCTCAGGGCATTGAGACGGAGGGGGCTTCAGTCCAGGATTGGCGGGCTATTCGCCGCACTCGTAGGGGGTACAGGTTGACCCAGGAGGGGTGCCCAAGTTACCGGATTCCGTGAAGTGCTGGGTGGTCCATTCACGGTGATGGAGGGGGCTGCCTCGCTTCAGGTTTTGGCGGGTGACTTGCCGCGCCCGTAGGGGTCTAGGATTTCATTGCACAGGCTATCCACACGACCAGGGGAACGTCGGGTTTCAGCAGCGGCTCTGTGAAACCCGGGGCTTCCAGATATCTGTATTGTTCTGTGATGCTGTACATTTCTGTGATGTTGCATTTTATTCACGCCTTGAGCGAAATACTATATATTGGTATATATATTAGTAGATGTTGTATATGTTTTTCATCCGCGCTAGTCCAGTCCCCGCTCTGCCGTTAGTAAGCTAACCTAACGGGTGATGACGGGACCCAGTGGCGAATGCGGATGGCATATACGTACGTCAGTATATTTTCGTTCTTTGTGGTGTGATCAATTGATGGGACTGCATTGATTCGGATCAATGCAAGTTTAAACAAACCTAATCTGATGTTGTTGGAACATTTTTCAAAAAGCTGTTATTGCAAGGACGTTCGCTTTTGTTTTGCATTGTGGTATTCATTTGGGATATCCTGCTCCTCAGTCGACGAGGCAAGGGCCGAGATCCCTTCACCGGGAGTGACCCCTTGGACAGAAGTTTGCGTCAGGGCATTAACTTCACTTTAGCCGATTACTTTTGCTTTGCATCGTGGTATTCAGTTGGAATATCCTGCACCTCATTCTACGGGGAAAGAGCCGAGATCCCTTCACCGGGAGTGACCTCTTTAGTAAAGGTTTTCGTCACTATATTTTCTAAAAAGGCTATGCAGTTCCTTCAACGATATCAAGTTCATTACGTTAAAGGTTTTTCGCCAAAAACCATCCGTAACCCTCCGTCATTTCTTATGGGTATTATTTAGTATTCGTGCTGCGTTTGTTGACTCCGTCAAGGCGTAGTGTACGGTAGCTAAGTGGTGCTTGTTTGTTGCATAAGTGGGATTGGTTAGGACAGTCGTGCGGCCTTGTTGACTCCGTCAAGGGCACGTACGGGTGGGTTTAATGCAATCCAGATAATGACGGGTTGAACTTGACTAGGACTCTTTGATTTGTTGACTCCGTCAAGGTCACTTGAGTCCTAGGGGTAAAAATCACATCGGGAGTTTCAAAAGAACTGAAACCTGCCAGGTATGCGCATACCTTCTGGAGTGTGGTGACGTGAGTGGATTCCGTCACGTTATCATGCGATGATAGTTGGATCCCGATTCCCACTGATGAGTTGGTTTACTCCTCGGGTGATCCCGACTAATTCTTCTTTCAGGTTTGGAGGAGAATTTGAGGTACAGTGGGAGGTTTCCAGATTAGACAAAGTGGTAACCATTCTGATCTAGGATAGAGTGCACGCTGAGTGTTTCTTTTCTCTCTCTCTGGCAGCGACCATTGACCCGACCCTGGACTATGACTCAGTGACCAAGTTGACCGAACCTTCTTAACACTGGCTTTTGGATTGTCAGAGTTGCAGACCTCATTGCCACTCCTACTTTTACCCTTTTCTCCAGGACACCCCGTATTACTACGAACGTCCACTTCCATTGGACAAAACCATCGTATGGTTAGATACGAACTCGAAGGACTTCGAGGATGGTTTCTGGTTCTGGAGAAAACGAATAGGACTATTCAGTTGTTTTTTCTTTTTCACCTTCTCTCCGGTTGCGAGTACTCCTTGGTTTAGGAGTAGTACACCTATTACGCAAATTGGATAGTCTTCTTCCAAACCATAGGCTGGTGCCGACCGGTAGGGAATGAAGAAAACCAGTTAGCATAACGATGGTGTACAGAAGGTATTAAGTTTAGACAAAGCAAGGGATTAGTAAGAGGGCAAAGTAAATTGCGACTGATATTCACGACCAAACCAAGTATTTCTTCGCCAATCCTAAATCACCTTTGTATTTCTCCAGGACACTCCGTATCACTACGAAGATCCCATTTTTTATTGGATATTCCATCGTATGGTTATATACGAACTCGAAAGGAACTTGTTCCAGTTCGGGGATGGATTCTGGTTCAGGAGAAATAGGAATAAAGTACATTCAGGTGTCTTTTATCTTCACCTTCTCTCGCGTTGCGAGTGCTCCTAGGATTAGGACAGTACACCCTTTATGCCTTTTGGATAGTCTTCTTCCAAACCATAGGCTGGTGCCGAACGGTAGGGAAGGAAGAAAACCATTTGGCCTAAAGGGGTGTGCAGACGGTATTGACTAAAGACATATAAAGGGATTTGGACAGGTGGCAAAGAATTATACGGTTACAGTTGTGAATCTGGATAATGGAAGAGGCATTACTAAGAATACCAGGATACCCCAACGAAACATTTCAATGTTTCAGTTTCACCGTGTACTGTTAATGGAAAACTGATTTCCCGATTAGACACTTACTCCAGGGTATGTATTTACCAGGTATGATTCTCACATCTGTATGGTTTTACAGATGAGGAGTGGGAGTAAGTTATTGGGAATTGGGTGATCATCCTCATTATATCGGGATTCGTTGTAATCGGTGATATTTGAGGAAGTCACCTGGGTTGTTTGCCGGTCGGCAAATATTTGGCTATGAATATCCGCTGTTGTGCACCAATTTCAAATTGATATATCTGTACGTCTATTTTCATAGAGTGAGATATACCTTTTGATATTATGTCGATGACATTTACCTATATCAGTGGATGGTTAGGTAAGGAGCATTAAACAGCGGTGTAATTCTTCTTAACCATAAGTACAGTTTTCAACCTACGACACACAGTGAAAGAGTTGTTAGACTCAGCGGACTTATACAGAGTATTGTATGTTGTCCAGTGTCCCTCAGGACAGAGGGGTTGGTCCTCGTACTATATTCTGTTTACTTTTAACTTCTCCAGTTCTTAGACATGTGCTTCGTGGAAACACAGGGTCTGAGTTTTGAGGAGTTATTGGTATAAGAATAGAGTAGAGAACCAGGTATTGCAAGTATCGGGATTCTTCAAGGTGATCGAAGATGTAGATACTTGTGTATGGTATTCAGTTGATAGTAATGATGAAGACAGATTGCTTCTCTTTCAGTATACTCATAATTGGAAGCATTCCTAAGTTGAGTAACGCTGATCGGCCTCTCTCCATTTAGTTGACATGCACTGGAGACAGCTGCATGATTTGAATCTGGTTCAATTAAATCAGTGCCTCTGGTTCTATATTGGATATAGAACAGTTCATATCTTAACGATGTTAAGGTACGGGGAGTTGTCCGGCTTATGCTTAAAACCAGACTCCGGATAACTCAAGGCACGTTTCTGTAATGGCTGTTTGTGGGTTGACCCAGGCTATGACGAGGGTTGACTTTCTACCATCTGGCAGATCAATAGAAATATTGTTCTAGACTCGCCACAGTTTTATTAAAAATGGATTTTTTCAAAAACAGAAGTGGGAGTATGGTAGAACTGGAAGTGATTCCAGAACCGCAAACGATTACTGGAGATTTGATAAGGAACCTAAAGATTCAATCTGATTTGACATTCCATTGGCCACTCCGCAGATACGGTGGGTAACTTCAGCCACCCGAGAGGTACTTCGGTAGCCTCAAGGACGGTGACAGGGAAGTTCTTGTTTACCCACACTTTCCATTGTTGTTGTTCCAGGCTGCGAGACCCGGCAGGAGGATGAGTATAGCGTCGTTCTAAACTAGCTTTAGAAGTGTACGTCTATATGACTCTGGCAGAGGGTTGTCGTAGTCAGTGGGAGCAGCGGAAGCATTGGTGGATTTCATGCTTATGTCTATTTATAGACTAAAGCAGATATAGCGGAGATAGATCATCTATTTCTGATGTGACAGTCATGGGTTTGACGTCATCAGAATAGGGGATGGATCTGTTGAGAAGGTAGTAGGAAGTGATATTCCTATACTACGATCGGTTATACTTTGGTCGTCACACAGTGTTTTCTCCACAAGGGACTTGGACATTATATCAGACATACTGGTTACTAGATCTATGGTTTTAGATCTAAATTTGGGTGGTTTCCCAATCAGGGTACTTTGACAGCATTCTAAGAGTATTTAGAATGGACGACTCCTGGCATGGTAGTGTACCTGCAGGTAATGGAGTCACCCTCTCTAAAGGTGTCTTACAGACTAAAGTGGAGAGGGATACGCATGATTGACAGATCACTTGCTTAGGCAATTGATGTCAAGTACCACACCAGATGTTGTTCTTGCACTAGATGCAATAAGTTGACATTAATCCAATCCTGGAGAAACAGTCGGAAGCAGTTTTAGAACATAAGTGGATGTTCTAGGGATATGATAACGGCTGCCTCCTTTTGGAGACGGTTATCACTCCAGGCTTCCAAGGTGACATGGACAACAAGGAGGTTGTCAGAGTTATAGTTCTCCCTCTTACGAGGGACAGTATTTTGGACAGGTGGTCCAAGGCAATACTGAGGAAGGCATGGCGCAGAATACTGATTAAATTCAGTTGTTGATACAGTCTAAGGAGTTTGGATTTGGAGTTCATTAATGAGCTAGGTCCCATCAGACATCCAGACATTCTAAGACAGGTATTGCTCATTTCGGGAGATGGTTTTCTCCGCGAACATGAGATATAGAGAGACATAGAAAGAAACATCACAGCGGATCCACTCACTGAGGCTATTCCTCGAACGCAATAGTTTCGCAAACGGGTTTTGTGAGACTGACTAGTAGAGGAGTTGGGTGTTCGGTATCACATGGGCTGTGAGTATGCGACATCGCAATAATTAGCCTTGAGTGCAAGTGGGAGATTGTTGGAGTTAGTGCCCTCAGAGTCAATTATTGGATCACAGGCACGTGATTGCAATGATTGAGGGAGGACCTATCCCGGTAGGACAGTCTTACTCGAGATGATAGTATGCTATCTGGTTTATCTTTATCATCGTGTACTGCTTTAGGTGACCTGACATGTCGCTATTACACGTTGATAGAGCCCCTAGGATTCTTGCTTGACGACCAGCAGTATGATGGCGATCATATACGTGGGAGCTGGGGTCCATAAGCACATCCTTAAAAGGTCCCTAGTCGTGGGAGTTTCGAGACTGGGCATCGATACTCCATTAGTAGACTAGTGTATACAGTCGAGACCCCGACGAGGGGCGGTGGCCGGTCTCACAAGCCACTGGTGTCAGTTGGTTCACCTAAGATGTATACAGGTGCTCATTGGGTTATGAGTACACCGGACAGGACTCGCCGGGAACCTGCTAGTTGGTCTTGTACCAGATGTCAGATAGCAGTTCCCTGGTGACATGTGTACAGGTTAGTTCATCGACCTGAGATCGTCATTTGTCTCGTGTGAGTTCCCACTGTGCTTTGATTACTACCCTACCACGGCTCAAAGGAGTCGTGCAAACAGGTTTTAGTTGGGTACAGTCCCGAGCCACATGGAGGCAGTGAGCGGATCTGCAGGGGTTCGTCTCTCCCGGTATTGGGGGTGAGGTCGCGCTGTGTCTAGGAGAGCCATTACGCAAAGCCCTCGGCCGAGGCAGGAGACTTACTGGTAGGTATTCCAGTAGTGTCTCAGGGCGTTCTGGGCTACGCTCCGACACGACTTGTACCGCTTTTGGGGGTCTGACTTTCACCAACCCCCTAGGCCCGCCATGCGATACTCATAGACGAACGGACCGGACTGTACGGATATTGTCACTGACAGGCTCAGTTGGGTGTCGGGGTGAGCTTCCTCATCGACGTCCATTTTGGTCAATAGCTGGTGGCCCGTCATGTATTGGCTTATACCTCTGACGTGCTGGTGGTTAAATCCACAACCATAGTATTGACGAGTCTTTAGAGTCCACCACACTTTCAGTTACTCAGCTTTCGGGCGAAACGCTGTAGAGGCCGTATGGAGATATGGCAGGGTCCGATCAGATACGTGCGGTATTGCATGGATCAGGATCAGACGGTTTGTACTAGTTGCCGTATGGATATATGGCAGGGTTCGATCAGATACGTGCGGTATTGCACGGATCAGGATCGAACGGTTTTTACTAGCCGGCTTTGGTTTAAGCCGGTCCTAGTTTAGTACAGTGTAGATTGTGTCTCATTGCATTTGTATCCGGACGGAATACAGATGCGGGTGTGTATGCACAGTATAGGGGTTTTCCTGTAATTTATTACGGGACCAGTTTTCTGGAGTTGCCGGTTTGCATTCCGTTCCGGCCGGTTTTCCTTTGTTCTTTCCCGGCCGGACTTTTCCGATGGAGGGGGTTATTTGCTGTTTTGCAAATAACACTTTGTGAGGGGTTTCTTTGCATAATGTTTGATTATGATAGTTTTCATATCTTTGCTCCATGCTTTTGAATTGAGTGATTTGATATAGGTATGGGTTTAAAGTGAAAGCATGGTTGAAGTTTTCATTGACTTTGGATATGGTCACCACATACTTCTCCTACACTTACCTCCCTCATATGATTTAGTTTTGTTCCCTCCACCATTCTCATTCAAGAATGGCCGGCCACTATGAGTGAGGATGAGAGAAATTTTTCATTCTTGCATGACACAAATTTCTTCATCTCATTCTTCTTGTTTTTGGAAAATTGAAAGCTCCAATTTCCTTTAACCTTATTCCTCCATCATGGCAACTCCAATACCCCAAAAAGAGACTACGATTCTACACACCACATTCTACAGCAATTCTTGAGCATGTCGAGTTGCCGGCTTCATGCTCGAGTTGCCTCGGTATTGAGGCGGGAGCCCGTAAAAGACGAAGGCGATGTGGTGCCCTTTCCGGCGAGGAGGCGACGATGTGGAGGCAACACTTTCCGCGGGAGATCGGGACGATGACGAGAAGACCGGAGGACTCGGATCACTCGGTATACTTCTCACCCTATCTCTTGTTTGCTAGCGTAGGTTAATGGTTAACGATCCGGGTTTTCTTTGTCCGCGGTAGCGCCGGTTTCCGAGTAAGGAAAAATTTTTATTCCGCAATTTGGCCTCGAGTAAGACGGCCGGGGCGCTGCCGTGGCGCAACATGGTATCAGAGCCACGCCATTAACCTTACCTAGCTTCGTTTGATGTGTTTGCATTTCCGATCGACCAAAATTTCCAAAAACCGTATTTTTTGTTCACATCAGTTTCTGTTGAAATATTTTGGTCTCGAAAAATTTTTCAGGTTGTAAAATATTGATGTACTGGAAAATCTAAGAGCTCTGTAAAAATTCGATGAAGTGACTCCACAGTTGGAGCGCGGAACCGCCGCGAAAACCCCCTTTGTGCGGCCCTTCCGCCGCGCACTATTCACATCACTTCACCATTTTTTTACAGAGGCCTTCTGGGCTTAAAATATGGGCTTTGGAATATTAAAGTTGGGCCAATTGTTTCTGTGAGTGCTACAGTTTTCTTTGGGGCCCACTTGTTAATTGTTTGATTGATCGGAAAATTTTAAACACATTATTTCACAGTATTTACATTATATCTGCGACCGTGAATGTCACTCGATCGGTAAATCCGGTCTGACTGCTATAGCCCGGTTAGACGGATTTGCGAACGTGACTTTCACGTTGATGTTCTATGTTTATGCTGTGTTGTTGCGGATCGGTCGTGGGGGATAGCCTGGATGCAATGCTAGTGCAGTTTTGTTGTATTATGTACATTTGATATTGCGGGGCGAGCGTCCGACATGTGGACTGCCGTCACTGCCTGTTTGTATTATTCTTTTGGGGCACGACCTGGTTGCGGTCGATGTACCCGGTGTATGTATATTTTACTTTCTGTACTAGGGTTGCCCCGCGGTGGGGTGCACGGATAGCCGGGTTCTGGAGGGCAACGGGCCCGCATCTCAGGGCATTGAGACGGAGGGGGCTTCAGTCCAGGATTGGCGGGCTATTCGCCGCACTCGTAGGGGGTACAGGTTGACCCAGGAGGGGTGCCCAAGTTACCGGATTCCGTGAAGTGCTGGGTGGTCCATTCACGGTGATGGAGGGGGCTGCCTCGCTTCAGGTTTTGGCGGGTGACTTGCCGCGCCCGTAGGGGTCTAGGATTTCATTGCACAGGCTATCCACACGACCAGGGGAACGTCGGGTTTCAGCAGCGGCTCTGTGAAACCCGGGGCTTCCAGATATCTGTATTGTTCTGTGATGCTGTACATTTCTGTGATGTTGCATTTTATTCACGCCTTGAGCGAAATACTATATATTGGTATATATATTAGTAGATGTTGTATATGTTTTTCATCCGCGCTAGTCCAGTCCCCGCTCTGCCGTTAGTAAGCTAACCTAACGGGTGATGACGGGACCCAGTGGCGAATGCGGATGGCATATACGTACGTCAGTATATTTTCGTTCTTTGTGGTGTGATCAATTGATGGGACTGCATTGATTCGGATCAATGCAAGTTTAAACAAACCTAATCTGATGTTGTTGGAACATTTTTCAAAAAGCTGTTATTGCAAGGACGTTCGCTTTTGTTTTGCATTGTGGTATTCATTTGGGATATCCTGCTCCTCAGTCGACGAGGCAAGGGCCGAGATCCCTTCACCGGGAGTGACCCCTTGGACAGAAGTTTGCGTCAGGGCATTAACTTCACTTTAGCCGATTACTTTTGCTTTGCATCGTGGTATTCAGTTGGAATATCCTGCACCTCATTCTACGGGGAAAGAGCCGAGATCCCTTCACCGGGAGTGACCTCTTTAGTAAAGGTTTTCGTCACTATATTTTCTAAAAAGGCTATGCAGTTCCTTCAACGATATCAAGTTCATTACGTTAAAGGTTTTTCGCCAAAAACCATCCGTAACCCTCCGTCATTTCTTATGGGTATTATTTAGTATTCGTGCTGCGTTTGTTGACTCCGTCAAGGCGTAGTGTACGGTAGCTAAGTGGTGCTTGTTTGTTGCATAAGTGGGATTGGTTAGGACAGTCGTGCGGCCTTGTTGACTCCGTCAAGGGCACGTACGGGTGGGTTTAATGCAATCCAGATAATGACGGGTTGAACTTGACTAGGACTCTTTGATTTGTTGACTCCGTCAAGGTCACTTGAGTCCTAGGGGTAAAAATCACATCGGGAGTTTCAAAAGAACTGAAACCTGCCAGGTATGCGCATACCTTCTGGAGTGTGGTGACGTGAGTGGATTCCGTCACGTTATCATGCGATGATAGTTGGATCCCGATTCCCACTGATGAGTTGGTTTACTCCTCGGGTGATCCCGACTAATTCTTCTTTCAGGTTTGGAGGAGAATTTGAGGTACAGTGGGAGGTTTCCAGATTAGACAAAGTGGTAACCATTCTGATCTAGGATAGAGTGCACGCTGAGTGTTTCTTTTCTCTCTCTCTGGCAGCGACCATTGACCCGACCCTGGACTATGACTCAGTGACCAAGTTGACCGAACCTTCTTAACACTGGCTTTTGGATTGTCAGAGTTGCAGACCTCATTGCCACTCCTACTTTTACCCTTTTCTCCAGGACACCCCGTATTACTACGAACGTCCACTTCCATTGGACAAAACCATCGTATGGTTAGATACGAACTCGAAGGACTTCGAGGATGGTTTCTGGTTCTGGAGAAAACGAATAGGACTATTCAGTTGTTTTTTTCTTTTTCACCTTCTCTCCGGTTGCGAGTACTCCTTGGTTTAGGAGTAGTACACCTATTACGCAAATTGGATAGTCTTCTTCCAAACCATAGGCTGGTGCCGACCGGTAGGGAATGAAGAAAACCAGTTAGCATAACGATGGTGTACAGAAGGTATTAAGTTTAGACAAAGCAAGGGATTAGTAAGAGGGCAAAGTAAATTGCGACTGATATTCACGACCAAACCAAGTATTTCTTCGCCAATCCTAAATCACCTTTGTATTTCTCCAGGACACTCCGTATCACTACGAAGATCCCATTTTTTATTGGATATTCCATCGTATGGTTATATACGAACTCGAAAGGAACTTGTTCCAGTTCGGGGATGGATTCTGGTTCAGGAGAAATAGGAATAAAGTACATTCAGGTGTCTTTTATCTTCACCTTCTCTCGCGTTGCGAGTGCTCCTAGGATTAGGACAGTACACCCTTTATGCCTTTTGGATAGTCTTCTTCCAAACCATAGGCTGGTGCCGAACGGTAGGGAAGGAAGAAAACCATTTGGCCTAAAGGGGTGTGCAGACGGTATTGACTAAAGACATATAAAGGGATTTGGACAGGTGGCAAAGAATTATACGGTTACAGTTGTGAATCTGGATAATGGAAGAGGCATTACTAAGAATACCAGGATACCCCAACGAAACATTTCAATGTTTCAGTTTCACCGTGTACTGTTAATGGAAAACTGATTTCCCGATTAGACACTTACTCCAGGGTATGTATTTACCAGGTATGATTCTCACATCTGTATGGTTTTACAGATGAGGAGTGGGAGTAAGTTATTGGGAATTGGGTGATCATCCTCATTATATCGGGATTCGTTGTAATCGGTGATATTTGAGGAAGTCACCTGGGTTGTTTGCCGGTCGGCAAATATTTGGCTATGAATATCCGCTGTTGTGCACCAATTTCAAATTGATATATCTGTACGTCTATTTTCATAGAGTGAGATATACCTTTTGATATTATGTCGATGACATTTACCTATATCAGTGGATGGTTAGGTAAGGAGCATTAAACAGCGGTGTAATTCTTCTTAACCATAAGTACAGTTTTCAACCTACGACACACAGTGAAAGAGTTGTTAGACTCAGCGGACTTATACAGAGTATTGTATGTTGTCCAGTGTCCCTCAGGACAGAGGGGTTGGTCCTCGTACTATATTCTGTTTACTTTTAACTTCTCCAGTTCTTAGACATGTGCTTCGTGGAAACACAGGGTCTGAGTTTTGAGGAGTTATTGGTATAAGAATAGAGTAGAGAACCAGGTATTGCAAGTATCGGGATTCTTCAAGGTGATCGAAGATGTAGATACTTGTGTATGGTATTCAGTTGATAGTAATGATGAAGACAGATTGCTTCTCTTTCAGTATACTCATAATTGGAAGCATTCCTAAGTTGAGTAACGCTGATCGGCCTCTCTCCATTTAGTTGACATGCACTGGAGACAGCTGCATGATTTGAATCTGGTTCAATTAAATCAGTGCCTCTGGTTCTATATTGGATATAGAACAGTTCATATCTTAACGATGTTAAGGTACGGGGAGTTGTCCGGCTTATGCTTAAAACCAGACTCCGGATAACTCAAGGCACGTTTCTGTAATGGCTGTTTGTGGGTTGACCCAGGCTATGACGAGGGTTGACTTTCTACCATCTGGCAGATCAATAGAAATATTGTTCTAGACTCGCCACAGTTTTATTAAAAATGGATTTTTTCAAAAACAGAAGTGGGAGTATGGTAGAACTGGAAGTGATTCCAGAACCGCAAACGATTACTGGAGATTTGATAAGGAACCTAAAGATTCAATCTGATTTGACATTCCATTGGCCACTCCGCAGATACGGTGGGTAACTTCAGCCACCCGAGAGGTACTTCGGTAGCCTCAAGGACGGTGACAGGGAAGTTCTTGTTTACCCACACTTTCCATTGTTGTTGTTCCAGGCTGCGAGACCCGGCAGGAGGATGAGTATAGCGTCGTTCTAAACTAGCTTTAGAAGTGTACGTCTATATGACTCTGGCAGAGGGTTGTCGTAGTCAGTGGGAGCAGCGGAAGCATTGGTGGATTTCATGCTTATGTCTATTTATAGACTAAAGCAGATATAGCGGAGATAGATCATCTATTTCTGATGTGACAGTCATGGGTTTGACGTCATCAGAATAGGGGATGGATCTGTTGAGAAGGTAGTAGGAAGTGATATTCCTATACTACGATCGGTTATACTTTGGTCGTCACACAGTGTTTTCTCCACAAGGGACTTGGACATTATATCAGACATACTGGTTACTAGATCTATGGTTTTAGATCTAAATTTGGGTGGTTTCCCAATCAGGGTACTTTGACAGCATTCTAAGAGTATTTAGAATGGACGACTCCTGGCATGGTAGTGTACCTGCAGGTAATGGAGTCACCCTCTCTAAAGGTGTCTTACAGACTAAAGTGGAGAGGGATACGCATGATTGACAGATCACTTGCTTAGGCAATTGATGTCAAGTACCACACCAGATGTTGTTCTTGCACTAGATGCAATAAGTTGACATTAATCCAATCCTGGAGAAACAGTCGGAAGCAGTTTTAGAACATAAGTGGATGTTCTAGGGATATGATAACGGCTGCCTCCTTTTGGAGACGGTTATCACTCCAGGCTTCCAAGGTGACATGGACAACAAGGAGGTTGTCAGAGTTATAGTTCTCCCTCTTACGAGGGACAGTATTTTGGACAGGTGGTCCAAGGCAATACTGAGGAAGGCATGGCGCAGAATACTGATTAAATTCAGTTGTTGATACAGTCTAAGGAGTTTGGATTTGGAGTTCATTAATGAGCTAGGTCCCATCAGACATCCAGACATTCTAAGACAGGTATTGCTCATTTCGGGAGATGGTTTTCTCCGCGAACATGAGATATAGAGAGACATAGAAAGAAACATCACAGCGGATCCACTCACTGAGGCTATTCCTCGAACGCAATAGTTTCGCAAACGGGTTTTGTGAGACTGACTAGTAGAGGAGTTGGGTGTTCGGTATCACATGGGCTGTGAGTATGCGACATCGCAATAATTAGCCTTGAGTGCAAGTGGGAGATTGTTGGAGTTAGTGCCCTCAGAGTCAATTATTGGATCACAGGCACGTGATTGCAATGATTGAGGGAGGACCTATCCCGGTAGGACAGTCTTACTCGAGATGATAGTATGCTATCTGGTTTATCTTTATCATCGTGTACTGCTTTAGG